>CP092869.1:59561271-59779824 GCA_030710605.1 Cordylochernes scorpioides
AGAATGCCATATCATGGAAAGCTATCTTCACCCTAAACCAAGGGTCGGCAAACTTTGGAGTCGAAAGAGTAAAAAATTACAATTTTTCAAAGTTTTTAAAGAGCCACAACATATTTTCTTGCCAACAATAAATAGTACTTGCATACATAATATTTGCGTATGGAACTATATAAAGAGCAGCAGCATCACATCCAAAGAGCCGCAGATTGCCGACCCCTGCCCTAAACCTCTAATTCGACAAAAACCAAGAATATTATTCATTGTATAATTGAGCGATTTTTTTACTTTGTACTTTGTAAACTTTTTACTCTAAATTATTTTGAAAAGATATAAGAAGTGTTTTCTCTCTTAAAATTAGGACATTTTTCACTAATATCGTTTATTAATGCTTTACTTTCCCAACAGTTTGATGTAGATTTTCTTCATATTGCATTTGATTGAATTTTGTAATTTTTGTTTATTATTGACTTTGAGTGTAAAAAAAAGGTGAACAATGTAAATAAAATAATCAATTTTGAATAAAATATTATTAGAAATTATAAACATTTGTAAATTAGTTTTCTATTTTTTTCTTTTAACGTCTAAATATAAATACTTATTTAGTGATAAATGAACTTAAAATATATATTTTATTCAACTTTATTCAACTGTAGATACAAAGCGCGATGTCCCGCCAAGGACACTGGCGCCCAAAGGAAAGCAATACAAGAGAGAGAGAGAGAGAGAGAGGGAGAATCTATTTACATATCAAAAAAAAAAAAAAAAACATATGCTCAAGGCATTTACATATTTTTGAAATTGATTTCAAACAAGCATACTATATACATAGGTAATTTAATTTAAACACACCTCAAGATAAAGGAAAAAGGAAAAAAAAAGAATCATATATACAGCACATAGTTAATTATACCTAACACTTGAGATTAATTAAAAACTTTGATATAAATTTACAAAATCTATTGAAAACAATGTATGAATCCCTGCTGGATATCAATTCTCTTGGATCGGTACAGAGGATACAGTTATTGAGTCTGTAGTCTTGAAATGCTGGGCACTTAAGTAAAAGGTGAGTGGAATCTTGAATGCGGCATCCACAAAAACAGCCCGGATCCTCCGATGCGCGTATTCTTTCCAGAAAACTTCCGAAATTACCATGGTTGGTTACAAATTGTGTGTTGTGGAAATTAGGGCGAAAATAATTAGGAATACCCCGGTTGAAAAAACTTGTAAATGTCTCGTTTGTATTATTCAGTAAGAGCAACATTCTTTCGTCTATATAGGATTTAATTATAAAGGGAATATCGATGTTGTATTTTTGCTTGTCCTCGAACGATAAGTTATTTAAGTCATATTTCATATTTTTTGCTTCAATGTAATCTGCAATCAATGGAGTCTTAGCCAAACTGTGAACACAGTTGTACGAAGTTGTCTTGTAAGCTTGAATGCTCCATAATAATATCTGATATTGCATTGAGTTTAATTTTTGTATCGATTTTTTATTTAAAAATTTGAACCATATTTCTGATCCATATGTTAAAGTTGATCTGAATAAATATTTGTACAATGTAATTCTTTTATGGGAGCTCAAACCCCATGATTTGCTGCACAGAGAGAATAGAAAATTTTTTATTCTTAGAGTTCTGCTCACTATTTCCTCTATATGAAAAGCAAAATTTAATTTGTTTTTTCTTCTATGATTTGCAATTGTTATTCCTAAAATTTTTATTTTTTGTACTGGTGAAATTAATCCACTCTTAAATTTAACTGGGATCTTCTCTTTATTATGCAAATATAAAATGTTTGTTTTTTCGGAACTGATTTCTAACTTGTTCTTAATACACCACAATTCGATAGTATTTAATGCTTCCTCTATAACTATTTTTAGTGATGCTAGATCTTTATTCCAGCATATGATCGAAATATCATCCGCATAACAAATCAACTCACAATTGGGCACCTGCAAATTCATCAGCAAATCATTCAACAAAATTGTCCATAAAAGTGGAGAAAGCGGACCGCCCTGAGGACACCCCTTGGTAATTGGCTTTGAAGTTGTTAGATTGTCGTAACTGAAAGAAATGAACCTGGAATTTAAATATGATTGTAGAATTTTGATCAGTTTTTCCGGTAAATTATCTGAGTCTATTCTTTTGATGATCGCTGGCCACCAGGCATTATCAAAAGCCCCCGAGATATCTATTGTAATTAGTGCAGACAGTTCTTTTTGCTTATGCTCCATTAATACATCGATTATAGTATTCAAAGCAGTGATGGTTGACTTAGACTTGATAAATCCGTGCTGCCTCGAGCTTAACAGATTGTTTTGAATATAAAATTCATAGATTTTATTTTTGAGAATTTTTTCTAGAATCTTTGAAAAATTTGATAATAAAGATATCGGACGGTAGCTTTTAGCTGATTCATAATTGGTTTTGCCGGGTTTGGCTATTATTTTGAGTGCTGCTGTTTTCCATTTTTTTGGGAAGTATCCTATTTGAATACATTTATTAAATATTGAGTGTAAAATCGGAAGTATTAGTTGAAAAGCATTCTTTATCATATTATTACTAATATTGTCTGGACCAGGAGCTTTATTTACATTAATTTTGTCGATTATCTCTTCTATTTCTTTCTTATGAATTTTGCATGAGTTGGAGTTTGTAAAATTCGGTGTATAGTTCCTTATTGATGTATGGTGAGCAGTATCCGATAGAGTTGTATCATCAGGAATTAGTTCATTAATCAGATCTTTTATTAGAGTTTCTTTAGAATCTACTGGTGCCTGTTCAATTATTGGTAATCCCTTTTGTTGATTAGAGGAGCACAGTTTTTTTAAGGTTCTATAGGCGTTTCCAAACGGATTATTAGATCCATTTTCTTCTATAAAATCTCGCCAACTATTCCTCTTAGCTTTTCTAATACTATTTTTATATTTATTTCTGACAGACTTATATTCATTAACACTAATTGCTTTATGATGAAAGTATCGATTTCTCACATAATGAAAATACTTTTTCTTTTGTTCTAATTCTTTGTTCCACCACTTGATCCCGGTATCGAAAGTGAAGTTGGAAGATTTCACCTCCAGTGATTGATATGCAGCTTCCAGAATTATATCCGATAGCCTGTCAACTACCATGTCAATATCAGTTTCCCTTTCGACCTTTTTTACATCGTTTTCCAATCTTCTTACTTCCTGTTTAGAAATTGTATTTGAAAACAGTGACCAGTCTGCTTTCTTTTCGCTAAATTTCCATGTAGATTTTTGTTGATTGTTTGTAATATCTAAGTTAACATTGATATCAAATGAAACTGTCACATGGTCGGAAATATTGGTCAATTCAGAAGTTTGCCAATTGTTTACCAGTTTCAATGAATGTCTATTTGAAATAGTGAGATCTATTATGCTTTTATTACGCCAGGTAGGAGTTTTGTTATTGTGAATAAAAAGATTATATTCATTGATAATAGGTTGCATTTTATATCCGTTAGAGTTTGTAATTCTATCGAACCAAACCGGGTGACGGGAATTAAAATCACCACAGAGGATTAGGGGAGTACTCTCGAAGGTAGCTATCAAATTCTTTAAAAAGTTCAAATGTTCGTCATCGCATTTGTTTGGAGGAATATAAAAGTTTGCTATTATCGTCCTAGATTTAGGTGTATTTATAGAGATTGATGTACAAAACTGATTTGTGAAACCCTCCAACTTCCTATATTTAATATTTTTATTATATATAACCGTTGCAGTATAAGTGTTTTCTGTTGAGGAACAATGTACTATGTGAGAGTCCATATCGAACACGACCTTTCTATTTAAAACATAAGGCTCTTGAAGAAGGAGAATATCTGGAGGATTGTCTCTAATTGAGCTTCTGAGTTCGGTAGTTGCAATTATACTTTTCCTAATGTTCTGTTGTATACATTTAATTTTTCCTCTGGTTAAAATTTTTGCTTCTTTCATAATGGAGATTTATGCGAAGCGCTTATGAGCCTGTTGTGTAATCTGTTCGCTGAATCGTCAGGCTGATTTGTTTATTGTAAATTGGTCAATCCTTAGAATTTGGTTTGTGATCAAGATTGTTATTTTTAAAATATGGGTGTTTGACGCAGTTGCAACACTTTATTATATTAGAACATTGATGTTGACCCTCTGTACCGCAGTTCACGCATTTTTTCAAGTTTGGGCAGTCGTTTTTCTTGTGGTTAGGGTTGAATAAAAAACAGTTCTGACATTGGTTAACCAGGACTTTGTCTCGAACTTCACATCTTTGTACATCAGTATAAATTTTGTTGGCTTTCATTATAGCTTGGTAGGCCCGAGGCGAAACCCTCAGCATCACATCATGATCAGGTTTATTGGACTTAATTGGGAAAAGTACCTTTAGTTCGTTTTTAAAGTTGTTAAGTTCTGGGTTCATTTCACAAATTGTGTTTGTTAGATCAGATATGTCTGTTGATTTATTTACATTTTTTATAACAATAGTTGGATCTCTTTGATTAGGCTTATAGATTTTACATGTTTGGTTCAATTCATCGATTTTCCTGAAACTCTCAATCAGTTGATCTATGTCTTGTTCGTTGGGTGATTTTAATATTGTACCCCTTCGTGTATTTATCAATTTTGAAATTTTGGCAGTATTTCCTTTTTGGCGAAATTGCTTTATTGTTTCATTCACCTTTTGGTGTACATGAGCTGTATTTTGATCATCATTAGCAAATATAATCAGTGTTTTCTCATCATTAGTGTATCTATTTTTTTGTAATATTTTATCATTTCTATTTTTGACTATTTCTGCGTATGAGTGCGATTCCTTGATTTTATTTTGTTTAACTAATTGTGCTATATCATTTTTAATATCTGTGAAATTACCTTGCAATTGTTCCTCAAATCTATTTATGTTTTCATCTAACTTTATAAGCTCAGTTACGCTATCTTTGACCTGTTTTATTGTACTTTTGAGAAAGCCTAGATCTTGTTTACTTATTGTTTTTTGGTTATTATCAAATTTATCGGAGAAATATTTACATATTTCATCCAATCGATCAATTACCAGTGTATTCATTCTAAGAAAATTTGCATGTTAATTAACTTTACTCAATCTTTAAACAAATTAGCGCAGAACTTTAAAAATTAAATCTATCTTTATAAATGTCAATATTAAGTTTCACCTATCAATTTCAAATTATTAACCAAGAAGAAGTTATAATATAGTTATAAAAGAATACAATAAGTAAAATGAATATTTAAAACAATATTTACCGGAACTAGCGGAGCCTAGCGACACACGTCCGGTCAGTTTCGCCTCCTGGCGGCAAAAAAAAAAAAAAAAAAAACTATATTTTAACCACACAGTGTGTGTCATATCATATATATTTTAATAATTATAATTTTCATAATAGAAATATTCATTTTTATACTTGAACATACTATTCGTTTAGGAATTTATTTGCACAAGGTTATAAATAGTTCCACAATGGGCCAATAGATGGCGATAGGTGACCTATCCCACAATCCTCGGTTATCAACAGCCAACACCTCAATACGCAGCAAGTAAGTTTGCTATTTAATATCCTTCAAATATTCCCTTATTGCATATGTTTATTATTTTAAAATAGGTGAAACGTTTTACATATTGGTCGCTTTAATGGTATTAAATAAATATACCAAATTTTAATATTTAAATTTACCTTGAATACTTGATAGAAAAATAAAACGAAACTAGCAACACTTCATGGCTTGAAACAATGTTTGGTCAGGGTTGTATTGTTATTTTAGTTAAATGTAAGTTATAATTTAAAGAAGGAAAATATCAGTATTAAATCTTTAATAATGTTATAATTAATTATCTCGAAAATCTCTATTCTACATATTCGACACCAATATATCTTGATTATGTTATTTAAGGTCATATTGAGGGAAATAAATAGATTTGTTTAACTTTATATAAGGGTTAAATAGATTATTAAGATGACATAGAGTGTTAAAAATTCATTCTATATTTTTAAGAAAATGACAAATTTATATTTTAGAAGAATATAAAAATGAAGTGTGTATAAACCCATTCGGCGAAACATTTATTTGTCTGAGATAAAAATATAGGTTAAAAACCTTCTGTTTATTTCAAAACAGATCAATAGATGGCGTTCACTGTAATATTATCCAGGTACTAGCTTAGGTAGCCAATCCATCCTCTGATGTCATATTATCTACGTACTATCTTAGGTAGCCATTTTATCCTCTGATGTAATATTATCCAGGTACTAGCTTAGGTAGCCATTGTATCATCTGATGTCATATTATCCACGTACTAGCTTAGGTAGCCATTGTATCCTCTGATGTCATATTATCCACGTACAAGCTTAGGTAGCCATTCCATCCTCTGATATCATATTATCCACGTACTAGCTTAGGTAGACATTGTATCCTCTGATGTCATATTATCCACGTACTAGCTTGAGTGGCCATTGTATCCTCTGATGTCTATTGAACCACGTACTAGCTTAGGTAGCCATTGTATTCTGTTGTCTTATTATACACGTATTAGCCTAGGTAGCCATTGTATCCTCTGATGTTATATTATCCACGTACTATCTTAGGTAGCCATTCCATCCTCTGATGTCTTATTATCCACGTACTAGCTTAGGTAGCCATTCCATCCTCTAATGTCATATTATCTACGTACAAGCTTAGGTAGCCATTCCATCCTCTAATGTCATATTATCCACGTACTAGCTTAGGTAGCCATTGTATCCTCTGATGTCATATTATCCACGTACTAGCTTAGGTAGCCATTCCATCCTCTGATGTCATATTATCCATGTACTAGCTTAGCTAGCCATTCCATCCTCCGATGTCATATTATCCACGTACTAGCTTAGGTAGCCATTGTATTCTGTTGTCTTATTATCCACGTATTAGCCTAGGTAGCCATTGTATCCTCTGATGTTATATTATCCATGTACTATCTTAGGTAGCCATTGTATTCTGTTGTCTTATTATACACGTATTAGCCTAGGTAGCCATTGTATCTTCTGATGTTATATTATCCACGTACTATCTTAGGTAGCCATTCCATCCTCTGATGTCTTATTATCCACGTACTAGCTTAGGTAGCCATTGTATCCTCTGATGTCATATGATCCACGTACTAGCTTAGGTAGCCATTCCATCCTCTAATGTCATATTATCTACGTACAAGCTTAGGTAGCCATTCCATCCTCTAATGTCATATTATCTACGTACAAGCTTAGGTAGCCATTCCATCCTCTGATGTCATATTATCCATGTACTAGCTTAAGTAGCCATTCCATCCTCCGATGTCATATTATCCACGTACTAGCTTAGGTAGCCATTCCGTCCTCTGATGTCTTATTATCCACCTACTAACTTAGGTAGCCATTCCATCCTCTGATGTCATATTATCCACGTACTAGCTTAAGTAGCCATTCCATCCTCTGATGTCATATTATCTACGTAATAGCTTAGGTAGCCATTCCATCCTCTGATGTCATATTATCCACGTATTAGCTTAGGTAGCCATTCCATCCTCTGATGTCATATTATCCACGTACTAGCCTAGGTATCCATTCAATCCTCTGATGTCATATTATCCACGTACTAGCTTCGGTAGCCATTCCATCCTCTGATGTCATATTATCTATGTACTAGCTTAGGTAGCCATTCCATCCTCTGATGTCATATTATCCACGTACTAGCTTAGGTAGCAATTCCATTCTCTGATGTCATATTATCCACGTACTAGCTTAGCTAGCCATTCCATTCTCTGATGTCATTTTTTTCACATACTAGCTTAGGTAGTCATTCCATCCTCTGATGTCATATTATCCATGTACTAGCTTAGGTAGCCATTAAATCCTCTGTTTTCCATCCTCTGATGTCATATTATCTACGTACTAGCTTAGGTAGCCATTCCATCCTCTGATGTCATATTATCCACGTACTAGCTTAGTTAGCCTTTCCATCCTCTGATATCATATTATCCACGTACTAGCCTAGGTAGCCCTTCCATCCTCTGATGTCATATTATCTACGTACTAGCTAAGGTTTTTATCTACATTAAGTAAGTTTGTATGTTCAAATCCCTGAAACAAACCGATGTAATACATCTATAATCCTGTTTTAAATTTAGTTTAAATTTAAAAAAAATAAAGTACAATATTTAAAAAAGGACAAAACTTTGATAATAGACATGATACTAATTTTTAGTAAGCTGATGAATCAAAACTAGTTGGTTATCTAAATTTACTCTGCTGTTTCCCATTGGTAGTTTTGGTGTGTATGTGGTGATGATAATATCATTGTTGAATAAGGCTGTCCATTTCCCTGTTGGTATTTCATAATTTATATCTCAGTTATTATCACCTTGTTTTTTCCTTTTTCAAAAGAAATATCAAATTACTACTACCCTAGTAGTATGTCCTGGTAAATCTCTCTCAGTGGTAAACCTTCCCAGAACTTTCACCAGTTTCTTCTGAACTTCTTAGAGGGTTTATCAGCCAGTCCCTCCAAAGTAATTTTTGCATCACAGTTGGAACACAGTAGAAAAAAATATAAATATAGCATTTTAAAATACTCTCATTTCATGATTTCAAATAGGACGCCGGTATTCTATTTGATATTATATTAGAAAATAATATAATAGCCTGTTAAATATATAAGGTGTGTCCGATTAATAATGAGACCTGTCAAAAACAAAGAAAAAATGAAATGATAATTCTTTTTTAAGTCTATTAAAAAAATAGCTTCAGATACACTGCGGTATATCACATCACGTGATTGCACGCGCAATCGATAAATTGTGAAAAGATCGCTTTGAATAACAACTTCTAATTTGTATTGGATAGACAATTCGAGCAAAGAATTTATATTAAATATTTCTACAAAATTGGGAAATCGGCTTCAGAAACTTTCTAATTATTTGCTTCATATAAAATCACATTGATCTCAAATTTATTTGTTAAATGGTAAAAATCAATACTTCAGAAATATTTATGCCTTTCACATTAAATTAATACCTATTTGCTGCATAAATGATTATCATCCACCCCCGCTTTTATTTATAATTATATTAATCTATTTGTTAAATGACACATTTAGAAATTTTTATTTTGTTATTTTTAGTGCATTTTAAATAAAAGCTTTTTTTAAAAGTGTTTTTATAATTAATTATTTATCACTAAATCCTGATTGAGAATCAATGTTTAATAAATAATTATGCCAATTGGTGGCATTAACATTCATAGTAACATATTTCAGATATGCCATGGAACGTATCAGCTTCATCATTAAACAATAGATTTCCTAAAAAATGATCCCTTGAATCAATATTAATACAAGAACATTAAGCCTCCTGGGAAAAGTTCCTTTTAAAAAAATATATTTTCATATAAAAATCTCTCAAGAATTCGGGCAAGAAAGCCCTTCTATGGGAGAAAATATTTGACATTATCAAAACGCCGATAAAATATGATTTAAAATTAAATAAATTGCTTTGGTTGTTTACAATTATTTCCATGCAGAATTAACGCGGGCTCCTATTGCACGTGCTTTCGAGTTTTTCTATTCCAAGGCGATATCCTCACTTTAGGTTATGGAGTTGGTTCAAGGAATATTATGTTATACATTTCCGGAATGTTTATTCTGGAGGCTTAAGGTTATTGTTTTAATAGATATCCTAATGAATCTATGAAAGTGTTTGAAATCAGTAAAGGAGCGGCTTCGAATTCAAAACATCTTACGAGAGGGGTTATGAAATCGGTCGAATTAAAGATAAAGCCTATCTAGATATATGAGTATAATCCTCCCCCAACTCTATGTTGTATACATACATATATGTGTTAACTGAGAGGGCAGACAAAGTGTGGTAGAGTTTTTAATTACCTCTGCACCTTGGAATACCTTTCACAGCTCTCACAGAGTACTGGCAGTCATGGTCGAGGCAGAATGAAAGACTTGGGATTGTCCCCACAACAAATGAAGGGACACAGTTGTACTAGGAAAGTTCTGTGAACAGAGAGAGTTGAGATAAGTAGTAAGAGATGGAGAGGGTTAAGAAGATGATTTCTTACTCTTCTATGGTGGCATGGTGGAGCCTTGGAAGATGAAGTGACGTAGGCTTCCGCGGACTTGAAGGTAACTATCCATTTACAGACTTTCAAGTGTTTATATATCATCCAGATGCGGAAGTACTGGGTCTTCATCTGATGCAAAAATGAC
The DNA here is from genome assembly GCA_030710605.1 of Cordylochernes scorpioides. Classification (NCBI taxonomy): domain Eukaryota; kingdom Metazoa; phylum Arthropoda; class Arachnida; order Pseudoscorpiones; family Chernetidae; genus Cordylochernes; species Cordylochernes scorpioides. Next base: position 59,571,512 of record CP092869.1, read on the forward strand.
ATTAATCAAGTAAGAGAGGTCATTGTACTCTCTTAACGACTTTCTGGAAACTTCCTACCTCTTAAAGCCTCGTTCTTACATGTTGGACTTCTATATCTCACTTTCTGCTATTTAGCTCAACTCTTATTCTATTACACAGTTTTATTTATTAGCTCCAGTTTGTACAGAGTATATTACATATTGTAATTCAATGATTTAGGTATAACATGCGTATAATTAGTTACAGAGGTATTTCTATTATACAACACATTTTACATCATACAAATTTGTTATATTACACCAATATGGGGTTGATGTTGGTTCTAATTACCATATATATAATTTAAAATATTAACCAAATATAATATTCCATAAATAACTTTCAAATTCATGCCTAAACAACTAAGGAAACCCAATTACAATCATTAATGTTTTTATATGTGTTCAGAGAATATGGCTGAATCATCTGAAGCATCAATTTCTTCAAAGATTAAAGATATCTTCACATTATTGGAGTTTGCAGTGGGGGAGCTAAATGACTTGAAGACTGAGATCCAAGGTGTTAAAGAAGAACTGTTTGTGTTGAAGAAAGAAGGGCAGAACATCTCTAACATCTTGAAGTCAAAGGTGCAAGACGTCAAAGTCGATATTAATTCCCTGAGATTAGAAGAACAGAAATACATTTCTAATTTGAATAAAAAATTTAAAGTGGTTAACGACGAACAGCATACACTCAATACAGAAGTTCGAAACATCAAAGGTGAGATAGGTTCACTTAAGATGGAACTGAAGACCATTGAAAAGAAAATATACTCTCAGGATTTCGAGAATATGGAAGATATTGTATTGGACCTGACGCCAGGCATTATAAATCAGCTTCCTTATGTACCTTACACTTTCTTGGAAAAATATTTATTGGAATATTTGGAAAGGAATAATATCGAGAAAACGCCGTCTAGGGTGGCACTTCCTGACGCGAAAACCTCAATCGACTCTTATTCAAAAATTATTTATCAGAAGGTGAATGGAGAAGAATATCATGTTGTAATTTCATGCACAATTCACATGGATCAATTCTATATAAAGTTAACTTTCCCCAAGGAAGAGATAGAAGCTGACAATTTTGACTTTGTGGTTGTGCTGCTTGGCAATAAGACAGATGCTCGATTTTGTATAAATTCTGTGCTAGATGAAAACCAATCCTGCCATCATCTGATTCCTAAAGATCAGTATCTGGATTTTCTTAAAGAAAACGATGAAATGATATATGAAATAATTTCATACAAAAAATAACTCAGCAAGAAAGAATCATATAGAATATAATGGATATCCATGTCACAACGCCCTCTATTTACACAACCTCTATATTTTGAATATTATATAAACTTTCTAAATTTTGAAACAATCTATGATTATAGTATATGGAGACACTGATTATATGTAAGTATATTTGTGTCTTCTAGGTTCATAATTTTTAATATTTTAGTAAGCATAAAATACCTCAAGGAGAGAATATTTTAGTATATATTCAGTTTCTATACCATCACACTATATATAGAGGATTTTTAATATAAAATAAAATATATATATAGTAAATAAATAATGTTTCTTATACATCATCAATAGTATTATGATCTACAGCTTGATATCTTGATATAATTGAGTGGAGATAAGAAAGAAGAAGATAATCATTGTTTGTGTTTAGCATTGATACTAACTTTGTTGATATTTAGCAAATAAGGTTTTAATGAGCTTCTTATGATGTCAACAATGGGCAGAGTATTATTAATTATTTGTATGCTTGCTAATAAACTGAATTAACAAAAAAGATGTGTGTGTTCAATTGGTTCAAAACAATATATTTAAGAGACAAAGGCGGAGATGTAATACTTAGATGGTTTATTTTTCGCAGTGCTGGGCTCGTGGTCCAGTTCAGGAAGATCATGATGTTCGGAGGTTTCGCCAAGCCGGTTGTAGGAGGGGAAGAAGCTGTAACTGGACATTGTAATCGCAGGGTCGAAATACAAACAGGACAAATATTAATATATAATTGTCACGTTGTATTTAACACATTGCCGCGAAACGGTGGTCAATGGTCAAATACAATTTATCCCCGTCCTCTCTGTGGTGCGTTTCTCTGATAAGTAATTAATTAAATATAAACAAAAATTAAAATAATTTGTACTGCTCCCGTGGGTTGGCTACTTGTTGACACACAACAATATATCCAGCATTTATTAAACACAATATATGGTCAAACTGGCTGTTAGCATTCAATCTGGACGGTCCATTGTGGTCACATTGAATTCCTAGCCGTCAACACCTATTTACAAATCATACATCCCAATTAAAAAAGACATAGACTGCCATCAAATTAGAATAAAAATACACTACCCGGGTTTTTATAGTTACATAATGGAAAAAAACGGTATTTATTAAATACAGATAATGTACAATTTGAATTATAGAATATTGTGTTACCATTTTCAGACAAAATACTGGGTAACAAAAGTACACTATTAATTTGGATTTGGTCTTATTACCTTGTATATAAAAAAAGCAATTAAATATAGCCTTTTACTATGGCCCTTAGTGGTGTGCCTGAACTAAAGTTCTTCACAAATTTTGAGCATGAAACTCTTATGGATTTTTTTATGAAAGTATATATTTTGAATAGTTATAAACGTTTTTAAAGGGAACAATAATTGTGTATAGGTGATAATTATTCAGATAATAAAGGTAGCAACAACAAAATAGAGGTAGCTAGAGGTTTCCATCGGTATTATTTAATATTCTTGAGATATATTTTCCAAATGGATAAAATTTAAGGATTGATAAATGTCATTCTGTTCATGTATAAATCTAACCTGGCAGAGATATTAAGAATAAAATATTAGGACCTTGGAAATTTTTATGGGTAAAGTTGTTTTTGGTAAAGTGTAGACATCTAAAAAACTTGTTGGTTAGGTATGTTGGCCTCTATTTTTAATTTTAAAATCAAGAGAAATATGAAAGAAATTGTATTTATATAAAATTTGTCGCGAGGAAAAATAATTAAATAGGCTTCCAAATTACTTTAAATATTTAATTAATTAGTTATATTAAAGATCATAAATAAAAAAGTAAAAGTTACTATGTACATGAGCCAAATTGACCCAGTAGTTAGAGCAAGAGGGGAGAACTGAGTTTGTTCCCCTTCCACGTGGCGCCACTGTTTTCCCCGACCGGGTGTCCAGTCCAGATAAGAGGGAATTAAGGAAACTTTGTCCTTATGACAATATTTACCTCTTGTTATATACGCCGTTGCCGAATCGAAGATTGTCAAATGAATACTTGGGATCGGTAAGGATCGCTGTTTGACTCCTCTTCATTTATCATTGCGAAATATATATATACCATATATATGGTATATATATATATATATATATATATATAAATGGTATATGTATGGTATATATGGTTGACATCTAACATACCTCGTCCTTTTGTGCTATCCCATCCACGCCTGAAACCACTCTGATCATTGTGGCGACCACGACTGTATCTAACCAATCATATCATTACAATCATCCGACAGGATAAATATCATCACGACATTCAGTGAACAGGATCATTTGCTTACAATATATATATATATGACATAATAAATATATTATTTTTATTATTCATAAAATAATTAAAATTCTATAATCACAGAGTTAAATTTTAAAATGAAAAGAAATCCTTAACAAAAGGAATATAACCTAATTTTACTTTTATTGTAAATATATATAATAACATTGTTAGTTGTATGTATGCAAAAACTGTTTGCTTTAAAAAATAATCAAAAAAATAAATACAATTTCGGGAAAAAAAGTTATCATTAATTTTTACCATCCACGACTGCATGAATTGGTAACGCAACTAGAATACGTCTTTTTTTATGAGAACTAAAATTTAATAGTCGACAGGATGTATTTTAACCCTGTACGAGAAATATTCCAGTAGATTTCAATTCCGTATATAAAAAGAGAAAGCTTATTTGAAAATTGAAATAGAAATATATAATTGATGATTATTTAAAGACGTCTTACGTTAAGACGAAAATCGAATTGCTTTAAAGATGTAAATATTTAACTATAAAATTAAAAATTACAACTTGAAAATTTAAAAATTCCTTTATATATTAAATATAAATGCCAAAGTTAAAAGACAGAAGCAAAAGTAACTTATTACAAATAGAAAGAAATATGTCAGATAACACTAAACTAAACGTATGTAAATTTAACCCTAACGGAAGTCTAGACCTAAAAATCGTGGCTCAAAAATTTCAATCAGAAGGCTTTCTTAGAAGAATTAAATGATACCTGGAAATTGAAAAATGTTGGAGATTATTTAGTAGAAGAGGCTTTTGATTTTTATGTGGAGACTTGCTTGGATATCACAAATTGGCCTGAACTAGAAAATAAATTATTGTCTCATTTCTATAAACAAGAAGTTAATCCATTCACAGCTTTTATTGAATTGAAATATGATCCAGAAAAGGGGATTGAAAATTATTTTAAGGAAAAAAGTCCCTAGCTTCTAAAGCAAAGATTTCAAAAGAATTTTAATAAATGGGTTAACAACTGATTTTAGAAAACTGGTTATCACATCTAAAGTGTACACTCCAGAAGAATGGATCGCGTTAGTATCTAAATTAGAAATGATTGATCGACATAAGGAAATGGAGGAGTCATCTTTTAAAAGGGAAACAGCCCCAAGAATGGAAGTACAACAAAAGCAATGGAGACATCCAGGTAGAAGCCCTATGGACTATGGTTCTAGAAGACGTCCCTGCCGAATCTGCCTGAACCGGGGACATGCCGGACGCTTCCATCCTGAGAATAGGTGCTGGTTTCGGGAGAAGGCCGTACAAGCCTCCCCAACTGCAAGCTTCATGTCCGTGCCGTCTCGATCCATGGATACCTTGACGCAGACAGCAGCCCTTTCGAGCGAATGCCGACAAGCTCCGCCTCAACACTCCTGACGCCAAGGTCTGTATATAAATCTAAAAATGAATATTATCAATATTATAGCTCTCATAGATACTGGCTGTACATTCTCTAAAATTCCTCAACACATGTCAGATAAGATTCAACCAAACTATGTTGCTTTTAATAATTTACCTCTTATTAATCATACATCCGGTATACTAAATATAAATTAAAAAAATAATATCAATACAACTATAGAATCTATTACTAGAGATATTGATTTTTATTCCTCTGATATTGATTTGCAATATGTATTGCTTTCTTTACACCATATAATATTATTTAAATTAGAAATTGATTTTCAAAATTTTACAATTACTCAATTTGGTAGAATTCTTAATGTTAATTACCATAACCCTAATAATAATAATTATACACATCATAATGTAATTCCTTTATTTCCATCTATTTTTCCTCCTAATGAAAATGATTTTAGAAATTTTAATTGTGTAGAATTTGATGAAAAACTTTCACCATATGAAAAATCTGATTTAATGAAATTAATAAAGGAAAATAAGGAAGCTTTTGCTGCCCATAAAATGGATATAGGACATATTAAAGCAGATCCAATTAGAATTAAACTTACCTCACCAACACCTATTCCATTAAAACCTTTTAGACCTTCCTTCTCGGACAACATTGAAATTAAAATACAGATTGAAGAACTTTTAAAATATAATGTCATTAGACCATCTTATTCCTCCTATGCATCCCCTGCTATGTTGGTAAATAAGCGAAATGTAGGTAAAATTCGACTAGTAATAGACTACAGAAAATTAATGATATAATAAAAAGATATTCTGAGCCCATACCAAGAATAGATTTTATATTAGATAGCTTTCAGAAGCTAATATCTTCACTACGCTAGATCTTTTATCAGGTTATCACCATTTCGATATACACCCAGATGATAAAGAATACACAGCTTTTACTACCACTCTCGGACTTTACGAATTTAATAAATTATCTTTTGGTTTAAAAAATTGTCCAAGTCAATTCCAAAGAGTTTTAAGGCAAATTTTAAATAAATATGATGTTGATTTTTGCATGAATTATTTCGATGACTTCATTATATTTTCAAATAGTTTTCAGGAATATTTGACCCATTTAAAAGTAATTTTAGATATTTGTATCAAGGAAAATATTAAGCTAAAACTAAGTAAATGTAAATTCGCTACTTATCAGATTTCTCTTTTCTAGGATATGAAATATCAAACCATCAATTTTCACCCGGCACTAATAATATAGAAATGATTAGAAAATTGAATTCCCCCAGGAATAAAAAGGATTTACAGCGAGTTTTAGGATCTATTAACATTTACTCGAAATTTATCCCTAATTATGCTAAACTCAGACTCCCTTTGAATAATTTGTTGAAAAAAAATGTAAAATGGAAATGGGACGAAGAATGCGAAACCGCATTTTCTAAATTAAAAAACATAATAACCTCAAAACCTATATTGGCTATCTATGATCCTAAATATCCTATACATATTTACACGGATGCTAGCCTAGACCAGATCGGATCTATCCTAAATCTAGAACAACCCGATGGGGTTTTAAAGCCAATAGCGTATAGAAGCCGTAGAATGACATCTTATGAATAAAACTATTGTGTAACTGAGCAAGAATGCCTTGCTATTATTGATGCTGTGGATTTCCTTTTACCCTACTTAGATGGCGTGCATTTCACCATCCATACAGACCATGCTTGTCTTAAGTACTTGAAGAACATAAAGAACCCAAAAGGACGATTATTTAGATGGAGCTTAAAGCTCTCAATGTTTGATTTTGAGATAAAACACATAAGAGGAATTGAAAATAAAGAAGCTGATTTTCTCAGCAGATACCCCATAGCTCATTTTGTTTCTGACCCAGAACTAAAACAAGCTCAATTTGATGAAAACATTAATGATAGGAAATATACTAAATTTAATGGACTTTTAACAATAAGGAAAAAAGGATTAATCAAAAGTGTTGTTCCACCATCATTAAGAGAAATGGTATTAATAATAGCTCATCAAGATTACGGCCATATAGGAGTATCTAAAATGTTAAATCTAATTTCCCCTATCTATTATTGGCCCTTCCTAATTCAAGATATTTCTAATTATGTAAAACACTGTGAGGTGTGTCAACTCAATAATATATCTCACCAGAAGAAATTTGGTCTGTTGGAAAGGCTCCCACCCCAGCTAAGGATCATTTTGATCTCGTGTCTATAAACACAGTAGGTGGACTAAATTACTATAATTCTACAAAGAAATTATTTCACATCATCGTAGATCATGCTACTAGATACATTTGGGCTTTCCCCTCAAAACGTCAAACTACTGACTCATATATAAATTGCCTTAACAAAAATTTTCAAATACAAAAACCAAAACAATTTTTAAGTGACAGGGCACCATCATTTACTTCACCAAGATTTAGAAAATATTTGATTAACAATAACATTAAACAATTTTTGACTTCATCATCAAGAACTCAGTGTAATGGGTTAAATGAACGACTTAGCCAAACCATAATAATCAGGTTAAGATGTAAATCCAATAACTTGAAAGGAAATTCTATACCATGGACGAAATGAATATAATAATACTCCCCAATTCCATAACAGGCTATACTCCTACTTACCTTTTGTATGGTAAGCTCCCTTATGATTCCCCCTTAAAAGAATCAGAATTTTACCCCCCTATAGAAACTGCCAGAACAAATGCCTATAATATTACATAAAAATTTCATCAGATAAATAAAATTAGATATGATCAACATTATCAACCTTCCACTTTTAAGTAGGCGATAAAGTTTGGTTGCAAACCTTTTACCATCCAGATAACGGAAAATTAATGCCTTCAATATCTGGGCCAGTTACAATCTTAAAACAGATATCCCCAGTCAATTATGAAATTGATAAACCCCAAACTAATTTAGGAAAAACTACCATGGTAATTCATTCATCCAAATTGAGGCCATACTACCCAAAAGAAGGATTTGAATTAAAACTGATAAAAAGTAAAATACCCACTTTAGAATAAAAACCAAACCAACAAGTGGCACCTAAGGTAGTGAAAAGTAGAATCCCTCTTCTTACTAAATAATGGCAGTAAAATCTTAACATAAATAAGACTATACCAAAAATAACTACGCCTAAAAATTAAACCTTGAGAATATAATTTTTGTGCACAAACAAGGTATACTATTTCAATATAAAACTGAGCTTTTAAAAACACTCAAGGACTATAGAAGACTATATATATTTTTAGTTATCAATAATTTATTAGATATAACTTGACACTTTTCTTTTTAATTGTTGTAAATATTTTACATTTTGATTTTATTTGTTGAGAAATTCACTCATCTGATTCTATATATTTTTCCCTCACAAATTTTATATGGAACATTTCATATTCGAACATTCTTTTTTTTTTATAAATAATGAAACTTCATGTGTAAATATATTTTTTTAATATGTGGAAGTAAATAACCCATTATTTTATGTTTATATTTTGATCAAATCAAATAAATGTGAAACAAGATGTTGGGTACCAATTTGTCATTATGAGAAATAAATATGTGATTTTCAAAAATATATATTTTTTGGCATGTGGCAAAATACCTTTTGAATCTTGAGAGCCCTGAGAAGGCCTACTCAATTCATGAGGTAAATCCCCTTATGAATTATAGGAAGGAGACACCTATAAATTCAAATAAGATTGGATAATTTTCAGCTACTGTGAAGAACAAAGGTACCAATAAGAATATGTAGAAGGAATAAATAGCATCATTGCTATAGTTTAATTGGCATCCTCCATCTTAATTGTTAAACTATGTAAATAATAATGATATTTTTTTTACTTTTAAAATTACTCCCTAATTTTTATCCTTGGAGGGAAGAAATGACATAATAAAAATTTGATTTTTATTATTCATAAAATAATTAAAATTCTATAATCACAGAATTAAATTTTAAAATGAAAAGGAATCCTTAACAAAAGGAATATAACCTAATTTTACTTTTATTGTAAATAGATAATAATAACATTGTTAGTTGTATGTATGCAAAAACTGTTTGCTTTGAAAAATGATCAAAAAAATAAATACAATTTTGGGAAAAAAAGTTATCATTTATTTTTACCAATCACGACTGCATGAATTGGTAACGTAACTAGAATACGTCTTTTTATGACATATATTTATGGTAATTTAAAGCAACAACCCCATATTGTATATAACTTATACCAATATTTTCATGTTGTATAATAGAAACACATCTGTAAATGATTATGCGTATGATTGACATGTGTCATTACATCATCATAGGTAATGTACTTTGTAGAAACTGAGGATAAATAAATAAAACTCTGTAATACATTAAGAGTTGAGCTGGAGCAAGAGATAGAAGTCATAAAGTCTAAAATCGAGATAGATTTAGAATTCCCACAACAAGGTTTAAAAATGGAATCTGCCACGGCGCCAATGTCCATTTTCACCCGTGATCCACCCTCGTGTGCATCTGTTGAAATGCAACACTCCCTTTCTCGGAAAAAATATATAAAGCCCCCGTCTTTAGCCAAAATTACAGTCACTTCACCATCTGCGTGAGCCCTCGTCGGTTGTACCCCAGGTCCACCTCATCCACCATGTAGACCAGTAAGAACTTTTCTATCTCCATCTTTCGCTCCTAGCTCAACTTTTATCTATTCACGGAACTTTCTTAGTGCAACTGTGTCTTCGTTTTTGTGTATGGACATTCCCAAGCTTTCCACTCTGCCTCGACCACGACTGCCTGTACTTTGTGAGAGTTTACAGGGACTCACACCATAGATTAAGTCGACTGGATACTTCATAACAAATTTAGTCAACAGGATTCTACAAGAGGCTACTAGGATCTCATCTCATTACATATATATATATAGATGGAAAATTTTCTGGGAGGAAATATCCATAGAAGCCTAGGGCGCCTCTTCCGCCAAAGTAAACGTCAAAACCTGACGCCATCTATTGACCGTCGCCGCAGACTAGCGGCCTCGGGTCGGTGGCACAGCCACAACACCAGCTTTGGCAAACTGAGACGCGTCCATCTAGACGACGGCTGACGAGGGTCATTAGCCCGAAACATCTAGGTGGACGCTTCTCAGTTTGCCAAAGCTGGTGTTGTGGCTTTGTCACCGACCCGAGGCCACTAGTTTGCGGCGACGGCCAGTAGATGGCGTCAGGTTTTGACATTTATTTTGACGGGAGAGGCGCCCTATGCTTCTATGGATATATATATCTTATATAAAGAAAAAAAAAATATTCTACTTGAATTTAGAATTGTTGAGATTTTCTTGATTTTGGTTATCTTGAGGATATTAAGCTATGGCGGTGCAGTCGTGGTTGAATAATCTTGAAATAAAATAATAAAAATAGTTTTGATAAGAGATTGTTTCAATTGAGCTTTAGGATTATATAATAAACATAATTCGGCAAAAGTACTGCCTGGCTTAAGGCGTAAGAATAAAAAAAAGAAAAGCTTATTTACATAATGTACAAAGTTTTGAGCCGACCAACAGGATAGAACAACAATGAGGTAGATTTAGTAGAGTATTTTATCTATGAAATATATTTGAAAAACATATTTTTTTATAACATATATATATGTCATAATATATACTCTTCCAGGAATAATAAAGCAAGCCTACAGACAACCCAGAGAGAGACGGGAGGGTCACTTAAGATACCAGCGACATTCCAAGGGACGACCCCTGGGGTCCGTCAGTTAACACCTCGGGACTTTTAAGACATTTGGAGATTGTGTGTGGTACGAACGGCCGCCCGGCTGTGCCGGGCCCATCTCTCCCCCCCTCTCACTGGTCGTCTGGGTTTCCCTTCCAACTAGTGGTGTGATTATTTCTTTCCCCACCTTATTATATTGCCACATATATATCGAGAAAAAGCAAGTAACATAGAGAGAAGGTCATCTAACATCTGTCTTCAACATGGGCAAGCAAGATTTGACTCTCGCCAGATGGGGTTTCTTGATTGGTCCAGCCGCCCCTCCCCCGGTCCACATGTGGCGGACAGTTTTAGCCTCCTTTGGACGTCGTGCTAACAATATTTATAAACAGGTATTCTATATCAAAGGCTAATATTTGATTAAATACTTCAATATTTAATCTCTCAAATAGATTTCAAAAAAGTTATCTTATTATATATTCATAAATATTTATGAAATATTTGAAATTAGTCATTAGACCTATCAATCAAAATGTTCTTCTAACACTTTCTCTTGAAATTTATAATGTTCAAGTTTTCTTGGAGCCGCCTGAATCAGGAGGTAAGCCACCTGCTGAAGACTGCAGACATATCTGGTGATCAGCTCACCATCTTCCTGTTTAGTTCGAATATAGTGGTAGCGTACATCAATGTGCTTTGTTCTCTTATGGGACTCTGGATTCTGTACTAGCTTTATTGCTGCTTTATTATTCATGTTGAGTACTGTGGGTCTGTCCATCTTGATCCCAATGTTCATAAGAAGTCTACGTATCCAGACCGGTTCTTCAGTAGCAGCACAGGCAGCAATAAATTCACTTTCTGTTGTCGACAGAGGTACTGTTGAGTTGGAGTGGGATTTCAGCTTATAAATCCATTTACTTCCTATTGACTAATATCCATCTGGTATGGTTTCGAGTGATCATATGTAATTAGATTCTAACGCTTTTATTACCACTTTCATTGTATCCAACCATTTTTTCAGCATATGGACCTTCAATAGCATCTTTATTGGTTAAAGGTTCATCGACAAAAAGGTAGTTACAAGAATATGCCTTCTTTTTAGATCTAGTTACCATCGGATGGAATGGAGGCGTGGGAATTGTATATGTTTGCTCGGCCAGTGATTCACCCTCGGTCGGTGTTGGCGCCAGGCAAAGTTCAATGTTAGCTGGGATGGAATTTTCTTTTGCTCCTTCTAGTTCGGGTATTTGGCGTTCTGATTCTTTGAATGTAATATCTTTAGAGAAGGACATTTTCTATTAGAAGGGTACGGAGTAGAATGTTAGTATATGTTTTATCATTCCCTGAGAAAATCATCTTAAGTGATTTCTTATCCCATTTCCTTCTACGATCTTTAAGTGTATGCGCCATGCTTCACAGCCAAAAATCCCAAGATTATATTAACTAGATTTTCTTCTGAAAATAGTTTGTGGAGTGTGGTATTGAGAGCGTGTTTAGTGAATGTTAGGTTCAGAATGAAGGTTGTAGTATTGCAAGCTCCTGCTCGAAGTTCCCCGGGAAGATTTCGAGCGCACAGCATCGATCGAGCTGCTTCTACAATAGCTCTATTGTCTAACGCATTATCTGTTCATGAACATATGGGGCTGACAATTCATATACTATTCCGAACTTTCTACAGATATTTGTAAAGTCTAACGAAATATATATGGCGAAAGCTACTGGAATAATCATTGAATAAGTTGAAATAAAGTGATCCTCTCCTATTGATTGTGTTGGCCGCAGATATCACTTAGAATGAACTCACTAGGCTTGTACTCTTTGTCTCAGACAGATGATTTTCTGTTAGCTTTTCCTCCTCGGCAGCCATGACAGAAGTCTTCTTTTATATCCTCGGGTTGTAGTCCGTTAATCACTCCTTTCTTGGCCATTTCTCGAATATTGGTGAGGGGGGGCTAGTGCTATAGTTGGAGATTGATGATCTTTGCAGAATATCCTTGGGAAGATGAGGTAACTCGGAACAGTATCTCGTAGAGCCCGTCTTGACGTCGTCCAAATGCTTTCAGAGCTTTTCCTGAGTAGATGCAAAACTCATCCTTATCGATGTCTACTCTGTATCATTTTCACTCACACTCCTAAGCTGAAAAATATTTTCTTAAGCTTCGATGAGTAAAGCACATTCCTGATAGCTGTTGAATTCCATTCTCCATTAACCAGGGCGAGGATGTCACCTGTACCTTCTGCGAAGACGAAGGTCTCCAAGGTAGATTCTATGTTCATTCCGGATCAATGACTTGAGCCATTCACGTCGGTATCAGCAGCTATCTGCCCACCATACGTCGTTATCGTTCCACTCTAAGTGAGTATGGGCCTTTATGGTTAGAATCTTCTGTTTGGTTCTTCCGCTCGTTTTTCATCTGCTGGTCGGCAATCCGCCTTCGACATTCACGTGACCAACTGTTGGGAGCTGAGGCTTTCCTATTCTACCATCGAGCAGATGAAACACCAACACCTCGAAGAAATTAACACTTTTAATTTACTTTCATAACTAACTAATTTACATCATTCAAAACCAAATATATACATGTAAAGTCGTTAGGTCATCTGGTCAAAATATAAATATATTAATCTATGAAAAACAACTTATAAAAATGCTAACAATGCCCCCCATTTTAAAGTTGTTTTCATACCCTCATCGGAGGCCTAGAGTGGTCAATATCCTGGTTAGTTTTTCGCTTAACACTATTTGGCAAGTCAACATTCCATACTCTGTGTTCCTGAAGTGATGCCATTTCACATTCTATAGATTTTAGCCGATCTTGTGCTTTGGGCATATTAAGCGCCTCCTCGTATGATGACGGTATTTCATCTTGATGGCTCTTATGTTCAATTATCCCATGGTGGAAAGCCGATCTACAATCCTCTTTTTGCCTAGCCGCAATTCTTGAAGATCTTCTTGGGATTATAGTTTCATTCTGGCCTTCGTCTTCTCTCCTCAGTGCTTCGTCTTCATAGGCCTGCTCTGCATCCTCTTTTCGTTTCAAGTTATTCAGATTTTTCTCTTCCGATATTGCTTCATCAGTCCCTGAATATCCCCTTGGGATTGAAGCCTTATTTTGGCTTTCCTCGTCTTCCTTCTTAAGTTCGTCTTTCTGATTCCTTTCCACCAATTTCGTCTCTTCCTCATTTAAAGATTCATAGTCTTCTTCAAAATTATTATGTAAAACCTGGAAAAAATCAGTTTCAGGTGAAATTTGTTTATCATTTTCTTAATTGGGAAAATGTCTTCTCTAAATCTGACATTTCTGCTTATGAAGACCTTATTGTTTCTGAAGTCCCAAACCTTGTATCCTTTGACTCCTTCCGGATAACTAATTAGAACACATTCTCTGCTCCTTGAGTCAAATTTGGATCGACGCTGGTCGTTGTTTGTCCAGGTCTGACAACCGAAAACTCGGAGATGTTCAATCTTCACTGGCCGTTCGGTCCACATTTCTTCGGGTATTTTGTTACTTATCGCCTTGCTAGAACATTTGTTTCTTAAGTAACATGCTGTATTAACCGCATCTGCCCAAAATGATTTGGGAATCCCAGATTCAGGTATAATGCATCTTGCTGTGTTTAGTAATGTCTGATTCATTCTTTCCGCAGTTACATTTTGCTGAGGTGTTCTTGGAACTGTAAGCTGTCGCTTGATGCCACTTTCATTAAGGAATTTATTAAATTTGTTGTTAACATATTCCGTCCCATTATCACTTCTTAGTGCTTTGATTTGTCTGCTGTGGTAATTCTCAACACTGTTCTTATATTCTTTAAATCTTTCAAGTACCTCCGATTTAGACCTCATAAAATATACTGTAGTGTAATGAGTGAAATCGTCTATGAATGTCACGAAATAATTGTTCCCTCCCTTCGATATTGGGCTAATGGGACCTACTACATGCGAATGGATGAGCTCCAAGGGTGATGAAGTCTTCTTACTTTCGACAGGTTTGGAAGGAAATGGGAGTCTTCGCATTTTACCTTAAAGGCATACCTCGCACTCAGCTGTGTCACTCACATTTTGGAGATCCCTATTGTAAATGTGTCCTAGCCTTCTGTGCCAGATATCTGCACTAGGTGACTTCACTTTAACCATTTTAAGTTCTTCCACTGTATAGATTCTTCCTCTTCTATTTGATTTCAAAATTAATTCGCCATCACTACCAAAAACAGAAACCTTGCCATTCTGGAATAATATCTTGTTTACTCTTTCCTCATCCTTCCAACAGACAAAATATTATCGTCCAATTCAGGAACGTATAATACGTTTTACAAGAATAAGGTTTCACCTCCATATTCGTGACTGAGTTTGATGGTTACATCACCCATCTCTAATACTTTTATTTTCTCATTGTTTGCCATTTCTACTGAAGTTGAAATACTTTTTGTATTCGTCATTTTCAGTCTGTTCGACGTCATGTGTTCGGTAGCTCCACTGTCCAGAAACCAGATATTCTCAGAGTTATTGGTTTTAAAGTTATTTGCAAATAGGGCTTTATGAGTTAGGTCTAACGTACTTTGTTTCAGCATACCTTCGTTAATTCTCCTTGAGGAGTTGGCAAATTTGCAATTCCTAACTATGTGTCCTAATTTGCCACAATTGAAACATCTTATCTGCCTGGAATAATTATAATTTCCCTTTTTCCCTTCCGACCACGTATTCTGATAATTCCTTGGTTGGTCATATTTAAATTTATTTCGTTCTTGACATGGTGATTTACATGTATCCTCTTTTCTTATCGCAAAAGCGCTATTCGGATCTTCTTGAGGAATTTTACGCTGGTTCTGTCGTTTTTATTCTAATAGTAATTTGAATTTAACCACACTAGTAGATAGCTTCTCCTCCTGCTTTTCTAAACTCAGAATTAGCGGTTCGTAACTTTTTGGTAATCCCAATAGCATAATTAACGCCAACCCTACCTCCACAAATCCATGGTGGCACTTTGCCAATTATCTATGACATTCCATTATTCTTGCGAAATATTCTTTCATATCTTCGTCATTTCTTTTGATAATGTTGAAAAATTCTCTCAGTAGCTGTAATATGTGCAGCAAGCCATACTTTGTGTGGATGTCCTCCAGTATCTGCCATGCATCGATCGCTCGTTTACAATCACCGATATCATCTAAGAATGAATCTTCAACCGCTAATAATATGACAGATAATGCCAAGTTATCTTTCCGCTTTTGTTTTTCTGAAGTTTCACTAGGAAAGCCAGGCTCAATTGCATCCCATATATCCTTCTGAATCAAAATTGATATAGCTCTTATAGCCCAGGAATAGTAATTATTACCGTCTAGTGTAGGTATTCTCAATTCGTCAGCCATTGAATTTTCTAGTTATGCAAATTTTACAAAAATTATAACTTAAATATTTTCTTCTTCTTCTTCTTCGTTGCACAAAGTTCAGTCTTTAAATCGCTCAAATTTCCAACAATCAAATTCTTTTCTTTATCTTAGTTAGCTTTATCTTCTTTAGCCTAACTTCAACTTTTCTTCTTTAGCCCTATATTCCCTGGCCTTATTCTCTTTAGCCTTCAGATTTTTTTTCTTTAGTTTATCTTCAAATTTTCTTCTTTACCTTTAACTTCTAATTTATTTCTACGGCGAAGTGGAAGCGTGCTGCTGGGCCCATAACCTGTAAGGAGCTAAGACTTTCCTATTCTACCATCGAGCAGAGTAAACACCAACACCTCGAAGAAATTAACACTTTTAATTTACTTTCATAACTAACTAATTTACATAATTTAAAACCAAATATATACATGTAAAGTCGTCGGGTCATCTGGTCAAAATATAAATATATTAATCTATGAAAAACAACTTATAAAAATGCTAACACCAACTTGTGGCAATAATGGCATTCAGTATTTTTCTTTAGTTCTGTTATCTTTCCTTAATCCTTCCTATTCTTGTTCTCTTCTTTGACTTTCGGTTTAGTCTGCTGGAAGAATGTTGTATCTTGTAAGGAATCGGCCTGCTGGTTTCTACATTCTTCAATCAGAAGTCTTACTGTTAAAATTCTCCAGAGTCTGCATAATCGGTGCTTGAGACTCCCATGCTGGAATGAAAAACCGCATGCTCGAAAGAAGAGGGTTTATTATATTTGCCACTTTCTGGTTTTCTGTAATCGTCCCATCTGCATCCTAAATTCATGCTCTAATATTTTCAATCTTGGCGATATAGCTGCTGACATCTTCTGATGACGACATACGAGCGTCAAAAAATTGTTGCCAAAACATGCCTATTCCGATCTTTAATCGTGGATGGACATGAGCCTTGTCCACATCTGAGCGGCTGTTTTACCGGACATCAATAAATGAATTGGATGGAAGTCTCCGACTTCGGACTTTTGGAGAATCACAGCTCCTAAGTAATGACTGTTGGCCTCCGTGTGTAATGACCAACCTTGATTGAAGCTGTTTAAAACTGGCTTTTAGGTCAATCTTTCCTTCAAACAAAAATCATAGCAACAACTGGAACCGACCCTCCCATTTCGGTCGATAGCATTGTCAAGTTTCCTTTATTCCTCTTTATCAAATAGGCCATCTTGATAGGAAAATAATATCAAAGGATAATTCACAGTACCTTTAGATCTCTTTAGCGCTTGAGTCCTTGTCGCCTTGCCACATATTCCCGCTTCGGTGTGTTGGCTTCCGTAGGCGTTTCTTACTGGGAAAAAGAAAGAGAGGATCCAATGAAATAATTTAGTAGTGTTTATTAGAACAAAAACATAATAGTGAACAACAAATATAACAGAGAGTACCGTCGTCTTCCGGGTATTCCTTCTACTGGGGAGCTCGGATTCTATATTCTGTGCGTTTATAATCTGTTTATCTGTGGCTCTCTGGTCGGGATGGCGCCTACATTCGGCCATTCCTGGATTTCAGTCGTCCTCGATTGAACCTTGCGTTGCAGGAAGGTCGTGGGTTGCGTCGGGGGGTATCTTCTACTTCTGGCTCCTCGTCCGGACTTTCTTCTGTAGCTGTAGTCGTTAATTCTATTTTGTTCTCCTACTGTCCTATCACACGGGTCCTTTCGAAAGATCTGGATCAGGTCTCTCAATTCAGGGTCGGAATGCTGAATCATCAAGATTTGTTCTTCCAATGTGATTGTGAGGCACACTTCAAGGTTTTTCTCCACGATTTCCTCCATCGTGTCTCTAGGGTCGTCGACTGGAGCTCTACTCATTCCGTCTACGTGGGCCATCTTCTCCCCTGGTTTATGTCGAATTTCGAAATCGTATTCCTGAATCAGATTGTACCATCGCGCTATCTGAGGATTTGTAGTCTTCTTCGCGTTCATGTAGACCAGTGCTTGGCAATCTGTAACCACTGTAAACTTGATTCCTACGAGGAACTGACGTAGTCGATCCAAGGTCCACACTATCGCCATCAGTTCCAATTTGCTCGAGTGGTACATCTTCTCGGCCTCTGTTGTCTTCTTGCTCACACAGTAGACCAAGCGCCATTTGCAGTTTTCGTCCATCTGTAGCACCATTCCTGCTAATCCCTCAGCACTCGCATCGCAATGTACTTCTGTCTTGAGTTCAGGGTTGTAATGAGCTAGTACCGGATATTCGACCAGATCCTTTCGTAGTCCTCCAAATGACCTTCGCTGTTCTTCCTTCCATTCAAATTGTGAACCTTTCTTCGTAAGTCTGCTTAGCGGTTCTGCTTTCCTCGCGAAGTCCTTTACAAATCGTCTGAAGAAGTTCGTCAGTCCCAGAAAGCGTCGTATGTCGTGGACATTCTTGGGTTCTGGAAATTCTTCTATCGCCTTGATCTTTCTTGGGCCTGGCTTAAGTCCGCCTGTACTGATGACATACCCTAAGAACTCAACTTCCCTCCTTCCGAACTCACATTTGGAGGGTTTCAGTGTCAACTTCGCTGATCTTATTCTTTCGAGGACTTCCCTCAACCTTTCGATCATCTCCCGCCAATCCTTTGCCGGGATAATCACGTCGTCGAGATAGCAGAATGCCTTCTTGTTCAGCAGTGGACCTAGGACAGTGTGCATCAGTCTTTGGAATTCAGCTGGTGCGTTGGCGAGTCCAAAAATCATCCTTTCGAATTGACCTGTATCATCTGGGGTGATGAATGCTGTCTTTAATTTTGCCTTATCGGTCAGTGGTATCTGCAGATATCCATGCGCCAGATCCAGAGTGGTGAAGAATTTCGCATTCCTTAGGCCTTCCAGAAGGTCGTCTATCCTTGGTAATGGGAACTTGTCCTTAACTGTTTGAATGTTGAGTCTCCTATAATCTACCACCAGACGATGATCTCCAGTTTTCTTTCTCACAAGTAGGACGGGACTAGCGTAGGGTGATCTAGTTTCCGTGACTATTCCATTGTCCTTCCACTCTCTGACAATCTCCCTGATTGCTTCGCGTTCACTTGCAGTCGTCTTATACGGTCTCAGACAGACTGGCTTGCTTCCATCAACCTCCTTAATGTCCATCTTGGTGACATCGGTGCACCCTAATTCCTCCATGCCAAGAGCGAAACAGTCTCTATACTCGTTTGCTACATCTAGGATTTCTTGTCTCTCTTTCGAAGTCAGAGAATGATTGACGTTGATGTCCTCAGGCAGTATGGGGCGCTTACGTTTCATTTGGTCTTGTCCTTCCCTCTTCTCTTCATTTTTAGTCTGAAACGAATCCTCTGCGACGTCCAGGTTAACAACAATATCATCAAGGTTCAGTAGTTCAACTCGCCCTACACATTGGTTCTTCCTTACTCTCAACTTGCCCTTGCCAGCTGAGATGATGGGTACGGTCGTCTTTCCGTCGACCACTTCCAATAGGGAATCGACACAGGCGTCATCTACTCCTGTGAACAATACATATCCGTCCTTTACCTCGTCTGTGATTGCACTTGTAAAGTTAATGGAGTCGCTCTCCAACTGAACAGTTTCGGTTGCTCTCAGTTCGATGCGACGCGACTTGATTTCTTCTTGCAGATTAGCAAACGGAAATTCGGATGAATAGCCAATATGCAAGTTTTTACCAATTCTGGCGAAGGATACGTAGGGCAGATCTGTCCATGTTCTTCCAATTAATAGGTCATAGGGTTGGGCATCATCGTTGACAATGAATACAGTGATTTCCCTTCCGACGATGCCATCAATCTCCAGGTCGACTGTCGTCTTCCCAACGGTCCTGGCAGCTGGTGCAGTCTGGTTACCGATGCCGTACAGACTAGTCGAGTCTGGTTTGATGTCGACGCTGATCCTCCTTGCGACCGATTCTCTCATTAGACAACTGCTGCTCCCGGTGTCTATCATTGCCTTCACGGTTTCCTTGTTGTCGATCTTGACATCCTTCAAATATACATCTGGCGGGACAGTCTCCAGTCCTTCGACTTCCAGGTTGGCTACTTTTAGTCCTTCTTTGGGTCTTGTGCAATTCCTTTCCTTGTGTCCCGTTTGACCGCATCCTCGGCATGTCAACGTAGTCCTGGGTGCTGGGCAGTCTCTGGCAATGTGTCCAAACTGATTGCAGTTGAAGCACTTCGGTTCTCCCTTGTCGTTTCTGATTGCACGGTTGACCATTCTCCTCAAGGTGTTAGGGTACGTTTCACTGATTTCGTTCCTTGCAGCGTCTTGACCCGAAACATTCGTTCCTTGTTTAGTCTCTTTAACTTCGCTTTGGTTGGGGAATCTCGCAGATTTCTGCTGAAATGACGGTGGTATGAGGTGTTTCGCATTCCAATGCGGAGGTCCCATCTCGGTGCGAACATTTTCGTACTCGTCCAGTTTATCCGCCAACTCATCTGGGTTGTTTAACTTGGTCCAATCGTCAATGAGATGATTACGCAGCACATTTGGAACTTTTTTCTTTAGCTGGTTAGTGACGGACAAATCCTTTAGGGCGTCGAAATTTTCCACGTTCATTCCTTCGATCCATTCGTTGAAATATCCTCGCAATTCGAAAGCGAAGTCTCTCCAGGAACCCTTTTGAGATCTCTCGTGCTTCTCGAATTTTTGTCTGAATTGTTCGGGGCTCAACTTGTACCGTTTTAGGAGCAACCTTTTCACGAACCTATAATCGCCGCTTTGTTCTTCTGTTTCCCGAGCGATTAATTGAGTCATTTCGTAAGGTAGCAATCCTAGGAGGCTGAACGCCCATTGGTCTTCATCCAATCCTAGTCGCTTTGCCTGTCTTTCGAAAAGAATTAGGTAAAAACTCAAATCATTGTCCTTCGACTCGTACTTGGGCATCAGTTTACGTATCTCGTAATGTGCGTCATTGCTGGTACTTCGAGACGTATCGTTGTTTCCGCGTGTAGTCTGGATGCGCAGCTTCTCAAGCTCGAATTCCATTACCATTTGTTCTTTTCGTTCGATTCGTTCCCGATCCTCGATTCGTTTCCGATCCTCGATTCGTTCCCGTTCTATACGTTCTGCTTGCTCTGTTTGTGCTGTTTGTTCCATTCGCTCCCGTTCTGCTCGTTCTGTTTGTTCCCGTTCCTCGATCAGAGTCTCCAACAGTTGCTTTGCGAATTCTTCTTCGTAAGATTGACTATTCAGGATAAGGCGTTTTAAGTCGACGATCCTGCTCTCTGGCGGTACTACCTCGCCGAGTTCATACGCCAACTTGCTCAAATCGCATTTCCTTACTTTCGCTAAGTAAGTCATGTTTTTCAAAAGGAAAAATAAACAAGGCAAAGTTTTTTTTTTCTTTTTACCGCGATACTTTGCGATAATACTTTTTATTTGTTTCTTCAATTTACTTTAAAAATACTTTCTTTAGAATACTTTACTTTACTTTAAAATACTTTCTTTAGAATACTGTACTTTACTTTAAAATACTTTCTTTAAAATACTTCACTTTACTTTAAAATACTTTCTTTAAAATACTTCACTTTACTTTAAAATGCTTTCTTTAAAATACTTTCTTTAAAATACTTCACTTTAAAATACTTCACTTTACTTTAAAATGCTTACTTTAAAATACTTCACTTTACTTTAAAATACTTTCTTTAAAATACTTCACTTTAAAATACTTCGCTTTACTTTAAAATGCTTACTTTAAAATACTTCACTTTACTTTAAAATACTTTCTTTAAAATACTTCACTTTAAAATACTTCGCTTTACTTTAAAATGCTTACTTTAAAATACTTCACTTTACTTTAAAATGCTTACTTTAAAATACTTTCTTATCGAGATGATTTTGCAATAATATTTTACCGAGGTGACTTGTAATAATACTTTTAGGAATAGGTAATTAAATTTCGTACATACCATGCAACTCCTCTTACGTTGATCGGTCACCGCGCCACGTCCTTCTCGTTTCCAAATTATTCCAGTGAATCTTCAATTTTCTTCAGGACCATCCCACTTCTGAATTTCTGTTGGCTTCCGTAGGCGTTTCTTACTGGGAAAAAGAAAGAGAGGATCCAATGAAATAATTTAGTAGTGTTTATTAGAACAAAAACATAATAGTGAACAACAAATATAACAGAGAGTACCGTCGTCTTCCGGGTATTCCTTCTACTGGGGAGCTCGGATTCTATATTCTGTGCGTTTATAATCTGTTTATCTGTGGCTCTCTGGTCGGGATGGCGCCTACAGGTGGTAGTTGGATATCCCTCGTTGCTAGACTTATTCCTTGTAGCTTTTCGTTGGACTTATTCCTTGTAGCTCGTCGTTGGACTTATTCCTTGTAGCTCGTCGTTGGACTTATTCCTTGTAGCTAATAGTTGGATTTTTCCTTGTAGCTAGTCGTTGGACTTATTCCTTGTAGCTAGTCGTTTGACTTATCCATTGTAGCTAGTCGTTGGATTTATTCCTTTTAGCTAGTCGTTGGACTTTTCTATTGTAGCTTATTGTTGTACTTACCCATTGTAGCTCGTCGTTGACTTATCCATTGTAACTCGTAGTTGGACTTATCCCTTCTAGCTCATTGTTGGACTTATCCCTTGTAACTCATTGTTGGACTCATCCCTTGTAACTCGTCGTTGGATTCATTCCTTGTAACTCGTCGTTGGATTTATTCCTTGTAACTCGTCGTTGGATTTATTCCTTGTAGCTCGTCATTGGACGTATTCCTTGTAGCTAGTCGTTGGATTTATTCCTTTTAGCTAGTCGTTGGACTTTTCCATTGTAGCTCATTGTTGGACTTACCCATTGTAGCTCGTCGTTGACTTATCCATTGTAACTCGTCGTTGGACTTATCCCTTGTAGCTCATTGTTGGACTTATCCCTTGTAACTCGTCGTTGGACTTATTCCTTGTAACTCGTCGTTGGACTTATCCATTATAACTCGTCGTTGGACTTCTCCCTTTTAGCTCATTGTTGGACTCATCCCTTGTAGCTCGTTGTTGGACTCATCCCTTGTAGCTCGTTGTTGGACTCATCCCTTGTAGTTCGTTGTTGGACTTGTCCCTTATAGCTCATTATTTTTTTATATATAGATCTACAAGGGATCAAATGGAATCTTCACAAACTGTCAAAAATGTGTTTATATAGTAGAGTGACTAGGCCAAATCTATGGTTAAAATAACGATGAAAATTTTGGCGGGAGTTAATTGACCTATGAAAATAAGGTAATCTCTCACGTCAAATGGCGCTTAGTTTTAGCGTCTATTTTGACGGGAGTGGCGGCCTTATATTTATAGATCAATTTCCTCTCGGAAAAACTTTCATATATATGCATTATAAAAATAAAAAAATGCATCTTCTTATAGGGCAACTGAAAATTGCTGATAGCTTGCGCAATCTATCGGAATAAATAGCAACTATTCGTTGATTTTTAATTATTCCAGGCCAAATACCCATTATTGATTAATCAAGAAAAGCTAACCACGTACGCATTTCGGACTGTTGGCACTCGTCAGCGTGGTGCAAGCTGTACCTCAACGACCCAAAACACTGGTCTTTCAAGCATCCTGAAAAATCATGAAATATATATTTGTGTGAGATGAATATAAATATTTGTGTCCAAATAGCATGTATATATATCAAACCTTTTGAGAGAGAAAACATTACTTTGAAAATTTTGGAATGATATCAAAGGTGTATTCAATGAATTTTAAGTTTCACTATAACACTAATTTTCTAAAATTTCTCGCGAGGGTTCAATTGGTTTTCACTTTGATATCAAAAGTAGAAAATGATTTTATATATTGTCGCGTATATGGGCCTTCAAAACACCTACAACCTCCGCCAATAAACGGAGCTTCCGTCTATTTCCGGTCTGGAAATAATGTGGGAATCGCCGACTGCTGTGGTCCTGTTTCCTGGGGTTAATGTTTGTAAATATCCGTTTATATTGGCCCTAGGAGGTAACGTAATGTAAATACTCGGTAAATTCTAAACTATTTTAATGTAATGTGTAGTAGAAATGACAATAAAAAAGGAGGAGGAGTGTTAGAAGTTTTGATGCCAGTTGCTGTTATTACTCTCTCACCACAGGCGCTACTCTTCTGGTAAGTCTCTCGTGTCGTCCCACCAGTGGTAAGGCCGAGAGATACTGCCAGAGAAAAGGAGTTCCACTTGAGTTGTGGTTCTCGGAAGTCTTTGGGTGGTCTGCAGGGTAGGGCTGCAGAGGGAGAGCAACGGGAGTCCGGGTAGGTGATCCACGAAGGAAAAATCGGCGTCGTCGCAAAGAACCGGAAGGGTCAAGCGCGACAATATTTAACGATATAAATTTGAGTATATAAACTGTGAATTTCTTTTTAAATGTGCTCTGAAATCTACATACATGATACAAATCTAGACCACACTTTTTTTTTATCAGATAATAGTTTTGTATTTCGGCGTAATCTATTTAACTTTGTTGTCTAACCCATCTGTAACTATGTTTATATCTACTGCTTCGAAATTTTTACACAAGTGACGTTCTTGGTCAGATATATCAATGGAACAAAGTGAAACTTTAACTCTTTAAGTTGTTGTTGTTTCTTATCCCCTTGTGCAAAGATTACACGAATTCCATGAGTTCGTGCTCCTCGAGCTGTTTTATGATGAGCAGCGGCCTCTCCCAAAGGTACTGTTCAGTACATCCAATGCAAGCCAAAATGTGTTCTGGAGCTGTAGGTACCAAACTACATTTTGGACAAGTGGAATAAATTTTGTTATTATTTTCCATCTTCAATGTCTTGAGATGGCCTGTTCTAAATCTTGTTAGTGTTGTTTGATGCTGTCTATTTCTGATGTTCAGAGCTCCTCCTGGGTCCATTCCACTCTACCAACTGTGCTTAGGTGGGATCCTCCAGTTCTTGTTTATTTTTGTTTTGGCTATTGTTTCTATTTCTTTAAAAGCAAGTTTATTTTTCTGTGGCAAGGTTCCTTTAAGTAAATAATGTAACAGGTTTCTCTGGAGATGTGTTTTTTTTTTTCATTCTTATAACAATATCAATCTCCGCGGTCAGAAATATCAATGGAACAAAGTGAAACTTTAACTTTTTGAGTAAATAATGTAACAGGTTTCTCTGGAGATGTTTTTTTTAACAATTCTTATTACAATATCAATCTCCGCGGTCAGAAATACCAATGGAACAAAGTGAAACTCTATCTCTTGAATAAAAATACAACAGGTTTCTCTGGAGATGTTTTTTTAAAATTCTTATTGCAATATCAATCTCCGCGGTCAGAAATATCAATGGAACAAAGTGAAACTTTATCTCTTTAATATATAATACAACAGGTTTCTCTGGAGATGTTTTTTTTAAAATTCTTATTACAATATCAATCTCCGCGGTCAGAAATACCAATGGAACAAAGTGAAATTCTATCTCTTTAATAAAAATACAACAGGTTTCTCTGGAGATGTTTTTTTAAATTTCTTATTGCAATATCAATCTCCGCGGTCAGAAATATCAATGGAACAAAGTGACACTTTATTTCTTTAATATATAATACAACAGGTTTCTCTGGAGATGTGTAGTGTGTCGATTTACTGGTCCAGCGATGGCTCAGAAAGTCTCTCAAAGTTAGTGTTTTATTGAAGTTTCTTGTTAACTACATTTATATGGGAAGACAAAAAGGACAACACCCCGGAATGTACATCTGGTCCGCTCTGGATTCCTCCGCTGTGCCGCCCTGGCGCCGCGGTCGTCCTGGTAATTTATGGCGGCCGCCTGTTTATTTTTCTTGACGGCGGCGGGGTGCTGCATCCAGCAGGCCCCCACAGTACTCCCCCTCCAGTGGCGAAGTCACGATTTGTGCACAAAGTGGTTAAGTATAATATATATACATCATATAGGCAAGAAAATAAAATAAGGAGAAATATAGTCTATTGCTCCTTAAATCTCACGGGTTTCTTGATTATTCTCCCCGATCTTGTCCTAGGCAGGTCTGGTGCTGATCCTGTTCCTTGGAATTCTGTGTACTTCTCCACATCTGGTGGGTCAGGATTCTGTTGGGACGATGTAGAAGGCAGCGCTCCCGACACGATGGGTCTTGTTGCAGTAGGGTGTTCTGCAGTTATATTGTCCGAATCTGCCAGTAAGTAAGCAGGTCGCAATCGGTCAATCGATGTGGTCACATTTTTTCCTTTCACTTTGAGTGTGAAATACTTGTCTGTTCTTTCAAGGACTGGGAAGGGTCCCTCATATGGTGGTTCCAGAGGTTTCTTCACTCGATCTGTCCTGATAAATACATGTGAACATGTTTTCAGATCTTTATGAACAAATACTTTAGTAAAAACTTAAAACTGGTCTTCGAATGATGTTTTTTATTTAAGGGTTTGAGCAATTCCATTTGCTTTTGAAGCTGTTGAACAAATTCTTCAGCATGCAGGTGATGTTTAGAAGCATCAAAGAATTCGCCAGGCAGTCTGATGGTTTTGCCATATACCATCTGAGACAAAGAATGGTTGTTATCTTTGTTGATAGCACAGCACGCAAGCCTAGGAGAACTGTTGGCAGCGTTTCTGTCCACTTAATACTATTGTGGGCACGAATGGCAGTTTTAATGGTTCTATGAAGCCTTTCAATCTTCCCGTTACACTGAGGGTGGTACGCCGTGGAATGGCGAAGTTTTATACCACACAGCGTTGTTAAATCTTTGAAAAGCTGAGAAGTAAACTGCTTCCCTTGGTCTGATATCACTGTATGCGGTGCTCCAAATCTAACAATCCAGTTTTCGTAGAATGCTCTCGCTACCGTTTCAGACTTCATATCTGGTAGCGGAACAACTTCCTTCCAGCTGGTGTACCTGTCGATACAGGTCAGACAGTAGATGTTACCATTCGATAGAGGTAAAGGACCAATTAGATCTATGTCGATAACACTAAAGCTTTCATCCACTTCTTGATATTTGCCTATTTCTGATTTCGTGTGTATCGACACCATGCACTTTTGGCAGTTAACACAAGCTTGAGCCCATTTCCTAATGTCTTTATTCATATTGGGCCATATAAATCTTGACGTTAATTGTTTAGTAGTGGCTTTAATGCCTGGGTGTGAGAGTTCATGGAAGTTCCTAAAAACCATCATTCGGAATTTAATAGGAATGAATGGTCTAATATTATTAGTAGACACGTCACACCATAACAATTTGCCTGATTGTAGTGGGCATTGCTTAAATTTTAGAGAAGTAGTCTTTGATATCAGGTTTTGTAGTTCTGAATCACCAGTTTGTTCTTTGGCGATCTCTTTGTAGTCGATAGTTGTGATAGCATCAACTCTGGAAAG
The DNA here is from genome assembly GCA_030710605.1 of Cordylochernes scorpioides. Classification (NCBI taxonomy): domain Eukaryota; kingdom Metazoa; phylum Arthropoda; class Arachnida; order Pseudoscorpiones; family Chernetidae; genus Cordylochernes; species Cordylochernes scorpioides. The sequence goes on from CP092869.1 coordinate 59,598,905, forward strand.
AGCATCGGCGACTATGTTGTCAGTACCTTTTATGTACTTGATGTCAGTAGTGAATTGGGAGATGTATTGAAGATGTCTTAATTGTCTAAGAGAAGCTTTCTCATTTTTTTGTTTGAATGCGTAAATTTAAGGTTTGTGATCAGTCAAAATTGTAAATTCACGTGCCTCAAGCAGGTGCTTGAAGAATTTGATAGACAAATATATTGCGAGAAGCTCTCTATCATATGTACTATAATTACATTGAGCAGGATTTATTTTTTAGAGAAAAATGCTATTGGTTTCCAATTATTATTGTCAAGCTGTTGGAGAACTGATCCAACTGCCCGATCTAAAGCATCTGTACAGAGTGAGATTGGCAGTTCAGTATCGGGGTAGGCTAACAGTGCTGTATTAGCTAGGGCTTGTTTGCATTTTTCAAACTGAACTTCAGCTTCTTTAGTCCATTTTATTTCGCTTCTATCCTTTTTCTTGGCTCCCCTCAAGTATTCATGAAGGATTGCCTGAGTCTCTGCGGCATTGTTTAAAAAGGTATGATAAAAGTTTAGCATTTCCAAAAATATGCGTAATTCATGAAAACTGTTTTTGGTTTCTTATATTCTAGAATAGCTTTAACCTTTGTAGGGAGTGGTTTCACACCGTGAGAGGTAATTAGGTATCCTAGAAAATCAATTTCCTGTACTAGGAATTTAGATTTAGAAAGATTGATTCTTAATCCATAGGAATTTAGTCTGCTGAATAAGGTTTCAAGATGGCTATAATGCTCTTCTTCCGTTTTAGAGGCTACCAGAATATCATCTAAGTAGACAAATGCAAAGTCCAAGTTTCTTAAGACTTCATGCATGAATCTCTGAAAGGTAGCAGCAGCATTTCTAAGACCGAAACTCATTACATTAAATTCGAATAGCCCAAAAGGAGTAATGATGGCAGTCTTTGGTTTATCCTCTTCAGCAATTGGAATCTGATAGAATGCCTTGCAAAGGTCTATTTTTGAGTACACACGAGTACCTTTTAAGATGTGGTGGAAATCGTCCAGTCTAGGGATTGGATAACGATCTGGAAGTGTAACTGCATTGAGTCTTCTATAATCACCACAAGGTCTTAGTGACTCGTCCTTTTTTGAAACTTAATGTAGTGGACTCGCCCAAGAAGAATTTGAGGGTCTAATTATTCCATTATTCAACATATATTGAAATTCTGCCTTAGCAAGAGTTAATCTCTGTGAATCTAGGCGACGGGCTTTTGAGTGAATTGGCTGACCTCTTGTAGGAATATAATGCTTAACGCTATGTTTTGCTTCTACAAAATCTGATGGTGGCCTACATAGGTTAGGATATTTGGTTAGGATAGCGCTGACCTTGGATGATGAATTTAGAGTGCTAATATTTCCCATGTCTGAGATTGACTGAATGACGCCTCTTATGGAAAGATTAGTTATTCCATCAATTAGGCGTTTATTTTTCATATCAATAATCAATCCAAAGTTGCTCAGAAAGTCTGCTCCTATTATTGCTCTGTTGGTATTGGCGATTACAAAAGGCCATTGAAATTGACGTCGAAGTCCGATATCCAAATTTCTAACCTTTGTTCCATAGGTAACAATTTCTGTACCATTGGCTGCATATAATTTATAATCAGACCTAGGCATCCTATTTTTATCCTTTGGAGGTATTATAGATATATCAGCACCACTGTCCACCAAAAAGCGCAATCCCGTGTTTTTGTCCGTCACAAATAATCGGAGATTGCGACAATTCTGAATGCCGGCAGAAGAGCTTGTCGCTACTCTGTCCGCCGGTTTGAGTTTTCCGACTCTTTCCAACTGCACGGAGACCTGCATTTATTTTGCAAGCAATTAGGACCAAATCTAAAATGGTAATAGCAGTATTTCCCTTTTGGATCGAAAGATCTTTGAGAATTACTTCTCGGTCTTGACTGAGTCCTATTTTTGGATCGAGATCTAGATCTATCCAGTCTCAATTCGGACACCTGCCGTTCAAGATCTTCCAATTTGGCGATCAAGCGATCTGTTGATGAAGAAGGCACCCTTCCGCATCATATAATTCTTTGGAAGAGTTTATTTCATTTATTTTATCGGCCATTATGGCCAATTTGCTAATGTCCTCTTCGCTTACAATAAGTATATTCTTTATGGATGTGGGCAGTTTATCGAGCCATAAAGTTTTTATTAAATTGTCAGAGATATCTGGGGTAGCGAGGGATCTGAGCTTTTGTAATAACTGGCTCGGCTTCATGTCTCCGAGCTCAATACCTGAAATTAACTTTTTTAATTCTCAACCCTTCACTTTCTCTGAACAATTCAAGTAGTCGTGATTTACATTCAGAGTACTTGTTGGCGCTTTTCCTATTAATTATGTCCCAAATGTTTTCTATATATTTAGGTTCTAATTGGGAGATCAAATAATTAAATTTAGTGTCTTCCTGAATAATTCCACCTATTTTGAACTGTGCTTCTACCTGGAAGAACCATATTTCAGGTTTTTCAACCCAAAAAGGCGGTATTTTAACACTAACTTTGCATATTTCTGAGGTATCGCTAGTCTTATTTTCTGTTTCCATTTTACGTAAATTTAAATTCGACACAACAGCTTAGAGATAAAGTAAAAAATAAAAAATCGAGATAAAATAATAAGGAAGATAATATAAAAACTTATCTTAGTCTTGAGATGATATCCCGATATCCTGGATGATGCTTCTTTTCAAGCTTGAATCACTTTTTGCATTTCTTTATCTCTTGAAATCTTCGTATGCTTTTTCTTTTCAATCACGTCCGGCTCACCAATGTAGTGTGTCGATTTACTGGTCCAGCGATGGCTCAGAAAGTCTCTCAAAGTTAGTGTTTTATTGAAGTTTCTTGTTAACTACATTTATATGGGAAGACAAAAAGGACAACACCCCGGAATGTACATCTGGTCCTCTCTGGATTCCTCCGCTGTGCCGCCCTGGCGCCGCGGTCGTCCTGGTAATTTATGGCGGCCGCCTGGCGGGGTGCTGCATCCAGCAGGCCCCCACAGATGTTTTTTTTTTTAATTCTTATTACAATATCAATCTCCGCGGTCAGAAATATCAATGGAAAAAGTGAAACTTTAACTTTTTAAGTAAATAATGTAACAGGTTTCTCTGGAGATGTGTTTTTTTTTCCATTCTTATTACAATCTCAAACTTTCGGACATTAGCGCCTTTCTCTACGGAAGTATAAAAATTAACAAAAGCACCTTTCATTTTAATTCATTTTTGTGCTTCTGTATAGAGGCGGTAAAGCCAGAAAGCTTGAGATTGCAAAAATATACTAAAAAGAAACTCGCATCTCCAGAAATCTGTTGTACATTCACAGAAGAATTACATATATTTCTTAATCTCTATCAAAACAATACTATCTCTAGATAAGATAAATACATCTTGTGAAAATAGTTGCAAAAAATGATAGAATAATCTCTTTGTCTCTAAACTCCCTTAGTTTATGGTTGAAACATTGTAAAGTTTTTTCAGTTTCCACTATTGGATAGCGTTTGTCAAAAAAATGGCTGAATGTTTAGGAAAATGAAATTAGTTTATATTCTTATCATTAATTTTTTCAGACAATTATAAATATCATCATTTCAAAATAAAAAAATCAAAGTTTTCTTGCCAGTCCGTCATTTCCTGTTATTTATTTAAAATAATACCAGGATGCGGACTTTTTCTCAAAATCCATATAGGTTATCCATGTAAACCTTTTTCCTAGCTCTTGCTAGTCTGCTGTATAGGTTGCTTGTTTTAAATTAAAGGATACTTAAACTAATAATATGACTACACTGCATATATAATCATCACGTTTTTGTTTACTCTTTCAGCCCGTAATCATATCACAGTAATACACTGCGTGACATTGAAAATGGAACACCAAGAAATAGTGGCCAGAAAATTATGCAAATTTCAGGGTTGACGCGCCTAACCGAGTTATGCAAATGTAGTAAAATGCGCAGCTCTCGTGCGCACATGGAGTAAGATGTAAGGGAAGGAACTTGCAGAAAGGAGAGTATTCGTGTCGTTATTTCTTCAAGGAAAATCATTGTAGAAATTTTATTCTTGTGTCAAAAGACACGTGTAATAACAGAGAATGTCAGGTCATCGTAAACGGAGGCAGTTCAAGCAGACAGACGCTTTTACGAGGGGCATGGTGATCGGACTGAAAAGGGCAGGTTGGTCCATACGTCAAATCGCAGCTGATACACACCTTGGTGCGTCCACGGTGCAACGACTGTGGAGAAGATGGTTGGAACAAGGAAATGTGGCAATTTATAGGAATGTCGGTGCAACCAGAGTGACGTCAGCACGTGTGGATCGGCGTATCCTTCGACAAGCAGTGGCGGCCCCACAAGCCACTTGTACCGCCATCCTGCAACATGTGCAAGACACCCTAGATCATTCCACCTCGACCAGAACCATTTACCGTCGATTGGTTGCTAATGGCTTGCACTCATGCCGCCCGCTAAGAAGACTGCCATTGACCCCACCGAATAGGCGCCAACGTTTGGAATGGTGCCGGGCTAGATCGACGTGGATGACGGAATGGCACAGGGTCGTGTTCTCAGATGAGTCGCGTTTCTGCTTGTCCAGTGATAGTCGCCGTGTACGCGTGTGGCGTCGACGAGGAGAAAGGTCCAATCCGGCAGCAATTGTGGAACGCCCCACCGTGCGACAACGTGGAATCATGGTTTGGGGCGCAATCGCGTATGATTCCAGGTCACCTTTACTTCGTATTCAGGGCACTATGACGGCCCAACGATACGTTGATGATGTGCTGCGACCGGTGACACTCCCCTACCTTCAGGGGGTACCCAATGCCCTTTATCAGCAGGATAACGCCCTCACCAATCGAGCACGTCTGGGACATCATTGGACGCCGTTTGCATGCCTTTCCACAGCCGCGTTCAGAAGACGAACTGTGGCAAATGGTTGAGAGGGAATGGAGAGCCATCCCTCAGGACGCCATCCGTACTCTGATTGACTCTCTACCTAGACGTGTTGCTGCGTGCATCGCCGTCCGCGGTGGTCCTACTTGCTACTAAGCCGACGCCGTTCTCGCTCTGTATTATGACTATCATTTTGAAATAAAGATCACTTATTGTTCGTCCCTGTCTCTCTCTGTCTGCCGAGTTTCATCACTTCTGGCCACTATATCTTGGTGTTCCATTTTCAATGTCACGCAGTGTAATAATACAAATAAACGTAAATAACGTAGTAATTCAAATTTGGGTTAACAAGTGTGTGTGTGATGCACAATCATCTATAATTTTTTTATTTGACAAACCATAAAAATGAAATTTTGTATATATGAATACCTAACTATTAGGTATATATCGGCATCATTTGATCCAGCGTTTTTCCAACTCACAAAAGAACTTTGCTAAAATGCCAAATTTCCCTACTGAACCATCCTCTAACCTCATGGAGTAACATTTCATCATTTTAAAATGTTCTACCGTGTAGTGAATTCTTTAATTTACCAAACAGGTTGAAGTCGGAAGAAACCAGTTCAGGACTGTAAGCTGGGTGAAGCATCAAAGTCCACTCATTTCTGGAAATTCGGGCCAATGTCTGTTTTGCGGTGTGAGGTCTTACATTGTCCTGATGAAAATTGATTTGACAGTATTTTAGGCCCAGCCTTTTTGTTGAAATGGCTCTTTTTAGCTTTTTAAATGAAATACAATATCTTGCCTTGTTGATGGAAGTAATGAACAATTGTTTCGTGCCTTATTTATCTTTACAGGTGATAAATTCATTATGAATAAAGACAAATCGCTGAGGGAAGAGTTTATTTTTCTATCACTACAATACAAGCTTTTAGGCGTAACAACCCTTCGGCATGTATAATTACGATATGTAAAACTTAGAAATTAAACAAATCCATATATATTAAGAATAAACTCTTTCCTATAATAAACTTATCTTTATTCATAATTTACCGAATTAGGATATATTTTAATAACAAATTCATTAGGGTATGATTAAGTGAGCTAGTGGAAAATATAGGATGTTCTTCGATCATGCTTATCAATAGAATTGATTTCAATTAAATCTCGTGGAAGATATTCAGATGCAATGATTTATTACAAACGCTAAAATATTTTGTTAAAACTCGTGAAACGTAATGATATTAGAGAGAAATATTATTGGAAATAAATAGCTATCTTCAACTAGTAAATTTTATTTGTAAAAGACACACACTTATTTATACCTTGAAACATCGAGTGTGAGAGCATTCTTATTTCTTCTTCTTGTTAAATCGTGAATATATGTAAATTGTTCAAATAGGTAACAATTTTCTATATAAATTGTGTTAAACACATTGTGAGAAACAGTTTCAATTAATCGAAATAATTTCTCATTTTCAATTTCTTTTATCTTTTATCCAGTTTCATTGATTCTCTATTCCACTATGAAATGATGTGTTCTCAATTGTTTTGTAGTGTATATTTAAATAACCTAATTAGATTTCAAACAAATCCGAACTGTTGAACAAATAATTCTATTTAATTGAGATCATAATAAATTACAGATTTCTATACAAGAGATGTGTTAGGCGCTTGTTTTCTTGAGACAAAATTTCAACTGAACAGCTACTTGAAAGGACGTCGTAGCTGTTGATGAGAGAGCCTATTTTAACAGTAATGATAATGAAGACATATGCATATATTGCCATTTGCCCTCTCTCTCACAAAATAAATATCAATATTTAAAAAAACGGCATATCCCGACCATGAGCACATGTGCTTTTTAGGTGGCAGAGCGCCATCTAGTAGAACAGAAATCAACTAAACGTTGATTTAGCCTGTTCCCTGATAATCAGTCAATCCATTTGCTTGATAAATCAAGAAAAGCCAACCACGAACGCGTTTCGGGCTGTTGGCTCTCGTCAGCGTGGTACAGGCTGTAATCTCTGCGACCAAAAATCGTTTGGTCCCAGAGGCTCCTTGAGAAACCAAGAAATGAGTATTTAAGGCTTAACATGTGAAAAATAGTAGTAGAGTAGCAAAATTTAAATAATATAAATATAAAAAAATAATAATCTGTTCATATAAATATATACATAATAAATACTTTGCTACAAAATTATAAATTTCAAATAAATAAATTCAGCTCAGCCTGTGAATGCGACTAAATGAAATCTATGTCTCCTGAATTCACAAATTGGTAGCTGGCAGTGTTTCTTCCCACTTAGATATTCCTCACTATAGATAGACTTTAGATGATATCGTAAGGTTTTTTTCTCCAAAATTGCCCAAATACTCTATTTTCTACTTTTCCACTTTTCGACCTTTCCATCTACATACATCTCTAAAGCAGCACGGACGCGCGTTCCTGCCCATACGCTGAAGCCTTCGGAAAAATTTAACCGCTTTTGAGAGAACACGAGAATATATTTTTTCGCTGTTTTTAACTTTCAGTATGGAGATTAACAAACCCTTTTCTATATTGGCCGAAAGCCCCGTAAATCCTCTACAAGATGGTCCAAATCTTGTTAGAATTTATAAAACTATGAGATATTAATGTATGAAGCATTTATTTTCAATTGATGAAGGCAAAAGCCAGACTCATGCAAATTCGCGTTCTGTAGACGAAGAGAATGAAAATTCGGCTACGGCGAATGCCTGCGGCTTTCCAACTACGTCTTCCAGCGATAACGGTGGACGGGTACTTAAATAGGTGGAGACAATGAAGCACCAGGAATCTACTAACAACCTTGTTCCCTTCACCTATGTGATAGGAAGAGGCGGAGGACTTCGGCTTTTCCTCAGGCACCATCGGCGTAACTCGGCTACGCCGTAGGAACAAGGAGGAACGCCAAACACTTCCCGTAATCAGCTTCCTGCCAAGCGTCAACCTCCTGCCCAGGATATCAAGTCGACGCGAAATAATATGGCAGGAATCAAGGACGCAGCAGGCCACGGGCAGCCTGGACCAGTGCGTATATGTTGAGCACTGCCCCGACTTCAGCCGGCTCCAATAACTATAGGCGCTAGACAAGCTGGTCGGAGGGGTCAACATCATTCAGTTCGCCCGGATGAACGGCCTCGCCACCAAGGCCCACGCCGAGCGTCTCGTTGAAGAGGGTCTCTTCGCAGAAGAGCCGAGAAGGTCATCGTAAGCAATCTGCCTTTCTGTACAGGGGATACAGACATTATCATTATCCTGATACCATATGGGCGAATAAAATAGATTGCTCCAGTGTCCCCAAACGTTGAGGGCTTTACATTCAATGATAGCCGCCGGGAGCTGTTCACCCAGCTAAACGAGGGCGTGAATCTAGAGAGATTATCATCGCGCCTCGACATCAAGTATAAGGGGGAGACCTTTCCAGCATTCCTCTCGTATGGAGTTAAAAGCTCGCGGTGCCAGAGGCAGGGGCATCATAGAGCTAATTGCCCCTTGAAAACTAGGAAACCTGCAGATGCCTCAGGACAGATGGCCTCCAACACTGGCGCAGCAACGTCTGCCACCTCACCCACTCTACCGTCAACATGTCTCAGCCCTGCGGCTTCTACTGTGGCTGCTCATCCTGCTTCCGAAATGACCTCGACACTTTCATCTCCGCTCAACCTCCTTCGGTCGTTCTGACGCCAGAATCTCAGCAAGAGCAAGCACCATCCGAGAATATGGAGGGCACTTCATTGGAAGAAAGGGAGATCCTCCTACTACTTCCTCTGGAGTCGGTTCCAAAACGCAGTGACAACTAAAGAAAATGCTTGAACGGATGCCAAGCTCCCCCTTCGATTAGGCCGAATTCCTAGGGCTGGACAGAATTAAAATAATGGAGGTTTTGTTTCAGTCACTGGTCTGCAGAATCTAGTAAAGAAGATTGGCGATGCCCAGAAGAACGGGCTCCACAGAGTAGCCCAGAAGCTGCTGGAATGCCTGGCAACCCAAACGGCTCTCTATGAGCGCCTCTTGGCGATCCAGGTCCAGACGAAGAGCACCAAATGAATGTTTGCTTGATTTCCATCAAAGTCCGCGGGCTTTTTGCTCGTGAGAGGAGTATAGAGCTCTGCTTCCTCCTGTCCCAAAATCAAAGTAGACTTCGAATTTGCCAGGAGACTGACGCCTAGTTGCTGGACGATATACAAAACCTCAGGATAGGCTACAGCGCCATTGTCGTGAAACTTACTGTCATCAGAGGTTCGGGTCTTGCCTGCTTTTTTGCGCCGGGCGTCGCCGTCCTGCGGCAACGCGTCCTGTGACCCGGACACATCAACGTCGACGGCCAGGAAGTGAGCGTTATTAACTTCCATCTATCACTTATTCCTCGCGAGCAGCACCAGCAGCTGCTGATCATCGCAGTCGCCTCGGTCGGGATAACTCGTGGGTGTTTGGGGACCTCAACATCAGCGAGGAAAGCACGATGAACAATGCATTGGTTCGGTGGAGGCCCTTTCGGAGCTGATGGACCAGACAGCGCTCATCGATGCGGCCACTCTCTTTGAAGTCTAATACATTCCAACCATAGTGACCAGCTGCGGTCTCGATTAGACAGAATTATTTTACCATCGAGATTTTCTGATCTCGTCACCCAGTACAATATAATGTACTACAGACTCTCCGACCATCTAGCTGTCCTTCTCCATCTAGGCTCTCATCCTTATCTGCGTCACCGCAATGATTCGCCCAGTTTTGGTTGATTAACATCTGAAATCGACCATTGTCAGAACATATGCAGCCATCGCGCAAATGACTAGCGAAGATCTCTGGAGCAGAAGGTCGATAATCAAGGCCGAACTTTTGGCAGAGGTGAAATCCCTCCATGTCTTTCGCGTCCTTGACAACGACCACATCGTGCGCGCCAGGCGGTTCTTGCAGGCCAGGCTGGAGGCGACGCCGATTACCCATCATCTCGGGCGCTCTCTTCTCGTGCGAAGGCCTTCTGGAGTGAACATTCGCGATGAGGGTGGGGACATCTCCGAGGAAGGGAGCTGCGACGCAGAGCCCATTCCATCTTCCAGCGCCGCTGGTGCGACCCCATAGCTGCCGCTGAGTTCATCCCTGGAACAAATACCCCCCTTACCCTCGAAGAGGACGACCCTCTACTCCGTTCTGATATCACCGCCGCAGAGATCGCTGCAGCCATCCGCCGCCTACCTCTCGGAAAAGTTCCCGGGTGGAACTACTTGCCTCGTGAGGCATACCAGGTATTCGGGGACTTCTGCTCTGGGGCGCGTGTATGAAGCCTCCCAACTCTGCAGCGCCTTGCTTCCATCGACGCGGCTTACAACCATCTGCCTGATCCCCAAGCCCCAAGGTGGCCCTGGTTTCTGCGGCTACAGGCTGATCTCGCTCCCTACGGTGGACTACCGTGTCCTTAGCAATATCCTTCCTCAGCGTCTGCGGACCCATCTCCCCGTCCTGGTACCTCAGTGTCAGACTTACGCTGTTCCGGGGAGGTTCTAGTTGGAATGTGGTACGGGTTGCCGACGAGGTCGACACCGCCACCAGGAATGACTCGTCACTGGCTGTAATATCGACTGATCTCAAATCTGCTTAAGACATTCTGGACCTTGGCTTTCTGGTGTCTCTTATGATCTCCCTGCGCATACCACTGGGCATCATCGTTGTTTTCTCCTCCTCTATGCCGGGGCGGACGCAGCGATACGAGACGAGGGCCTCCACACAAAGCCTTTCCATCTACTGAATGGGGTGAGGCAAGGCTACACCCTCAGCGCCGCATTGTTCAGTCTCGCTACGGGTCCTATCCTGTTGCGCCTTGAGCAAGCGCTCGGCCCAGGGAATGTCCTCGCCTACACCGACGACATCGTTCTCCTCATCCGCCGAGAGGAGCATTTCGGCGTAGTGTGTTCGATCTTCGAAGATTTCCGGCGCTCCTCTGGAATTAGAGTGAGCTACTTAAATAGCAAGGGCCTTGGTGCGGTGCATGGCGGGCCCGCACTGACGCCCTGCTTGACATCTCCTGGTAATCGGAGCAGCTGAGGGTGCTGGGCTGCATAATTACACGCCGGCAACGTCATATTCAGTCCAGGAACAACATCACCTTGCGGTGTGTCCTGGCGGGCGCAGCCTCCTTGAACAGCTTCTTACGGCGTTTTGTGGACAAGAACCTTCGCAGAACCTTTCATGTTGGCACCATCGAGGAGGCTGTGTGGTGCTTCGAGGGACGAGAACTTCATTCTTGCGCCACACTGCACGCCGCATGCTGGAGCGCCCGCACCTGGTTGCCCTGCCCATGACCCAGCTCACGAGGAGGCGGATTACACATTTGGATCTCTCCAACACCATCTCTTGGTCGTCACTCAGGCGCTGTGGCTACTCCGGCCATGACACAGATTTGGCAGTAAGACCAGCTCTGCACGCTTTGCCACATCCAGCCTCGGCCCAACAGTCCTGCGTCGCCTGTTGGTCCAGCGACCTGACGCTAGCCCACCGGTACTGGTACTGCCGCTACATCAGGCCTCTCATCTGGGAGGCATTTACCATAATCTGGCGGCCCCCTGACCTGCAGGGCTGGGTCTTCGGGCAAGGCCTGGATGACGACGCCCAGACCATCCTGGCGTCTGCCAAGAGTTGAATATATGAGTATTATCTTACAATTGAACTGAGAGCGGTTCAGGTAGATCCTGTCCTTGTCTGGAAGAGGACTTTCTCAAGGTGGAGGAGCCTCCTTTACACAAAACAGTTTTTAAAATATATTTTTATCACCAAACTGTAAATAATCACATTTATCTTTGTTTAATTTCCCTTTGATTCTTGTAACAATTAACTAATTGTCAATAAAATAATTTAAATTGTCTAAATTAACACCGTTAACAATAAGACCTTCGAACAATATGTCCAACATCCCCTCCTTTCTATTGGCTTCAGAAGTTAATTTCCTTCAATCATTTATATAAGGTCACCTTCATTGCTTAGTCTGTCAGTTCATAATGCTCTCATCAATCGACGTCAGCACCATTCTAACCAACAAGATCTCTAGATTTTGATCATATATTTTCTAAACAAATGAAGATTTTCTTCATATATTAACTACACAGATAAGGATTTTGTCCATATATTTTCTACACAAATAAGAATTTTGTTCATATATTTTCTAAAAAATAAGGATTTTGTAATATATTTTCGAAACAAATAGGTATTTTGTTCACCTCACCAAATCCAAAAATTATGAACAGTTATGTTCAAACTTACAATGATGACGTGCCAGTTAATAAACAGATGCTTGCCTTTGTAAAAATGAATACTTTTTTATTATATTATCGAAACATTTTCTAGTTAGAATGCCATATCATGGAAAGCTATCTTCACCCTAAACCAGGGGTCGGCAAACCTTTGAGTCGAGAGAGTAAAAAATTACAATTTACAATTCTTTTAAAGAGCCACAAAGTCTTTTTTTTTGCCAACAATGAATAGTACTCGCATACATAATATTTGCGTATGGAACTATATAAAGAGCAGCAGCATCACATCCAAAGAGCCGCAGTTTGCCGACACCTGCCCTAAACCTCTAATTCGACAAGAACCAAGAATATTAGTCATTGTATAATTGAGCGATTTTTTTACTTTGTACTTTGTAAACTTTTTACTCTAAATTATTTTGAAAATATATAAGAAGTATTTTCTCTTGAAATTAGGGGACATTTTTCACTAATCTCGTTTATTACTGCTTTACTCTCCCAACAGTTTGATGTAGATTTTCTTCATATTGCATTTGATTGAATTTTATAATTTTTGTTCATTATTGACTTTGAGTGTAAAAAAAAAAGGTGAACAATGTAAATAAAATAATGAATTTTGAATAAAATATTATTAGAAATTATAAACATTTGTAAATTAGTTTTCTAATTTTTTCTTTTAACGTCTAAATATAAATATTTATTTAGTGATAAATGAACTTAAAATATATATTTTAACCACACAGTGTGTGTCATATCATATATATTATAATACTTATAATTTTCATAATAGAAATATTCATTTTTATACTTGAACATACGATTCGTTTAGGAATTTATTTGCACAAGGTTATAAATAGTTCCACAATGGGCCAATAGATGGCGGAAGGTTACCTATCCCACAATCCTCTGTTATCAACAGCCAACACCTCAATACGCAGCAAGTAAGTTTGCTATTTAATATCCTTCACATATTCCCTTATTGCATATGTTTATTATTTTAAAATAGGTGAAACGTTTTACATATTGGTCGCTTTAATGGTATTAAATAATTATACCAATTTTTAATATTTAAAATTACCTTGAATACTTGATAGAAAAATAAAACGAAACTAGCAAGACTTTTTGGCTTGAAACAATGTTTCGTCAGGGTTGTATTGTTATTTTAGCCAAATGTAAGTTATTATTTAAAGAAGGAAAATATCGGTATTAAATCTTTAATAAAGTAATAATTAATTAATTCGAAAATCTCTATTCTACATATTCGACACACATATATCTTGATTATGTTATTTCAGGTCATATTGAGGGAAATAAATAGATTCGTTCAACTTTATATAAGTGTTAAAATAGATTATTAAGATGACATAGAGTGTGTTAAAAAATCATTTTATATTTAAAAATAAAATGACAAATTTATATTTTAGAAGAATAAAAATGAAGGGTGTATAAATCCATTCGGCGAAACATTCATATGTCTGAGATAAAATATAGGTTGAAAACCTTCTGTTTAGTTTCAAAACAGATCAATAGATGGCGGTTCACTGTCATATTATCCACGTACTAGCTTAGGTAGCCAATCCATCCTCTGATGTCATATTATCCACGTACTAGCTTAGGTAGCCATTCTATCCTCTGATGTCATATTATCCACGTACTATCTTATGTAGCCAATCCATCCTCTGATGTAATATTATCCACGTACTAGCTTAGGTAGCCATTCCATCCTCTGATGTCATATCATCCACATACTAGCTTAGGTAGCCATTCTATCCTCTGATGTCATATTATCCACGTACTATCTTATGTAGCCAATCCATCCTCTGATGTAATATTATCCACGTACTAGCTTAGGTAGCCATTCCATCCTCTGATGTCATATCATCCACATACTAGCTTAGGTAGCCATTGTATCCTCTGATGTCATATTATCCACGTACTAGCTTAGGTAGCCATTCCATCCTCTGATGTCATATTATCCACGTGCTAGCTTAGGTAGCCATTCCATCCTCTGATGTCATATTATCCACGTACTAGCTTAGGTAGCCATTCTATCCTCTGATGTCATATTATCCACGTACTAGCTTAGGTAGATTTCCATCCTCTGATGTCATATTAACCACGTACTAGCTTAGGTAGCCATTGTATCCTCTGATGTCATATTATCCACGTACTAGCTTAGGTAGCCATTCCATTCTCTGATGTCTTATTATCCACGTACTAGCTTAGGTAGCCATTCTATCCTCTGATGTCATATTATCCACGTACTAGCTTAGGTAGCCATTCCATCCTCTGATGTCATATTATCCACGTACTAGCTTAGGTAGCCATTCCATCCTCTGATGTCATATTATCCACAAACTAGCTTAGGTAGCCATTCCATTCTCTGATGTCTTATTATCCACGTACTAGCTTGGGTAGCCATTCCATCCTCTGATGTCATATTATCCTCGTACTAGCTTAGGTAGCCATTCTATCCTCTGATGTCATATTATCCACGTACTAGCTTAGGTAGCTATTGTATCCTCTGATGTCATATTATCCACGTACTAGCTTAGGTAGCCTTTCCATTCTCTGATGTCTTATTATCCACGTAATAGCTTAGGTAGCCATTGTATCCTCTGATGTCATATTATCCACGTACTAGCTTAGGTAGACATTCCATCCTCTGATGTCATATTATCCATGTACTAGCTTAGGTAGCCATTCGATGCTCTGATGTCATATTATCCACGTACTAGCTCAGGTAGCTATTCGATCCTCTGATGTCATATTATTTGAGTACTAGCTTAGGTAGCCATTCCATCTTCTGATGTCAAATTATCCACGTACTAGCTTAGGTAGCCATTCCATTCTCTGATGTCATATTATGCACGTACTAGCTTAGGTAGCCATTCCATCCTCTGATGTCATATTATCTACGTACTAGCTTAGGTAGCCATTCCATCCTCTGATGTCATATTATCCACGTACTAGCTTAGGTAGCCATTCCATCCTCTGATGCCTTATTATCCACGTACTAGCTTAGGTAGACATTCCATCCTCTGATGTCATATTATCCACGTACTAGCTTAGGTAGCCTTTCCATCCTCTGATGTCATGTTATCCACGTACTAGCTTAGGTAGCCATTCCATCCTCTGATGTCATATTATCCACGTACTAGCTTAGGTAGCCATTCCATCCTTTGATGTCATATTATCCACGATTATCTTAACCTAAGGTTTTCATCTGCATTAAGTAAGTTTGTATGTTCAAATCCCTGAAACAAACCGATGTGATACATCTAGAATCCTGTTTTAAATTAGTTTAAAACTTAAAAAAAATAAAGTACGATATTTACAAAGTGACAAAACTTTGATAATAGACATGATACTAATTTTTAGTAAGCTGATGAATCAAAACTAGTTGGTTATCTAAATTTACTCTGCTGTTTCCCATTGGTAGTTTTGGTGTTTATGTGGTGATGATAATATCATTGTTGAATAAGGCTGTCCATTTCCCTGTTGATATTTCATAATATATATCTCAGTTATTATCACCTTGTTTTTTCCTTTTTTAAAAGAAAAATCAAATTACTACTACCCTAGTAGTATGTCCTGGTACATCTCTCTCCGTGGTAAACCTTCCCAGAACTTTCACCAGTTTCTTCTGAACTTCTTAGAGGGTAAATCAGCCAGGCCCTCCTAAGTAATTTTTGCATCACAGTTGGAACACAGTAGAAAAAAAAATATATATAGCATTTTAAAATAATCTCATTTCATGATTTCAAATAGGACGCCGGTATTCTATTTGATATTATATTAGAAAATAATATAATAGCCTGTTAAATATATAAGGTGTGTCCGATTAATAATGAGACCTGTCAAAAACAAAGAAAAAAATGAAATGATAATTCTTTTTTAAGTCTATTAAAAAATAGCTTCAGATACACTGCGGTATATTACATCACGTGATTGCACGCGCAATCGATAAATTGTAAGCTTGTGAAAAGATCGCTTTGAATAACAACTTCTAATTTGTATTGGATAGAAAATTCGAGCAACGAATATATATTAAATTTTTCTACAAAATTGGGAAATCGGCTTCAGAAACTTTCTAATTATTTGCTTCATATAAAATCACATTGATCTCAAATTTATTTGTTAAATGGTACCTTCAGAAAAAAAATCAATACTTCAGAAATATTTATGCCTTTCACATCAAATTTATACCTATTTGCTGCATAAATGATTATCATCCACCCCCGCTTTTATTTATAATTATATTAATCTATTTGTTAAATGACACATTCAGAAATATTTATTTTTTTATTTTTAGTGCATTTTAAATAAAAGCTTTTTTAAAAGTGTTTTTATAATTAATTATTTATCACTAAATCCTGATTGAGAATCAATGTTTAATAAATAATTATGCCAATTGGTGGCATTAACATTCATAGTAACATATTTCAGATATGCCATGGAACGTATCAGCTTCATCATTAAACAATAGATTTCCTAAAAAATTATCCCTTGAATCAATATTAATACAAGAACATTAAGCCTCCTGGGAAAAGTTCCTTTTAAAAAAATATATTTTCATATAAAAATCTCTCAAGATTTCGGGCAAGTAAGCCCTTCTATGGGAGAAAATTTTTGACATTATCAAAACGCCGATAAAATATGATTTAAAATTAAATAAATTGCTTTGGTTGTTTACAATTGTTTCCATGCAGAATTAACGCGGGCTCCTATTGCACGTGCTTTCGAATTTTTCTATTCCAAGGCTATATCCTCACTTTAGGTTATGGAGTTGGTTCAAGGAATATTATGTTATAAATTTCCGGAATATTTATTCTGGAGGCTTAAGGTTATTGTTTTAATAGATATCCTAATGAATCTATGAAAGTGTTTGAATCATTCCAAAAGAATACAGTTATACACTATACATCTCTCACACACACTCATACACACATAAATACATGTATTTGTGCCTAGAGGGGCATCTCTTTCTTTAATTATACATCAGAACGATGCATTATGTTCATCACCCTAGTAATAAACTTTACTAGTGATGGGGAAGAATGAGCCACAATACCAGTTTTGGAAAATTCAAACAAAAGCCAACCTGTATATCTTGGTTTTGGGCCATGACTCTCATCAGTAAAGGAGCGGCTTCGAATTCAAAACATCTTACGAGAGGGGTTATGAAATCGGTCGAATTAAAGATAAAGCCTATCTAGATATATGAGTATAATCCTTCCCCAACTCTATGTTGTATACATACATATATGTGTTAACTGAGAGGGCAGACAAGGTGTGGTAAAGTTTTCAATTACCTCTGCACCTTGGAATACCTTTCACAGCTCTCACAGAGTACTGGCAGTCATGGTCGAGGCAGAATGAAAGACTTGGGATTGTCCCCACAACAAATGAAGGGACACAGTTGTACTAGGAAAGTTCTGTGAACAGAGAGAGTTGAGATAAGTAGCAAGAGATGGAGAGGGTTAAGAATATGATTGCTTACTCTTCTATGGTGGCATGGTGGAGCCTTGGAAGATGAAGTGACGTAGGCTTCCGCGGACTTGAAGGTAGCTATCCATTTACAGACTTTCAAGTGTTTATATATCATCCAGATGCGGAAGAACTGGGCCTTCATCTGATACAAAAATGGCATGAATCAAGTAAGAGAGGTCATTGTACTCTCTTAACGACTTTCTGGAAACTTCCTACCTCTTTAAGCCTCGTTCTTACATGTTGGACTTCTATATCTCACTTTCTGCTATTTAGCTCAGCTCTTATTCCATTACACAGTTTTATTTATTAGCTCCAGTTTGTACAGAGTATATTACATATTGTAATTCAATGATTTAGGTATAACATGCGTATAAATAGTTACAGAGGTGTTTCTATTATACAACACATTTTACATCATACAAATTTGTTATATTACACCAATATGGGGTTGTTGTTGGTTCTAATTACCATATATATAATTTAAAATATTAACCAAATATAATTTTCCATAAATAACTTTAAAATTCATGCCTAAACAACTAATGAAACCCAATGACAATCATTAATGTTTTTATATGTGTTCAGAGACTATGGCTGAATTATCTGAAGCATCAATTTCTTCAAAGATTAAAGATATCTTCACATTATTGGAGTTTGCAGTGGGGGAGCTAAGTGACTTGAAGACTGAGATCCAAGGTGTTAAAGAAGATCTGTATGTGTTGAAGAAAGAAGGGCAGAACACCTCTAACATCTTGAAGTCAAAGGTTCAAGACGTCAAAGTCGATATTAATTCCCTGAGATTAGAAGAACAGAAATACATTTCTAATTTAAATAAAAAAATTAAAGTGGTTAACGATGAACAGCATACACTGAATACAGAAGTTCGAAACATCAAAGGTGAGATAGGTTCACTTAAGATGGAACTGAAGACCATTGAAAAGAAAAGATACGCTCAGGATTCCGAGAATATGGAAGATATTGTATTGGACCTGACGCCAGGCATCATAAATCAGCTTCCTTATGTACCTTACACTTTCTTGGAAAAATATTTATTGGAATATATGGAAAGGAATAATATCGAGAAAACGCCGTCTAGGGTGGCACTGCCTGACGCGATAACCTCAATCGACTCTGATTCAAAAATGATTTCTCTGAAGGTGAATGAAAAAGAATATCATGTTGTATTTTCATGCACACTTCACATGGATCAATTCTATATAAAGTTAACTTTCCCCAAGGAAGAGCTAGAAGCTTACAATTTTGACTTTGTGATTGTGCTGCTTGGCAATAAGATAGGTGCTCGAATTTGTATAAATTCTGTGCTAGATGAAAACCAATCCTGCCATCATCTGATTCCTAAAGATCAGTGTCAGGATCTTTCTGATGAAAACGATGAAATGAAATATAAAATAATTTTATACAAAAAATAACTCAGCAAGAAAGAATCATATAGAATATAATGGATATCCATGTCACAACGCCCTATTTACACAAACTCTATATATTTTGAATATTATATAAACTTTCTAAATTGTGAAACAATATATGATTATAGTATATGGAGACACTGATTATATGTAAGTATATTTGTGTCTTTTAGGTTCCTAATTTTTAATATTTTAGTAAGAATAAAATACCTCAAGGAGAGAATATTTTAGTATATATTTAGTTTTTATACCATCACACTATATATAGAGGATTTTTAATATAAAATATATATATATATATATATAGTAAATATATAATGTTTCTTATACATCATCAATAATATTATGATCCACAAGCTTGATATCTTAATATAATTGAGTGGAGATAAGAAAGAAGAAGATAATTCTTGTTTGTGTTTAGCAGTGATACTAACTTTGTTGATATTTAGCATATAATGTTTTAATGAGCTTCTTATGATGTCAACAATGGGCAGAGTATTATTAATTATTTGTATGTTTGCTAATAAAGTGAATTAACAAACAAGATGTGTGTATTCAATTGGTTCAAAACAATATATTTAAGAGACAAAGGCGGAGATGTAATACTTAGATGGTTTATTTTTCGCAGTGCTGGGCTCGTAGTTTGGTTCAGGAAGATCATGATGTTCGGAGGTTTCGCCAAGCCGGTTGTAGGAGGGGATGAAGCTGTAACTGGACATTCTAATCGCAGGGTCGAAATCCAAACAGGACAAATATTAATTTATAATTGGCAGTTGTATTTAACACATTGCCGAGAAACGGTGGTCAATGGTCAAATATAATTTAGCCCCGTCCTCCCCGTGGTGCGTTTCTCTGATAAGTAATTAATTAAATATAAACAAAAATTAAAATAATTTGTACTGCTTCCGTGGGTTGGCTACTTGTTGACACACAACAATATATCCAGCATTTATTAAACACAATATATGGTCAAACTGGCTGTTAGCATTCAATCTGGACGGTCCATTGTGGTCACATTGAATTCCTAGCCGTCAACACCTATTTACAAATCATACATCCCAATTAAAAAAGACATAGACTGCCATCAAATTAGAATAAAAATACACTACCCGTGTTTTTATAGTTACATAATGGAAAAAAACTGTATTTATTGAAAACAGATAATGCACAATTTGGATTATAGAATACAAACACAAGGTAATTAGGCCAAATGCAAATAAATAAATAGTGTGTGATGTTTCGTTAACAGCAATGTGTTACCATTTTCAGACAAAATACTGGGTAACAAAAGTACACTATTTATTTGGATTTGGTCTTATTACCTTGTGTATATAAAAAAAACAATTAAATATAGCCTTGTACTATGGCCCTTAGTGGTGTGCCTGAACTAAAGTTCTTCACAAATTTGAGCATGAAAGTCTTATGAAATTGTATTATGAAAGTATATATTTTGAATAGTTATAAACGTTTTTAAAGGGAACAATAATTGTGTATAGGTGATAATCATTCAGATGATAAAGGTAGCAACAACAACAATAGAGGTGGCTAGAAGTTTCCATCGGTATTATTTAACATTCTTGAGATATATTTTCCAAATGGATAAAATATAAGGATTGATAAATGTCATTCTGATTCATGTATAAATCTAACCTGGCAGAGATATTAAGAATAAAATATTAGGACCTTGGAAATTTTTATAGGCAAAGTTGTTTTTGGTAAAGTGTAGACATCTAAAAACTTGTTGGTTAGGTATGTTGGCCTCTATTTTTAATTTTAAAATCAAGAGAAATATAAAAGAAATTGTATTTATATAAAATATTGTCGCGAAGAAAAATAATTAAATAGGCTTCCAAATTACTTTAAATATTTAATTAATTAGTTATATTAAAGTTCATAAATAAAAAAGTAAAAGTTACTATGTACATGAGCCAAATTGACCCAGTACTTAGAGCAAGAGGGGAGAACTGAGTTTGTTCCCCTTCCACGTGGCGCCACTGTTTTCCCCGACCGGGTGTCCAGTCCAGATAAGAGGGAATTAAGGAAACTTTGTCCTCATGACAATATTTACCTCTTGTTATATACGCCGTTGTCGAATCGAAGATTGTCAAATGAATACTTGGGATCGGTAAGGATCGCTGTTTGACTCCTATTCATTTATCATTGCGAAATATATATATATATATATATATATATGTAGTATATTTTTGATGTTTATCGTAATCCCATCCCTATATATAAAACTATGTATCAACCTTGTAAGATGGATAACAAATAAAGCAAAGAGGGAGGTAGACCAGGTGGCCGGCCAAGGTCAGACAATAGCAACCAAAACCAATCTATCGAAACCAAAACTTAAGATGAAAGGCTAGACACCGAGGCGCGCCGTCATGCCTGAGCAAACAAACAGCTTGACCAGCAGCCAATGAGATTCAAGGCCAGGGTAGACGGCTGAGAGCTGCTATATATAGGGGTCGTTAGAAAGTTTCGTCAGGCAGATAGTTAGTTAGTTTGATAGACAGAGAGTTCAGTAGCTGTTTTCAGAGCGACCCCGTTACAGTCGGTCGGATCCCTCACCGCGATGTAGGGCATCCGTGGCGTCCTGGTCCGCTGTCTTCGTCCGTGGTCTACCTTCCTCTTGGAATTACCACCTAGACCTGCCTCTGTCTCCTTGTTGTCCCAGTGCGGAAAATCCCATCACGCACCCACTACCACGACTGCACCCAGCACATTCCACATCGGGTTTACTACAGAATCCGATAAAGTCGACAGGATGACTGAGGACAACGACATGCAGAGGATGACGAGGCCGGAAACGAGTACTTCGCGGATGCCCTCACCAACATGCAACACCACTGCGAAGACCGAGT
Source organism: Cordylochernes scorpioides (assembly GCA_030710605.1). Lineage (NCBI taxonomy): Eukaryota > Metazoa > Arthropoda > Arachnida > Pseudoscorpiones > Chernetidae > Cordylochernes > Cordylochernes scorpioides. The sequence goes on from CP092869.1 coordinate 59,620,871, forward strand.
AAGCCGCCTAAAAGACGCCTTGCGAGGACTTGCTGCGCCTCGCACCGAGGAGGTCATCATCGCCCCCATCCACATCTCCTGCGCCGCGAGCATCTTCCTCCATCAGCTCGAACAGGCAGACAAGACTCATCGAGAAATCCTGGCATTGCCCCGCCAACCAACATCGACGATGTCCCATGGCAACCATCGCAAAAAGTGACCACCAAGCCTCATCGCAGCCCACTCCACAAGCCCCATTCAAGACATCCATCTGGTAGGAGAATTTTCTCTACAGAACTATTTAATGTAACACTATCTCCGTTTGCTCTGAATTAATTATTCGATACCATTTTAATAGCAATAACATTATTTTTATAAATCCGTCAAGTTCATTATTTTACCATTTTTATAGCATTTCAATTCAAATTTTAAACCTTGTACACCCTCATTTACCAATTTTTACTTTATTTTACGCAACTTTTAAATTTCAATTCATTAATTTCAATTTTACATTTAAAAAATCATATTGTATTTTAATTACTCGAATCATATTTTCTAAACTTATTTGTGTGTTTTTTTTTTAATACCTTATTTATGGCCATAGTATTAATAATTAAATTTATTACGCTCTTTATTTTACTTAACCTATTGCAATTTCAATTGATATTTCTCAATATTTAAAAGTTTTAAAACTAGTCCTAGATTTGTATTTTTATAAGTATCAATTTTAAATTATCCCATCTCAAAATGTGCCTCCCCTATTTCCCACAATTACCAAAACAAATATAAATGTAAATTGCGAAAACTAAATATCATACCATAAAATTTCCATATCCCATTGCATTTCATTCCTGCCTGTGTTATATTGTTAATTACGAAACTCTACCGAATTTTGTACCCATGCCATAACCTTTTCTCTTAAAAAATTTCGTAAATTCATTATTTTATAATTTTTATAAACCTAATCATCGCTACACAAGGCTGTACAAGCTCGATTTTCTCGCACCACCTGAGTATCACCTGTTAAAACACACATTTTTATCTCACACTTTTCTAGATTGTTCACATCAATTTTAATTCCCATCGCCATGACAATATTCCAATCTTCAACACTAGTGTCTGTCAAGCATTCAATTATAGGACTTGGGTATACCTTAATACGAACATGCATTACATTACCGGCTCTCGTTAGGAATAATAAAAAAGGGCTAACTTTTCTTTTTCTTCTGTCAAATTTGTCGCCCTCATTTCTCCATATGTCACACAATGTTACATAGAGGAAAGATCTGTTAAGTTAAATTTTTTTTTAATGATTTTTTTCCCCAAACATAACAAGCCGGCGTTTGGGTAGGCTCACCTAAAATTTTTGCAGACAAACTGCATAAAACGCTCTGCAATCTTTTTAACGCCTAAGACATGCACTATACAATACATGTACCTAAAGTCCCACCTTCCACTACAATGACATTTTAGGGATCAAGATCGCTCCCCGTCTGGTCTCACACAATATAATCGGGAAGAGCTGGCAAAGACCAACTTCTCAGACCGGACCAAAGCGACATAGGGCCACATTGCCTCTCCGTAGACCAAACTAGAAGGACATCATTAATCCTACACCTACAACTAAACACTGTGTGTAAAAATGTTCCCTTTTTTCAGGAACGAATATTTTTGTTTTCTTTTGACTTTTCTTTCATTGTAAATAGACTTACAATTTACCCAGTTTTGTGGTATTGGACTTTGTTTTTTTACTTACCGATGTGGATAAGACATTTCACTATTAATCGATATCATTTTGTTTATTAATGTCTTCAATTACCAATCAACCCTTTATATATTATTACCTTTAATTTTTTTTTCTTTCTCTTTTTCTCATTACAACTTCAACTATTTTTAGGCACCATTTTAAAAAAACCTACACCTAACAATATTTTTAATATTTCTTAAAAGATAAAACATTTATCATTTTATTTTTGTTAATAGATTTTCAAAATATTTTTTTTTTTGACGCTTCCCTTACAGCCTCTAACTCTATCCCATGAACCTTTCCTCCCAACCTTTTACAGCCATCAAGAGTTTATTGTTCGTCAGTCATTTTCTTTTTTTTTTATTGATTAACCTAACTAGAAGACCCTTCCTTGCTGTTCATTTCCCAACAGTGAGCTCAGGAGACCTAGTTAGATTTTTATTTTTTTTTCTCTCATCGTCCGGCTCACCATTTTTTTTCATCTTTCAACTTTTTTTTTTCATCATACAAGCCGGACACAATCAAATTTGACAGCAATAAAGCTCTTGCACCCACTTCTCCTTTTCCGCATCCTTCAGACCTCCAACCTTCCAAGGGATTCCAGTTCGCCAAACATTTTTTTTTTTTCATTGATTAATCCGACTGGAACAATCCTTCCTCGTTATACGAATTCCCCATAATGAGTTCAGGATATCCAGCGTGATTTTTTTTTAATTTTTTTTCTCATCGCCCGACTCATCATTTCAATTCACCATTTTTCAACTTTTCAATTTTTTTTTCATCATTCAACCGGGCACAATCATTATGGACAACAGGAATCCCTCTTACCTCTACCTCTCCCTCTTACCCCATCAACCTTCCCACTTCTTTTCACTATCTGAGCTAATGATGCAGACGGAATATCTTGTGCCTTCTGTTAATGAAAACAATGCCTCACTTAAACAAGTTCGCATTGCATTGCAGAATGCTTGGGATACAACTTTGCAGAAAAATGCTCAGATACCCGCTTTCCATTTTTCAACCTTTGCGTCACATTATATGTTCAACCAATAAACAAACTTTTCTCCGCTCATATTTTATGCAATAAGATATTTTTACTTATACGAATCATTTTACCATATTTACCATTTTGCATTGTATACTTCCCCTTAATCTTTTATCATTCATTCTGTGCCTTTTTATTTTTATAACCTTGTTTTTTATTTCATTGATACACCACCATTACAACATCTTTCTCTGTTTAACTTGTAACTTTTAATAATTTTAACTAATTTGTATGCAAATTATTTTCTTTTTTTTTATATAATAGGTTTGTTTAGGTTATCATTCATTACATGTCATTCCCCCAACCAAACCTTCATCACCGGGGACACATTCTGTAGTATATTTTTGATGTTTATCGTAATCCCATCCCTATATATAAAACTATGTATCAACCTTGTAAGATGGATAACAAATAAAGCAAAGAGGGAGGTAGACCAGGTGGCCGGCCAAGGTCAGACAATAGCAACCAAAACCAATCTATCGAAACCAAAACTTAAGATGAAAGGCTAGACACCGAGGCGCGCCGTCATGCCTGAGCAAACAAACAGCTTGACCAGCAGCCAATGAGATTCAAGGCCAGGGTAGACGGCTGAGAGCTGCTATATATAGGGGTCGTTAGAAAGTTTCGTCAGGCAGATAGTTAGTTAGTTTGATAGACAGAGAGTTCAGTAGCTGTTTTCAGAGCGACCCCGTTACAGTCGGTCGGATCCCTCACCGCGATGTAGGGCATCCGTGGCGTCCTGGTCCGCTGTCTTCGTCCGTGGTCTACCTTCCTCTTGGAATTACCACCTAGACCTGCCTCTGTCTCCTTGTTGTCCCAGTGCGGAAAATCCCATCACGCACCCACTACCACGACTGCACCCAGCACATTCCACATCGGGTTTACTACATATATATATATATGTTGTAATATATTTCAATATACACTTAATATCCCCATATGTAATATAGTTATAGTGTAACAACCGAATCTGTAGACACAATTCAACTCGCCAGTTTGGCTATCATGTAATACAAAACGAAATAATAAAATTAAATTGAGTGACAGCCGGTGCCAGACGGGAGAAAGGTCTCCGATTTCACCGTCGGTGTGAAAAACATAGTCGGATTACCAGCTCCAGTTTCTCTCTGACACTAGAATAGATCAGTCCCTCCTGGCGCCGACCTCACTCTATCTCTGAGTTGACATCTAACATGCCTCGTCCTTTTGTGCTATCCCATTCACGCCTGAAACCACTCTGATCATTGTAGCCACCACGACTGCATCTAACCAATCATATCATTACAATCATCCGACAGGATATATCTCATCACGACATTCAGTCAACAGGATCATTTGCTTACAACATATATATATATATGGAAGCAATGGTCGCCTCTCCCGTCAAAATAAACGTCAGAATCTGACGCCATCTGTTATAACTAACAACAAATATATAAAAAAATAAACAATAAAGTTTAAAAAGAAAACAAATTTAGAGGTAGCGATAGGCAGGTGTTAATCTGGAGGAAATCAGCAAGAAGTCGTAGGCTTTTCTCTTAACAATTAACATTTATTTTTGATTTCCAGACGATGATATTTTTACAATGAAATGGTTAGATATGCAAATGTTTCAACTTAGGTACTATGCAGATTCTTTCTGCTGCAACGGGTACTAACCTTATAGGTATCCTTTCACCCTGTAAATATGCTTTCAGCTTGTAGATATCCTTTCAACTTGTAGGTATCTTTTCACCTTGTAGGAATGCTTTCACCTTGTAGGTAGCCTTTCACCTTGTAGGTGTCCTTTCCCCTTGTAGATTTGCTCTCGCCTTGTAAATATCCTTTCGCCTTGTAGATTTGCTTTCACCTTGTAGAGCCGCTTCCACCCTGTAGAGCCGCTTCCACCCTGTAGAGCCGCTTCCACTCTGTAGAGCCGCTTCCACCCTGTAGAGCCGCTTCCACCTTATAGGTAGCCTTTCACCTCGTAGGTGTCCTTTTACCTTATAGGTAGCCTTTCCCCTCGTAGGTGTCCTTTTACCTTATAGGTAGCCTTTCACCTCGTAGGTGTCCTTTTACCTTATAGGTAGCCTTTCACCTCGTAGGTGTCCTTTTACCTTATAGGTAGCCTTTCACCTCGTAGGTATCCTTTCCCGGGGGTCAGCTTCCCGTAGAGTTGGGCCCGGACTTCCTCCTTATTTGCCGGCCAGAACCAAGGGCACGGACTCCTCTTCCTTTTGCTGAACTATCCCTTAAAAACTGACGCGTTTTTTTCTCTCTCGCCGTCCTTTATAACCTTCTCGCGCATGCCCTATCAACCCTCTACTCCATTGGCTGCCCGCTGCACGTGATCCCCTACAAGCACAATTGGCCGTACCTGCCACGTGATCAGTCGGCAGGCCAATACATCGAAACTAGTTTTAACATACTCCCACCAATTTTGACAGAGAAACAGTCAAAATTCAATTTCCCTTTTTCCTTCACACCCTATATACAACTTTTTTTTTTCTAGGACTTATATCTCTCAGGCCTTTTACTCTCTCTTCCATACCTGGTTTTATAAATGCCAGGAACAGTCCCTGGTTCTCGCCTCACCTCATTTTCAGATTTTGGACCGAGAACAAAACCATCCGAATGATCCTCCCCATTATTTGTTGTTCGACAAAGGGGTGATCTCCTGGTATAATGGCTGGAGTTCTGAACTCCCCTGGGACTTGCCCATGCAAAAGTCCACCTTCAACAAGTCTCTTTTCTCCGGGGCCCTCCCACTATCTACTTCGCACCTTAAATAGGCGACTGCCCCCTAAGCGTCCATCTTCTTCTTCCACAGAAATCTGAGGTAGTCCCAATCATTTTCCTTGATGGCCATTACCTGGAAATATCTCCCCATGTCGGCCAAAACTCCGTACTTATTTTTCCGAAGTTTTATCCCTATTTCCGGGATTCTTCTCAGTAGAATGGGTCCCCTCCTTAAATATCGCCTCAAGGATAGTCCACCGTGTCCTCGACAGGAAGCGTCGCCAAACACTGGCCGTATAGGCGCAGCCCTGGACTCACTCTTAAACCAATCCTTTGGATCAATAATCCCTTCCTCCATCCTTGATTCAGTACCCTGTTCTACATCTAGCTTTTCTTCTACCTTTGAATCAGTACCTTGTTCTACATCTATATTTTTCGCTTCATTTCCATCATGATCTCTTCCCTTGTTGTATTTATCGTCCTTATTCTCTGCATAATCAGATTTATTTATGGTTTTCAAATCTTGGGATTCTGTTTCCTTATAATTATCCTTTATTTTAGATTTCGTATCTCCAGTTGGTCTTACTTCAGAATCATTTACTCCGTCGCCCTTAGGCTCATCTTCAGAATCCCTTACTCCGTCGCCCTTAGGCTCACCTTTAGAATCCTTTACTCCGTCGCCCTTAGGCTCACCTTTAGAATCCTTTACTCCGTCGCCCTTAGGCTCACCTTTAGAATCCTTTACTCCGTCGCCCTTAGGCTCACCTTTAGAATCCTTTACTCCGTCGCCCTTAGGCTCACCTTTAGAATCCCTTAGTCCGTCGCCCTTAGGCTCACCTTTAGAATCCTTGACTCCGTCGCCCTTAGGCTCACCTTTAGAATCCTTTACTCCGTCGCCCTTAGGCTCACCTTTAGAATCCTTTACTCCGTCGCCCTTAGGCTCACCTTTAGAATCCTTTAGTCCGTCGCCCTTAGGCTCACCTTTAGAATCCTTTACTCCGTCGCCCTTAGGCTCATCCTTAGAATCCTTTACTCCGTCGCCCTTAGGCTCACCTTTAGAATCCTTTATTCCTTCGTCCTTAGGATTCGCTTCAGATTCCTTTACTCCGTCGCCCTTAGGCTCATCTTCAAAATCCTTTACTCCGTCGCCCTTAGGCTCATCTTCAGAATCCTTTACTCCGTCGCCCTTAGGCTCATCTTCAAAATCCTTTACTCCGTCGCCCTTAGACTCATCTTCAGAATCCTTTATTCCTTCGCCCTTAGGCTCATCTTCAAAATCCTTTTTTCCGTCGCCTTCATCTCCTGCTTTTTGACCTTCAGATTCTTTTACTTGTTCTCCTTTATCTCCGTCTTTAGAATTCACTTTATCAGGTTTTGCTTCCGCTTCACTTGCTTTGTCTTTAGCCTCAGCTTCCTTCACACCTACATAGCCATCAACTGCAGTTTCAGAATCCTTTACTTCATTGCATTTAACTGCCGCCTCTGTTTTCTTCCTTTCACCGCCTTCAACTGCTGCGTTCAATTCCTTCTTTTCTTTAATAGCATTCACAGCACCTTTTTTGCCCTCATATTCGATATATATTATAGAGGAAGCTAAACAAGCTTCCTTTAGTATTCTAGCTTTAGCTAGAGCAGGCCTCACATCCGTAGCTCTAGCAGTTTTTACAGAATCATCTTTTTCCACGCCTTCAATTTCATTTTTCATGGACTCTTCTGGGCTTTTCGATAGAGACGTAGAAATAGTCTGAAGTTTGATAACTTTCTGATTATCGGCATCCGAATTCTGAGAGGTACTAGACGCCCCTGGTGGAATTTGAGAAGTCTTGGCCTGAGCATCCCTATCCTGCTCACGTATTATGCGAATTCTTTCCCTTAAATAATATCTTTCCATGATGTAGACTTCACACTCCTCAAATTCTTGATCAATTTCATCGTCAGTCGCCTCAGCTTTGGCTAATAAAATGTCCTGGCATCGTTCATTCAATGCCACCAGCTCCAAATGAAGAGCTTCCAATTTATCAAATTTGGCATATATGCCACTTTTGTCAATAAGAGGATCCCTTAACTCTGTATTCATATCATTTACCATCTCGGTAAAAACGCCTCTTATCGCCTCTCTACGCCTTCTGCTAACATCCTCCATCTTAACCCCAAACCTATCGCGTCCGGCTCACCACAATGTTATAACTAACAACAAATATAAAAAAAATAAACAATAAAGTTTAAAAAGAAATTTAGAGGTAGCGATAGGCAGGTGTTAATCTGGAGGAAGTCAGCAAGAAGGCGAAGTCGTTTATCTTAACAATTAACATTTATTTTTGATTTCCAGACGATGATATTTTTACAATGAAATGGTTAGATATGCAAATGTTTCAACTTAGGTACTATGCAGATTCCTTCTGCTGCAACGGGTACTAACCTTATAGGTATCCTTTCACCCTGTAAATATGCTTTCAGCTTGTAGATATCCTTTTACCTTGTAGGTATCTTTTCACCTTGTAGGAATGCTTTCACCTTGTAGGTAGCCTTTCACCTTGTAGGTGTCCTTTCCCCTTGTAGATTTGCTCTCGCCTTGTAAATATCCTTTCGCTTTGTAGATTTGCTTTCACCTTGTAGAGCCGCTTCCACCCTGTAGAGCCGCTTCCACCCTGTAGAGCCGCTTCCACCCTGTAGAGCCGCTTCCACTCTGTAGAGCCGCTTCCACCCTGTAGAGCCGCTTCCACCTTATAGGTAGCCTTTCACCTTGTAGGTAGCATTTTACCTTATAGGTAGCCTTTCACCTTGTAGGTAGCCTTTTACCTTATAGGTAGCCTTTCACCTTGTAGGTGTCCTTTTACCTTATAGGTAGCCTTTCACCTCGTAGGTGTCCTTTTACCTTATAGGTAGCCTTTCCCCTCGTAGGTGTCCTTTTACCTTATAGGTAGCCTTTCACCTCGTAGGTGTCCTTTTACCTTATAGGTAGCCTTTCACCTCGTAGGTGTCCTTTTACCTTATAGGTAGCCTTTCACCTCGTAGGTATCCTTTCCCGGGGGTCAGCTTCCCGTAGAGTTGGGCCCGGACTTCCTCTTTATTTGCCGGCCAGAACCAAAGGCACGGACTCCTCTTCCTTTTGCTGAACTATCCCTTAAAAACTGACGCGTTTTTCTCTCTCGCCGTCCTTTATAACCTTCTCGCGCATGCCCTATCAACCCTCTACTCCATTGGCTGCCCGCTGCACGTGATCCCCTACAAGCACAATTGGCCGTACCTGCCACGTGATCAGTCGGCAGGCCAATACATCTAAACTAGTTTTAACACCATCTATGGATCTCATGGAATAAAGTCCGCCCTAGACTGACGAGGGCCATTAGCCCGAAACAATGGTCTCTAGGTGGACGCCTATCAGTTTTCCAAAGTTGGTGTTGTGGCTTTGTCACCGACCCGATGCCGCTAGTTGCGGCGACGGTCAATAGATGGCGTCAGATTCTGACGTTTATTTTGACGGGAGAGGCGACCATTGCTTCCATGGATTAATTTCCTCCCGGCAAATTTTCCATCTATGTTTTGCCAATAGATTTGGCCCAGCCACATTGCCAGCAAAATACCTCTTTGGTAGATTGTGAGGATTCCATTAGATCCCGTGTGGATCTCATGGAATTAAGTCCGCCCTAGACTGACGAGGGCCATTAGCCCGAAACCATGGTCTCTAGGTGGACGCCTATCAGTTTGCCAAAGTTGGTGTTGTGGCTTTGTCACCGACCCGATGCCGCTAGTTGCGGCGACGGTCAATAGATGGCGTCAGATTCTGACGTTTATTTTGACGGGAGAGGCGACAATTTCTTCCATGGATTAATTTCCTCCCGGCAAATTTTCCATCTATATATATATATATTCCTAACAATTGCATATTCTTCAACTACTAACCCTTTCCAACACCCGCCAATATTCTCTTAGAATGTGAATTTTTATATCATCATTTTATTTTAATCGTCATTTTTTTTAAATCAAACAAAATGTCATTTTTATTTCACTTTTATATATCCAAACAAATCATCTTGTTATAGCCCTTTTGAACCCTCACAGTTTAAATTGATTAAAATAAATTTTAATTACTTACCTGTGTTAGAAAGGCTTTACCCGCTTAAACCCGGATAAACCTTTTCACTCCCGGGGCCCATCTATGGTAATTTAAAGCAACAACCCCATATTGTGTATTACTTATAACAAGATTTTCATGTTGTATAATAGAAAAACATCTGTAAATGATTATACGCATGATTGACATGTGTCATTACATCATCATATGTAATGTACATTGTACAAACTGAGGATAAATAAATAAAACTATGTAATAGATTAAGAGTTGAGCTGAAACAAGAGATAGAAGTCATAACGTCTAAAATCGAGATAGATTTAGAATTCCCACAACAAGGTCTAAAAATGGAAACTGTCATGGCGCCAGTGTCCAATTTCACCCGTGATCCACCCTCGTGTGCATCTGTTGAAATGCAACACTCCCTTGCTCGGAAAAAAAATATATAAAGCCTCTGCCTTTAGCCAAAAATACAGTCACTTCACCATCTGCGTGAGCCCTCGTCGGTTGTACCCCAGGTCCACCTCATCCACCATGTAGACCAGTAAGAACTATTCTATCTCCATCTTTCGCTCCTAGCTCAACTTTTATCTGTTCACGGAACTTTCTTAGTGAAACTGTGTCTTCGTTTTTGTATATGGACATTCCCAAGCTTTCCACTCTGCCTCGACCACGACTGCCTGTACTTTGTGAGAACTGTTAAAGGTCTTCCAAGGTGTAAAGAGGTACTGGAAAACTGACCATCCTGACTGTTCCTCTGCGTCAACACAGTTAAGCGAGAGTTTACAGGGACTCACACCATAGATTGAGTCGACTGGATACTTTTATAGTCGACAGGATTCTACAAGAGGCTTGTTCCAGCCTTAAATATGCAAAATTGTTAGAATTTACTTTTGTTAATTATTGTTAAATTATGTAAATTTTAGAAATGTATATAATCTTGATTTTAGAAAATAAAGATAGTTATTGAGTTCTTAAGTATACGTGGTTGAGTCATTAGAGTTGGTGAGACAAGAGTTATTAAGTATACGTGGTTGAGTCATTAGAGTTGGTGAGACAAGAGTTATTAATATATACGTGGTTGAGTCATTAGAGTTAGTGAGACGAGACAATAGCAGTTATTCAAGTTTGAATGAGTTAGCTCGCTGAGTCAGGAAGCATAGAATTAAAACCAGCGTTAAAATAAGAATTAGGCGGTGATTCCTCCTTAGTGTCAGGAGGCCAAAGCCAATTCGATTCATGGTCCCTCAAGAGCCTGATTAGGATTTGAAACAGAAGAAATTTAGCAAAAACTCAGCGAGAATACAATTGCAAATGTCTCGAGACGAAAGGATCCTCCAAAGAAAGTTAAGTTACCAGAAAAGGAGAATTGATGGATTTATTGAAAGTGTGGATTCAATTATTGAGGCAGGTGAAACAATACGCTTAGAAATAATGGGTGAAGAATTAAAGGAGATCAAAGAAAAAATTGAGAAACTCTACGACGAGCTGTTTTCTTTGGATGAAGTTGATATAGATAAAGAAAGTGAGGCATGTGATAGTTCAATGAACAAGATTGGAAGCTTGAGGGTAAAAATAGAAAATGAAAGAAAACTCAAAGACAAACTGGCGGACATAAAGCCAAATGGCTCTCAGGCAAATATAAAATTGCCTCAATTTGACTTACCGATATATGATGGAGATATGGGCAATTGGATCAACTTCAAAGAGCTATTCCTCACCACCATCGATGCACATCCAGGGTTAACTAATATACAGAAGTTACAATATTTGAATTCTGCAGTAAAAGGCGAAGCGGCCAGATTGATAAGGGGTTTCCCTTTACTAAGTGAAAATTATGGCCAAGCATGGAGTACACTGTTATCAAGATATGATAACCCGAGAGAGCTAGCTTATGCCCAGGTGTCAAAAATATTTTCTCTCCGGGCAATTAAGAATCCATCGGCTAAGTGTCTCCATGAATTCATGGATGTTTGTAATGAAGCCATAAGAAACTTAGAAACGCTGGAATTGAAGAGAAATAAATTAGTGGATGTGATCCTGGTGCACTTCCTCCAGCAGAAGTTGAATGAAAATCTAAGGTTGGATTGGGAACTGTCAGTGGACAACACTCTTCCTTCTTATGACAAGTTCATAGCGTTCATTTCCAGACATGCGAGAAGCATGTCTTGTGCTGTCAGGGAATGTTCAAAAAGGGAAGAAACCACCGGATCGAGATTTCCCAAATGCCAAAGCTACGGGATGCTAATTGAGAAATCGGACACTTGCATATTATGCAAATCTAAGCATCATCCACTATACATGTGCAACTTATTATGCAAAATGCCTTTAAAAGAAAAATTAAATGTAGTAAAAGGTCATAAATTGTGCTTCAATTGCTTGAGGAAAGGCCATTTCTCATGGAATTGTAGGCTGAACCAACGATGCAAAGTATGCAAGGGAAAGCACCACACGATGATTCATTATGATAAACCGAGCACGGAAGGCGCTTCGGCCCAAGTTGAGAACACAACTCCGAAGGAACATGAAAGTGCTATCAATTTAACTAATACTCAACAGGCAAACTGCAATGATAGCCACGTACTACTCGCAACAGCTAGAATCAAGATAAAAAATGGACTCGGAAAGTTATGCACCTGCAGAGCCCTACTGGACAGCGGTTCCCAAGTCACCATGATAACAAAAGGATGCTGCGAAAGATTGGGACTTGTCCAAAGGAAATCAGATCGGATGATTATAGGGGTTGGAAACACACCAGTGCAGCATTCTTCATCGACAGTAAGTGTGACATTTTGTCCACTGAATAATTCTGAGGAATTCTCGGTGGAGGCAGTAGTCACGGGAGTGCTCACTTCAGAAATTCCGAACTTCAGGTTGAAAGACCCTAATTGGCCAACTTTGAAGAACCTCAAATTGGCAGACCCAGAGTTTTACATACAAGCCCCAATAGATATGATATTGGGAGCAGATATATACACTGAACTTATGTTGAATGGCTCTATATCTCTCGGAGAAGGATTGCCAATGGCTATTAATACAAGACTAGGTTGGGTACTTCTAGGAAAACTCATGGGAACATCGGAGAGTAATACAGAAGTCTGTAACCTGAGTTTACAATCTGAACCAGAGCTAGAATTCGTAATAAAAAGATTCTGGGAAACTGAATCTGTGCCGTCACCGGATCTTTGTACACAGGACGAAGATTGTGAAAGGTTATTTTCGAATAACCATGGCAGAGATAGCCATGGAAGGTATTGGGTAAAATTGCCATTCAGACAACATCGACCGCTTCTGGGTGAATCAAGAGAAAAGGCTTTAAGAAGGTTCCTTTTGTTGGAAAGAAAATTGTGCAAGAATGTGAAATTATATGACCAATACCGGGGATTCATGAAGGAATATGAACACTTAAACCACATGGAAAGGGTCCCAATTGCAGAAGTGAAGCGAGAATTGTGCAGATGCTATTACATGCCTCATCATCCAGTAATTAGAGAGCAATCCACTACAACCAAAATGAGAGTTGTGTTTGATGCATCAGCTAAATCTGAAAATAATGTTTCTTTAAATCAATTTTTGCACAAGGGACCAAAAATCCAACAGGATGTATTTTTCATTCTCCTCAGATTCAGAACGTATCCTGTCGCCATAACTGCTGATATAGAAAAGATGTACCGCCAGATAAGAATTCATCCAGAAGATGCGGACTATCAGAGGATATTGTGGAGACCATCGCCAGAAGAGCCTGTGGTGGACTATCGACTGCTGACTGTTACCTATGGTACAACTTCGGCTCCATTTTTGGCAATGAGAACATTACAACAGTTAGCAGAAGATGAAGGCCAAAATTATCCTGAAGCTTCTAGGGTGACCTTGAATGATTTCTATGTCGATGATCTGCTAACAGGAGCTCAAACGATTGCTGAAGCCAAAGAACTAATAGACCAATTAAAGGACTTAATGAAAAAGGGAGGTTTTCACTTAAGAAAGTGGAATTCAAATTGCCACGAGATAGTGTCTCATGTCGAAGAAAATGAACGAAGAGAGGAAAATTAACTTGGAGAAAGGAGCCATATCCAAGATTTTAGGAATTGTATGGGATCATGTACAAGAGACGTTTAGAGTTAATATAACTCTTCCTGAGGAAGTTGTTACCAAAAGAGATCTTCTCTCCAATATTGCGAGGATTTTCGATCCAATTGGTTTCCTCTCACCTACTACAGTGGCAATGGCGAATCTCCAGAGGCAGACCGCGGTCAAAGAAGTCGAGGATTTAGAAGGGCTACCAGTCTACCACCGCGCCATATTGAAGGAAAATGGAGAGTGGCCAGAAGTTACCAAAGCCATCCAATGTAGCTACCCGAAGGTCTTTGTCGGCGACGGAACTCATCTTTACCTCCTCATAGAAGATGTGGAATCTCTAGATGGCCCGAATGTCCGCTCGGTATTGTACCAATACCACATCCCTCACAAAAAAATGGATCTGGAGAAAAGTGAATGGTTTCGCTCCAATAGTTATTTCCAAGTCTATCGTTTATGCCTCTCACGATAAAAGGGTGTACTTTGTAGGAGGGAGAATACACTCTAGAGGGAATAAGGTAACTTGCACCGACAATATTGTCCGAGTGAAACTTAAAGAGGGTCGGGCTTCTGTTCTAGTGAAAAGCAGGAAGTCGCCCCTAACTGACCTCTTGGTCCTGGCAATGACATTTGCACCATCGGCGTTCTTGTTTATGCTTGCAGAGACCCGCGACCACTCTACTTACAAGGTTTTCTCCTATCATCTCCTAAACAAAGATTGGCATCTGATTGGATCAGACAAAATATTTTGGAAAGAGAAATTTCTCTCTCTTCAGATTTGCTATACCAACAAGAAACTTTTACTATTCCCTCGAATGCAGTGGGAACAACACTTCTGTAATCTGTATAACTACCGACTTCAAACAGATTCCTGGGGGTGTTATACAACTATTCCGATTCTTGGTGAGAAAGAGGGCTATCCAAAAAATATCAATCACTTTACTATTGTGCAGGATTGGGTAAGAGCTGTATTTGTTCACGCTGGGAAGGAGTCGAAATATTTATGGAAGTTGAACCTGAAGTCTAAACAATGGACTGAACTACCAACCTATGTCAAATACAGAGATAGTCAATACACTGCTGTAGCTTTGGACCTGGTGTTCATATTGGGACCAGCTGATAAAGAACACGAGACTGCAGAGAAGTATTTGTCGTTCTTCAAGACCAGAAGGTGCGAGTTGCCCAAGTTCGGGCTGCTACCGGAGTCTACCTACGACCTATTACGAAGTTGGCTCCGCTTCCCTTCAAATCTGAACCAGGGTTCAGCGGCCGGGGGGAGTATGTTCCAGCCTTAAATATGCAAAATTGTTAGAATTTACATTTGTTAATTATTGTTAAATTATGTAAATTTTAGAAATGTATATAATCTTGATTTTAGAAAATAAAGATAGTTATTGAGTTCTTAAGTATACGTGGTTGAGTCATTAGAGTTGGTGAGACAAGAGTTATTAAGTATACGTGGTTGAGTCATTAGAGTTGGTGAGACAAGAGTTATTAATATATACGTGGTTGAGTCATTAGAGTTAGTGAGACGAGACAATAGCAGTTATTCAAGTTTGAATGAGTTAGCTCGCTGAGTCAGGAAGCATAGAATTAAAACCAGCGTTAAAATAAGAATTAGGCGGTGATTCCTCCTTAGTGTCAGGAGGCCAAAGCCAATTCGATTCAAGGCTACCAGGATCTCATCTCATTATATATATATATATATATGTATTAATATGTATGCACACAATTATTTACGGTTACACTGTTATATATAAATCTCTATTTCAAGCATAATGTGTAGACAAAATAATAATAATGGTATTTATCTGTAATAATGTATATAATTATTAGCTGTATATATATACTGAATGTAATGTTTAAATCAAAGATACAATTCTTTCATTGGCCTTGTAGAACGAGAGTGGTGTACACGTGCGCGCATGCTTTAGTGAAAACACAAACATCCTCGATAAAGAGAGGCGAGTTGCCCCTCGAAATATTGGAACAATAAATTCATTATAAATCCAATATATGCATCTTTTTTAAAATATATATATATATCCTTATATCTATAAAAATGAAATCCAAAAACGATGTTTGTTATCGCGTTGCGCAAAATCTACAGAATAAATCTTTATGAAATTTCGCATGTAGGTAGCTGAAGATTTCGTTTAACATATAGGCTATTCAAAATACTAAAAAAGTTAATGTGCTTTTTTTTAAATAAAAAACCAAAAAGCGTTAGTTCCAGCTATTTACCGCTTGAGCCCACACTGGTGGCGACGATAAATGAATTTGATTGGTTAATAATTAACACGTGGTTTGTTTACACGTTGAATGTTAGTTTGTTGACACGATGAATGTTTTTAAAAGGTAAGATTATCCAATCGCCGTGAAACTTTAGGAAGTTATTTACTATACTACTGGGAAGATTTCTGGTTTGAATTCGATTTGAAATAAATATTCTTTGCAATTTTATTTGCAAATTTTCTACTTTCACTCGAAAGCAGCGCCTCTCGCGGTTTCTGGTGAAATTACAATTATAAATTGTAAAAATGCTAAAATGTATTCCAAGTATAATAAATTTAATTTGAAATTCCTCTGGGAAGCCATATTTGCTGATCCAAAAGGATAGCTTCTTGTATTGACGCCCTTTAATGATGCTGTACCAACCGGTTCCCACTCTCCTCAATCTGTCATCTACAGTGTTGTCTCCTTCGCAGACCGAGGTTCTTTCCTTAGGCCTCAAGTACCGGCCTCCCACAACGCCTGACATTCCTAGAATTATTTCTGGTGTTGAGCCCGCCATCAGCTCCCTTTCCCACACAGCCCAATATGACATACGGAGTTCCATAGCCCATATCCTCCGGAAACCCACCCCTACTCAGTCCCAGTCCCCTTCTCAGTCCCAATCTCTTGGTAAGTACCGCTCCCTGGCTACCTTAAGGCGAAACCATAACATTATAATCACCAGATCGGATAAAGGTTCCCAGACCGTCGTCTTGGACACGGCTGACTATGCCTCCAAGATGACGGAGATACTCAGCGACCGCAATACTTTTGTTCCCATTACACAGCCTGATGCATCTACCTCAACTAAATCTTTCAGATTGGGGTTATTACGTTTGAAAAAATCGGGTCACATAACACCGGATCAATATAGCACTTTCACCTCCGACCTTAATAATACCCCCTATATCTATGGTCTTCCTAAGACCCATAAGCCTGGCATCCCCCTACGCCCCATCATAGCCTACCATCTTTCACCTGCCTATAAGCTGTCCAAATATCTGACTGGCCTACTCACACCTTGGGTGAAGGCCATTCCACAATCCTCTGCCATTAGGGATATCCCTTCATTCGTGCAGTCCATTAACTCTCTCTGCCCTGTCCCCAACACCGTTATGGTGTCTTATGATGTGGTTGCCATGTATCTTTCCCTCCCCCACCAGCTTATCATTAGGCACTTGACTAGTTTCTTACAGGATAACCAGGTAGATCACCGTACCGCAGAGTCCATAGTCGCACTATCCTCACTGTGTTTGGACTTTACTACTTTCACATTTAACAACCAGTTGTTCAAACAAATCAGAGGCTCGCCCATGGGCAGCCCACTATCCTCCCCACTTGCAGAAATAGTCATGGCCAACATAGACCACTGGGTCCAACAGCAAATTGCACCGGGCATTCACATGTGGCGGAGATATATTGATGATATCTTCTGCATATGTGATACCGGACAAGAAATCAATATCTTAAACTCTCTAAACTCCTATCATCCCGAGATCTCTTTCACCCTAGAATTGGAAAACAGGTCCGTATTGCCGTATCTTGATATACTGGTCATCCGTACTGCCTCTCATTACCACACCACCGTATACCACAAGGTTAACAATTCCACATTTTATACAGACTACAAATCTTCATGTCCCCTATCGCATAAAATAAATACTGTCCGTACTCTTACCAAGAGATTGTTCACCCACTGCTCCCTTCCACTGTTTAGAACCATTGAATTTTCCCTAATCATTAAACAGTTGGCCCGGTCCCAATACCCCCCCCATTTCATACATAAGTATAAATTTGACCCTTCTTCCGTTAGACCCCCTGCAATCACCAGAAACAGTTGTATACTTCCCTTTTCCACCCAATCAGTCGCCATCTCCCGCATCCTCAGAACCCACGGAATTAACACCCACTTTACTAATAGCAATAGCATCGGCGCCATCCTCAGACACCCTATCACCAGATTACCTAGATCTACCGTTGCTCGGTCCTCTGGTGGCTCGGTCTACTCAGTCTCATGTAACGATTGCAGTGCATCTTACATAGGCGAGACTGGTAGGTCCGTGGCCATCAGGATGACCGAACACGGTAGATGCATTACCAACAGAGACAACAGGTCGCTTATCTTCAATCATATTAACACCACCGGCCACTCATTCAATCTAACTTCTCCCACCACCATATACAATAACATCTCCAATAAATACCAAAGACTGATCATAGAGGCCATATTATCCATATCAACAAACAGCATTAACCGACACATAGATTTGCCTATACAATACCAAGACATATGTAATAACCTAAATAACCATTAAACCAATGTGGCCGCTGATGGCGGGTTGAACATTCGTTGTCCGGTTTCATTGTATATTTTCATAGTATAACCATCTGCTAATTTGCCAATTGATTGTCATATGACGTTACATGATTAGCATATTTGTAAATATCATATACAATAGTTTTAGATTTGCAAAATATTTCTTATCTTATGTTATATTTTAACCGTCCTATATTCTTCTTATATGTAAATATATTTTAAAAATGGAATCTTATATAAAGCCTTTTGCCACCATGTATCTTTACCTGTAGAAGGGCGAGGCTGCCCGAAAGCTCGTAGCCCATGTATAGTAAAAATAAATAATTTTCTCTTCGTTTTTATAATCTTTTTACAGTTCTATAAGAGAAATTTTCATGATTCAAGTTATTATTATTTACTATACTACTGGGTAGATTTCTGGTTTGAATTTGATTTGAAATAAATATTCTTTGCAATTTTATTTGCTAATTTTCTACTCTTACTCGCAAGCAGCGCCTCTAGCGGTGTCTGGTGAAATTATATTTATAAATTGTAACAATGCTTAAAATGTTTTCCAAGTATAATAAATTTAATTTGAGAATTTAGTCTATATATATAAAAATGAATGTCTGTCTGTCTGTCTGTCTGTGTGTGTGTGTGTCCTCTATGGATTCAAAAACCATACATCCAATCGCCGTGAAAATTTGGGATATTATTAGGCATATCCCCGGAAAGGTTTACGAAAAATAATATCTTGAATATCTTTAATATCCTTAGAGTTATTTGCAGATTTGTAGCTTTAACTCGCAAGCACCATTGAGACGGAGATAGGCTTAGGTTTGCTGCTCCTGATGACCTTGGGTCTGCCCCACCCCGTGAGAGAATGGATTCGCCCGGCCGCCAGTACCCACCGACCAATCAGGGCAGAGTTGGTGTCACAGCTATGCCAAGTAGACAAGAAAAAAAGCCTCGCGGGAGCTTGCCCAAGATGACCTCCGGGAACTTCGTCCATCTTACATAAACGACCATGAATTTATTCAACCTTATCGAGTATTTTTCAATGGACCGGGAAAAAATGTTCACTAGATAAAACGATGATTTAGTAATGTAGAAAATTAGGAAAGACAAAATTCAGAATGACACGGCACACAGGGACCGGGAAAAAATGATCACTTTATCAGTTTCAAATTATCAAAATATATCTATTTCTTTTTATAAGTTTATAGAGAATTGTTTTAACAAATGTTCGTTAGACAGACCTTTACTCGGGTACTGATTAATATTGATTTTATTCAACTTATCGAGTATTTTTCAAGGGACCGGGAAAAAATGTTCACTTTATCGAGAGATTCGTTAGACAAACCTTTACTCGGGTAAAACACGGGCGAAGCCGGGTACATCCGCTAGTAATATAATATTCCAATGATGTAAAAAATACTTGGAATTTCAATATTAATATATATTTAAAGAAAAAATTGTAACGTTTTTGTGTTAAATGTTAAAATGTAATGTTAAAATATATTTTTACATTGTTAATTTAATTTGCTGTTGTTTTATAAAAATGATGATGCAACTTTAATTGTTGTTGTGAAAATATCTTTATTTACGGAGCTGCTAACCACATAATAAATGATTTTTGAGCCCCTAATTGTTGTTGTTTATTATCGTTTGTTTATATAAAAAAAATTACATTGTATGTGATGATGATAACAAAAATGTATTTTTAAATTAATATATATAATTCACATTGAGAAAAAATAAATAATTAATTATCAAATTCACAAAAGTGACAATATCTTATTTAAAATATAATAAATGTTTTCAAAATATTATGTGTTTCCAAAATATATTTAAACGCATATAACAATATTTATATTTATATACGTTTATAAATCAATATATAGGTGGATTGGATGTTTTCTAGAATAGGTTTAACAAATGTTCGTTAGGCAACTTTTACTCGGATAAAAACTGTGCGAAGCCGGGTACATTTGCTAAATACAGTTATTTACAAATCTTCGTTTGTGGCAAGAGACTATTCCTTCAACTTCAAATTACCGAGTGGACCAATTAATACTGATTTTTTTCAACTTATCGAGTATTTTTCAAGGAACCGGGAAAAAATTATCGAAAGTGTAGACATGCATAGATTCAGTAGGGATTGGATGTTTGCTAGAATCGTTTTAACAAATGTTTGTTAAGCAAACTTTTACTCGGGTAAAAATCGGGCGAAGCCAGGAACATATATATATGTTTGTCGGATATGCAAGCCCTCAATATGCAACTAACTCGCTGAAATTTGAACAGGACAGAGAGTTAAATCTGGAAAGTTTTTTTGTCGCACATTAACCAAGAAAAATTTTATTTAACAAAGTACTGAGCAACAATACATTTTAGTTAGAAATGATGATGACAATATTGCCGTATCATGCTTGATTGCATTAAAAAATCTTTTAGAGAATATTCACTAAAGCAGACCTCGGGCGAAGCCAGATAATGATTAATAGTAGGCAGGAACAAAATTCTACCAGCGAAACATTCACTCGAACAGAAGACACCTGAAGCCAGGTCATCTCTATATATAAAATATCGTTTCTCGGCCTTTTGGCTAAGATCATGTAGTATATCTCTAGATATTTTTATTTATGTATATCTTTTTAAAAATCTATTCAGTAGAGAGTGGATATGTTTGCTCGAAAATATATTTCATATATTATATAAATATATGACGTAACGAATATATTTATCATTTATTTATTTATTTAACAGTTGGGAGAGACACGCCATATCCACAATTTGGATAATTGCGTGTATATTTTAAATTATATACAATTAATACAATTGAACATTGGAAATCATTAAAATTAAACGTTCAATGTCAAATTTTACATATAGCAATTATAAGTAGTAGCTTGAAATATGTACAGTCAACGCTTTCGCCTCAAAATATACATCCTGCAGAATCTATTAAACTTGATGTATTGATCTTTATTGCAAGCAGCTTGTTTTGTATTAGTCAGGTAAAGTTGGTTTTCTTCCCTTAGATCAGAAGTTAATGGACAGTCTATCAGAAGATGTTCAGGGGTTTGTTGTCCGTTTCCACAAGTGCATGCAGGTGAACCAATTTTGCCAATTCTAAACAAATATGTGTTGAAGT
This sequence comes from Cordylochernes scorpioides, assembly GCA_030710605.1. Classification (NCBI taxonomy): domain Eukaryota; kingdom Metazoa; phylum Arthropoda; class Arachnida; order Pseudoscorpiones; family Chernetidae; genus Cordylochernes; species Cordylochernes scorpioides. The sequence continues at coordinate 59,642,236 of CP092869.1, forward strand.
CACCATGTCCAGTAAAAAATTGAACGCTATAGAAGTTGGGTTGAACATATTTAGGAATTCTTGAAGTATCAAAGAATCCCTTGAAATTATCATTGGCACCTCCATAGTATTCCTCAAATTTCTGGTTTATAAAATTAGATTTCATTTTTCTTTTAGTTGGATCTGATTTTTTGTATCCAATATTCATTTTTAGTATATTTGTTTCAATAAAATCCGTGAGCTTTGGTGTTCTAGCAACAATATGAGTACAGTTTGAAGATGTTGAATTATAAACCTGTGTACTGTGCTTCAAAATTTTGTACTGCAGAGAGCTTAATTTATCTTTGACTTTTTTGGGTATAAAGTTGTACCAGATCGTGGAACCATAAGTTAGTGAACTTCGAAACAGTGTCTTATAGAGTTCTATTCTTCTTTTACTGTCCAGTCCCCATGCTTTCCCGGTTAATCCAATTAGGTATCCACTAGCTCTATTTGTCTTAGTAATAATCTCATCAATATGGGGCACACAAAATCCAATTTGTTTTTATTTCTATGATTTTTAAAAGTTATTCCCATAATCTTCAGTTTTTCTACCCGATTGGCAGTGATAGTGTTAGGAATTTTTGCAGCTATTTTGCTATTAAACAAGTATAAGATTTTCGTTTTCTCTTCAGATACGGTCAACTTATTGTTCCCACACCAGTCTAATATTCTCTCCATGACCTTTCCTGTTGTATTCCGAAGTTCTGTCAAATTGTTTCCCCAACATATCACAGTTAAATCATCCGCATAAGCAATGATTTCACTGTTTGATTCTGAATAGTTATTCAATAAATCGTTTAGAATAATATTCCATATTGTAGGGGATATAGGCCCACCCTGTGGACATCCCTTGCTTAATATTTTGTGGGTTTCATTTGATGAGTATATAAATCTCACTCTTCTATTATTAAGAAAAGACTGTAGTAGTTTTATTATTGAAGCTTGAACGTTGTCCTCATCTAGTCTTTTCAGCACCATCGGCCACCATGCATTGTCGAACGCTCCACTTATATCAACTGCGATTATAGCTGTATATTCTTTGTTTTTATGTTCTAGAGCTATTTTGACAATTTCATTTAATGCAGAGATAGTGGATCTTGATCTTCTAAATCCATGTTGACGATTGTTAAGCAGATTTGAGTCTTCATAAAATTTTATTAGTTTGTTGTTAATTATTTTTTCAAATATTTTGGAAATGATTGAGTTGAGACAAATGGGTCTGTAGCTTTTATAAATTTTCATGTCTGTTTTACCTGGTTTGGGAATAATTATTACCTCAGATTTTTTCCATTCATTCGGATAATAATTTAAATCTAAGCATTTTTGAAAAAGTTTCACCAGTATTAGAACTATTAGTTGTTTAGTATGTTTTATCATATTGTTAGAAATATTATCAATTCCAGGCGTTTTCTTTGAGTTTAGCTCATCAATGATTCCATTTACTTCATTGGGCGTTATTATTATGTTTTTTTTATTATGAAATCCTAAAGTATAGTTCCTTATGTTTTTGTGGAAGGTTGTGTCTTCATTATCTCCATCATCGGGGAAAAGGTTGTTCAAAAGTTCTACTGTCTTCTGGAATCGTTCTTCATCTTTATTCACTTCTAAGATTTCCAAAATGCCCTTTCGATTAGAACCGTTTTTAATATTTTGTATACCCTGTATAAATTTCCATATGGGTTTTTTTATTTGATGTCCTCTAAGAAAAACCTCCAAGACATTCTTTTAGCCTTATTTATTTCCCTGACGTATTTGTTTCTTGCACTTTTATACTGTTGTTGAATATGGATAGAGGGATTTTTCGCCCGATAATAGGAGTTACGGAGGTATTTACAATAGCTCTCAAGACGTGTCAAGTCCGCGTTCCACCATCTGTTTATGTTGTTTTTTATTTGTTTGTTTTTTTTTAGTTTAAGAGTATTATACGCTGCTTCAATGAGCGTGTTCGAAAGTTCTTTTACCGCGCTATCGACGTCTTTCCTTGTATTTGCTGTATCTAAAAGGTTTTCAATATTTTTTTTTTTTATCTATTTTAATGAAATTCTGGCCAAAATTTGACCAGTTCGCCTTTTCTTCACTGAATTTCCATGTGGAATAATTAGTAGCTGTGGTGAAATTGTCAGTTATATGTACTTCATAGATTATTGCTACATGATCAGAGATCTGCGATATTTGTTCTGTGTGCCAGTCTCTGATAGCTGCTATTGCTTGTTTGTTAGTCAGCGTCAGATCAATCACACTAGCATTTCGACATGTAGTGGATTTATTATTATGTATGATTAAGTTCGTTTCGTCAATGATGGGGATCAATCTATGCCCATTGTAATTTTTTTGTGGAATCATACCATAATGGCGATCTGGCGTTAAAATCACCACTTATAATTAGGGGCGTGTTTATAAATGTTTCAGTTAGTGATCTGAAGAACGTTTCGTGCTCCTTTCTCATAGAATTGGGGTGAATATAAATATTTGATATAGCAATTTTCTTACTTTCTGTTTGTATAGAAATGGTTGTGGCGAAGGAGTTAGTGAATTCTTTTATTAGTTTAATTTGTAACGCATTGTTTCTAACAATTATTGCTGTATTTATATTTGGACTGTTCTCCTGATGGTATATTATATTGTTTCCTGGAAAAATTATATCTTCTTTTATTTTATAAGGCTCCTGAATCCGAATTAAGTCTGTGTTTATGAATTTTTTGGATGAATATAGTTCACTCATGCAGGTATTGCTTTTCCTAGCATTTTGTTGAATAATTTTAATTATATCAGTAGCTGTGTTTCTTCCATTCATATGCATTCAAATGGTGTTTTAATTATTGTTCTCCTCTTCTTGAATTGTTGAGTAATCAGTACGCTGCATCGTGTTTTTAATCTCTCTTTCGTAGATCGGGCACGCTTGGGTATTTGGTTTATGATCTAAATTTCCGTTCTTAAAATATGGGTGCTTGCAGCAATTGCTGCATCTTATTATTTCGGAGCAGTGATGCTGTCCTTCCATTCCACATTTTACACATTTCTTTATATTTGGGCAGTTTCTGGTCCGATGTCCAGGGTGGAATAAATAACAGTTTTGGCATTGATCAACAAGCACTTTATCCCTAATATCGCACCGTTGGATATCAGTATATATTTTGCCAAGTTTTTTAATAATAACATAGGCCCCCGGGGAGACCCTCAGAACTACATCTTGCTCAGCCTTTACAGATTTAATAGGAAATAAGACCTTGATCTCATTATTTAGCCCAGCAAGTTCTGGGTTCATCTCACAGATTATCGTTGCCAAATTTGTTAGATCTGTTATTTTGCTAATCGACTTAACCAAAATTGTAGGATCTCTTAGTTTTGGCTTATATATTTTGCTGATTTGGTTGATTTCGTCAAGCTTCTTGAAACTTTCAATCAGTTGGTCTATATTCTGATCATTAGGCAGTTTAAGGATCGTTCCTTTTCTTGTATTTATCATTTTATTAATTCTTGTTTTATTGCCCTCTTGTCTAAGAAATTTGATACCCTCATTTACCTTCTGTTGTACCTGTGATATTGCTTGATTTTCATTAGCTGTTATAAAAATGGTTTGTTCCTTAGTATTTTGTCGTACTTTTTGTGTAAGTAAGTAATCTTTATTTTTAGCCACTTCTGCATACGAGTCTTTACTTAAACCCTGCCCAATTATCTTTGATAAATCGTTATTGATAACCGTAAAGTTATTTTGCATACATTCTTCGATTTTGTTTATTTTCTGATCAATTTTAAGTGATTCTGTTATATTATCCTTTATCTGTTTTATTGTTCCCCTTAAATATCCTATATCTTGTTTATTTAATGTTTTTTGATTATTATCAAATTTATCCGTAAAATATTTGCATAGTTCATCTAATCGTTCTACAATTAGATCATTCATTTTCAAATTTTTACATATTTAATAATAAACCTTCGAAAATTCAAACAGCAATTGCCGATCAAATTATTATCAATAATATTCGTTAGGCAAACTTTCACTCGGATAAAACCCAGGCGAAGCCGGGTACACATCCGCTAGTTTATTATATAATCTAAAAACTCAAATATTTCTATATTTTAAAAAATATTTATTTTATTTAATTCATTGATAAATTTACTTTTGTTATCATCGTTTTTAGAAAGACTTTGTTTTGTTGTATAGTTTTGTTGTAAATATGCGTAGTTAATATATCAATCCTTTTAAATCACTAATCTAGGATTAACTTTATAAATTCTATATAGTGTAAAACTAACTAATGTGTACTATTTCCTCAAGTAATCTATATATATAAAATTGAATGTCTGTCTGTCTGTCTGTCTGTACTCTATAGATTCAAAAACCATACATCCAATCGCCTTGAAATTTTGGGATATTATTAGGTATATCACCGGGAAGGTTTTTAAAAAATAATTTCATGAATATCTTGAATATCCTTAGAGTTATTTGCAGATTTGTAGATTTAACTCGCAAGCAGCGCCCCCATTGTGACGATGTTAACAAGTTTTCTTATCACTAAGTTTGTTATCTTAAATATTATTTATCAAAAGTAAGATTATCTTAGGATGACACGGCAATTTATTTGAGACAAGAATAATGATACAATTCCAAGGCGAAGATACTATTCCTTTAACTTCCAATTACCGAGGGAACCAATTAATATTGATTTTATTCAACTTATCGAGTATTTTTCAAGGGACCGGGAAAAAATGTTCACTAGATAAAACTATGATTTTCTAATGTAGAAAATTAGGAAAGAAAAAATTCAAGATGACACGGCACACAGGGACCGGGAAAAAATGTTCACTTTATCGAGAGATTCAAATTTACGAGTTTCAAATTATCAAAATATATATATATTTTTATAAGTTATAGAAAATTGTTTTAACAAATGTTCGTTAGACAAACCTTTACTCGGGTAAAACCTCGGGCGAAGCCGGGTACATCCGCTAGTTGAAAATAAAAGCTACTTGACGGTAAATGATTATCTTTTTTTAATCACGACTTCACCTCAACCCTTTATCTTATCGATCCTTTGTCTTATCAACCCTTTATCTAACAACAAAAAATATTCATAACAATAAGCCGACAGGATTACCTGAATTTTCAACCCAATTGCTCTATAAATTATTCAAATTTTATAAAACTATTTTTACAAAATGTCTCGCAAACAAAGGAATGTAGAACATGCCATAACGCCAAATCCAAGTTCTATAGAAATACCGAAATTTAATGGTCAAAATTTAGACATAATTTCTTGGCTCAAATTCTTTAACAAAAAATGTTTACAGAAGCATCTTGAAGATTTTAAACAAAATAAAATATCAAATTATCTCGAGGGAGAAGCATTAATTTTTTCAAAGAAGAATTACAAGATATATATAATTGGGGGGAAATTGAACAAAAATTAACATCATATTTCACAATTAAGGATTCAAATTTATTCAGTAGGTTTATAAATTTAAAATATAATGATAAAGATGATCTGGAACAATATTTTAAGGAAAAATCTGCCTTAGCCAATAAACTTAATATTGAAAAAAAACTTGTACTAGAGGCACTTACAGATGGAATGCCAGATCACCTAAAAAAATATCTAATAGCTGCAAGAGTACAAGAACCTTCAGACTGGTATAAAATCACAACCCAATTAAAATTATCAACAAATAAAGAAGAAGAACCCCAACAACCCTCTACCAGTACGGGCACTCCAGTAAAAATATTTAACTCCAACTCCTCCCATGCTCATCAATACCAGCCTTTTCCCAGGGCAGCAGCAGCAACTCACGGGCTGTTATCCCTCGTCAGCGTGGTACAGGCTGTAATCTCTGCGACCAAAAATAATTTGGTCAAGAAGTTCCTTAATAAACCAATAAATGGATATTTGAGGCTTAACATGTCAAAAATAGTAGTTGGGTAGCAATATTTAAATAATATAAATATAAAAATAATAATAATCTGTACATAAAATATAATAAATACTTTGCTACAATATTATAAATTCCAAATAAATAAATTCAGCTCAGCCTGTGAATGCGACTAAATGAAATCTATGTCTCCTAAATTCACAAGTTGGTAGCTGGCAGTGTTTCTTCCCTCTTAGATATTCCTCACTATGGATAGACTTTTGATGATATCGTAAGGTCTTTTTTCTCCAAAATTGCCCAAATACTCTATTTTCTGCTTTTCCACTTCTCGACCTTTCCATCTACATACATCTCTAAAGCAGCACGGGCGCGCTTTACTGCCCATACGCTGGAGCCTTCGGAAAATTTTAACAGCTTTTAAGAGAACAAGAGAATATATTTTTTCGCTGTTTTGCACTTTCAGTATGGAGATTGACAATCCATTTTCTTTATTGGCCGAAATACCCATAACTCCTCTACAAGATGGTCTAAATCTTGTAGAATTTATAAAACTATCTCTGAGATATTAGTGTATGAAGCAATTTTTTCAATTGATGAAGGTAAAAGCCAGAATCATGTAAATTCGCGTTCTGTAGACGAAAGAATGAAAATTTGGCTAAGGCGAATGCCTGCGGCCTTCAAACTACGTCTACCAGCGATAACAGTAGACGGGTACTTAACTAGTTGGAGACTATGAAGCACCAGGAATCTACTAGCAACCTTGTTCCCTTCACCTATGTGAGAGGAAGAAGCTGAGGACTTCGGCTTTTCCTCAGGCACCATCGGCGCAACCCAGCTACGCCGTAGGCACAAAGAGGAACGCCAAACACTTCCCGTAATCAGCTTCCTGCCAAGCGTCAAGCTCCTGCCCAGGATATCAAGGCGACGCGAAATAATATCGCGGAAACAAGGACGCAGCAAGCCACGGGCAGCCTGGACCAGTGCGTATATGTTGAGCACTGCACCGACTTCAGCCGGCTCCAATACCTATAGGCGCTATACAAGCTGGTCGGAGGGGTCAACATCATTCAGCTCGCCCGGATGAACGGCCTCGCCACCAAGGCCCACGCCGAGCGTCTCGTTGAAGAGGGTCTCTTCGCAGAAGAGCCGAGAAGGTCATTGTAAGCAATCTGCCCTTCTGTGCTAAGGATGCAGACACTATCACTGTCCTGATACCATATGGGCGAAAATCATAGATTGTCCCAGTGTCCCTCAACGTTTGGGGCTTTACATTCAATGATAGCCGCCGGGAGCTGTTCACCCTGCTAAATGAGGGCGTGAATCTGGAGAGATTATATTCGCGCCTCGACATCAAGTATAAGGGGGAGACCCTTCCAGCATTCCTCTCGTATGGAGTTAAATGCTCGCGGTGCCAGAGGCAGAGGCATCGTAGAGCTAATTGCCACTTGAATACTAGGAAACCTGCAGATGTCTCCGGACAGATGGCCTCTAACACTGGCGCAGCAACGTCTGCCACCTCACCCACTCTACCCTCAACATGTCTCAGCCCTGCGGCTTCTACTGTGGCTGCTCCTCCTGCTTCCGGAATGACCTCGAGCACTTTCATCTCCGCTCAACCTCCTTCGGTCGTTCTGACTCCAGAATCTCAGCAAGAGCAAGTACCATCCAAGCATATGGAGGGCACTTCATTGGAAGAAAAGGAGATCCTCCTACTACTTCCTCCGGAGTCGGTTCCAAAACGCGGTAACAACTAAAGAAATTGCTTGAACGGATGCCCAGCTCCACCTTCGATGAGGCCAAACTCCTAGGGCTGGACAGAAGAAAAATTATGGAGGCTTTTGTTTCAGTCGCTGGTCTGCAGAACCTAGTAAGGAAGAAGGGCGATGCCCAGAAGATCGGGCTCCACAGAGTAGCCCAGAAGCTGCTGGAATGCCTGGAAACCCAAACGGCTCTCTATGAGCGCCTCTTGGCCGTCCAGGTCCAGAGGAAGAGCATCAAATGAGTTTTTGCTTGATTACCATCAAAGTCCGCGGGCTAGCCGCTCGTGAGAGGAGTATAGAGCTCTGCTACCTCCTGTCCCAAAATTAAAGTGGACTTCGAATTTGCCAGGAGACTAACGCCTGGTTGCTGGACGATATACAAGACCTCAGGATAGACTACAGCGCCATTGTCGTGAAACTTACTGCCATCAGAGTTTCGGGCCTTGCCTGCTTTTTTGCCCTGGGCGTCGCCGTCCTGCGGCAACGCGTCCTGTGGCCCGGTCACATCAACTCCGATGGCCAGGAAGTGAGCGTCATTAACTTCCATCTATCACTTATTCCTCGCGAGCAGCACCAGCAGCTGCAGATCATCGCAGTCGCCTCGGTCGGGATAACTCGTGGGTGTTGGGGGACCTCAACATCAGCGAGGAGAGCACGATGAACAATGCATCCGGTTCGGTGGAGGCCCTTTCGGAGCTGATGGACCAGACAACGTTCATCGATGCGGCTACTCTCTTTGAAGTCTAATACATTCCAACCATAGTGACCAGCTGCGGGAGTCGGGTTGACACCTCTCTATTGGACAGAATTATTTTGCCATCGATATTTTCTGATCTCGTCACCCAGTACAATATAATCTACTACAGACTCTCCGACCATCGCGCTGTCCTTCTCCTTCTAGGCTCGCTTCCTTATCCTGCGTCACCGCAATGATTAGCCCAGTTTTGGTTGATTAACATCTGAAATCGACCATTGTCAGAACATCTGCAGCCATCGCGCAAATGATTAGAGAAGATCTCTGGGGCAGACGGTCGATAATCAAGGCCGAACTTTTAGCAGAGGTGAAATCCCTCAATGTTCTTCCCGTCCTTGACAACGACCACATCGTGCGCGCAAGGCGGTTCTTGCAGGCCAGGCTGGAGGCGACCTCGATTACCCATCACTTCCAGACCTCGGGCGTTCGCTTCTCGTGCGACGGCCTGCTGGAGTGAACATTCGCGATGAGGGTGGGAACATCAACGAGGAAGGGAGCTGCGACGCAGAGCCCATTCCATCTTTCAGCGCCGCTGGTGAGACCCCATAGCTGCCGCTGAGTTCATCCCTGGAACGAATACCCCCCTTCCTCTCGAAGAGGACGACCCTCTACTCCATTCTGATATTACCGCCGCAGAGATCGCTTCAGCCATCCGCCGCCTACCTCTCGGAAAAGTTCCCTGGTGGAACGTCTTGCCTTGCGAGGCATACCAGGTATTCGGGGACTTCTTCGTCGATGCTATGGGGCGCGTGTATGAAGCCTCCCAACTCTGCAGCGCCTTGCTTCCATTGACGCGGCTTACAACCATCTGCTTGATCCCCAAGCCTCAAGGTGGCCCTGGTTTCTGTGGCTAGAGGCTAATCTCGCTCCCTACGGTGGACTACCGTGTCCTTAGCAATATTTTTCCTCAGCGTCTTAGGACCCATCTCCCCGTCCTGATATCTCAGTGTCAGACTTACGCTGTTCCGAGGAGGTCTCCTAGTTGGAATGTGGTACGGGTTGCCGACGAGGTCGACACCGCCACCAGGAATGATTCGTTACTGGCTGTAATATCGACTGATCTCGAATCTGCTTTGGACATTCTGGACTGCGGCTTTCTGGTGTCTCTAATTATCTCCCAGCGCCTACCACCGGCCTTCATCGGTGGTTCCTTCTCCTCTATGTCGGGGCGGACGCAGCGATCCGAGACGAGGGCCTCCACACAAAGCCTTTACATCTACTGAATGGGGTGAGGCAAGGCTACACCCTCAGCGCCGCATTGTTCAGTCTCGCTACGGGTCCACTCCTGTTGCGCCTTGAGCAAGCGCTCGGCCCAGGGAATGTCCTCGCCTACACCGACGACATCGTTCTCCTCATCCGCCCAGAGGAGCATTTCGGCGTAGTGTGTTCGATCTTCGAAAATTTCCGGCGCTCCTCTGGAATTAGAGTGAGCTACTTAAAGGGCAAGGGCCTTGGTGCGGTGCACGGCGGGCCCACACTAACGCCCTGCTTGACATCTCCTGGTAATCGGAGCAGCTGAGGGTGCTGGGCTGCAAAATTACATGCCGGGAACATCATATTCAGTCCAAGAACAACATCTCTCTGCGGCGTGTCCTGACGGGCAGAGCCTCCTTGTCCAGCTTCTTACGGCGTTTTGTGGACAAGAACCTTCGCAGAACCTTTCATTTTGGCACCATCGAAGAGGCTGTGGTGCTTCGCGGGACGAGAACTTCATTCTTGCGGCACACTGCACGCCGCATGCTGGAGCGCCCGCACCTGGTTGCACTGCCCATGACCCAGCTCACGAGAAGGTGGATTACACATTAGGATCTCTCCAACACCATCTCTTGGTCGTCACTCAAGCGCTGTGGCTACTCCGGCCATGACACATATTTGGCAGTAAGACCAGCTCTGCACGCTTTACAGCATCCAGCCTCGGCCCAACAGTCCAGCATCGCCTGTGGGGCCAGCGACCTGACGCTAGCCCACCGGTACTGGTCCTGCCGCTACATCAGGCCTCTCATCTGGGAGGCATTTACCATAATCTGGCGGCCCCCTGACCTGCAGGGCTGGTTCTTCGGGCAAGGCCTGGATGACGACGCCCTGACCATCTGGCGTCTGCCAAGAGTTGCATATATGAGTATTATCTCAACATTGAACTGAGAGCGGTTCAGGTAGATCCTGTCCTTGTCTGGAAGAGGACTTTCTCAAGGTGGAGGAGCCTTCTTTACAGAAAACAGTTTTTAAAAATATATTTTTATTACCAAATTGTGAATAATCACATTTATCTTTGTTTAATTTCCCTTTGATTCTTGTAACAATTAACTAATTGTCAATAAATATTTTAAATTGTCTAAATTAACACCGTTAACAATCAGACCTTCGAACAAGATGTCCAACCATCCCCTCCTTTCTATTGGTTTCAGAAGTTAATTTCCTTCAATTATTTATATAAGGTCACCTTCATTGCTTAGTCTGTCAGTTCATAATGCTCTCATCAATCGCGTTAGCACCATTCTAATTAACAAGATCTCTAGATTTTGATCATATATTTTCTAAAAAATTTGGATTTTCTTCATATATTTTCTACACAAATAAGGATTTTGTTCATATATTTTATACACAAATAAAAAATTTGTTCATATATTTTCTAAACAAATAAGGATTTTGTTAATATATTTTCTTAACAAAAAAGGATTTTGTTCATATATTTTCTACACAAATAAGAATTTGTTCATATATTTTCTAAACAAATAAGGATTTTGTTAATATATTTTCTTAACAAAAAATGATTTTGTTCATATATTTTCTACACAAATAAGAATTTGTTCATATATTTTCTACACAAATAAGAATTTGTTCATATATTTTCTACACAAATAAGAATTTGTTTATATATTTTCTACACAAATAGGAATTTGTTCATATTGAAGCGATGCAGCAGAGAAATAGAAGAGAAGACGTGGGGAAGCCAAGAGAGAAGGTATGCCGGGGCTCCTTCAGGGAAGTGTGGATTGACAAATTCCAAGGGAGGGGGTGGCAGACGGTCGGCAGTCCAGCTGGTGCCGCGGTGGAAGGAAGTCGGCCGGCCTGCCGGGAGATTGGTGTGTGCCGACCAGACATGGCAGTCTGGGGGAAGAAGTCTGTCTGGTGACAACGGAACCTGCAGCAAGGAGAACGGCGGTGGTGACAACAGACGCAGCAGGTGGGCACCGAACGTGTGGCCGTATGGACTAACCGGGAAGACGGTAGCGGAAAAGGATCCCTCTAGTGGCGGACATTGAAGGCAAGTTAATCTTCTACTGTATAGTTACTTATCTACTCTTTTAAGCTCTTGTAATAAATATACCGCACTAAGCTGTATCCTAAAGAATCCACATTGTCTTCTCAGTAAACCTTGAACGCAAACATCACGGCTGAGAAGCGTCGTAACAATATATTTTCTACACAAATAAGAATTTGTTCATATATTTTCTACACAAATAAGAATTTGTTCATATATTTTCTACACAAATAAGAATTTGTTCATATATTTTCTACACAAATAAGAATTTGTTCATATATTTTCTACTCAAATAAGAATTTGTTCATATATTTTTCTACACAAATAAGAATTTGTTCATATATTTTCTACACAAATAAGAATTTGTTAATATATTTTCTAAACAAATAGGTATTTTGTTCAGCTCACCAAATCCAACAAATTATGTACAGTTATGTTAAAACTTACCTTAAAAAATATAATGAAGACGTGCCGGTAAATTTGTAAAAATGAATACTTTCTTATTTTCTTATCGAAACATTTTCTAGTTAGAATGCCATATCAAGGAAAGCTATCTTCACCCTAAAACAGGGGTCGGCAAACTTTTGAGTCGAAAGAGTAAAAAAATTACAATTTACAATTTTCAAAGTTTTTAAAGAGCCACAACATTTTTTCTTGCCAACAATAAATAGTACTCGCATACATAATATTTGCGTATTGCGTATAAAGAGCAGCAGCATCACATCCAAAGAGCCGCAGTTTGCCGACCCCTGCCCTAAACCTCTAATTCGACAAGAACCAAGAATATTAGTCATTGTATAATTGAGCAATTTTTTTTACTTCGTACTTTGTAAACTCATTACTCTAAATTATTTTGAAAAGATATAAGAAGTGTTTTCTCTCTTAAAACTAGGACATTTTTCACTAATATCGTTTATTAATGCTTTACTTTCCCAACAGTTTGATGTAGATTTTCTTCATATTGCATTTGATTGAATTTTGTAATTTTTGTTCATTATTGACTTTGAGTGTAAAAAAAAGGTGAACAATGTAAATAAAATAATCAATTTTGAATAAAATATTATTAGAAATTATAAACATTTGTAAATTAGTTTTCTATTTATTTCTTTTAACGTCTAAATATAAATACTTATTTAGTGATAAATGAACTTAAAATATATATTTTAACCACACAGTGTGTGTCATATCATATATATTTTAATAATTATAATTTTCATAATAGAAATATTCATTTTTATACTTGAACATACTCTTCGTTTAGGAATTTATTTGCACAAGGTTATAAATAGTTCCACAATGGGCCAATAGATGGCGGTAGGTGACCTATCCCACAATCCTTTGTTATCAACAGCCAACACCTCGATACGCAGCAAGTAAGTTTGCTATTTTATATCCTTCACATTTACCCTTATTGCATATGTTTATTGTTTTAAAATATGTGAAACGTTTTACATATTGGTCGCTTTAATGGTATTGAATAATTATACCAAATTTTAATATTTAAATTTACCTTGAATACTTGATAGAAAAATAAAACGAAACTAGAAAGATTTCATGGCTTGAAACAATGTTTGGACAGAGTTGTATTGTTATTTTAGCCAAATGTAAGCTATAATTTAAAGAAGTAACATATCATTATTAAATCTTTAATGTTATGTAATAATTAATTATCTCGAAAATCTCTATTCTACATATTCGACACCAATATATCTTGATTATGTTATTTCAGGTCATATTGAGGGAAATAAATAGATTTGTTCAACTTTATATAAGTGTTAAAATATATTATTAAGATGACATAGAGTGTTAAAAAATCATTCTATATTTAAAAATAAAATGACAAATTTATATTTTAGAAGAATAAAAATGAAGGGTGTATAAATCCATACGGCGAAACATTTATTTGTCTGAGATAAAATATTGGTTAAAAACCTTTTGTTTAGTTTCAAAATAGATCAATAGATGGCGGTTCACTCTCATATTATCTACGTACTAGCTTAGGTAGCCATTGTGACCTCTGATGTCATATCATCCACGTACTAGCTTAGGTTGCCATTCCATCCTCTGATGTCATATCATCCACGTACTAGCTTAGGTTGCCATTCCATCCTCTGATGTCATATTATCTACGTAATAGCTTAGGTAGCCATTCCATCCTCTGATGTCATATTATCCACGATTATCTTAAGCTAAGGTTTTTATCTGCATTAAGTAAATTTGTATATTCGAATCCCTGAAACAAACCGATGTAATACATCTAGAATCCTGTTGCGATTTGGTTTAAAACTTTAAAAAATAAAGTACTATATTCAAAAAGTCACAAAACTTTGATAATAGACGTGATACTAATTTTAGTAAGCTGATAAAATAAAACTAGTAGGTTATCTATATTTACTCTGCTGTTTCCCATTGGTAGTTTTGGTGTGTATGTGGTGATGATAATATCATTGTTGAATAAGGCTGTCTATTTCTTCCTGTTGATATTTCATATTATATATCCCAGTTATTTTGACGCTGCTTCTTTATTTTCATATTATAGAGTATTATATTTACTCTAGTAGTATGTCCTGGTACATCTCTCTTGGTAAACCTTCCCAGAACTTCACCAGTTTCTTTTGAACTTCTTAGAGGGTTTATCAGCCAGGCCCTCCTAAGTAATTTTTGCAATACTGTTGGAACACAGTCGAAAAAAAAAATATATATAGTATTTTAAAATAATCTCATTTCACACACACACACACACACACACATGATTTCAAATGGAACGCATGTATTTTATTTGATTTTTTATTTAAAAAATAATATAATAGCCTGTTAAATATATGATCATTGTTTTTAGATAGTTCCAAAATAAGTTAATAGATGGCAGTATGAAATCGATTTCCAAATCCTTCGTTATCACCCGTCAGCACAGGATCATCACACACACTAAGAAAGCAAGATTTGAATTTTAAAAAATAATAAAAAATTATATTTATGTGGTTTTTAACAAAGCAGTAGTGGGTTTTGGCAACTTGTAAAATGGCATAAATGAGACTGGATTTAAGAATCCAATTGCTGGAGAAAAAATCCAGGAAAAGTTGATCAGAGAGGAAAGAGAAGTTTCGAGAACCACCCTTGGAACAACTGGTATAGAGAAGATCTCAGAGTGAACTGTCCCTACATCATCAAAATATCCAGATGACTTAAACTGTGGGGGCCGAGACACTTCCTTCCAGCCTGCTGGGATGACGGACCACGCCGTCAACAAATATACAAGCGGCGCCATGAAATAGGAGATGACCACCGCAGCGTGGCGTGGCACATCGGCGGAAACCAGAGAGAACCAGAATAGACATTCTAGGGTGTTGTCCTTTTTGTCTTCCTATACGAATGTAGCTTATGAGTAATACCAATAAAACACTAACTTTGAAATACTTTCTGGGCCATCGCTGGACTAATAAATTGACGCATCACAAAACTATTCTCAGACCTTTTCTTTCCTCTCTAATCAACTTCTCACGGATTTTTGCTCCTAGATCCAGCCTTTTTTATGCGATCTTAACAGTTGACAAAACCCACTACTACCTCGCAAATCACCATATAAAAATATAACTACCAATATTATAATTTTAAATTGTCATTTTTAGAAGGTTACTTAGACATGCTGTCGAATAGGGTTGTGGCCTTACAAGTCAAATTTCCTCTCCTTTACTTCCACACAGTTTATTTACATATTTCTCTAGAATGCATTTCTATATGTGTGATATTGTGACATTTTTTCTAGGTATCAACCTTAAACCATTTATTTCCTAATTATATTTATACTTGAAATAAATCAAATTTTCTTATACAACTCTCAAATCCTTCCCAACTGATATTATATAAACTGATAAATCCACTGATAAATCCACTGTTAAAATGAACTATTTATATCACGCTTATTTCTATAAAAATCAAAATTTACTGCCCTAATTGCAATGATATGATTAATAGGAAGGAGTGGCTTATCAGTGGTCAACCCGCTCACCAGTTTGACAATTTTATTCTACCATACCTATTAATCATGAAAAAGGCATCTCCTTATCGTGCAACTGAAAGTTACTGATAACTTGCGCCATCAATGGTCGTCATGCCATCAGCAACTTTCAGTTGCACGATAAGAGATGCCATTTTCATAATTTATCTACCTTATCCCAGTACAATATCACATTTATACTATCTTTTCATACCTATTAATATTTTATTAATTTTACTTTGTGTATTCATGACTTTGAATGAACTCTTGGAAAGCATGTTTAAAAAATGGAATTCCAGACATAGTTCTGAAAAGATAATAGGTGGGGTTACATATAAATACATTCTTTGAACATTTCCCTTATGAAAATAGTTTATAAAAGTATGTTAGGTAAAATTATTATTTTTATCAGTGCATTATAAAGCAATTAGAAATTTAGTTTTCTTCAAAGGAAAGATATACGCTATAAATAGTTATAATTTCTAATGATAGATGGCGTGTTAAGGCATCATATTAAAAATTCCAATATTGTACATCAGTTTACTTTGTTTTATTATGATGACGTTTTCAGATGATTACATCAAGGTACCGTTCAAGGTCGTTTACATTTAGTTTCGTTTCTCCCAGGGCACTGTAATTCAGTATATAGGCTTTGTCTTCATACGTTTTATTCACATGTTAGGGCTTCAGATTTTGACATCTATATAAATTGTGTTTTATAATGTTAGGACCTCAGTATTTTAACGTCTATATAAATTGTGTTTTATAATGTTAGGACCTCAGTATTTTAACGTCTATATAAATTGTGTTTTATAATGTTAGGACCTCAGTATTTTAACGTCTATATAAATTGTGTTCTAATGTTAGGACCTTAGTATTTTAACGTCTATAAAAATTGTGTTCTAATGTAAGGACCTCAGTATTTGAACGTCTATATAATTGTGTTCTAATGTTAGGACCTTAGTATTTTAACGTCTATATATTGTTACATCATGATTAATGGCGTATTTATTATATTATTTTTAATATATTTGAAATTTAAATTATATATTTATTTATTTTTATATTCTATGATATTTATTTAAAACAGATTATTTTTAGATTAGCATCATTTGTATTTAGGTACACTGTGACTTCACTGCTCTCTTTGATGTGAGAAAATAAAGAGAGGATTCTGGTGGCTACATAAAGTAGACTTATCTCATTATTCCCTTTTATAAATTTGTAGGATGGTTGAAACACGCTCTGGTAAGATGCAAGACCCAGCACAGGAGAGAATCAAGGCTGAAGAGTCTGCCAAGCCGCAACCTGGTGCAACAATTGGTAGAGATGCTAGTTCCGACCCAGTTGTCCTGAATCCCAACATCGACATCCCCAAGTATGATGGAACAGAAGACCATCGCCCATGGATTGAATCTCTTGAAGAAATTGGCTTCCTGTACCATTGGGCAGACTACATTATCTCCCGTTATGCTGCCATGAATATGATTGGTAGCGCCAAAACCTGGCTGAACCTACACAAAGTAAGTTTCACCAGCTGGGAAAATTTCAAGAGCCGCCTAATTGAGGATTTTGCCTCAGACGCCAACAAAGAAGAAATGAGGATGAGATTAAACAGGATACAACAGTGGAATGAACCTGCAATCAGGTTCGCAGAGGATATCCTTGTACTGTGCAACAAGGTCGACCCCCAAATGGAAGAAGAGACTAAAATAAACTGGATTATTGGAGGGTTAAAGAAAGAATACTCTTTTGCCCTTCACCTAAACCCTCCTAAAAATACCAATGAACTTCTAGAAATTTGTAAAAAGCTGGATTTGTTCGAAAAGAATTACCAAGAACGTGCAGAAAAATCAAAAGCTCTTTATAATGGACCACGCTCTCCTCGTCCCCATCATCAAGAGCAATGGAAGAATGCTACGTCGTTCAGAAGACCATATCAGAACACCTCCAAGCCCCAGGCCCCCGCTCCGAGGTACTACCAGAACACCTCCAAGCCCCAGGCCCCCACTCCGAGGTATTACCAGAACAAGCCTCTACCCAGGTATCTGCCCCTAGACGATCTTACACTCCCAATCCTGAGCCAAAACCGGTCTACCCAAGTAAAACATACAATAAGAATCCAAATTCAAATAGGAATAGGACAGAAGACGGGAGACCAATATGTTTCAAGTGTAACAAGCCAGGACACGTAGCGCGGTATTGCAGAGTCAGGTTTGTAAGAATTGTGGAAGAGGACCCCATAGTTACACAAGACAAGGTCGAAGAAGAAATCCGAATGGATAATGGAACTCAGAAGTCGAGACCTCTGCTCTACTCTGACGTAAGTAATAGCCCGTACTCGAGTATCCCTACAAGGAATAGATATGCTGCATTAGAAGATTTAAACTAAACATCGCGCCTGAGTCCGTCAATCAAAGCAAGTCGACCATAAATGGAATTAAAAAGTTAGACCCCAAATATAAAATGAACATTAACGTGGATAGAATCGGTATCTGCGAAGCTTTGATTGATACAGGCGCCGATCTTTCAGTGGTCGACCTTAGTACAGCTCTTAACACAGGTCTTGAAATAATAAATCCTGATAAAATGTGCTCCGGACCCGATGGCAAAGAATTAGATATCGTAGGAAATATTATTTTAAATATAAAATTTGATGACAAAACAATTACACATCAATTTGTGATAATGAGAACACATTTGCGAATATTTATACTTGGACGTGATTTTCTTAAGAAAATGAACGCAAAAATTGATTGTCAGCGTGAAATAATCAAATATGACTTGACAGAAAATCGTGACGTAATCAAATATCAACAGAAGAAAATAAAAAGTGCAAAGGATGCCATTATACCAGAACTTTCTATTAAATTGATTAATGCATTTGTAGAAGCAGAGGATGGCGAATACATCATCGAGGAGAACCATAAAATGTTTCAAACAAATGGACTTCGACTAGCGAGAAGCTTAATAAATGTTGTGAATAAGGAAACATATATCTGGATAACAAACCCTTACCCTCGACCATTAAAAATATTAAAAAACCAAACATTGTGCTTTGGAAGCCAGCCAGCCGAAGTGAATCTTATGGAAGAAAGTGAACAAAAAGAGCATGAAGAACCCCAATTTCAGATAAACGAAAATTTAGCATATACGGAAAAGGAGCAATTGAAACAAGTTTTGGAAAGGTACGAGGATTTGTTTTCGTCGGGATTAGGAAGATCCAACTTAGCGAAACATCGGATCGATACAGAAGGCGCGAAACCGATCAAACACAAGCCGTATAGGGTGAGCGCGAAAGAGCGAGAAATCATAAAAGAACAAATTGATGAAATGCTCAGAGACGGCATAATTAGACCATCCTCGAGTCCATGGTCCTTCCCTGTAATCTTGGTCAAGAAGCGAGATGGTAAGTACAGATTTTGCGTTGACTACAGAAAATTGAATGATGTAACAGTGAAGGATGTTTACCCAATTCCCAGAATTGATGAAGTATTGGATACACTTCAAGGATCCAAATACTTTTCAGCAATTGACCTTAAATCAGGATATTGGCAAGTAGAGGTTGAGGAGAAAGATAAAGAAAAGACAGCCTTCACTACAGCACATGGCCTATATGAGTTCAACGTAATGCCCTTTGGTCTATGCAATGCCCCTGCTACATTTGAGAGGAACATGGAAAATATGCTTGGTAATCTTAGATGGCAAATTTGCTTATGTTATCTAGATGACGTAATCATTTATAGCTCGGATTTTTCAACACATCTCAAAAGAATAGAAGCTGTTTTAAAATGTTTTCGCGAGGCTAATTTAAAATTGAACAACAAAAAATGCCAATTTGCTTTCGAAGAACTGGAGATTCTTGGCCATATAACTAATCAACATGGTATAAAACCAGCGGAGCATAATATCAAGGCTATTAGAGATTTTCCTCGGCCCAAAAAGATAAAAGAAGTTCAATCATTTTTAGGAATGTGCTCATATTATAGAAAATTTATCAAAGGTTTTTCAAAAATTGCCGATCCATTAACCAGTCTTATAAAAAAGAATGTACCTTTTACCTGGACAGAAAATCAAGAGAAAGCATTTCAAACCCTTAAAGTAGCATTGATAAATCCTCCAATCTTAGGGCACTTTGACCCGAATGCAATTACTTACATTCATACTGACGCATCTAACATCGGCCTGGGTGCAACATTAGTCCAAAAGTTCGGCGATAAAGAAAAAGTTATCTCATATTTAAGTCGAACACTGAGCAAACCTGAGCAAAATTATTCGACTACCGAAAAAGAATGTCTAGCTGTTGTGTGGTCAATGTCCAAGTTACGACCCTACCTATATGGAAGGCACTTCAAAATCGTAACTGATCATCACGCACTATGCTGGCTTAAGAATCTGAAAGATCCGACCGGCCGATTAGCACGATGGGCACTGAAGATTCAGGAATATAATTTCGAAATCATACATAAATCGGGTAAAAAACATCTGGATGCTGATGGTCTATCTAGAGGACCCTTACCTGAAAACGAATGGGACGAAGATTATGAAAGACTATTTCTGAATCAAATAATAGACGAAAAGGATGATTTTATTGAGAATATTAAGGAGAACCAGTAATATTAGTGGAAACAAGCGTTCAATTACACAGAACTTCAAAGAAGAAAATGGGTGTCTCTACAAGAAAAATCCAAATCCTGAAGGTAGGGCATGGTTGCTGGTAGTGCCAAAGAAGAGAAGGAACGAAGTCATGAGTGAATACCACAACCATATGCTGAATGGCCATCTGGGCGTCGCCAGAACCACTTACCGATTGAAGAATAAATACTATTGGCCTTCCATGTTGAAAGATGTTTCAGAATTTGTAAAGACGTGCCATCTTTGCCAAAGTCGGAAAGGTTCAAATCACTTGCCTTCTGGACTTCTACAACCTATTCCCCCAGCTAACTACCCTTTTGAAAGAATCGGAATTGACTTTGTTGGCCCCTTGCCATCAACGAAAAGAAGAAGGAAGTGGATAATTGTGTTGACTGATTATTATACCAAGTATGCTGAAACAAAGGCAGTATCAGAAGCAACCGTGAAAGAAGTCTCTACATTTTTAATCGAACATGTTATTTTACGTCACGGGGCCCCAAGATTTCTTATTAGCGATAGAGGTTCACAATTCACTAGCAATTTGATGAAGGAGGTAATGAAAATGTGCAAAGTGAAACACTGCTTCACAACGAGCTACCACCCCCAGACTAACGGACTAACGGAACGGCTAAATAGAACTTTAATCAATATGATCAGCATGTATGTGAACACAGACCAAAAGAACTGGGATGAAATCCTCCCTTTTATCACCCACGCGTATAATACCACGATTCAAGAAACCACAGGCTACTCTCCATTTTTCCTGTTGTTTGGAAGGGAACCCATGTCGCTCTTAGACGACGAGAATATCCCAACGGACAGTAACATGGACGATTACGACGAATATATAGAAAACTACTTAGATAAAATAGCAAGGACGAGACAGGTAGTCATTAACAACACAGAGAAGACTCAGGAAAAAATGAAAAGAAACTATGACAAAAAACACAATGAGAAAATCTATGAACCAGGACATTTAGTGGCAGTTTGGACACCAGTCAGGAAAATCGGAAAATGCGAAAAACTATTGAGAAAATATTTTGGCCCATATCGAATATTAAAGAAGCTGTCTAACGTAAATTACTTCATTGAGCCGAAAGATAATCCTGGCCAAGACCCATTGATTGTCCATGTCTCAAGACTCAAACCCTATTTTGAGAGAATTGATGAGGTAACTCACGAGGACGTGACGACCTCTGGAGAGGGGGAAGTGTTACATCATGATTAATGGCGTATTTATTATATTATTTTTAATATATTTGAAATTTAAATTATATATTTATTTATTTTTATATTCTATGATATTTATTTAAAACAGATTATTTTTAGATTAGCATCATTTGTATTTAGGTACACTGTGACTTCACTGCTCTCTTTGATGTGAGAAAATAAAGAGAGGATTCTGGTGGCTACATAAAGTAGACTTATCTCATTATTCCCTTTTATAAATTTGTAGGATGGTTGAAACACGCTCTGGTAAGATGCAAGACCCAGCACAGGAGAGAATCAAGGCTGAAGAGTCTGCCAAGCCGCAACCTGGTGCAACAATATATTGTGTTCTAATGTTAGGACCTCAGTATTTTAACGTCTATAAAAATAGTGTTCTAATGTTAGGACCTCAGAATTTTAACTTCTATATGAATTGTGTTCTAAAGTTAGGACCTCAATATTTTAACGTCTATATATATTGTGTTCTAATGTTAGGACCTCAGAATTTTAACGTCTATATAAATTGTGTTTTATAATGTTAGGACCTCAGTATTTTAACGTCTATATGAATTGTGTTCTAATGTTAGGACCTCAGTATTTTAACGTCTATGTAATTTGTGTTCTAATGTTAAGACCTCGGGATTTTAACGTCTATATAAATTGTGTTCTAATGTTAGGACCTCGGAATTTCAACATCTATATAAATTGTGTTCTAATGATAGGACCTCGGTATTTTAAGTCTAAATAAATTGTGTTCTAATGTTAGGACCTAGAAATTTTAACGTCTATATGAATTGTGTATTAATGTTAGGACCTCGGGATTTTAACGTCTATATCAGTGTCGGGCAACCTTTTTCGAGTTGCGGCGCACTAAGCTTAATTTCTTTTTTTCGCGGCGCACCTGTGGTTCTCACTATAAATTTCCTCGTAGGTAATTAAAGTACAACAATAAATACTAGTAAAAATTTAAACATATATATCACATTTTATCAATTTTCAATATTAAATTAACATAATCAATGCGAGCATTGCGATTGTTTTTGAGAGCATATCAAATCAATACGGGGATCTACTTGTGAAAGACAAACGCGCATCTCCTCATCTATCATTTGAAGTCTTTCGCGCTTCTTAGACTTCATTTCTGTGAGTGTTGAAAAACCTTGCTCACACAAGTAGGAACTTCCAAATGGCAACAATGATTCGATGGCCGCATTACTAAGTTTAGGAAATTTGGAGTTTAAGCACAACCAAAACTCAGATAGCTCCTTTTCAGTAATAGTCTTTTGAAAACTAAATCGTTTTTTAAATCAATTAAGTTTTCTTGCATTTCTTCTTCCAGATGTTGAATTTCACAGTGCATAAATGGGTTAACTACCCATTCCATCTTTTCAACGTCCAAGTAAGGAAAATATTTATCAAAAGAAGCGTATAGTAATGTCAAAGTTTCTTCGACTTCTTTTTTGATAATAGATTTTGATGGATTCTCTTGAACCATCGGAAAAGATGCAAAGTTTTCTTTAGCAATGTTTAAATTTCATAAACTGAGTTTTTCCTTAAACGCTTTCAACTTGGTGGAGATAGTGATAATGTTCTCCTGAGCACCTTGCAAATTTAAATTAAGGCTGTTTAATTTGTCGAAAATATCACCCAAAAATGAAACTCGTAACCACCAAACATCACTCATCATGAAAGGAAAATTAATCTCTTCATTATCAATGAATGTCATTATTTCATTTTTCATTGAAATAAATAGATTTAAAACTTTGCCTTTCGACAACCATCTGACTTCAGTATGAAACAATAAATTTTTATAATCGGAATCCATTGCTTCACAAAATGTTGAAAAAATTCTCGATCGAAGAGCATTTGATTTGATGTAATTGACTACTTTGACAACTTCATCTAGAGTTGTGACAAGGATGGGAGGAACCGACTTTGACACTAACATTTCTCTATGAATCATACAGTGAACAAATTTGATATTTGGATTTTTTTTTATGACATGTGCTATCAATCCCTTTCTTGAACCTTTCATAGCTGGAGTTCCATCCGTACAGACGCTAACACAATTTTCCCATCTCAAGTTATACTTCATAACATTTTCATCAACTAATTCAAAAATGTCCGCACCAGTCGTTCTTTGTTTTAATTCTTTACAAAAAAAAGTAGTTATTCACAATTTTTCCTGTATCGACGAACCTCAAAAATGCCAGCAATTGAGCTTTATTACTAATATCTGTGGTTTCATCAAGCTGTATAGCCCATTTTGTTGATGAATCATTAAAAGATTGTTTCATTTGCAACTCAATATCTTCTGACATATCTTCAATTCTTCTCGCAATAGTTTTTGATGATAGTGGAATTTTCGTAACCTTCTCCATAGCATCATTCGTTAACATACATCCAGCCACAATTTTTAAAGCAGGCAAGATAATTTCCTCTGCTTCCGCGTGAGCTTTCTTCTTTCGAGCGATGAGTTGAGCTATCATGTAACTAGCTGTTTGAGCTTCATCTGAGGTGGTCATAAATTTCTTGAATTTTTTTGATTGCTTTTGAAAACTTGATCGTATATTTTCAAAGTAGCTTATTGGATTGTTCATCTGCTCCCGATGATTTGTCTCAATATGTCGAAGTAGTTTACTTGGCACCATTGTTTCGTTGCTGAGGGTTTTTTTTGGCAAATTAAGCAAAACGGCAGTGATGGATCATTAACAGATGGTATAAATCCATATTTGAGATAATCTTCAACGTATTTCCTCTTATTTCCAGTTGATTTTACTATTTTCTTATCTTCTTTATTTTCGTTTTGATTTTGTTTATCACTGGCACCTTCTCTAATTAGAAATCTCTCCATCTAGTTTTGAGAGAATTTAGAAAAAAAAACACACAAATATAATAATAAAATGTTTAAATAAAGTTACCTTGAGTTAAAAGTGAGTGAGAATTTCGTAACAAAAATATTTTTTTCCTTTTTTAACCAACAGATTTTACGGTGTACAAAACTTATTGTGTGAAAGTGTGTGTGTTTTACAACATGCAAAAAAAAAAGAAGAATTACTACAGCAATACTTTGACGAAAACTCCGAATAAATTTTTTAAATAAATTTATATATATGATAATTTAAACCAACAACCCTATATATTATAATATTTATAACAAGATTGTCATGTTGTATATAGAACTAATTATAAACTATAACTAATTATATGCATAATTGACATGCCTCCTTGCATCACCAAATGTAATGTACTGAGGATGAATAAATAAAACTATATAATAGATTAAAAACTAAGTTAAAAGCAAGATTGAGAGATTTACAAAGTAACTTCTAAAGATAGATTGGAAGCCGACAGCCAGGCGCCATTCTCGAGTAACAGAGACACGTGTGACACGTGCATGACCCAATTCTCTTTGTCAGAGCTGAGGTATAAATAAGACCGGCCTTAGCGACAGTTAGTTCAGTTGCAGTAAGTCTTCCGGTCAGCGTCACCCCTTGTCGTCTCCAGGGACCAACTCATCGACCATGTAAAACAGTAAGGAATCTTCTATCTCCATCTTTGCTTTTGGCTCGACTTTTTATCTATTCAAGAAATTTTCCTTCGACAACTGTGTCGCTTCGTTTTATGTGTGTGTCCTTACCACCCATCGCTCAACAACTACGACTGCTTCTAGCCAACATGCCGCACTGCATTCATTCAACAGCGTAAACTACTACTACATTACAACACATTATTACAGAGAGTCGAGAGGATTCTACAACAGGCTTACCAAACCCCAACCTATTATCACAGAGAGTCGACAGGATTACCACAACGAAGGAGACCACAACGAAGAAGGTAAAAAGACTGTCCAGATAGATAGAAGAGCCAAGAAGCAAAGATGGAGGAACAAGCACGCCATTCCAACGAAACGACCAAGCAATCTTCCCCTCAACGACACAGCCGAACATCCCGCAAAATAAGCCGGTGAGAAGTTACCCACCTTCGACCTTACAACGCAACCATCCAGACGACATGCCACCATCGCCAAACAGAAGTCACAAGCTTCTACAAGCTCTACATGGGACGCCTTCCACGTCATCAGGACAACAACCAAAGACCAAGTCTCCTGACTGAACAATCATAAAAACTGTGAGTTTTTAAAAATCTACTTAACTCTCTCTTCATGCTAACAACTTGATTTTCCATAAATATAATGTTTATTTTTACTGTAATTATTTTTAAATCAAATTTTACCATTTTTATAGCATTTCAATTCAAATTTTAAATATTGTACACCCTCATTTATAATTTTTTACTTTATTTTAAGCAACTTTTAAATTTTAATTCATTACTTTCAATTTTACAAAAAAAAACTCATATTATATTTAAATTACTCGAATCATAATTCTAAACTTATTTGTGTGTTTTTTTTAATACCTTATTTTTATACCAAAAAAACACCAATGTCTTAATTAAATACACAAAACTTTGCAAAATCATTGTTATGTTCACTATTTTATGTACACGCCCCATTCAAATTATAAGTCACTATCATGCCATTGCCCTTTTTCAAGTATAATTTTCGCACTAACATAAGCAACGATTTAAAAAATATATTCAAATTTTAATAAACATAGATGAAACGCATTTTTTTTTAATACAAAAATCGAAAGATACACTATCTTCAAAAGCACAACTAGAAATGTAACTGTCCTTCCCCAAAACAAGTTAAAAATTCCAACATAGCTACACTCCTTCGTCCTTTTCTTTTACATGCATAATTATTAATAATTCACACATCCCTCGGAACGAACTTTAACAACATCCAATTTCGAGCCACACGAGCTCCATATCGTCGCGAACACAAAGACTTCACGATAAACATACCACCTCTATAACAATCTGAAAATTCTCGATGTGTCTCGTACAACAACCACCAATGACTAATAAATTTGTTGTTCATTCGGAAACTAGTTAGATGCTGTACCAAAAACAAAGACTTCACGTGACACCTTTCTATTCAATCCACCCACTAGTGTCACACAGCACACCACAACAATTTTTCTCACTTAACAGGCCCAAGACGCCTTCATGCCTGTGACACCTCACCAAAGCGTGTCTACGTTGAAGTCGCACTTTTACGCACATCTAACCTGACATCATTGAATAACATTTTTTAGTAAGTCCGCAACAACGTCGAAACACAACACTTACGAACATCAAGAAAACTATATTTTCAAACAGGCAACAGAAGATAACTCAACTCGGGACGTAGGCCAGACATGACATCAGGTGTCAGTCGGTAACAAAGGGTCGGCAACAAAGGACCGCCTACGAAAATAAACAACCCAGCTATGTCGGTCGGCATCAAAGGATGGACACCAATTTCGGCCGCCATGTTGACATCTCCCGTTTCAGTTTACCACAGCCGACTAGCCCAGTCCGCCTGTACTTGAAACTCGTGGTCCAGCTCGCAGAATGGATAGATTGCAGCACCTATAATTAATTGACTTACCAATCATTACCCAATTTAACATATTACCATGAACATGTCAGATCACATATTCCCAGTTTCAGAGACATAGAAACACCAATGTTTACCAAAAGGGAAATGACCTAGTTACACACCACAGTTGTAACCTTTCTTCCAAAGAGACAATTTTTGTTCCATTTTTCACTACTTAACATTTATCTAATCATTAATAACCTTTAATTATATTATAACTTTGTATAAAATATTGAATAATTATTTTTATTTTTATTTTTTTTTTTTACTTTTCAATTATATAATCAAATTTTTATTCCAACATTATTTTAACAACTTTATTTTAACAATTTTATTCTTCATGATATTATTTTAGTATGACAAAACATTTAATTCTTTCAATAATCATTTTTTTAATTCATTATTATATCTTTTATATTTTACTAATTCATTATTATATCTTTTATATTTTACTAATTCATTATTATATCTTTTTTATATTACATGTTTGATCTTATCCACTTATACTGTTGTTATCCGCAATCATATTTCTATCTTTTTATTCACTATATTTTTGTTTAAATAACTTTATTATATGACAATCTTTATCATCAACTATCGGGCATCTACAACAATCGTTTTCAACAATCATATTCTTTAACTAATTCCCTATACTTTCTCACTACCTATTTCAGCCATTGCTCGTAGAAACGACAGTACTGCTTGACAATTTTTCTTTTGATTTCGTAATTCAACAAACTCTTTGAACACAGTTCCCCAGAAGTACAAGTCTCGACTTTTTGGTCTGAACACGTTTCAAAAGTTTATTTCAATCATCCGCAGAGCACATCACCAACGCATGCACAAAGCGTTCACATTTTTCAATTTTCAATTTTTTTTCAGCTCTAGCGGACCACAATCAACCTTTGATTTCAAGTCAAGTCAGACCACCTACTGTCGCTACAACAATTCTACGTATCGCATGGCTCTACCACCCCTTTCCAGCATATTAATTCTTTTCTTCAACAACTTTTTAACCCAATAACCCTACAATTGTGACAAAGCACTGTAACCTTATACAGGATCACAGGTGAAACATTGCCTAGGAAGACGCACAAGTCTATATCCTCGCTTTGCACCTGGACCTAAGTATTTGATTGTCTGTGCAACACTTACAATTGCATATTCTTCAACCCCTAACCCTTTCCAACGCCCGCCAACAATCTTTTAGAACATCATTTGTTATCATCATTATTTTTTTAGCAAACAAAGGTTTTATCTACAGTTCTCTTTTATAATGAATATCATAACTTTTAAATTAAACATAAGTTTTATTTTTATAATTTTCAGATATAGCCAAATAAACATCTTGTTATAGCCCTTTACCCTCACAGTTTTAATTAATTAAAAGAAATTTTAATTACTTACCTGTGTTAGAGAGGCTTTACCCGCTTAAACCCGGATAAACCCTTTCACTCACGGGGCCCATCTATGATAATTTAAACCAACAACCCTATATATTATAATATTTATAACAAGATTGTCATGTTGTATATAGAACTAATTATAAACTATAACTAATTATATGCATAATTGACATGTCTCCTTGCATCACCAAATGTAATGTACTGAGGATGAATAAATAAAACTATATAATAGATTAAAAACTAAGTTAAAAGCAAGATTGAGAGATTTACAAAGTAACTTCTAAAGATAGATTGGAAGCCGACAGCCAGGCGCCATTCTCGAGTAACAGAGACACGTGTGACACGTGCATGACCCAATTCTCTTTGTCAGAGCTGAGGTATAAATAAGACCGGCCTTAGCGACAGTTAGTTCAGTTGCAGTAAGTCTTCCGGTCAGCGTCACCCCTTGTCGTCTCCAGGGACCAACTCATCGACCATGTAAAACAGTAAGGAATCTTCTATCTCCATCTTTGCTTTTGGCTCGACTTTTTATCTATTCAAGAAATTTTCCTTCGACAACTGTGTCGCTTCGTTTTATGTGTGTGTCCTTACCACCCATCGCTCAACAACTACGACTGCTTCTAGCCAACATGCCGCACTGCATTCATTCAACAGCGTAAACTACTACTACATTACAACACATTATTACAGAGAGTCGACAGGATTCTACAACAGGCTTACCAAACCCCAACCTATTATCACATATATTTTTTTTGTTTTCTTTTTTTTAAGCTTTGTAGCTTTGAGTCTCTATTAATAAACAGCTTTGACAAAGATTGTAAATGACGGTTAAGTTTGGACATATTATTTTAAAAATTAGGTATTTTCCCGCAGTATGTATTCAACTTTATTAAATAAAGTTGTTTTCGCGGATTGTTTTTTTTTAACTTATGATTTTAAATAGGTACGTACCTATTTGCATTTTTATTTTTTAATAATGGCACGTGCCAGTTATGTACGTCAAGATTATGTACATACGTTATATGAAATATAAAATTATGCAAACTGTTGTAATTATAATACCAAAATAAGTTTATATAAAATGAAATTTGCTTTTTTTAAATTTCATTTTTTATATGAAAACTTTTGAAAAAATTATTAAAATTGAATAAAAATTATAAAAAATATTTTTTGAAACATTATTTTTAAATTTAACCAAAAGTTCTAAATACCTACAAAAATGTTCGCGGCACACCTAGAATTCTTCGCGGCACACCAGTGTGCCACGGCACACCGGTTGCCCGACACTGGTCTATATAATTGTGTACTAATGTTAGGACCTCGGGATTTTAACGTCTATGTAATTTGTGTTCTAATGTTAGGACCTCAGTATTTTAACGTCTATATAAACTGTGTTCTAATGTTAGGACCTCGGGATTTTATCGTCTATATAAATTGTGTTCTAAAGTTAGGACCTCAGTATTTTAACGTCTATAAATATTGTGTTCTAATGTTAGGACCTCAGTATTTGAACGTCTATATAAATTGTGTTCTGAAGTTATAGGACCTCAGTATTTTCACGTCTATATGAATTGTGTTCTAATGTTAGGACCTCAGAATTTTAACTTCTATATGAATTGTGTTCAAAAGTTAGGACCTCAGTATTTTAACGTCAATATATATTGTGTTCTAATGTTAGTACCTCAGTATTTTAACGTCTATATAAATTGTGTTTTATAATGTTAGGACCTTAGTATTTTAACGTCTATAAAAATTGTGTTTTATAATGGTAGGACCTCAGTATTTTAACGTCTATATAAATTGTGTTTTATAATGTTAGTACCTCAGTATTTTAACGTCTATATAAATTGTGTTTTATAATGGTAGGACCTCAGTATTTTAACGTCTATATAAATTGTGTTCTAATGATAGGACCTCAGTATTTTAAGTCTATATAAATTGTGTTCTAATGTTAATATCTCAGTATTTTAACGTCTATATAAATTGTGTTCTAATGTTAAGACCTCGGAATTTCAACGTCTATATAAATTGTGTTCTAATGATAGGACCTCAGTATTTTAAGACTATATAAATCGTGTTCTAATGTTAATATCTCAGTATTTTAACGTCTATATAAATTGTGTTCTAATGTTAAGACCTCGGAATTTCAACGTCTATATAAATTGTGTTCTAATGATAGGACCTCAGTATTTTAAGTCTATATAAATTGTGTTCTAATGTTAATATCTCAGTATTTTAACGTCTATATAAATTGTGTTCTAATGTTAAGACCTCGGAATTTCAACGTCTATATAAATTGTGTTCTAATGATAGGACCTCAGTATTTTAAGTCTATATAAATTGTGTTCTAATGTTAATATCTCAGTATTTTAACGTCTATATAAATTGTGTTCTAATGTTAGGACCTCAGTATTTTAACGTCTATATAAATTGTGTTCTAATGTTAGGACCTCGGGATTTTAACGTCTATATGAATTGTGTATTAATGTTAGGACCTCGGGATTTTAACGTCTATGTAATTTGTGTTCTAATGTTAGGACTTCAGTATTTAAAGTCTATATAAATTGTGTTCTAATGTTAGGACCTCGGGATTTTAACGTCTATGTAATTTGTGTTCTAATGTTAGGACTTCAGTATTTAAAGTCTATATAAATTGTGTTCTAATGTTAGGACCTCGGGATTTTAACGTCTATGTAATTTGTGTTCTAATGTTAGGACTTCAGTATTTAAAGTCTATATAAATTGTGTTCTAATGTTAGGACCTCGGGATTTTAACGTCTATATGAATTGTGTATTGATGTTAGGACCTCGGGATTTTAACGTCTATATGAATTGTGTTCTAATGTTAGGACCTTAGTATTTTAACGTCTATATGAATTGTGTATTAATGTTAGGACCTCGGGATTTCAATGTCTATATGAATTGTGTATTAATGTTAGGACCTCGGGATTTTAACGTCTATGTAATTTGTGTTCTAATGTTAGGACCTCAGTATTTAAAGTCTATATAAATTGTGTTCTAATGTTAGGACCTCGGGATTTTAACGTCTATATGAATTGTGTATTAATGTTAGGACCTCGGGATTTCAACGTCTATATAAATTGTGTTCTAATGTTAATATCTCAGTATTCTAACGTCTATATACATTGTGTTCTAATGTTAGGACCTCAGCATTTTTGAGTCTATATAAACTCACAACCGAATTGCCTGATAATCTTATAACGCTGTGACTGGAATTACCAACTATAAATAAAATTCAAAATTTCCCATTTTTCTTCATTTATAAAATATGTTTTCCGATATATCTAAAAATAAGATTTTGAGCAAGAGAAACTACATTGCCTCCCAAAATCATCAGCTAACGTCTACTAACCCAGCTTTGGAATTTGCAGAAATATCCTGTTCTTTTTATATCATTGAAATCTAACTGTTCAATGAGTATTATTCATTGTTTCAAAGTAGATAGAAATGAATTCCTATGACACCTGTAGTCCCCCCCTCGGGGTACAGGGATGATTGACAGGTGTCCCTTCTGGATGGAGCTTCATGACAATATATAAAGTTGACAAACATTAAATTAGAATATCTAAAACGAAACTAGTAGGAAGGTTTGGTCAAAAGTAGATACTTCGGATAGCTAGCCCAGGAAAGCAAAGTTTAAGATTCGATTCAAAACTTATCCTTGAGTGTTGATAGGGCCATTTAATCATAAGATAGAACCCTGCGCTAAGATTACATCTGGCACCTATAATCTTCAGTCTTTTTCTGAGTTCTGTTGACAAGGTACCCTCCCTTTCTATACATAAAATATAATATATAAATAAAAACATTGAAAAAAAACTTTTATTTAAATGCACTAAAAAGGAAATCTAAAATATTAAATTTTCTACTATTGAACAATTCGATTTATTTGAGTGATATTAAAAGCGGCGGGGGATGATCATATTGAGAGAAGAGATAAAAAATTTAGTAAAAACTTCTTCAAATCTCTAATCATTAAGTTCAAAGTTCATAATGAGGATTGTCAAGGGAAAATACTTATTGACTTTGATACAGTTGCCGCGAACTGTCTCGAAGAAGGACAAATACAAGTAGCTTACGAGTTTTTAAGAAAAAAAAACATAAATATATAGTAAAGTATATATTATTTTATTAACAGATAATTATGATGTTTATATATTTAATACATTGCGTAAACTTCCCTCATTGGTTCTCTTGTATTTTATCAAGTTAGTTTGTGCTTGTGCCTTAGATAAATTGACGTTTCATCCTGAAGATTGTCTTTCCTAATTCTCTACGTTACATTTGGTGGAGATGCTGGATAAATTAGGGAAGACAAACTGAAGATCGCCGAGAATACCTTGGGGTCATGGGAGCTAATATCTACATTTTCAGAGATTGGCTCCCGGATTCCACCGTAGTGTCAAAGCCAAGAATTCCTTCCAAGATGACGATGTCCATATATACGATACGACGACAAACCGCTCTTTAGGCCGCAAGAGAAATGACGCAAAGGTACTAGGGACAAAGTTCCAAGACTCTGAGGGAATCCTTGGCAGAAGCACGTCAGATCCATGTCAGTATATTATATAGTTACAAGCTTTTGGTCACAGCTCCAATAAGGAAGAAGCTATCTAGTAAAGTTTTATTATTTTATTAACATATTATTAATTATGATGTTCATATATTTTATTACTCTGCGTAAAGTTCTCTCATTACTTCTCTTGTATTATATAAGTTTTAGTTTAGGCTTATGCTTTAGATAAATTGCCGTGTTATTCTCTAGTTTGTCTTCTCTAATTCTCTACGTTACAATATATACAAACTCCATATAATTTAAAAACAAGTCAAGTTTACGGATGGTTAAAAAATGACCAAATTAAATATAATCTAAATAAACGTTAAGCAGGCGACATAAATAAACACTTAGGAAATTTTATGTTCTAAAAATCATGAAGAACTAGCATTCTCCCTCTCTAGACTCCAAATACATAAAATTTATAATGAACTACTTTCATCCGCATAAAATAACTGGCATCGAGATGGTAAATAAAAAATGATTTTTTTGAAGAATCTTCCCCCCCTTATAGATAAAACAGCGTATATTATTTTTATCTTCATTGCATATTTAATCAGAAATTACTTTCCTGAGTTCTGGAAAACTGTTATACTCTGTCCAATTCATAAATCCAGATAAGATATCTCGGGTTATCGTATCTATACTACCAACTTTAGGAAAGGTGTTTAAAAGGATTATGTATTCCTGGATTATGATAGATTCAAAAAACGGAACAAATCAGAAAACAACATTTTGGTACTGACATTGGATAACTCACCAAATAACAATTTTAGTAATAAATGTATTTCAGGGCTCACAAACAAATAAATGTGCGACAGGAGCTTTACCTTTCGACATAAGCGTGTATTTCAACAATGTTAGCATAAGAATACTATTAATTAAATGGTTAAACGTGGACTTCTAAAGGATTTGATCCAGCTGATCGAGTCTATCTTGAAAAGAAAAGGCTTAACGTATAGTATAGTAAACAACTTCCCAAAGTTTCACGACGATTGGATGTATGGTTTTTGAATCTATCGAGTACAGACAGACACAATTTCAATTATATATATATATATATATATATATATATATTTAAAGCTG
This sequence comes from Cordylochernes scorpioides, assembly GCA_030710605.1. NCBI lineage: Eukaryota > Metazoa > Arthropoda > Arachnida > Pseudoscorpiones > Chernetidae > Cordylochernes > Cordylochernes scorpioides. The sequence continues at coordinate 59,676,298 of CP092869.1, forward strand.
ATATTTTAAACAATAATAAAAAATGTATTTATTTACAAAAAGAATAAATATTTCTAACATAAATTGAACTTTAATTTTTGGCATGCAATCCGTAAGCTCGTGGGTAAGCCTCGAAGGCTCATAGTCAGATGGAAAACAGCACTTTCCTCGTCCAGACCTATTACAGCAGGAGTTCCCCAATGTTCTCTCCTTGGAAAAAACACGGTGTATTATTATAACACATGTTTAACGAATGAAGACATTGAGACGCGGATGTTTCTTTTCACAAATAAATCAAACTTATACTGTCCTTACTGCGATGAAATAAATATTGGGAGGGCAAAATCAGTAGTTAACCTCCCAGCGGTTTCACCAATTTAATCTACCAGATCCCTTCTTTAGAGCTCTTATTACTGTATTGGATAATTCTGCTTTTATATGATACACTGATATGTATTAATAATAGATTTTTATTAAATCATATGGAGACTAACCAAATTTTAAAATACATATTGATACATATCAGTGATATTAAAATATGGATATATTAAATGATATAAAAATTCTGAAATTTCAGTTTCATATTTAATTATTTTAAATAATTCTCAAAAGATGTGAGAGATTATATAATCATATTATGATGCATTATCGCGCCGTTTGTTATGAAAATTTGAAACTATTATAGACGCGTAATTAAAACAAATTCTACTGCCCTTACTGCAATGGAAAAATTATATGATTTCTAAAATTTCATGTAAATCTATTGAGTGACGATGGATGTTTTGGTTGATCTTCTGTAAACATTTGTTCCTCCACATGGGAGATGCTGAGGATGCGTCATCAATTGGAAGATAAGCAGAATAAACAACACACACTCTTGTTGGTTCAACTGACGAACCTAATGGGAGAATTTACAAGTAATAAATGATGTGATTGATTGATTCAATGATTTATTTAGAGTACATTTATCATGATTAGAGATATTTAACTTTTCTCTAGCTGACCCCGATCCCTACCATGTATGCTCCCACCGTCATATGTCCTCCATGCAGCGAACAAGCGCTAAAAAAACGATTTACAAGTGATAAATCTAGCTCAAACATTTTATAATCTTCTCTTTGGTTGTTGTAGAGAAAGTTGTAGCCCCAAATATTTAAAAAATACATAATCTATAGTAAGAAAAATACATTTTTTCATGATTTTTCAGGATACCTAAATGACCAGTTTTTTGGTCGTTGAGGTACAGCTTGCATCACGCTGACGAATGCCAGAAGCCCGAAACGCGTACTTGGTTAGCTTTTCTTGGTTAATCAAGAATGGGTGTTTGGCCAATTCTGGAAATTAATTAAAAATAATCGAAGATAGTTGGTATTTATTCCGATAGATGGCCTAAGCCATCAGCAACTTTCAGTTGCACGATGAGGAGATGCCTTTTTCATAATTTATGCATAATTTATCGCAGTACAATTTCATATTTGTATTATTTTTTAACATATAATATAGTGTCTATTCATAATAAAAAATTTGAAATGATATTTTATAAGGGAGGGTTGTAATATATTTTAGAGTTTAATTAAAATATATATAGAGTGCGTAAAAAAGATTCCGCAACACACTTATAGGTTCCAAGTAATAAGCTAATTAAAACTAGCGAAAATTATATTTAAGACCTATACACCGTATACTGCGATAATCCCTATATATAAAAAAGTCAGTGTATGTATGGAAAAACTTATAGTGTAAATTTCAGATCTCTATCCCGAATATTCTTCGGGTTATTTGCAAATTTGCCCTTTCGCTCGCGAGCAGCGCCTCTAGCGGTGAAGATGGGAGGTAATATCAGCTGTCCTGATGTACATGTAAAGTTTGGAGCAGGACGTTTCACAAGAGTGTCATCCACGGCGCCAATTTTTAATTGTAAAGAATAGTATTTAAAAATCAAAATAATAGAATTTTCAAATATCGTTATATTTTAAAAACACACAAAGTTTGGAGCGGGACGTTTCACAAGAGGGACATTCACGGCGCCAATTTATAATTGTAACGAATAGTATTTGAATAAAAACATTTAATCGGGTAAAATTGCGCGTTGCCCTGGTCATTCAGCTAGTAAGAAATAAAACAAAAATAAATTGTCATTTTTCAACACTCCCAAAAAAGCAGTTTCACCCATATTACCATTGTATTGTACTTGGCGGATTGGTTTGAGGATTAACTGGTGAAACTATTGCTAGTATTCATCGTTCACTTTTAATTTCAAATTTTTATTATTGGTGTATGGGGTACGATGGAAGGATGGTCTAACCCGTGGGTTTCGGCCTCTACGACCAGGGATCGTATCCAGCATTGGGCACTTTTTTTCCAATGAAAATAAAAAAGAAATGCTCCAATGGCCCTCGATTCTTTCAAAAGTCTAACACCCACCAGCGAGTACAAGTAACCAAACGGGGCTCTATCACATTTGTAAGTGCAAAAGTCGAACTGCTTCTCACATGTGTAGACATGTGGTACACTTACTGTAAAAAGCAGTCGCCAACTTCTACCCACCATGATTATCATGGCCCGTACCACATGTACTAGGGATAATAATAATAAAGCAAATATTGGTGTTTTACGCTTTAATTATCTTCCAAAAGTAGACATTTATTTTATCGGCAGACTCTTAAGGAGTTTGTAAAGAAAATAAAAGGATCAATTTTTTTACTCACTTCATAATCTCACTATATTGCCACGTGGAAAATTAGGAAATACTAACTTCGGGATGACGCAGAAATTTATTTAAGGCAAGAACAAACAATGAATGATAAACAAAAGATAAGTAATGAGGGAAGTTCACAGAGAGCAAAAAAAATATATAAACATAAAAACAATACTCTATTAAAAAAATAATAAATACTTTGCTGCAATATGCTGACTACTTTAGACCTAGCAATTCAGAAATATTCACAACAAGGATGTATATAATGAAAATTAAACATAGAAACACGTTTATTATATACTTGTACACATATTATATATTTTATATTATCTTTTAATATTTATTTATACCAATAGATAGCAGTAGTATTCATAAATACATCATCAATTTATGTCATCAGTTAGAAAAAAAAATCTCTGTGATTGAAGGAAAATGTATTAGGAATGCAATTATAATTTCTTCTCCCAATACTCATTTTAAAATTTGTATATTAAACAACCCAATTATTTTACACGAGAGAAATATTTTACCTTTTCATTCCTGAACACCCTTAAGGAAACAAAATGATAAATATTTGTTATTGGGGTGTGTCCAGAAACTATGGCTGAGGATTCGATTTCTGCAAAGATTAAAGATATCTTCACATTATTGGAGTTTGCAGTGGGGGAGATAAATGGCCTGAAAACCGAAATAAAAAGTCTTAAAGAAGAACTGTATGTGTTTAAGGCAGAAGAGAATAATTCGTTCGACTCCTTGAAGTCTAAGGTGCAAGACTTCAAAGTAGAAATAAATTTATTGAGTAAAGAAGTGCAGAAAAATATTTCTGATTTGAAGAAAAAGATAAAAATAGTTAATGAAGACCAACGTTTTCTAAAAACCGAATTACAATGTGTCAAAAACGAACTGCGTGAGCTCAGGAAAGAAGTGCTGATGTCTTCTGGTACATTGAAAACCGCGGTACAAGATACCAGTATCGAACAGGGTACACTGAAGACAGAATTACAAGGTATCACTAATGAGCTAGGTTCAATGAAGACAATGCTGAAAAATATGGGAAAGATAATAGACCCTAAATCTTCTGATAAAATAAAAGATTTAGTGATGGACTTGACACCAGGCATCTTAAACTGCCTCCATGAAATCCCTTTCAGTTTGATCGAAAATTATATACGCGAATATACAAAAACGAACAAAATCGCAAAAACTTCTTCTAAGATTACATTACCTTCCGCCGAAAACTCAATTTTTTCCACCTCAAAAATTGTTTCTCAGGAGATGAATGGAAAAGTATACCATTTTCAAATGATACATGATCTCTACCCAGATCAAGTCTTCCTAAAGGCAACTTTTTCCAAGGAAGATATACAAACTGACGGACCTAATAAATTCAACTATTTAGTTTTTATCTTTGGCTCTGAGACAGGTGCTCGATATTGCATCAATTCCTTGATAGATGAAAATTTTTCATGTCACTATTTGATTCCTATAAACGAGTGGGGGTTTATTTTGGATAAAGATACCTATACGAATTTTGTCATTTTTGAATGAAAATAACTCTGTTAGAGAGAATGTTTATGGATATTAAAAATATTTTCAGCATTATATATTATAATATTAATTGTTATCTTCAATTTAATAAAGGAATTTCAATTAAAAATGAAACTATTTTTAAAATTTACAAATTTTATTTTAAAAATAACCTGTCCTTTATTTTTATTAGTTTTGTTAATTATTGATATTATGATAATTTTGTTTTTGTTCTTTTCTACTTTAATCATCTTCAATTCAGACATTTTTATATCTCACATTGATGAGTCATAACTACCATTGCTTCAGAGCAACATAAAATCAACACCTGACCTTTTTATTTTATTTTTTCTATTATTTTTGCATATATAAATATATAGTCATAATTATATATATCTACTTTTGAATTTAATATTTAGTTAAGGTTTGCTATCAGAATTAGTGATGATTTGCAAATAAACGTGAATTAAAATAAACAAGATGGTAGTCTTTAATTGAATTTACAACACAACTACCAGTTTTCCTTACCTAAAATCTGTGGTCTACACTGTATGTCACATTCTACTTGGACGGTGTGTAGTTGACATCTTGACGGAGGATGTACGCACGAGTTCTCACCAAGGATTGTGAATCCTTAAACTCTCATTCTAAACTGAGCGTTCACCAAACAACCTCACAATGTCACGCCATACAAATACTTTTTGTGAATATTGGGAAATGTAAGAAATGGAATAATTGAAACACAAATATATATTTTAAAATATAAAACAAACTTATATTGTCCTTACTGCGATAAAAAAAATATATTGGAAGCGCTTGGCTCTTCAGTGGTGAACCCTCCCAGCGGTTTCGCCATGTTAACCCACCAGACTGCTTCCCAGTGCTCAAATACTGTGTTGGATCATTCTGATTATATATGTTGCAATGAAGGGTGGAATATCACAAATGGTTTTAAAGAAAATTATGGACACAATAATTTAGGAGAGCAGAATTACATATAAATATTTGCATCGAGCAAAGCTCTTCCGTAAACAATAAGGACAAGGCCAGTTAGGCAAATATTTATATAATTAATTATAATTAACGTGCCATCTATATATTAGAAATCGAAGCATTGAAGCCCTCCCAATATATTTTATCATCGCAGTAAGGACAGTAGAAGGTTGTTTTATATTTAAAAATAAATATTCATGCTTCCGATTCTTATATATAGCCTTATATAATCGCCTTTTCGCCTTATAATTAATAGGGAAATGAATCTAATCTGAGAGAATTTAGCTGTATGCGAAAACATGAGTAGATAGTTGAAATACATTTGCATATATAACAATATACTAATATCAAAAAGGTATATTCTGACCACGAGCACATGGGAAATTCAGATAGCAAAGCGCAAAGATATGCAAATAGTTTCTTTTTTGTTTATAGGGAGGAACAAACATTCACACGGTCCGCTTTCTCAGGCCATGACTCCTCAAGAACGTACACCGTGCATACAATATATTCTCACAAAAATATCTGTTTGAGAAGTAAATATACTTGAGGAACGTAGAAGGAATTAGTATTGAAATCACAAAATATCTATTTCTAGTATTTCCTCTAATTAACGAGCTCTTTTAATAGAAAAGAAACTCTTGCCAAAGGTGGTACAATGAGAATTGAACCCCGTATGGGAAACATCATTGTTTAAAGTTATGTTCAAATGGTACCAAACCTAAATATGTTGCTACATTTGTAAAAAGTAATTTTAAGGGAATCTCCCAAATGACTAAATGCATAGAAATGTATATGCATTTTCATTAAACCTTTTTTATGCGTGAGAGAATATACATTTATATGTGAACAAATAATAAACATACGAAACTATTATAGGCGCGTATGATTATTTTTTTTTAATAAACAATTTATACTGCCCTTACTGCAATATAAAAATTAATGGGAGGGCCTGGCTCATTAGTGGTGATCCCTTCCAGCGGATTCGCCAGTTATATCTATCATACCGCTGTTATATTGTATTTTTCGATCTTCCTTTTATAGTGATGCTGATGCTAGACTCTTCGAATCAGCATTTTATATGAACTATGGACATAAGCTTTGAGGACAGCAGAATTACATGTAATTATAAATAACTGGGAGGGTTCACCACTGATGAGCCAGGTCCTCTGATTAATTTTTTCCATTGCAGTAAGGGCAGTATAAATCGTTTATTTAAAAATAATATATATATACCATACGCGTCTATAAATAGTTTCGAATTTGTATAACAGATGGCGCGCTAATGTATCATAAAAAAAATTAAATGTTCAGCGTATATACGCAAGTTTGGCCTTAAATACCCAAGAAGCCTCTGGAATCAAAACATTTTTAGTCGTAGAGGTACAGTCTGCACCACCCTGACGAGGGCCACAATATCGATTGAGCCTATGATCCAACCTGTCTAGGCGAATGACCCGGTTTCGCCCGAGAAATCCCTTGAGTGCAATTTCCTTCATATTGAAAGTACATCAATAATAAATAGTAGAAGTGCCATAGAATAGCAATACAGAAGTAACACATAAACCACAGGAAAAAAGCGTGTGTGATTGCAAAAATTGTATTATATTTGTGTTTAGATATTTGATATAATTATTTTTTTTGCAATTCATTTAGTTGTTTCAAAGTCAATATAGTTTAAATAGATAGCAGCTCTTCCACCCAACCCCCGAGTTACCGGCCCCAGCGCATTAACCCTTGAAATTGCCCGAGTTGAGTGAGTGACTGCGATGGATCTTGACTGAGATGCCCATCTTCTCAGAAAGAATAAGAAAAAATAGGTTTATAAAAATATTAATCCAAAATACTGGCATGTAAATATTTTTCTGTAAAAAATAAAAGAGCACATGGAAATTAGCCAAACACATGTGTTTGCTAATGACTGCGACTGCATTTTGAACTATTTTTTTAAAAGGCATAAAAAAAACAAAAGGCAAAACAAAATTAATAAAAAATACGAAGCAATTATTTACATACAGTAACGTTAATTTTGTAAAGTTTATTTTTTTAAATTGCATTAGGTGCACTTACCGTAAACTTAGTAATATAAATTTATTTCTCAATACTCAATACTTTTGTGAAAAAAAACAACACTTGTATAAAAAGATATTTCAAAAAAAGTACGCAAGCAACTTGAAAAAAAAAATGTAGAACGCTCATTGGTCTCTTAATTAGCCTGGTGTTGTTACTTCGCCTCGTATTTCCTCAGCGTAAAAAAAAATTCACATACAGTTATGTTTACATACAGTAACGCTAATTTTGTAAAGTTTTTTTTTAAATTGCATTGTGTACACTTACCGTAACTTAGTAATATAAATTTCTCTCTCAATACTTTTGGAAAAAAAAGTGACACTCGTATAAAAAGATATTTTAAAAAAGTACGCAAGCAACTTGAAAAGAAATGCAGAACGCTCATTGGTCGCTTTATTGGCCTCGTGTTGTTACTTCGCCTCGTATTTACTCCGCGTAAAAAAAAGTTCTTTAAATGAAAAAAAAGAAATAGCCAAAAATACTAATCAAAATTTAGCCGAAAATTTTCCTCAGGTTTATAAAAAGCGACATGCAAAATTTGGTACCAATTGGTTCAGTAGTTTTTGAGTTTATCGCGAAACAGACAGACATTGACTTTTATATATGGTGGTTTTGAATTTCTCTCAACTCTTTCTCATTTATGCACAATCAGTTATACTGGTTATTGAATATATAGTTGCATGCACGAAGGAACGTGTGGACATGAGACATGCGTTGGACCTGGAGGCTGTTGTTGGATGCTGCGCTGCCTGGAGTACAGGAGCTCCATCTTTGATTCCCTTCTTCCTGTGGTGAATCTGTATAAGACCTGTGGTCTTAATAAAGCTTTGTGCGTGTGGATATCTATTTGCTGGTCGGATGACAGGAATTAAAAACGGTGATAGGATTCGGGACCAGAGTCATGGCTGGTGAAATATGATACGTTTTTAGTCTGAGGGGGCGAATTTGGCGATTCGACGGCGCGGGCTGATCGAGAAATCGACTTACGCAGCGACCCATTTGAACGCGCTATGCAATCTCTGGTGTACTTTTGTGGTTGGTTTTCTTAGTACTGGTACCCTCTCTAGTAATACTTGATATAAGACATTAATTTCAGAAATTTTATATATTGTATGTATTATTTTATTAGCAGAGTATTATTTTTTATGTTTATATTTTGCTACTCTGTATACTTCCCTCTTTTGCTTATCTTTTGTTTAACACTCATAGTTCTTTTCTGAAATAAATTGTTGTCTCATCCCGAAGTTGGTATTTCCATATTTTTCCACGTGGCAATATATTACCAAAGATTTATTTTTAATTTAACAATTTTTTTAACCTAAAACTTTTTATATTTTTATTTTTTACAAAAATAAAATCTATCTTTTCCAATAACTTTCTGAATCATTCCCACTTTATCTAATCTTCTTATCTAATCGACACCTGTATTTCTTTTATATTCCCTGTCCTGAAAAATCTAACCTTTTCGAAAAAACATGGTTGCGTGCAGCACCTTGATACTTTGATATAGTACATTACGGCTTGTCTGATTGCTACATTATTTTTGGGCTCAAAAACCATAGACTTTGGTTAGTAGCCCGTAAAACCATATCCTCTCTCTAGTCTGAGGGGACGCTTTCTTTGTGATATAGTGATTAGAGTCTATCCCATACATTTGTGGGTTACTGAAATTCACAAAGAAAACACCCCCCTCGCACCTATAATATCTTATCACCTTTCACCAGCCATGCCCTTATCTCGCTTCCTATCATCTTACCTAACTCCTTGTCATCCGTCCAAGAGATAGATTTTTTCCATTATAGTCATAGGCTTTTTGATATGTTTGATTTGGTAATTTACGTTTGTAGAACTTCAATCTTGATTTTCTATAATAATCATTTATAATTTCAATTTGGAGGTCATTTTTAATTAATTAATTTCTTTATAAGAGGTCTTTTATTATTCTCCTTAGGGTCTTATTTTCAATTATTTCTAATTTTTGACTATGGTTTTATTGAATGAAATAAAAATCGGTATATATATTTTTCTATTGTTTTTTCATGTGTTGAGCGTATATACGCAAGTGTGGCCTTAAAAACCCATTTCTTGGTTTCTCAAGACGCCTCTGGGACCAAAACATTTTTTTTGGTCGCAGTGGTACAGTCTGTTCCACGCTGACGAGGGCCAACAGCCCGAAACTCATTCCTGGATGACTTTTCTTGATTTATCAAGAAAATGGGTTGGTCAAATATCAAGATACAGGCTAAATCAACGTTTCGTTGATTTCTGTTCCACTAGATGGCGCTCTGCCATCTAAAAAGCACATGTGTTAGTAGTCAGGAAATGCCCTCTTTGTTTTTAATATATATATATATGATGTACTAGCGCGCCATCTGTTATCAAAATTCAAAACTATTTTAAAGGCGTGAGATTCTTTTTGAAAATAAACAATTTTTGGCGAAACCGCTGGGAGGGTTCACCACTGATGAGCCAGGCCCTCCCTTTAATAATTTTTCCATTGCAGTAAGGGCAGTAGAAATTGTTTATTTTCAAAAAGAATCTCACGCCTTTAAAATAGTTTTGAATATATATATATATTAATGTGAAAAAATATAAATAAAAGGTCAGATGTTAATATTAAAAATATAAAAGGCATATCCTGACCGTACAACATAAGCATTTCTAGATGGCAGAGCGCCATCTTGTGGAACAAAAATAAACTAAACGTTTATTCAACAATTTCCGTGATATTTGGGCAACCCAATTTCTTTATGAATTAAGAAAAGTCAACCACGGCGGAGTTTCGGGCTGTTCGGCCTCATCATCGTGGTGCAGACTGTACCTCAACGACCAAATATTTGTTCCCAGATGGCGCTCTGCCATCTAGAAATGCTCATGTGAGCCTGGTCTGGATATGCCTTTTTTATTTTTAATATCAACCACTGACCATTATTATATTTTCATTATTTTTTCACATGAAAAACGTTTTCACGCAAACATGGCCTTAAATACCCATTTCTTGATTTCTCATGAAGCCCCTGGGACCAAATATTTGGTCGTAGAGGTACAGTCTGTACCACGCTGACGAGGGCTAACTGCCCGAAACAGGTTCGTTGTTGACTTTTCTTGATATCAAGAAATTGGCTTGCCCAAATATCACGGAACAAGCTAAATAAACGTTTAGTTCATTTTTTCATGTGAGCCGGGTCTGGATATGCCTTTTTTATTTTTGGTATATTTATATCCATATGTATGAAGGCGCTTGATAATTTGAAGTGTAGAATATTATTTTTGCAGGTTAGTGAGAATTTACCTTTGTTGCTTAACAAGAGTAATTACCTATTTTTTGGTGAAATTAAGAGGTTAATCCTGTTACCTAGATATCGAACACTGTCCTCCCAAATGACGGAGTCATTGATAGAACTTATTTCTTTTAACGGCTCATTATTGCCACGTGGAAAATTAGGAAAGACAAACTTTAGAATGAGACAGCAATTTATTTAAGACAAGAACAAACTAAGAATGATAAAAAAGATAAGCAATGAAGGAAGTTTACAGAGTAGCAAAACATAAACATCAAAAATGATACTCTGTTGATAAAATAATAAATACCTTGCTACAATATTTTTGTTTCTTGGATGGGAGAAGAGTATAGCTTCTGTCTTTTGTGAGACGATTTCTATTCCCCAAGTTTTGCACCATATATCTACATATAGACGGCCTCATGGAGTTTATTGTAAATTGTTTCTGCTTTATATGCACAGGCTAGAATGGCCGTGTCATCGGCAAAGTGTTGTGAGTGGTTCCTTCGGCATAAATAATATCATCGATAAATACGTCAAATAATGTAGGACCAATGACGGAGCTTTAGAATTCTAGAATTTATTTTATTGTAGAGAGAGAATCTCGACTTTCACTATGTATTTTCTATTTTTTAGTTTTTTATTGTTGTTCTTCTATTGTTTCTGGGGAAATGTTTTTGGGTCATGTTGATAGGAGGGCTTCATGCCACACTCTATCAAATACTTTGGAAATATCAAAGAAAACATCTCCAGTCATTTGATCATCGGCCGTTGATCTTCTTATCTTCTCCGTGACGACAACTAATTGGTGGAATGTGGAATATTTTGGCTATAAACAAATTGTTCTGGTCTGATATAGCTATTTTAGTTTAAGGTTCTCCTCAATATGGGGTTAAAATTATTTTTTCATAATTTTTAAATGGCAGGTGAGAGGGATATGGGCTTGCATCTAGAAAGGTCGTGCTCTGATTTACCTTTTTTTTTTTAAGATGGGGTAAACAATTGATATTTTCTATTGGTCAGGGAAAGGTGTCTGGAAAATTAATTAAATGAAGACTTCTTGTTGAGGAATTGAACCATATGTTTTGACCGAAGCTTTATCGTTTCATTCGTTATTCAATCTATTCCTGGGGATTTTTTTATTTGGCAAGAAGGCGATCATTGTTTCTACTTTACTGATATTTGTAGGGTCAGTGCCTTTTAATAGGCCTCTTTGTCTTGAGGCTCACATGATCTTTTTATTTCTTAGGCGGTTTGAAAGGCGAATTTTTGCTATATGGTGGGTATCTTCTGTGTGTATCAGGGTTTTTATAAGTGGCCGCTTCTTGTTTATAGTTGGAATCAAGTAGTCCGTTATTAAAGTTTAGTGAAGGGATTATTGATTAATAGTTGGAAATGTATTGTTCGAAGGTGGTGATGGCTTACTCTATGTTTGCGTTGTGTTCAATAGATAATTTTCTATCTCAATTTTATCTATTTTGTTTTTTTAAAGTGCCCAGTCAGTGAATTTTATTTTAGTATTTGAACTTGCCAGTTTGAAGTATTGTAGAACAATTAATACAGGAAGATGGCCAGATGTAAATTCATGTAGTACTATACATAAACTTTGTTTAAAATATTTGTCCCTATTTACATATATAGGGTTATATATCCGGAAAACAAATAGAAAAAGATACACAATCGACGTCAAAACCACAAAACGGGCCGTCAAAATCTCAAAACCAGAACCATGAAATCAGAAAATAAAACTCTCTTCAAAATGTAAAAAATAATGACAAATAAAATTTCAAAACATATAAAATTAGGATTGAAAGTTAAAAATTATAACTAATTAAAAAAATCATTCTAGTATCATAATTTTTATTTTTTTACGTGTTCCTAGTGGTATGAATTAGCACGTTTGTTTATTTTCTTGTTAAAGGGAGGCATTCAGGCCAATATGCTGTGTACTTGGCAATTTGAACTTTTATTGGGGTTTGTCTGGTCTTTTGCGCATGTTAATGTGAAGTGGTTTTTTGACCCTGATCTGTTTTGTTTAAAGATAATATATCAGTGATATATTATTACTTTACTCTGTTTTGATTCGAAACGAATCGAACGTTTATCATCATCATTAGAATAGGCTTTGTTTATAATGTGCATATGTACAAGAATTGTGAAATAATAAAATATTTATAGTAGTATAAAATTTCGTATCTTTTATTTTTCTTTTAAAGATATCTAAATATATAAAGTGCAATTTCTTATAAAATAACTTTCACTATCAATCTTCACCCTATAATAGAAATTTATCAGTTTTCATCCCATTTTACATATCGTGGTATTTGTCGGCATTCGAATGGCCATAATTTTAGCATCTATTACATTGTCCAGGACCTTTTGGTGCTCTATATACCCCAGTTTTGCAGATCATTTCACAGAAGTGAGTTACATTAAATATTTTTTTGTTTTGCCAGGTTTTGGTAGAGTTATCTGTACTAGTGATAACTCCACTTTATTGACCGCCTTACGAAACCTAGCTAGTTTTAGTGGTTCAAATACTTGGTTTTTCAGATCTTCTTGGATTTTGGGTATTGTGATGCACTGATCGAGTCCTCTTATAATAATCCTTAAATATTTGACTTCTAAAGTGTAATACTATAAAGCTTTATATTTTTCTAGAAATCATTGAGCTAAAATTGTTTTACATTGCTAGGCATAAACACACACAAGTCAGACATCAACGTAAAAAACAACAGGTTAAAGCAAATGTTGGCCGTCGAGTTTGATCTTCAGATTGTGGTTAATGCTCATCTATCCCGAATTTATAAAATAATTCAAATTTTGTTTCCCGCACACAAAAGTCCGTTATCCAATATACCTGATATTTGCAAAGAGTAAGAATATATATCAATATATACTTCCATGATTATTATTTTTTAATTCATTATGTACAAAACAAGTCTTAAATTCTCTAATATGTAAATAATATTTTTTTTTTAGAATTTAAAATTCTTTATATGAACACAAACACTGATATGCACTCTTTTTAAAATAATTTCTATGAAAAAAAAAAACATAAAACCGCAGTCACACACACCTCAGTGTATGGTTACTGAGAGAGAGGGAGTAGATATTGTTAATAGTTTCACTTCAAATACCATCGAAATTGGGCTGACGTCAGACACTAAAGAAACTGACCTTGGTGACGCATGAAATGAAACCTATCTAGTTGCGTTGCCATCCACGCATCTGATGTTTAGAGGTTTAAAAAATATGGCATTTTATTGTGATACCCTTTTTAGATATTTATATATATATATAAAGGTTTTATAATATAAAAAGGTTTTTAGGTTATATAGATAAAGGTTTTAATACTACTCTAATATACCAGGTCTATTAGTATGAAACGCGAAAATTTTTAGTGAATTCAAAAGTTAACCAATTCCATACAACAAAAGTTTTTTATTCAAAGTAACAGCCCTGATTAGCTATACACTCGGACCACTTTTCAGGCAATTTTCGAATTCCTTGTCTGAAAATTTATATTCCTTTTGAGTCGAACCAGTCAACAAGTCATTTTCGGAGTATGTCTGAGTTCGAAAATTCCTGGTTTTTTAGGGCGTGTCCTAAAGATGTGAAAAGGTGGTAGTTCGACGGCGCTAAGTCTGGTGAGTACGGCGGGTGGGGTTAGAGTTCCCTGCCCAAGTATTTTATGGTGTTTTTGACCACCGTAGTGTTGTGGGCTGGAGCGTTGTCATGCTGCAGTATCAGGTTGTTGTTCTTTTCACGCCATTCCGGTCTTTTTTCATTCAACGCCTCTCTCAAACTGTGCATTTGTTGTTCGTAGCGACTAGTATTGACCATTTTGCCAGGTTTCAGGAGCTCGAAATATACTACGCCGGTCTGGTCCCACCATATGCAAAGCATTGCCTTTTTTCCGAAGCGATTGGGCCTAGGCGTCTGTTTTGGAAATTGGCCGGGCAGGCCCCACGACTTTTGGCGCGTAGGATTGCTGAAGTGGATCCATTTCTCATCAGAAGTTACGATTCGGTGCAAAAATGACTTCTTTTCATGCCTGGCGAGCAGCCCTTCGCAGCTTACCAGACGCCGTTATTGCTGCCTTTCGCTCAACTCGCGGGGGACCCATCTGGGAAGCTTTTGGGTCATTCCGAGGCTCTTTAAACGTAGAGAAACAGCACCTTGAGACACCTGGAGCTGTTTTGCGAGTTTCTCCTGCATTTGGGTACTGTCCTCATCCAACAAAGCTTGCAGTTCAGCGTCCTCGAACTTTTGGGGCGGTTTTCCACGTGGTTCATTATCAAGTTCAAAATCGCCACTTTGGAATTTTTTAAACCACCTGTAACACTGCGATTAGCTCAGAGCGTGGTCGCTGTAAACTTCCTCGAGCATTCGGTGGGCTTCAGTGGCACTTTTATTCCAGTTGAAGGCGAACAACAAAACTTCCCGCAAATGGGCACTTTTTGGCTCGGAAATCGCCATTTTCCACGGGCTCCAGAAATTTTTCACGATTTGAATTTTTCTAAAACTGCACGCATGCTGATGCCACGTGAGTCAAAGAACAAAACGCCTACAACAGCGCCACCGTCGGCTCAAATAAAGTTGCACAGCGGCCTCTGGCGTCCATTTTCGCGTTTCATACTAATAGACCTGGTATACACATGTGTATATAGTTTATTTTAAACTATATAAAAATACACTTTTAGTATATGTCACATATGTTCTAATTAGTTAGAGCCGATACCTTAAATGATTCTACCCTTCTTTTAAAATGTATACCGTTTCTATTTTCTACCAACCCCATACTTTGTATATATGCTATATCTTTATTAATAATACCTGTAAACCCCCCTATTTGTATGTAAAACTAAAAATGTTGACGTCAAAATAAAGATCCAAAGAGCGGTCAGCTGGGGACAGCTGGGGAGAGAGGAGAAAAATGCCAAGCCCATGTGGGGCCCCCAGGGACTCTTGATAGAGGAACCCTGGAAAAAACAGGACATCGACAGTCCGCTTCAGCCTGTCTCTCTCTCACAGTCTCTCCCTCCATGTCTCGGGGATAAGCATCCAAGTTTGTGTCATGGCCTCTACCTCTGTCCCGTGGGCTGTCCCCGATCAATCTATGTGCTAACATCTAGCCCTGCCTCTGCTTCTTGTTTGTCCGTGTGGGAAGAACATCAACACTCGCCTCACGTACACGACTGCCAGTTATCCATTCGTCGTCACATTTGCCACAATATTACATATATATGTGGGATGGTTGCGTGCGTGTTGGTGTGGCTTGTGTAAAGGCTGCTGATAAAATTATAATTATTTTTATAAAATAAAATAATTTATTTAAAGCCAGAAATGTAACATTTAAAGAGGGTGTGTTGTGAAAATAGTGGAACACTTGAAGTGACGACAGTTACATATCTATGGCCCACACAATTGTTATGGAGGCGTCCTCTTTTATATACTCACATTTCTTCTTCCTGCTAGATCACACTTTGTTTTGCAACTCTCTTTTTTACTTTTTATTTCAATTTAAAGCGCTAGGGACGCTAGGGACTAGCCCCCTAGGGACACTTGCGCTGTCATACATGTATGCCTTTACATTTGTCTATACATATATATATATATATATATATATTAAAAATGGCATATTCTGACCAGGAGCACATGTGCTTTACAGAAGGCAGAGCGCCATCTGGTGGAACAGAAATCAACTAAACATTGATTTAGCCTGTTCCCTGATATTTGGCCAACCCAATTTCTTGATAAATCAAGAAAAGCCATCCACGCTTTTGGCGCTCGTCAGCGTGAAGTAGGCTGAACCATTGCGACCAAAAAAAGATTTTTTGATCCCAATGGCTTCCTGAAAAACCAAGAAATGGGTATTTAAGGCCAAACTTGCGTAAAGCATGTAAAGCACATGTGCTCCTGGTCAGGATATGCCATTTTTAATATTGATTTCAACACCTGATCTTTTTATCTTTTATTTTTTTCTTTCGTTTTTTAATGTGCTAAGCGTATTTACGCAAGTTTGGCCTTAAATACCCATTTCTTGGTTTTTCAGGAAGCCATTGGGATCAAAAAAAAACTTTTTTGGTCGCAATGGTTCAGCCTACTCCACGCTGACGAGCGCCAAAAGCGTGGATGGCTTTTCTTGATTTATCAAGAAATTGGGTTGGCCAAATATCAGGGAACAGGCTAAATCAATGTTTAGTTGATTTCTGTTTCACCAGATGGCGCTCTGCCTTCTGTAAAGCCCATGTGCTCCTGGTCAGGATATGCCATTTTTAATATTTTTAAATATATTTACTAAAGGTGTCTATAAAACTCTCTTGTTTTATCGTTGATTTGCTTTGTAATATAATCATGATAATTAAATATCCATTTATAAATTGAAAGACTTCACCCAGTTTTACAAATTTTTGAACCAATATCAAACACCTTGAATTGGAAAATATGTTATAATAAAAAGGAAGATTGTGTTGTATCGCTATAAAATCCATTAAAAATAAGTGTATAACCCGTCATCTATATATAAAGAAAAAGAGGACGAAATTTTCTTACCAAATAAAGCACATTTTCTACTTCGTAAAATGATAGTTGAATCATCAGAAGCACTCTTTCTTAAATATAATTGCCAGTAAAATATTATAGACCCACAAAACTCTATCCTGTTTCTTTTTAAAGATAATCAGTTTTCATTAGAAAAGAAAATTAGAAGTTCCCAATTCGCAACCAACTTGTATCAAATATATATATTACCTATTATATATTAACCATTTAAAAATACAAATTATAAATGGTATTTTTGTGTCCAGATAATATGGCTGAATCAAAAGATGGCTACCAGTTCCAGTTTGCCAAAGACGTCGTGGATCAACTACAGTTGCTAGTTGGGGAACTAAGTGCTCTGAAGACGCAAGTGCAAGGTGTACGCGATGAAATACGTGAACTAAAGGAAGATAGGAATAAAGAAGAAAAGAAAGTCTGTTGTACATTGAATACAGATATGAAAGGCGTCAAAGACGAACTTCGAAACCTAAATATGAAGACGCAACACGTAAATAAAGAGCTGGATTTTCTAAAAACAGAGCTGAAACTCAATCAAAAGGAGGAAGAACCTGAGAATTCTGCGAAGATGCCTGAGGAAGAATTAAATTTGAAACCAGGCGTCTGGAACTGGCTTTCTGAGACCACTTACGATTCCCTGAACCAGCGTCTCTACGGATATGTATACTGGACGAAAGATGAGACTGTGACTTCTACGAATTTGTTAGAATCCGTGATAACCACCGAGCTGGAGCCGTTTGGAAAGACTTCAGTGGTTCATTCCGGAATCATATACAATGTGCATATGAAGTGGAATACCTACGAGAAATTTGTAAGCGTGATTATATCCCTTTTCAAGAGAGAGGGAAAGGATGACTGCCTCGACCATTTAAAAAACATCATTTTGATAATTGGCAATAAGAATAGACCTCTAATTTGTATAAATTCCTTGATTGATTACAGTGTCTCCGAATTTTTTATCGATGGAGCAATGTGGAAGAGCGTTTTTAACGAGAACCCTGAAGTGAAATTTTATGCAAATATTTACATAAAGAAAGATTATTGAGTATTATTCATCTTTATATTTGTTGATATCTATAATAAGGTAGAAAACATGGGAGCTATATTCCGGTATACACGTGACCTAGTAATTCAACTATATCGAAACCAAAACTTGTTGTTTATACTATTAATTCGATACCTAAGAAAATGTTGCAAATATTTTTCTATAAATCACAACATTTTTGATTATTTTATATGTTAAATGAATATGGTTTACAAATAAAATGCAAATAAAAATTTAAAAATATATATATATGATATTATCATCATAAATAAAATGTTTGCAATTACTCACAAAATAAAGATGTCTCTTGTTATTCATGATGAAATTGCGAAAAACTTCTAAAATATCAAAATATTTCCTCACAATGATATTCTTTTTATTTTATTAAACGCTGCGCGCGTTTGAATTTGAAAATATTTCTTGTTAGATATAGTCGATATATTTTTAAGCCCGTTAAAGAGCGATTATCGGTTGAAAGCTAGCAATTTAAAATAAAAAGAAACAAATTCATTGTGTGGAAATATTTTGTGATTTTAAAAATGTCGTTGTTAATTCATCAAAACATTTCAATCATTACACTCTAAAGAAAAGTCTGGTAATCGTTTCACAAAACACTGATGCGAAATTCGGTAGAAGAATTCGCAGTGATGATTCTTTTGTGGGCTGTTGCAAGGATTTAAATCAGATCACTAAATAACAGAAAGGAGAGATTAAAAGTCTCCTTCAAACTAACTTTATTTAAAACATGTTAAGAGGACGGAGAAAAACACCCAACTGGTTAGCAGACCAGGCCTTGCTCTGATCCTTTGTTGCCGGCTGGCACCGCTGGCGGGTATGTTTGTTTGCTGTCACCCAATCCGTCTGGACGACGTCCCGAAGTGGATCTCCACAATTACACATACTTCCGCCTGTTTTCCTCTGGGCACACAATAGGAAAACAATAATAATCGTCCTTTACTTTGGTTGAAGATCGGAGGTTGTTGATGAATATTCTAAACCACACCATTGTCCGCACATTTTTTAGGAACGAAGAGAAATATTCATGTACCAATGATCGGTACTCTTAACTGTTGTCACAACAGCAATTTTATTTCTTTCCGCACAGATTTCTTCTTCATTCAGGTCTTTATACCTGGAAGTCCAATATTTTGTTAGTTTAGTTGAGATTTTTAACCACGAAAGGCCCTCCCACCATTTAGACTGTATCAGTTGGAAGAGCCACATCCTCTGGAGGGTAAATCAGCTGGATTGAACTCGCTAGGTACATATCTCCAATCTCCTGGATCAATAAGTCTGCATATATCTTTAACGCAATTCCCGACAAAGGTACCCCACTGGTCATCGCGCTTTATCCAAGCGAGGGCTGTTGTGACATCAGACCAGAATACATTTGTGATTCATTTCAACTCTAGAAATTCAGAGATCACCTTGTTTAACCGTGCTCCTACAACACTGGCTAAAAGTTCAAGTCTTGGTATCTTAGGTCTCTTGAGAGGAGCGACTCGAGACTTAGCCGCCATCATATGCACTTCAATTTTGTCAGAAACCCGTGTCCGAAGAAGGACCACAGCAACATAAGCTTCACAACCAGCATCAACAAACGTGTGTATCTGTCAATCCTTCTGCGGTACCATCAATGGATTGAAATTCCTGGGAATTGCCGTGCCTTTGTGCAGCTGAAGGTCGACGAACCATAGGCTAGTTCATCCTTGTAGTGACGGTCCAATTCCTCTTCCCATGCCAACTTTAGAGTCAGGTCTTTTGTAATAGAATTTTAGGCTTTATCAATATTGGGCTCAGAATTCCAATAGGGTCATATATCTGAGCTAAGCAGGACAGGATACTCCTTTTGGTTATCTTGGGGGGATGGCTACGGGAATTTCACATGACAAGCAATCTTCCCTTATATCCCAACATATACCAAGCACTTTAAACATCTCTGCTCTTTCAAAGGGGTAAGTATCGGAAGTCACGTCCAGGCTATGCTCCCAGCGGCTTAGCTCCATCCGAGCAATTTCCATGATGGACGTTGTGGTCAATTTGAGATCTTGTAACTCTTCAAAATAGTTCACATAAAAAATATTTTTGCAACCTCTGAGCTAAGAGTTTATGTTCAGGTCGAACATTAGACAGGTGGTATTCAATTACTGCCCCCAAAATTGAAGGACTTACAGTTAACACCGAACACGACACGTCTATGTCTGAATACTTCTGCCTTTTCTCCATTTTAGGAATACCACAGAAAACCCAGGTATACTCTGTCCCTTTCATTCACCTCAATCTGTAGACATGTTTTCTTAATGTCCGCCATGGCTCTAAACTTGCTATTTATAAACCTTAGAAAAGGGTTTGAAATCATCTCTATGAGGTTAGGTCCTTTTTAAAGACAGTGATTCAAAGATGGGGATCTATAGACCATGCTAGAAGCATCAAAACAGGCCAGATAGGCGTAGTCTCACTGGAGAGTTTCACCACCGGACGATGAGGCAGGTAGAAGGCTTCAGCGTCGTCTTGTTCAGCTGGGGCTTTCTTAATTATCCCATCATCCAACCAGCCTCGGAAAATATCATCATAGTACTCATAAAGATTCAAAGAGATTAATTTCTTAGTCGTCTGTTCTAATCTCTTCATAGCAACCTCCCTGTTGTCCGCGATTTTAGCTTTCTCTACAGTCCACGGGAGAGAAACAACGTATCTTCCAGAAACAGAATGTTGGACTGTTTTTAGAAAATGTCAACGCGCCACTGGGTCTCTCTGATCTCTCTGTTTAACCTCAATAGGATCCATAATGCCAAGAGCATCGAGACTCCACAGATTGGTTATGCTGCTCTCTGAAATTGTCATCTTTTGAACATGATGAGCGAGTGAAACGTCACTACCTGGCTGACATTCTCCCATTAAAGTCCACCCAAAACGCGTCTGCGACGCAGCCAAGCCATTTGACAGCACACAAGATTTCATCATGAAAATAGATCCCAACACATCACATCCTAGAAGTATTTCAATTTCCATGTCATTCTCTCCAATATCAGGAACCCAGATTCTGCGGGCTTTGAGTTCTTTCAACCATGGCCCGCGGCTCAATCTTGATAGGTTACCACAGATTTTTCG
The DNA here is from genome assembly GCA_030710605.1 of Cordylochernes scorpioides. Classification (NCBI taxonomy): domain Eukaryota; kingdom Metazoa; phylum Arthropoda; class Arachnida; order Pseudoscorpiones; family Chernetidae; genus Cordylochernes; species Cordylochernes scorpioides. The sequence goes on from CP092869.1 coordinate 59,697,566, forward strand.
CGACCATTTTAAAATTCCCCGATGCAAGACCTAAAGTGACTCTGTATTCTTGGTGGACACTTTCACTAGTATGACCTCCAAACACCACATGTTTAAGTAATTCTTGACAAATGGGAGATAGTCCGAGATCCTGGGCAGTTTCAGACAGAATATAGGATCATTGGGAACCTGTGTCAAGGAGGGCAAGAACTAAGTCGCACTTTCGACCTTAATCTTCAGAGTATGTAGCAGAATCAGAGACGAAGCGCTAAGACCGGAGAATACTACCCCCGTTTTCTAATGTAGGAGAAGCGTCCCAATCTTCCACCTGTTCCTTGTCTTCACCCGGTGACTTTCGTCCAGGAGCACTAAGAGGGCATAAAATATCAAAATGCTTCTTCTTACATCGAATACATTCAGTTATGCGCCTTCTACAATTAGAAGAAATATGACCTGGTTGGAGGCAGGAGAAACAACTTTTAGCGTTTTTATTACGCTCTCTTCTTTCTTTAATGCTCATTCTGCACGCAGCAAGACATTCTGTGTTTTTATGATCTCATTACAAAAGATGCAATTCTGGGCAAGTCCAGCAAAGAGCCCAGAGGCGGTTGGTATCTTAGCAGGATGTGATTGTCTGCCTATGTTCCTATCCAGTTTCAGAAATTTAAGTCTAAAATTGGATCCAGCTAAGGCCCTGTCTTGTTCTTATGCAGCTTCCTTTTGGAGAAACTCCATAATTAGGTCAACTCTAGATTGAGTCGAATCATTAGCATCAATTTTGACATCATGGAGGGGGCTTCTTTGCCAAGCCTTCATGAGCTCCTCTGAAAGACATGCCTCACCATTGGAAATATAAATACTGACATCGGTCTGGCCTCAATCTTTAAGGATTCCAACGCTCTCAAATGAGTCACCTACTCATCATAAAATGAAGTCGCCTCCAACTGTTGTTTGGAGGAGCAGTCGATCATTAGACGGATAAGATCTCTGACATAGACTTGTTGCAACAGTTCAGGCCTTCCAAATCTTTCTGTCAAAGTTTCTATGACTTTGAGGTAATTCTCGAGAGTCAGAGGATAACTATCAACTAGTTTACTAGCTGTGGTTCCCGGCGACATGGATTTCACAAGATATTGAAAATTGTCGCTGTCTTCTAAAGTGATATCGGCCTGTATCTTGTTGAACTGTGCCCACCATCCCAACCAATATTTTATTTCACCTGTAAATTTCTTCAATTCTATCTTGGGTAGTTTTACAGTTCTATGGTGTGAGATAGACGCGAAGCTCACTTCACTGGTCGAGGGACTAGATGTAGTGATCTTAGGTTCAACAAGAGCGAGACATTTGTTATATATCCTCTTATATCTCTGGATATATTGCAAGGCTTCCTCATCGTCTTGCTCTAATTCCTTTTCGCTAACGTCTGAAGTTAGCATGAAGTCTCTTATCTTGCTTTGGATCACAAGAAGCTCACTGTGAGTTTATTCAATGACCTCTCTATTATTTTTAATGTCCTCTACATGTATTGGTGGAGTACTTGGAAGAAACTATGCCTTTTCTATGCCATTTTAAAATTTCCATTTTTCAAAATAAACTATAAACAAAAGGTACTTATCTTGAATCTTGACTTGTACTCCGCCGTTCAATCCACTTGATCTTGCCTTATCAGAAGCCCACCCGGGAACGCCACTTTGTGAAGAAAAGTCTGGTAATCGTTTCACAAAACACTGATGCGAAATTCGTAGAAGAATTCGCAATGATGATTCTTTTGTGGGCTGTTGCAAGGATTTAAATCAGATGACTAAATAGCAGAAAGGAGAGGGTAAAATTCTCCTTCAGACTAACTTTATTTAAAACATGTTAAGAGGACAGAGGAAAACACCCAACTTCCTTTGTTGCCGGCTGGCATGTTTGTTTGATGTCACCCAAACCGTCTGCCCGAAGTTCCGAAGTGGATCTTCATTATTATACGACAACAATTGTTTGTCACAAAATCAACAATGTTTGATATGTGTGAATATAAAAAAATAGAATGACCATGATATATGTTGAAAAGAAAAAAAATAATTTAGAAACAAAATAATAAACAAATGAATAATTTAAATAATCCTTGTTTCTCACTATTGAAATTACTGTAGCGATAGGTAGGTGATATTCTGGAGGAAATGATCAGCTGGATTTGATGATTTTAAACATATGAGGCTTTATTCTACAATGGTAACATACAAAAAAATAAACTGATTTCGATCTAAACACTCCCGAACTATTATGGTAAGCTTGCCTTAGCCTCTTCACCCTTTTCACTTTCTTCCACAGCAGACTTTCTCTCAACTTCAGCTCCTTCACTTTCTTCAAAAGACTTTTTCTCAACTTCAGCTTTTTCACTTTCTTCAACAGACTTTTTCTCAATTTCAGCCTTTTCACTTGAGCTCGAGTTCCTTGACTCCTAGGCTCAGGCACTAATGATCAATTCTCTTCTGAGCTTGAGTTCCTTGACTCCTAGGCTCCGGCACAACTGATCAATCCTCTTCCGAGCTTGAGATCGTCAACTCCTAGGCTCAGGCTCTCCAATCTTCTTACACTACTTAACCTCTGCGCTACTACGCCCTCTCCTCTCTTCGCCCCGATCTAATACCTTTTTCTCCGCGACTTTTATAGTCGTATAAGGTCACGTGGACGGACTCTGTGGCGCATCCCTAGGTGCGCGCCATCTAGAGCCGTCTTTCTGAATCATTTCTAACAATATAGTTAGAAAAAAAAGATAAGTTACAGATTAGGTATTGCCAAACATTGTTGAATATAATCCTTATTAAAACCTTATTTGTTAAATTTTGGTAAACGGGATTTTGCGAACGAATATCGCCAATTTCAAACTTACAGTGAGTTTGTTTATACAAAAATGTAATGTCTTGATAAAGTTTGGCGTTCAACCCACCCAAATATTTACAAATAAATATTTCATTCAATCTAATATATGCCTTTTTATAATCTAATGATATAAATATGGAGGATTACTCTATTTTCGATTTTTGTATATAGTTTTAGAATGTGTACCTTTAAAAATGGCGGAAATGTAGATAGCTTTAAAGTCAGCTAGTAGAATCTTATCGTACAAAAGAAGTTGAAAACTAGTATTATATACACAGTTTATAACATACTAGTGTATTCACAAGTGGGGTTTCTACGGTCGGTTCTCCCAGAAGATCAAAATACTACCTATTCTATAGAAGAAAATTTACATTTAATCCTATAATATATATGAAAAATGATAAAGCTATTATAGAAATAATCTTTGTCAATTTTTTTGATCGATTATCTTTCTATCATTAAAATATATAGTGAGGAATTGGTAAGTAGTATATGGGTACTACTCTGACACACACCACATTTTTCATTTTGCATCAAAACACCCCTTTTTTTCGAACAAAAATGTGATTTTTCACACACCATTTCTGTATTTTTTTGGACCATATTTATTAAAAAATCAAGGATATTTTAAATAAAACAAAGGTTTTTTTGAAAGAAAAAGTTAAAAATAACAAAAAACAGAATTTAAGAAAAAACACACAAAAATAAAAGTATACAAAAATAGAAAAATTGTTTCCTTTTTTGATCAAAATAGAACAAAAAAACATTAAATAAACAACCCTCATTTATTTAGAAGCATTTTGTTTATTAAATATTTTCCACCTTGATATCGTAATAAGTATTTTTATTTCCAACAGATCCGTTATATGCCAACACATATTCTCCTCTATTAATTTTCTTTATATCCTTATCTGATAATTTTTCAAATCTTCTAGGTAAATAAAAATCTCTTTCTTCTTCGTTTATTTCTAAGGTTGCAATTACTGTTTCCTCATATTTTGTTGTGATTTTTCTCAATGAAATCAACTTATATTTCCCAGGATCTATTTCGCTAAATTTATAGGTTTTAGGGTAGGAGTTGATGCTATTGAAGATCGCCATTTATTTAGAAACATTTTTATTAAACATATTTTATAAAACACACATCTAAACATCGAACACCTCTCTCCTAATACTCTAGGACATCTCGGACATTCTATTTCTTCAGAATCTATTCCTTCTAATAATTCTTTTGAAATTGAATCTTTATATAGACTTTTACAATCATATAAATCTTGTAAATATTTTATATAATAGTTAACTTCATCGTTACTTATCCATAAATGTTTGTCGTCTGCAAATATTTTAAATTTTAGACCTGTAATATCACTTGTTGTTTTATAAACGATATTCTTTTCTTGTTCGTTTAGAATATAATCTGATTCATATACTTGAAGGGTTTCAGCACTTGGCAATTCCAAATGAAGCCAACTGAATTCTCTTATGATCTTCTTATTAGGAAGAATAAAACCTTGACAATTAATAACAATCATTTATATAGGATTATTTTAATAAACATTTTAGAAACCGAAAGGCACAGTGTCATAATCATCTATAATTCTTCTCTTATCAAAGCCAAACATGTATCTTTTAGTAATATCGGTTGTTTTGATATTTCTATCTTTCTGAATTCTAAATTGTTTATCTTTTACATCTAAATATTCAGTTTCACCTGTGATTACTTTCATTCTTTCATCGAAATTCAATACATTTTCATTTTTATAACTCATCTTAAATCCTTTAATTTTTCCTTTAACTTCACCATTATTCAATATATATCCGTAATCTTTACTGGCTCCAGAAATCCAGGAAATCATATATTTATCATCACCCAATTCATCTGTCCATTCACCCAAAGAGCAACCTGTTTTTATTTTGTTTGTTCCATCATCTATTTATACCACACTATCTGTATCGTAATATATCACTTTATCTCCCAATTTATCTAACATTTCATATAATCTTATCCTTGCTGAACTGGTTGTAAAAGCTGCTACTAATATTTTTGTATTGAAATTATTCTCTACATTCATCCTTTTTATTGTAATTCATTTCTATACAATCATCATTATGCCAAAGCATATTCAAATTTTTGATTGTATCATCCAATATTATTTTATAGAAATCTTCAAGTTCCATTACATATTCAGTCTGTTTCATATTTTTTCTTTGGCCAAATTTGCCCCATAATGAATTCAAACAAATTTTCGCAATAAACCTTAATCCTGGATTCTTCTTAATTTCTCCTAGTTTTATATCCAATTTTTCTTTAACAGCTCTCCTATATTCTTTCTCATCTTTATAATTTTCTTTCCATTTGTCATCTGTTTCGAGTTTTATTTTTAAAAATATCTTGACATATTCTCTGAATAATTTATTCGATTTAGTTTTAAAATTCCATACCTCATAAATATTTAGAATCTTATATCCTTTCTTCAAAGATAAATTCATTTCTGTTGTTGTCCATGTACCTATAAAACTTCTTTCTTCTTTACTGTGTTTACATTCTTTATTTCTAACCTCATAACAATCTTTACATTTCTTTTTTTCTACTATATGGTTTGTTTTAAAATGGGCACATTTAGTAGGTTTAGAACACTCTCTACACAGAGAAAATAAAAGTTTATCACCCCTATAAGGTAGTACAGGATTATATAATTTTCTTGGTGGAAGAACTTTACATTTTATCAATCCGAACCATTTCTCATCGTATTTCTTTGGGTTATATATCTTTTCTGGATGTCCTACAGGATAGTAATCAAAGTAATTTACAGTAGGATAAAGAGAACAAACATCGATATATCTCCCCTTTTCTTTTCCTTTGAATTCATATTTCAATTTAGTTGGTTCAACTCTTCCACCATAAAATGCATCTCGAGGATTTAAAGGTTCTACAAAATCTCTATTCCAAACGAATTTTTTTATATCCTTGTTATTATCGAAATCGTGTTCCCAAATAGCAACTAAATTATAGCCTGCTTCTTTTATTTTATTTTCCATTACCTTAGTCTTTTCGTATAAATCCTTCATTAAAATTTGATTCTGTGGATTGACTTTAGTTTTAGTATAACAAATTGGACAGCCGTGCCAAAAACACCCATGAAATTGATAAACTGTATTATCGTAAAATCCATCTACCTTTATATATTTGTTATCTATTTTTAATTTCCTTTCCATTTAAAGCATGTTGTATGTTAATATTATTCTTTTGAGATAGATATTCTAACCATTTAATAGATTTTATACTATATTGATCTTTTTGAATAATATCATCATCTATAGCAATTGTGTTTTCTTTTAAGAATTTATCTCTATAAATAGCCATACATACACCTGCGAGAGTTACATATTGAAATGGATCAATATTTGCAATTTCTAAGAATAATTTACGGAATTCTAAACGGCCTCTTCTCAATATATCTACATCAGATCTACAATATTTAATAAATTCTTTTTGAAAATTTAATGTTTTGTATTTAACAGAATCGTACCATTTTATAAATTCATTCCTTTTTTTTTCGGTCATAGAATTATGTCCATAGTATTTCTTTTTAGGATATTTTCCTATATAATCTTGATTACAATCCTTATTGAAATAATGAGGAAAATAACCTTTTGCTAATTCTTCTAATCCAAATGTTTTAGGGAAGTCTCTTATAGGAATTTGAGTAAAATTGATAGAATCTATAAATCTCATATTTAACTTAGGTATCTGCATGTAATTGAGTTTATTTCCGCAATATATAGTGAACACTTTTATTTTATTTTTGAAACAATATTTTGCTAGAAATTGAAAATCAAATCCTTTTCCGTAATGAGCTAATACCGTATATCCTATGTGTCTATTAGTAAATAGCCATTTACAGAATTTATTACCACTCTTGAATATCTTTTCGTTTCCATATAAATCGTGATTAATAACAAGATTTATTTCGTGAATGCCTGTCTCTTGTTTTGTTTCGACATCAAAAAATAAATACTTTTCAGTATATTTCTTACATTTCATACACCAATCTTCCTTTTTTTTAATATTTTCAATACAATCTTTTTCACATTTACCTCCTTTCATATTTTGTCTTTTCATATAACATTGATGATCATTTAGTACCCATTGACTGCAATTTATACATTTTTTTTTCTCCACATATGTGTTTATCTGGTTCTCTATCAATACGTTTTATATTTCGTTTACATTTAAGACATTTCCATAAAACCTTACAAACACTAATTCCTTTTTTAGTTTTATGATATTCATAACAATCATCTCCTTTGAATTTTCTGAAGCATATTTCACAATTAATTTCATCTCCTTCACATTTTTTTTTCTAAAACAACTATTACATTTGAGAGGACATTTATGTTGATCACTTCTTTTATAACTAACTTGACAAAATTCACAATAGTTCCTTTTTCCTAAAAATCCTGTGATTGTAGTAATTACATTAAAGTGATTTTTATCCTTATATATGTAAATGATTATAGGTTTGTATTCTCCACTGTATATTCTTTCATTAAAATTCTCTCTACAAAATATATTGATCTGAATATCTAGAAATTTCTCAATTGTTTTCACTTCTTCTAAACTACAAATTTCTAAAGGAATATCACATAATTCATGGAGTTTTTCAGCTAATGTTTTTTGTAAAACTCTATTCATTTTTATATAACGTATATCATTTTTTGTTAATTCTCTAAATTTAAGTTTTTCACTCAAATATTTTGGATTTTGAATAGCTAATGCAGTTACAATTGATCTAGCTAAACATATATTATCATTGTTTTTAATTACACAAATACTCTGTTTTTTAATAATATCATCGTCATTTATCAACTTTCTAAATGCACCACCTCGAGGTAAATTGGTTATAGTAAATTCAAATTCATTATCTGTAATATCTATCTCTTTATATTCTATTTTATGATTTAATACATCTAGATATATACCAAATGCTTCACTAGTAGGCATCCATTTTGAAATAAAAGATCTTTCCAATTTAGGATTATGTACATTAAGTTGAATCCTTCCTTCAATTTTCCCTATAGCAGTTCGGAACAAATCTTGTAAGATATTAAGATATTTTTCAGGTCTTATATTAATACCTTCTACTGTGAATTTCTTTCTATAGGTATTCCATTTCTTTACAAAACGTCCTTGTGTTTCTCTTAATACATAATCTGGTTTGAATAATTTTTTAAGATTTACTTCGGTTTTAGGTTTCTCTTTTGTTTTCTGTTCAATAAATGTATCTTTTTTAAATTTTAAATCGAATGTATCTAGTCTTCTTTTTATTTTCTTCCTCAAAAGAGGATATTTAACGAATTTCTTTTTCAATTTATTTATATATTTAGTGACATCTAATTCTAAAATATCTACTAAAACAGATTTATATTCACCTGTCTTTTTCAGATATTTCCTAAGTAATTTAATTACATCATTTTTTGTTGTATTTTTATTTAATTTAATATTTAATTTTTTAGCCGAGCTCCTGAGTTTGTTGTATTTCACATCACTCAAAAGTTGTTGCTCCATTTATTAGGAAATAAATTTTATAAAGGGTTTTCCCAACGCTTATGAAAATTTGAATTTAAATGTCGTTTAAAATGAGAAGGTGTATATGTTTTCCCACATGTGCAGACCTTTTTAGTTTTATTTCCAATTTTTTCACAATCTATACAATAAGATTGAAATTTATTTAATCTTTTATAAAAACAATCAAATGATTTCATTTCTTGCAACGTGAGCATTTCTTTTCAAGCTGTTCCATTTATATAGAAACTATTTTTAAATACATGTGACCAACGTCGGATGCGCAGAAGCAAACCGCGCCGATACAAGGAGTAGCGCTAAATGTAGATGTTTCTGACGTCAGCGATACATGTATCGGATGCGCAGAAGCAAGCCGCGCCGACACATCGTGTGGCACTAAATGTAGATGTTTGTCTGCGCAGAAGCAAGCCGCGCCGATACAAGGAGTAGCGCTAGATGTTTTGTGACGTCAGGGTCAGACGAGTCTGGTGCATGGAACCCAAAAATCATAATTAAAATATCAATATATACTTGATTCAAACTCAGAACCGTGGTTCAAAGGAACTGATATTGAGAGAATTTTAGTGTATAAACATCCAAGAGATAGTATTAAGAAGCATATTTCATATGAAAATAAAAAGAAATTTGAAGAATTTAAGGACGTAGGCAAATCACCTACGTTAGAAAATCTACATCCAAACACCTATTTTATTAATGAATCTGCACTTTATAAGCTAATATTTAGATCTAAAATGCAATTTTACGAATAAAAATGTAACTTTATGAATAAAAAATACTTTATGAATAAAAAATACTTTATTCAAACTTAAAACTGCTGATAAAAGGGGCAGATATAGCTAGAATTTTAGAGTATAAACATCCAAGAGACACTATAAATGATAATATTTTAGATGAAAATAAGAGAAAATTTGAGGATTTTAAAGTCGTCGGTAAATCACCGACGTTAGAAAATCTACATCCAAACACCTATTTCATCATTTGCATCAAAACAACGCTACCTGAAAATAATCATTTTCTAATGTTCCCAATTTGGGAACATTATTTATCAATGGACATTATGATCCCTAAAATAAGTACTTCCATGCACCAGAAGCGTCCTTACCCGTGCCAAGGTGATGGAGAAAAGGAAGTTTACCTCCTATCTGACTTCCTGGTTGCAACACTTCCTTTTTCTACTACCTCGTTTGTTTAAAAATTCTGTCGTATATAAATGAATTTCTTTGATGATATTATTCCTGCAAAAAATGTAAATTATAGTAGTGATTCAGAAGAATCTTATCATTTTTGTAATGAACACAATATATATTTTTGTTCGTGTAATGGTTGGGAAACCATTAAATACCCAACTAAAAATAGACTAGAATCAAGAATGAGATATATAAAGAAATACAGAGGGTGTTTCCTTTCAAATGAAACGATTTCAAACGTCCGTTAGAACTTTATTTTTCGAACGTGAATTTTTTTCATGTGTTCTATGTGCTTCCCCTTCTTCTTGGCTATCTCCCTGCATCGGACTTTCCAAGCTGCGAACACTTCCTTGACTTTGGAGAGCGAAACATTCGACCACTCCTCTTGTGCGGCTTTCCAAAGTCCGGCCTCAGTTTTGGGACGTCGGTTGAAGAGCCGTTGTTTCAACATACCGAACCCGTAAAAATCCAGTGGGCTGGCGTCGGGAGACTTCACTGGAATGTCCGAGTTCCTGATAAAATTTAGGCCTAGGGTGTCCTTCATTTCTTGTAGGAACTGTTGGGTTTTGTTGGAGGTATGGGAAGAGGCTTTGTCGTGATGAAGGAACACTTTGTCCATTTCCCCTGGGTAAAGGTCCTTCAGTTGTTCGATGACAGGTTTCAGAACGCATTCTATATAGAATTCTGAGTTCAACTTCACCTTCGATGGAACCTTTATGAGCGGAAGGACTCCACGGCCAGTCATTATCCCGACAACCATGAAACCTTTAGGGAAAGTTTCGGAGCATTGGTGAACCCAATTATCCGGGACCTGATTGCCTCTTTTGATGTAACAGATCTTCCGGATTCCATTGCAATACGTCACATACATCCATGCTTCGTCCAATGTTGCAGTATATTCCGATCTGGAACCGGCCAGGTGTTCCTCGTAGAGCTTCCGGGCATTCGTTGCACGGTTTTTCATGTGGAAAGGGGTGAGCTTGTGAACCTTGCCTTTTCGTCGGGTATCCAGTTCCAAATCTTTGTGAATGATGTTATTTATCGTTTTTAGCGATGTTCCACACATTCTGGAAAGTTGGCGCTGAGATGGTGGATTTTCAGTAGTTGCTAGCCGCTTTACCTTGGAAACCGTGGCGGGGGTCCGCACCGGACGTGGTCGATCGACTTGAAATTTTTGCCCATTGGATTCAGCTTCCCTTTTCTTTCCGATGCCATTTACTACCCTACATATTGTAGCTTTGCCAACATCTAGTCCTTCTGCTTTTAGCTTTTTCACTATGACGCTATAACTGTTTCCTTCTTTGGAAAGCCGCACAAGAGGAGTGGTCGAATGTTTCGCTCTCCAAAGTCAAGGAAGTGTTCGCAGCTTGGAAAGTCCGATGCAGGGAGATAGCCAAGAAGAAGGGGAAGCACATAGAACACATGAAAAAAATTCACGTTCGAAAAATAAAGTTCTAACGGACGTTTGAAATCGTTTCATTTGAAAGGAAACACCCTCCGTATAAGGATTTATACACTAACCATGAAAAAGTTAGATATATGTTTAATCATCTCTGTGTTTTTATGAATAATAAAAAATTAAATATAGATTACTCTTTCTATTTAAAAAAGATTTGTGAATATTATAACATAGAAAATAGGTTCAAAGATGAAAAGAAAAAGAAGAATATATGGGATGAATTTGTTAAGTATTTTAAAACAGATCCAAAGCTTGATATTCCTTCCAACAACTATTATTCTGAAGAAACAATAAAAAATAGGTTTAATAAATCTATTTATGAATAAATGAACTTCAGTACTTTAGAAGAATTAAATATTCCTTTTAATATTACAGATACAAAAACATTTTATGATTCTGATAATGTATTACATGTAATTACAACTATTAATATTGAGAAAGATGAAAGATTTGCTGAATTTAGAAATATTGTTAGAGATTTTGAGGACTATGATGGTTGGGATATAAATATGCAAAATGGAGAATATTCAATGTATTTTATGACAAATGACGACATTTATAGATGTTATACTTTTGTGTAAAAAATATTTCTATATAAATGGAACAAATCTGTTATGAACAAATCAAAGATAATTATTGGTATGGTCTATTCGGGGATTTCAAAATTATAATTGATAAAACCACAGGATATTTCAACGCTACAAAACTATGTTATTATGGAGGTAAAAGATTTAAACACTGGTTAGAAAATAAACATTCTAAAGAATTAATCTCATTTTTGGTCGGCCGGAATTCCGGCCAACCACTTTTGATTGAAATTAAAGGAGAAAATCAATATAATGAACAAATATCAGGGACCTATGTTTCTGATGATTTGATTACAGATATAGCTTGTTGGATATCTCCTGAATTTTATTTAAAAGTCAATAATATTATTAAAAAATACTATATCGATAAATTCAACAGGGAATATAAAAAAGATAATGATAAACTTAAAAACAAACTTACAAAGAAAGAATCGAAAATTGAACAACTTAATATAAAATTAGAAAGAATAGAAGAAGATGTATCAAATAAAACTTTAGATAAATCCAAATTACACAAATTTATTATATTTAAGCTAAACGAACCAGAAGAAGATTATAATGTTTATGTTTTAAGAGTACAAAAGAGAAGTATCAATAATAGAATCAGAAAAATCAGAGAAGACTTTCCAAATTCAACAATCATTGTGAATAAGGAATATGAGCCAAATGCAATCACATTATACAACCGATTTAAAGAAGAACTCTTTAATTATATTTATTTTAAAAGTAATTTTTTCAATCTTATAAAACCTTTTGATGAAGAAAGGTCAATTTCTTATTTTTCATAAACAACAAGAACATCCAAACGGAAATATGTAGCATATCTAAGATTTCCATAAGAATAATTACTTAAATTTATACTCAAATTTTGATTTTTATTGAATGGAATATTCAAATTTTTATTTTTTATTGGTTTAATATTTTCATTATCTAACTTTATTTCGTAAAGTATATTTTCATCTATTATTGTGTCCTATGCTATACTTACATCAATAATTTTACCTGATCGAGAAAATTTATAAAAAATATCATTGTCAGTTTTGAACAGACGTAAAGGAATACTTCTTAGATTATCAAATTCGGGTTTTCTTTCGTAACCGAAATGAATAAGCTCAAAGAAATTTTGTTATTTTATTATTTTTTTCTTAAAACCTCTTGTCATTTATATATCAAAAAGAAGAATCAATAGTATTTGAAAAATATTATCAAATAATCCATAAACTAATCCTTTAGTTAATATCTTCAAATGATCATTCTTTTTAAATTCTATAAGATTATCTAGACCTCTTGTAGGATCATATTCATATATTTCAGAATTGATAAATAATTCAAAAACAAAAGGAGGGTTATTAAGTGCTGTGATATTTATAATCTTGCCATCAAAAGGAAATATATAGGTTGACTTATTAAATTTTGGATTACTTCTTAGAGCTATTCCTCCAACCACTGCAAAATCTGCACTCTTTTCAGAAAGAGTTTCATCACCAAAACATATTATTTCACACACAGTCGGTTTAACAAAATATCCATTATCATTTTTCATCATCATATTATTTGGATATGATTTGTCAATATCTGGTATATGGTATATGGTATATAGATGGCGCTCAGCCATCAGCAACTTTCAGTTGCACGATAAGGAGATGCCTTTTTCTTTTTTCATGATTTATGCACCTTATCCCAGTACAATGTTACATTTGTACTATTTTTTCACATTGTGTAGAGTCCTCACGCAATTCTGGCCTTAACTACCCGTTTCATGATTTTTCAGGATGCCTTAATGACCAATTTTTTTTTTTTTTGGTCTTTGAGGTACAGCTTGCACCACGCTGATGAGGGCCAACAGCCCGAAACGCGTCCGTGGTTAGCTTTTCTTGATTAATCAAGAATGGGTATTTGGCCAATTATGGAAAAAAAAAAAAAAAAAAATCAACGAGAATAGTTGATATTTATTCCGATAGATGGCGCTCAGCCATCAGCAACTTTCAGTTGCACGATAAGGAGATGCCTTTTTCTTTTTTCATGATTTATGCACCTTATCCCAGTACAATGTTACATTTGTACTATTTTTTCACATTGTGTAGAGTCCTCACGCAATTCTGGCCTTAACTACCCGTTTCATGATTTTTCAGGATGCCTTAATGACCAATTTTTTTTTTTGGTCTTTGAGGTACAGCTTGCACCACGCTGATGAGGGCCAACAGCCCGAAACGCGTCCGTGGTTAGCTTTTCTTGATTAATCAAGAATGGGTATTTGGCCAATTATGGAATAAAAAAAAAAATCAACGAGAATAGTTGATATTTATTCCGATAGATGGCGCTCAGCCATCAGCAACTTTCAGTTGCACGATAAGGAGATGCCTTTTTCTTTTTTCATGATTTATGCACCTTATCCCAGTACAATGTTACATTTGTACTATTTTTTCACATTGTGTAGAGTCCTCACGCAATTCTGGCCTTAACTACCCGTTTCATGATTTTTCAGGATGCCTTAATGACCAATTTTTTTTTTTTTTTGGTCTTTGAGGTACAGCTTGCACCACGCTGATGAGGGCCAACAGCCCGAAACGCGTCCGTGGTTAGCTTTTCTTGATTAATCAAGAATGGGTATTTGGCCAATTATGGAATAAAAAAAAAAAAAATCAACGAGAATAGTTGATATTTATTCCGATAGATGGCGCTCAGCCATCAGCAACTTTCAGTTGCACGATAAGGAGATGCCTTTTTCTTTTTTCATGATTTATGCACCTTACCCCAGTACAATGTTACATTTGTACTATTTTTTCACATTGTGTAGAGTCCTCACGCAATTCTGGCCTTAACTACCCGTTTCATGATTTTTCAGGATGCCTTAATGACCAATTTTTTTTTGGTCTTTGAGGTACAGCTTGCACCACGCTGATGAGGGCCAACAGCCCGAAACGCGTCCGTGGTTAGCTTTTCTTGATTAATCAAGAATGGGTATTTGGCCAATTATGGAATAGAAAAAAAATCAACGAGAATAGTTGATATTTATTCCGATAGATGGCGCTCAGCCATCAGCAACTTTCAGTTGCACGATAAGGAGATGCCTTTTTCTTTTTTCATGATTTATGCACCTTATCCCAGTACAATGTTACATTTGTACTATTTTTTCACATTGTGTAGAGTCCTCACGCAATTCTGGCCTTAACTACCCGTTTCATGATTTTTCAGGATGCCTTAATGACCAATTTTTTTTTTTTTTGGTCTTTGAGGTACAGCTTGCACCACGCTGATGAGGGCCAACAGCCCGAAACGCGTCCGTGGTTAGCTTTTCTTGATTAATCAAGAATGGGTATTTGGCCAATTATGGAATAAAAAAAAAAATCAACGAGAATAGTTGATATTTATTCCGATAGATGGCGCTCAGCCATCAGCAACTTTCAGTTGCACGATAAGGAGATGCCTTTTTCTTTTTTCATGATTTATGCACCTTATCCCAGTACAATGTTACATTTGTACTATTTTTTCACATTGTGTAGAGTCCTCACGCAATTCTGGCCTTAACTACCCGTTTCATGATTTTTCAGGATGCCTTAATGACCAATTTTTTTTGGTCTTTGAGGTACAGCTTGCACCACGCTGATGAGGGCCAACAGCCCGAAACGCGTCCGTGGTTAGCTTTTCTTGATTAATCAAGAATGGGTATTTGGCCAATTATGGAATAAAAAAAAAAAATCAACGAGAATAGTTGATATTTATTCCGATAGATGGCGCTCAGCCATCAGCAACTTTCAGTTGCACGATAAGGAGATGCCTTTTTCTTTTTTCATGATTTATGCACCTTATCCCAGTACAATGTTACATTTGTACTATTTTTTCACATTGTGTAGAGTCCTCACGCAATTCTGGCCTTAACTACCCGTTTCATGATTTTTCAGGATGCCTTAATGACCAATTTTTTTTTTTGGTCTTTGAGGTACAGCTTGCACCACGCTGATGAGGGCCAACAGCCCGAAACGCGTCCGTGGTTAGCTTTTCTTGATTAATCAAGAATGGGTATTTGGCCAATTATGGAATAAAAAAAAAAAATCAACGAGAATAGTTGATATTTATTCCGATAGATGGCGCTCAGCCATCAGCAACTTTCAGTTGTACGATAAGGAGATGCCTTTTTCTTTTTTCATGATTTATGCACCTTATCCCAGTACAATGTTACATTTGTACTATTTTTTCACATTGTGTAGAGTCCTCACGCAATTCTGGCCTTAACTACCCGTTTCATGATTTTTCAGGATGCCTTAATGACCAATTTTTTTTGGTCTTTGAGGTACAGCTTGCACCACGCTGATGAGGGCCAACAGCCCGAAACGCGTCCGTGGTTAGCTTTTCTTGATTAATCAAGAATGGGTATTTGGCCAATTATGGAATAAAAAAAAAATCAACGAGAATAGTTGATATTTATTCCGATAGATGGCGCTCAGCCATCAGCAACTTTCAGTTGCACGATAAGGAGATGCCTTTTTCTTTTTTCATGATTTATGCACCTTATCCCAGTACAATGTTACATTTGTACTATTTTTTCATAATCCATTATTTGTTTTCTTTATTGCATTATTTTGTGGTTCTAAAGGAATTCCCTTTCTATCTACATATCCTTTTGTTGCAGCATTATTATCAAATTTTGGATCTTTTAAGCTTGTGATTATTTTATTTTTCACATCTAACCAGTCGTTATCTGTACTTATGTCTACTAATTTTTTCTCATTTTCTTTAGTAATTTCCTCAATTGGTTTTATTAAATCATCTACATATTTTTTAGTTGCAGCATTTCTCTCATTTTGAGGATCTTTTAAATTACCAATTCTTTTATTTTTAGCATCAAAAACAATATTTCCTGATAAAACATTATCCTCATTTACTTTTAATTGATTCGATACTCTAATTAGTGTATCTTCGTCTATAGAGGTTAATTGGTCTACATATTCTTTATTTACTGCTTCATTTGAATCTATTGGTTTCTCTAAGCCTACGATTCTTTTTTTATATGTATTATATTTATCATTTTCCAATTCTAAACCTTTAGGAATATATATTCCATCATTTTTTCTAATTATAGAGTTATTATCATCGCTTGATATTTTTGTGTTTTCTTTAAAATAATTCATGGTAATTGCATATTTATCTTCTTTAGGTTCTTTGACATTGGTTAATATTTTATCTTCAATATCATAATTACCCTCAAGTGTTATCTTATATCCAATTCCAGGAGGTCCTCTTTTTCCTATTGTACTTCTCTTTGTTCTAAATCCTCTTGTCATTTATTTTATTATCAAAATTTGTTCTGAACATTAAATCTTTATCTTTCGTCCTATGATCGATAAGGAAGAAATTATAGGGGTTACTAACAGCCTCTTTATATCTCTTGACGAATTCTTCTTTCTCTATTATCGTTCCATGATTTCTATATATTCTATCTATCTCACCTAAATCAGGAATATTGTATAAGGCAAAATAATCAAAGTTCAGTCTCATAATTCTTTCAACTGGATAATAACTCTGTGACAAATATATAATTGAAGCATTTTTCTTTCTGTCTCTTATGCATAGATCAATTATTTTTATATGATCTTTCTCTGTTATAAAATCATCGAATGTAATTAAATTTTGCTCTTCAGGATTCAAATCAACTATAATCATCAGTACTATATGTAGCTATATTTTCATGTCTCTTCCTCAAATTCGTCCATTTTTTTCTCTTAAAAAATTATATTTTTCCTCTAAATCTTTTGCATGGACAAATAAATTATCAAAATGTAAGTGTTTAATAATTAAATTAATTAGTTAGATATAAAAAAGAAATAGATAAAAATATCTTGAAAGATTATGATCTTCCAAATGTTTAAGAATTAGTAGAACAGAAAGATATTGATGAATTAAAAGAATTAGATAAATCAATAGGAATAACGATTCAATCATTAAGCGGAAAAAAGAGATCCAATGACGAAAAAATAAAACAAGAGGCCTATAAAGATTCAAACACTTTACAATATTATCAAAAATTAGTAAAATTGTTGATAGAACATAACGCTATAATAGATATAAAACAAATAAACCATTTAGAGGGCATGGGTGTAATAAAATATTATAATAAACCAAAAGAATTGATCGATAGACTCGAAATCTTAGACGGCGAGATAAAAGCTGGAAACAATTCAAAAGAACTAAAAAATGAAGCATTAGAAATTTTAGATATTTTGAAAAAGAAGAAACAAATATCTGCAAAGATACATAGAGAAGCATACGATAAATATTTAAAACTAAATAAATGCTAATAACAGTGAGTTCAGATCAACCACACGATTTTACAGTTTATTATGATCCTCCTATTAAAGCAGGATCAAAAATAGCTTTAATTGGTTTCAGAGGATGGTATTCTTGGTATAATATAACTAAAGAAAATAATAAAATCAAATATAGAGATCCTACAAATTCTGAATGGAAAGAATTTGTGATTCCTGAAGGTCTATATAATTTTAACAATTTAAATGAAGAATTCAAAGTTTTACCCATAAAATTGGGTAATCATGAACCAAAATCTAGAGTAATTTTAATAGTTGAAACAGAAATTGATTTAAATGAGGGAAATTTTCATAAAATATTAGGATTTCCTAAATTTGAACAACGTCGCGAAAATATTTACAAACAAGGGGAGCATATCGCTCCATTATCTCCAGATATAACAAACGGTATTGATAGTCTTTTAATTCATAATAGTTTGGTAAAAGACAGTTATTTAGATAGCAATCAATCTCATGTAATCTTTTCGTTTTCCCCCGAAGTAGATCCTGGTGAACAAATCAATATAACACCTTGGCACATTTCATATTTAGATATTAATGAGAATGATTTTATAAGCGAAATGAGAATAAGAATAACGGATCAATCAGGTAACGCAGTGAATTTTAATGGTGAAAGGGCTACACTTGTTTTCGAAATTATATAAATGATAGTAAGAAAAAGGTATTATCGACTCTATGGTTCAGGAATTGGAACTATATTTAAAAATATAATTGGAAAACCGATCGTTGAAAAAATATTGAAAAAACTTACTCAGAAAAAAATAAATGATATAGAGCCAAAAAGAAACATGAGAGAAGAGTTTTTATATGGTTCAGGTAAAAAATATGATGGTAAACATGAAAAGATTTTATGGGGTAAAGGTTTTAAACTTATATAAATGACGAAAGAAATTGTTGCCCATTTTGGAATTTCAAAGAGCCTGTCTATGAAGATAATTCTCCAACTGATCAAGAATATATAAAAAGATTACCTGAAACTCCTATTCAAAATAATACCTATTTTATATTTATATTTATTATATTATTATTTATATTATTATATTATTTATTTATTTATTTATTTATTATATTATATATATATATATATATATATATATATATATTATTATATTTATCCTTGCCACACAAAATAATACTGATGAACTCATAACCTTTATTAATAAAGATAGAAGCAATTATTATAGACCTTCTAAAGATTTAGTTAAGATTACTGCTAAAATAGTAAAATCAGATGGAAGTGCTATCACTGAAAACGACGAGATTACTGTTAATAATAATATTATCAATATTTTTAAAATGGCAAAAGGTCTTTATAATGATAAAGAGGAAGAAGATATTCGAGAAGCAGGATTATCATCTCTAGTTAGATTTTTAATTGATAAAAATCCTGATTATATAAGGACTAATGCATCACCGTCTATGCTATATCTTGATACAGCTGATTCGTTGGATAAAGAAGAATTTACATATGAAGAATCAGGAACAGCTCCTAATATTAGTCGCAAAATAAAAAGAAATGTGAATTTTAATAACGGCTACACAGATAGGTGGATACAAACTAAAGCAGGAAAAGAATTGAATCTATTTATATAAAAATGGATAGAAGAGATATAGCCACGTTTGAAGTGTAAAAGGAGATCAAGAGGAAAGTGGTGAGTTTCTTTATTGAGCTGTACACAAGCTTTCGGACGTCACCCGTCCTTCATCAGGTGTTGACATGAATAAGAAGGAGATGCTATATTTATAAGCGACAGTTTAAAAGTATTAAAAATATTAAAAACAATAAAAATGGATGTTTGTCCATCCGTCCGTCCGTCCGTCTGTTAGTGATAATCTTCTACATCGCTCAACCAATCGTGATGAAACTTGGGGAAGATGTTTAGTATACTACAGGGATGGTTTCTGGCTAATTACTCTTTAGAAATAACCTTTCGTTACATTTTTATTTACAATAAAACGTAAATTCACTCGCAATCAGCGCCCCCTCGCGGCAGACGTATGGCCTAAAATAGCCTCGCATGAGCTTATTTGTAACGTCAAGCTTAGCCTATAGGTTAGGTACACAGCTTCGTACCCCCGCAACCTAGGTTCGAGGCTCAGCGTGGGTGTTTTTTTTTTTTCATTTCTTTTATATTATTGTAGCAAATTATTAAAAATATTATTTTATTTAAAATGTAGGCTTTTTAAAATAAAAATTAACATAAACAATTTTTTAATAATATTTGTAACAAACCTAGGTTCGAGGCTCAGCGTGGGTGTCTTTTTTATTTTCGTTTCTTTTATATTATTGTAGCAAGGTCTGTTTTTACAGCATTATTATATTTTGATTGGTTTATTTTAAATATGTTTGTTATGAAGGCTCTATGTAATACTAAGCGCCCCCTCGCGGCAGACGTATGGCCTAAAATAGCCTCGCATGAGCTTATTTGTAACGTCAAGCTTAGCCTATAGGTTAGGTACACAGCTTCGTACCCCCGCAACCTAGGTTCGAGGCTCAGCGTGGGTGTTTTTTTTTTTTTTTTTCATTTCTTTTATATTATTGTAGCAAATTATTAAAAATATTATTTTATTTAAAATGTAGGCTTTTTAAAATAAAAATTAACATAAACAATTTTTTAATAATATTTTTAACAAACCTAGGTTCGAGGCTCAGCGTGGGTGTCTTTTTTATTTTCGTTTCTTTTATATTATTGTAGCAAGGTCTGTTTTTACAGCATTATTATATTTTGATTGGTTTATTTTAAATATGTTTGTTATGAAGGCTCTATGTAATACTATTTAGAGCACATTTTACATTTTAAACACCTGAGCCCCCCTCTTTTTAATATTGTAGCAAAGTATTAAAAGTATTATTTTATTTTAGATGTTTGCCATGAAACTTTGGGATGTTGTTTGGTATACTATCAGGACGATTTCTGGCGAATTATTTTAGAATAATATTTATAACAATAATTATAGCGAAATTAAGACATAGTGATTATATTCTGTGTTTGTGCATATGTAAATATTTTACAGAAAATGTGAGAACGTTCTATTAGAATATCTCGAAAACAAAAAACAATACATATAAACGAGTTCACTGACATTTATTAATGCAGTGATTATAATCAATGGTTACAATGAAGGGCTATATTATCTATATATATAAAAATCACTTTCAAATTTTAACGTAACGTTCCATTCTCAATCCCGTAGGGCTTTAGATCGGCTAAAACATTTTTATCTTTATAAGTGAATATTAACTTTACTGTACTGAATAGTTTAGTATAATGTTAATTTAACATATTACAATTTAGCCACGGCAACGCGTGGCCGGGTTCGCTAGTGTTTATATAAAATTGTGTGATCTATTCTGTAATTTCCGCGATAATGATAAAGCTAGAATTGGTTTTGAACATAAACTAGAATTAACTAGAAATGATGATAGTAATATACTAATTGGAAACGATACAAATTTAAAAATTAATAATTGAAAAAATTGAATGGTGGATTAGAAAAGTAACACCGAGTCTTAATATTAGAGCTGATTTAGCACTTAAATTGAAAGATGAAGTTAATATGAAATATGAAACAATGAATGTAAATATATCTTACAATAAAACATTAAGGGAGGAGGATGTTAAAATTGCATCTACAGCTATCAGACCTTCGATGGTATTCGTGATATTTCAGAAAGCAGATCGTCAAAGAAATATTAAAAAGAATAATATGATTTTTGATAATATGAATGTTGCATCTCTTTATTTAGAAAGCAATGGTCAAAAATATCCTAGATATCCTCTCAAATGTGACTTCAGACCAAACGTTATGAATTATGTCGAAGCTTATAAGAATTATGAAGACGCTTGTGAAAGATTTGGAAATGAAACAGCTATTTTAGATAAAATTGTATTTGAACGCTTCTATCCGATATTTTGTTTTGATCTCAATTATTATGAAAAGTTTTTTGATAATTCAGAAAGAGATTTTATGTTACATTACGAATTAAGAGATGATAATCCTCCAGCATTCAATATTATATCAATTATATGTTATGAAAAGGATGTTACATATAATTTTGCTGATAATCTAGGAAATTAATATTATATAAATGGGAAAATTAACAGAATCACAAAAATCAAAAAGTTCAGAGTGTTTTTAGAAATAGATGTGGATGTGGATTGAAATTGGGAGGACATCTTGTTAAATTTACATATCCTGAGCTAGTTTCTATTAGAAATGGAAGAGTAGGAGGCTTCTTACCTTTTTTAGCTCCATTTATTCCAGCAATTGCTGCTGCACTTAAAGCATCAACACTAGGAGCTGTAGGTGCAGCAGGTGCATATGGAGCTATAATATTACTAGGCAAAGGTAAAAAAAGGCTCTGGTTTATACCTTCCAGGTCGAAAATATTATTGAGTAATATAGATTTAGAAAAATATATGAAAACTGAAAAAGGATTTAAGGGTGTATATTCTAAAAATGAAATGTCGGGGAATATAAAATCTTTTGAAAATGGAATAGTAAATTTAGATGATGATACTGGAACTCATTGGGTTTGTTATTATAATTCACCTAATTTTCCTTATGTTGAGTATTTTGATTCTTTTGGTATTTCACCTCCTGAATCTATAATTAAATATCTAAAAACTTCTAAAAAGAAAATTTTATATAATACTAGACAGATACAAGATTTAGAATCAACAAAATGTGGTTATTATTGTATGAATTATATAAAAGAAAGCAATAAGAATATTAGTCCTTATGATTTGATTGAATATAAATGAGGAAAGGAAAAGGAGTTATTAATAAAACTATAAGCAATTTACCATTTGAGATACATTTACCTGGTCATAATTTTACAGGTCCTGTCACACAATTACTTACTGGAAAAACTAGATTGAATCCTGATTTAAGTTATGAATCATGGAGTAAGCCTATTAATGGAGTGGATGAAGCAGCCTACAAACACGATATCTGTTATTTGAAAAATAAAGATACTAAAACCAGAAACGAAATATGTGATAAACAAATGCTTAAAGACTTGGATAATATTCAAAATCCTTCTTTTAAGGAAGGAATAGAAAAAGGTATTGTTAAACCTATCATATGGAGTAAAAAGACATTCGGTTTAGGACCTCTAATATATTGTGTTAAATGTAGAAAGAAAACAAAAACTATAAATATTAAGACAGAAAAAGATAAGAGAGGAAAAAATATACTATCTGGTAAATGTTCGGTTTGTAATACTAATAAATACAAATATGGAGGTCTATCTTGAAAAACGAATTTATGTCTATAGAAAGAGTTATAATTATTTTAGCAATGTCAATATTTATCTTTTAATTTCTAAATTTGTTTATCTTCGAGTGGTTTAGCTGCTTTTGCGTTTGTTCCGTTAGCTGCTTTAAGTTTAAGTGCTTCAGTTGTAGATATTATTGAAAGACAATTGAAGTTAAACGAGAGAAAAGAAGAATATAAAATGGCAATGAAATTTTATAAAGGTTTATTGAATACTTTCAAAATTAATAACGATGAACAAGAAATTTATAGAAGAGAAGAAGAATTTGTTAAAACTCTACAATTTTTACCAAGAGAAAAATATTTGAAGGCTGCAAAACTTAATGGCTATCAATGGATTTAATACTATATAGATGAACTACTGTCTCAAGTGCGGAAGGAATACTGAAAGTCAAAGTGAAGAAGAATATAAAACAGAGAAAGGAAGATTGATGATAAAATCAGTATGTAAAGAGTGTAGATGGAAAAGATTTAGATTTGCAAAAAAGAAAAAAGAAGAAGAACCTTAAAAAAAACCCAAAAAAAAGCCTCGAAGAAATCTACTACAACCCCGAAACAGGATACAGAGGAATCAACGATCTCGTGAGAAAAACAGGTTATTCTCAAAAAGAAGTGAGTGAATTTATTCACAAACAAGACGTATATACTCTTCATAAACCTATTAAAAAGAAATTTGAAACCAGAAGAGTATATGCACCATATAAAGATTATCAATGGGTGTCTGATTTAGCTTTTATGCAAAATGATAAAGGTTTTAAATATATATTAACAATTATTGATGCATTTACCAAATATGCTTGGGCAATACCAATAAGAAACAAGACTGGAGACGAAATTACAAATGCCTTCCGTTAGATATTCAAAGAAAGGAAACCGAAAAGGATGCAAACAGATAAGGGCACGGAATTTATCAACAGTGTGACTCAGAACCTCCTAAAGAAACATAATATCGAATGGTTTGCTACACAAAATGTTACAAAAGC
This sequence comes from Cordylochernes scorpioides, assembly GCA_030710605.1. Lineage (NCBI taxonomy): Eukaryota > Metazoa > Arthropoda > Arachnida > Pseudoscorpiones > Chernetidae > Cordylochernes > Cordylochernes scorpioides. The sequence continues at coordinate 59,721,819 of CP092869.1, forward strand.
TAGTATTGTTGAACGGTTTAATAGGACATTAAAAGAGTTAATGAATAAATATTCAACACACAATAATAATAGAAAATGGCTTGATATTTTACCTTCACTCGTTAAAAATTATAATAATTCCTTTCATACTTCTATAAAAATGACCCCTGTTGAAGCAAGTAAACCAGAAAATGAAAATAAGGTCTATTTTAATCTATATATTAATAGAATTAAAAGTTCAAATAAAAAATATAAAGGTCATTTTGATAAAGGATATCTTCCTAATTTTACAAACGAAGTGTTTGAAATAAGTAAAGTTTTGTCTACTGAACCTGTCACATATAAAATTAAAGATCAGAATAATGAAGATGTAGAAGGTGGATTTTATAATGAAAAATTAGTAAAATACGATAAAGAAGATGATTTTTATAAAGTTGAGAAAATAATTAGAAGTAGAACAAGAAATGGGAAAAAAGAATATTTTGTTAAATGGTTAGGATATCCTGATAGCTTTAATAGCTGGACTTCAGAAATTAAATATTTATAAAAACAATTTCTATATAAATGGAAAACGCCTTAGAAGATATAAAATGTTTGTTTTCAGACCGTGAAGATCCATTATTTGATTATGCTTATTATCTTATTATATCTGTAATTAATTTGCTTGAAATATATAATGAATCTAAAGATATGCGTTTATTAAGAATAATTAAGGACAATTTTAAAAAATGTAAAATACTTATTATAGAATCATATAATAAGGAAATTATTAATCATTTTAATAAATTATGTGAGGCTATAGATTTTAACACTATATAAATGGAACTATCTATAATCAACAACGAACAAAATTATCTTAAAATTAGGTTTATTTGTTCTGGTGAGGAAACAAAAGTGATTTTTAAAGATTCCTGTAATCAATTTATTATGAATGTAGATCAGTTTACAGAATTTATGAAAAATTTTACTAATGTACAAGAGAAATTTTATGAAGCTTTTAACTGTTTATAAAAAATATTTCTATATAAATGGATCACCTCATTGAACTCTGTCGATATAACAAAAGTTTTTTCGATTGGGATTATATTTCTGAAAATTGTGATCTTGATATTTTAACAGCTATTCGTGATAATGTTAATTGGGATATAATTTGTAGTAAAAGAAAATTAACAGAAGAATTTATGAGAGAAAATATAGACTATCTTAGATGGCTTTTAATATCACAACATCAAACACTTTCTGAAACTTTTATTCGTGATTTTCATGATAAGTTTAGACCATATTATGAGGATGGTATTAACTATGATCCAGAACATAATCTTATAGAATATCAAACATTAAATAAAGATCTTATTAGAGAATATTTTAGCGATCATATGTATTTAGATTCTCTCTGTCAATATAAAAAAAATACCTGAAGATTTATTGAGACAATATATAAAATATTTGGATCTCTCCATAGTGACGAGATATCAAGATTTAAGTATTGAATTCATTAGAGATTTTAGTGACAAGGTTGATTGGGTGTTTATTTCAGAACACGGGTTTCAAAAATATCCCGAAGAATTTTGTGTTGAATTTAAAGAAAATATTTATTGGAATGAGCCCAATATACGTTATGGATTTAGAACGTAATTTATAGAGAAAAATTCACGTTGTCCGACTTGTAAAAATCACTATCAGAAATATTAATAGTTTCTATATATGAAAGAAATGAAAGAACTATGCTTTGAAAAAATACGACGAGTGGTTAATTATTTATTGTTTTTTTTGTTCTATTTTGATCAAAAAAGGAAACAATTTTTCTATTTTTTGTATACTTTTATTTTTGTGTGTTTTTTTCTTAAATTCTGTTCTTTGTTATTTTTAACTTTTTCTTTCAAAAAAACCTATGTTTTATTTAAAATATCCTTGATTTTTTAATAAATATGGTCCAAAAAAAGACAGAAATGGTGGGTGAAAAATCACATTTTTGTTCGAAAAAAAGGGGTGTTTTGATGCAAAATGAAAAATGTGGTGTGTGTCAGAGTAGTACCCATATACTACTTTGGTAGAATTCCATCTTTCCATCAATTTTATTTATTAGCTAATACAGTGTATATAATTAGAGAATATATATTCGTTTTGAAACTGTAATATATACAAAAGTAGTTGAATTCATACAACTAAATGATGCGAAGAAGTTCTAAAGACCATTTATACATCTGCAGTTATATAATGATATAATGCCCTGTATATAAACAACATCTCCTTCATTATAAACTACTAGCCGAATGACCCGGGCAACGCCCGTGTTTTACCCGATTGAATGTTTTGATTCAAATACTATTTGTTACAATTATAATTTGGCGCCTTAAATAAATGCATATGTTAGTTAATAACTATAGCCTATGTGCTTTATCTGTCTATGTACTGTTGGCTTCCGTAGGCGTCTCTTACTGGGAAAAAGAAAGAGAGGATTCCATTTGGTTATTAACTAATATATGCATTTATTTAAGAAGCGACCCGCTCCAACACAATAGTTACAAAAATGGGGGGGGACATGATGGGGGGGGGGGGGCAAAGGTGGCGTGATCGTAGCCGACCAATAGGAGGGCGCCATTCCAAAAAAAAAAAGCAAACCGTGACAGAGGCGACGAAGAATGACGCTCGTAACTGTATATAGAATAGGATATTCGTTTTTATTAATAAATATGGGGCTCTGACTATTCTTGATACTATCAATAAAAATTGTACTTTTCTCGTTTCATCTTGAAAACGTCCCCTCTTGAATGGCATGAAACAAGAAGTACTTTATATATCAGTATATACTTGTATGTACGAATTAATATATTTGGACCTTGTCGCGTCTTCGGCGCTGGCCTCTCTCTCTCTGAGGTAACATTCAATCTGCTTCGTACTTTGTGTTACCCATTGACGCCTGAACACGAGGCCCATGACTTCTAGTGCTTGCAATACAACACACACACTCGGGCGTGCGGCCACGCTTTCGCGAGCTCCGCCGTTTTTCGCCTTTTGAGTGCGTGTAAAGGGCGCTTAATCTGGAAAGTGTGGTATTGGCAGAAAGCCCAGGATGTGCTGTAAAAGTGCCTGAAAGGCCCAGCATCCTGCTACCAACAGGCGAGGAATTATCGCCAAAAGACATAAATATGAAGAAAACAATTGAAATTTCTTCTAACAATCAAAAAGATGCAAATCCGCCGGCAGGCGATATGCATGTAAATCCGGCCGCCGCGCGTGGTGACGTCACGGCGCCGAAGACTGCTGCTACGACCAGCGCAACTCCAGCTTGCCCGGCCTCGCTCAACTGGGCCGACAGCGAGATGGCGGAGGTGGACGCCAACGCGGGCTACACAGTCGTGAAGAGCAAGAAAAGGCGCCGTGTCTCACTGTCACCTGACCACGCCGCTAAGCAGCCAAGCAGGCCTGCTGAGAAGCCCAACTCCCAGCAGCTGAAGCGGCCAACAGGGCCGAGGTCAATGCCGCCCCAGGAAATCAAGGCGACGCGCGCCAACATCGCCGACGCCAAGACGAGGCAGGCCTCTACCAAACACGAGAACTACATCTTCGTGGAGCTGTGCCCTGACATCCCGGACTACTACTACCTCCAGGCAATGGGCAACCTGGTCGGAGGGCCAAGGAAAATAACCCAATTCAACAGGATGAACGGCCACTACGTCGTGGGCCTCGCGACCAAGGACCTTGCGAGCCGTCTGGTGGAGGTGGGCCTGGACATCGAGGGCACCCACCTGAAGGTCTTCCCCTTCCGAAAAAGGGCAGAGCGCATCATCATCGCTAATCTGCCCGGATTCGTCGAGGACAGCACCATCGTGGAGGCCCTGCGCACCTTCGGCACCGTGACCTCCATCGCCCCCATCATGATCAAGATGGGGGAATACACCTTCAACGACGGCCGCCGGGAGGCGTTCATCCTGCTCCACGAGGGCGTGAGGCTGGAGACGCTGCCCACCCGACTGACCATCAGGTCCAAAGGAGACATCCTGTCAGCCTTCCTCTCCTTTGGAATAAAGTGCTCCAAGTGCGGCAAGCAGGGCCACCGCAGAGCAAACTGCCCAGCGCTCGCCAGGCAAGGGAACGGCAACCCCAGGCAAGCAGCGTCTCCCACCGACGCAAGGCCTCCCCCTCCTCCTCCTCCTCCTCAGCAGCCAAGGAAGCCGGCACCGGCGCCCGCAACACCGGCGTCCCCTGTCCAACCGGCGAAGACTTCAACCGAGGTTCAGGCGATCCCCTCGGCACACCAGCCTGCCGAACAAATGGATGTCACCCACCCCGCCCCTGCTGCCCACCCTGCTTCCCCGGCTGCCCCGCGGCCCCCCGAGCCTCGCATCTCTCCGCTCGACCACGAGATGTCGGTGGAGGGGCTGACCTCACCTCCATCCACGCCTGCCCGGGGAAAGGCCGCACTCGAACAGCTGCTGGAGCACCTCAAGAAGTCCCCTAACATCTCCATCGACTGGGATAAGTTGCCCGACCTAAACCGCGAGGAGGTTCAGAAGCTCCTCACCTCAGAGACCACCATGAAGAGGCGAGCGTCCACACTGACCCCGGCACAGGTCAAAGCCCTCAACAAGCTGCACGATACCATCAAGCCCTTGTGCCCAGACTCCAACTCCACAATCCGCAAGACCCTCCAAAAGACCAGGAAGGTGCTGCGTGAAGGACCGTCCCAATGAGTTACCGCGTCGCCACCATCAACGCGCGAGGGCTCGCCACTCGGAGGAGGAGCCTTACCCTTTGTCATCTCCTCAGGCAACATCACGTGGACATCGCGTTTGTCCAGGAGACAAACGCATTTCATCTGGGCAGCGGCCAAGACCTCTGCCTCGGCTACAACGCTGTTGTGTTGGCCCATCCCGTAGCCATCTCGGGATCCGGACTCGCCTGCGTCTTCGGGCCAGGCGTAGCCGTGATACAACAGCGCGTCCTGTGGCCGGGCCACATCGCCTTGGCAACCATAGATGTCCACGGCGAGGAGATGACGGCCATCGTCGTTCATCTGGCGCATGAACCCCGGGAGAGAAACCGGCAACTGGAGCTCCTGGCGGCGACAGCGGCACAGGAGGAGGAGGGGGCCTGCTGGATCATCGGCGATTTTAACATCAGGGATCGGGGCCCCTCATCATCATCATCATCGGATGCCCTCGCCGCTCTTCTGGACCTGGCCGCGCTGGTCGACGTGGCCACCCAGTTCGACGCCGCCCACCTGCCCACCAGAGTCGCCATGCACGGCGACCAAGTCGAATCGAACCGCCTGGACCGGATCCTCGTCCCTGCTGGAGTCCTGGATCGCGTGTCCATCTACGTGACCAGCCACTACCACCTCTCGGACCACCGTCTCGTGGTGCTCCAGGTGGGCCCGCCCACCACCGCCGTCTCCTCCCCCACCCAGCCTCGCTTGGCCGCGATGCTCCGCTCGGGCCTTGCTCTCGAACATCTGGCTGGCTACATCCGGGAGTTGGAGGAAGACGCAGCGCACGATGACGACGACGGGACCTTCTGGGATAGGTGGACCTCCATCAAGGCGGGGCTGCTGGCGGAGGCCAGATCCCTGCACGACCCACGCCACGCTGCCAGCGACAGCTACGTCTACAGGGCGAGACGTTACATCGCGGCGCAGCTCGAGGCCTCCTCCATCCGGGCCGACTACCCATCGCTGCCGGACCTGGCACGCGCCATCCGCCTCCGACGCCCAGTCAGCGTCATCAGGGACGACGAAGATAACGTCATCGAGGGCCCCGAGCTTCGGCGGAGGGCGTTCGCGACCTTCCGGCCCCGCTTCGCCCGTCCCACCACCGATCCAGCTGCGGGAGTTGCCTTCATCGCCAGCAGCGCGCCCACCACCACCTGCGAGCTGAGTGAGGAGGACCCGCTCCACCGGCCGGACATCAGCCCCAGCGAGATCGCCAACGCCATCGAGCACCTCCCTCGCGGAAAGGCCCCCGGCTGGGACGGCTTGCCGTGCGAACTCCTCGTCGCCTTCAACGAGGACTTCTTCGCGGAAGCTCTGGCCCGGGTGTTCGCGGCTTCACGGCTCCGCGGTGCCCTACCTCCGTCGACGCGGCGCAGCTCCATCTGCCTCGTGCCCAAGGCCCGCGGAGGTCGCGGCCTTGACGGCTACAGGCCCGTCGCGCTGCCCTCGGCCGACTACAGGGTCCTGGCCGCCATCCTTCATCGGCGCCTCAAGCCCCACCTGCGGACCCTTGTGCCGGAATGCCAGACTTACGCCGTCCCCGGGAGGTCCCCGTCCTGGAACATCGCTAAGGTGACGGATGCTGTTGAGGAGGCAACCGCCATGGGCTCGCCGCTGGCCGTCATGGGCATCGACTTGGAGTCCGCCTTCGATTCCCTGGACCGTGGCTTCCTGGAGTCCCTGATGACGTCCCTCCGCCTCCCGCTGGCCTTCATAGGCTGGATTAGCATCTTGTACGCCGGAGCGGACGCAACGATCCGGGCTGGAGGCTTTCACACCACCGCCTTCCCCCTCCTCAACGGCCTAAGGCAGGGCTGCGCCGTGAGTGCCGCCCTCTTTAGCATCGCTACGGGGCCGCTGCTTCGTCGCCTGGAGTTGACCCTCGGCGTGGGCAACGTCATCGCCTACGCCGACGACATCGTCCTTCTTTTCCATCGCGACGAAGAATTCGAGCGGGTGGCGACCGTCTTCGAGGACTTCAAGCGGGCCTCCGGTATCGCCGTCAACCTCGGGAAGAGCGCGGGCCTTTGGTGCGGAGCCTGGCGCAACCGCGGCGACTCCCCTCTCGGCGCCTCCTGGTCGACCACCTCCATCAGGGTCCTCGGGCTCGACATCGCCCCCAGAAGCTCCGTAGCCCATCAGGAGCAGCATCTTCTCGCCCTCCTGGAGTCCGCCTGCCGCAGATGGACGCCCTTCACCCGCGGCCTATCCCTCGTCGGACGAGCTAGAGCGGCGAACTCGCTGGTGGGCTCCACCATCCAGCATCACCTGCACGGGTACCTGCCATCACCCCCGACCATCGCCAAGCTGCAGGCCAGACTAGCGAGGTTCGTCTGGGGGCCCGAGCACACGGCGTGGCTTCCCGCCGCCGTCATGGCGAGGCCCGTAGCCATCGGAGGCCTCGGCCTCCTCGACCTGGCAACCCAACTCCAGCTCGCCTGCCTCAAGGGTGTGCAGGTCGCGCTCCGCGGAGGCAGGAACGGCTTCGACTGGCTGGTCGCCAGCGGCAGCGAGGCCTGGATCCGCCCTCCACCGGACGGCACGCGTCTCCAGCCCCGCCGTCTCCGGTTGCTGAAGCTGTGGGAGGAGGCCTCCAAGATCCTGAGCCTCAATCACAAGGCGGTGCCTGCACCCCTGCTGCTGGACATCCCAATCATCGGTGGCTGCCGGTTCCTTCGCCCTCCCGACCTCCTGGCCCCTGCCCGCTGGCGCGGAGCCCGAGTCCGGGACCTTCTCGCGGAGGGCCATCTCACCGCCCGACCTACGCGCTCGGCCCTGGCTGACGCCGCGGCCCTGGGCGCCTTCTGTCGGAGGCTGACCTCCGAGAACGCCGTGGGCTTCGGGGCGGAGTCCACGCCTTCATCCAGTTCCCTTGCTGCGGCCGTGGTGCTGCGTGGGACGGCTACGCCGTTCCTCAACGGCCTCACGACCCGCTCGGCCCGACGGGCCCTGGATCGTCCGCGCCTCGCCGCCACGCCCATCTCCAGATTCCTGGCGAGATGGACGCCCACCATCAATCCACCATCCAGGATCGACTGGGCCTCGCTGCGGCGCTGCGCCTATTCGGGTCACGAGGCCGACGCAGCTCTCAAGCTTGCCCTCCACGCCCTGCCCCATCCGGCCCATCCTGCCTCGGTCGGCCCCTCCTGTCCTGCCTGCGGGTCCATCGACCGCTCCCTCGGCCACCGTTACTGGTGCTGCCGTTCCATCAGGCCTCTCATCAGAGAGGCCTTCAACATCATAGGGCGGCCCCCTGACCTGCAGGCCTGGATCTTCGGCGGGTCCGGCCTTGAGGACGACGTCCTTTCCATCTTGGCGTCGGCAAAGTTGCGAATTTATCGCTACTTTGTACAGGTTGGGCTCGGAGAAGCAGTGGAAGACCCGCTCATCGCCTGGTCCAGGACCCTCCAGCGCCGAGGTTTTCTTCCTCCATCTCCCATCACCATCTTGTAAAATATGTTTCATATATGTATATATTTTCTCTTCTCTTCTCATCTTCTTTTTTCTTTTTCTCTCCCTATGATTGAAAATGTATAATATTGTCTAAGATGACAATAAATATTTTTTAATTGTCAATTGTCACACACACACGCGCTCACGCCGAACGGCCGCCGTTCTACGCCTTTGGCGTGCGCAGGAATGCATAAGAGTGTGTCAATCCTGGTATTACCAGAAAGCCCTGAACGAGCTGCACGTGTACCTGAAAGGCCCAGCTGCGACTCCAAGCCAGTGCCGAGATATTGACGAAAATAAATTTGCAAGATAATTCTTCCTTGAAAATTAAAACAACTACTACTAATGCAAATTCGCCTGCTGGCGGAAGAAATATTTTTTTTGCCGTTGAGGACGGCATCGCACCAAAGTCGCCTTTAAACGGCGCTGAAAAAGTCCCAAAGATTTGGGCTTTTGCAATGGAGGTGGAGGAGGAGAAAGAAGAAAGTTAAGACGGCTATGCCATTGTGAAGAATAAGAAGAGAACCCGTGATTCAGCGCCTATTCGAAATACAAATCCTTCTATGGCGGAGTCCAGCAGCGTCAGAACCAGCGTACCCACCGATGTGCCTCCGCGAAAACGAACGACTGTAACACGGTCACCGCAGGTCCAGGAAGTCAAGGCCACGCGGGCACACATCGCGGACGCCAGGGCACGGCAGGCGTCCTCCTCCCAGGAACAGTGCGTGTACATCGAGCACTGGCCTGACTTCACCTGTACTGAATGTAAAGTGGTCGGAAGAGCCAAGAAAATCGTACAGCTGGCTAGAATCAACGGTCACGTCCTGGTAGGCCTGGGTACTAAGGCTCTTGCAGAACGCCTTATCGATGAAGGTCTCGAGATCGAGGGCACGACCCTCAGGACTTTCCCCTTTCCGCAAGAGGTAGGAGAGAAAATTATTGGCAAACTCCCCTTCTTCGCGGAGGACGTGGTCATCATCGAAGCCCTGCGGCCGTGTGACCTCCATCGCCCTCCACAACGGCGTAAAAATAGAGAGGCTTTTCACCCGCCTGGACATTAAGACGAAAGACGACACCCTGCCGGCGATCCTCACACCTTCGGAATTAACAAGTAGAGAGAGCCAGACGCACCCAGGCGTAGATGGACACACTGTATCACACACCGAGCTAAAATTTGGCCGCTGAATCTCTGATTTTGGTAGAGCGCCATCTAGCGAATAAAATTGTAACTAAAATAAATTTAGAATTTTTCATTATTTGTCATTAAAAATCCCATTGCATCCTAAAAACAATGGTGTTTACCGCATTGCTCTAGCGCAAATATTCGCGGTGTTTATAATTTTTAAAGTTTTGCAAGACTTTTGGATCACCCTGTTTGTTGTCATATTCAACAAGAGATTTCAGATTCAACACCTAATGGGTCAAAATTGAAAGACATATGACATTTCATTATTAATGTTCGAAATATATTCGATATTTTATGGTGAAACACGTGAAAGCTTCCAATATTCTATAAGCAACAATGGACAGTTATTTATCTTTTCATAAAAAGAATAGACCCTAATTAGACACTTCCTTCCAACAGTATCATATATTTTATGCATTAGAGTAAAAAATGAATATATAATTTATATATCGGCAATCGGAAGACAATAAAATGTCATTTTCATTGTCAATAAAATAATGATTTTATACTAAACCTCAATAGAACTAGAAATGAGATTTAAGCGTCAATAATAGATTGGGATTTTGGTATTTAATAGTTACAATGAATTCTCATTGTTACATCGTTATCATTATACATCTGATAAAATATGTGAATATGTATTGTCACGTTTGTGAATTTTATAATTATTTTTTTCACTGATTTTTGTAAATTAAATTTAAAAGATATTTGGTATCATCATCATATGCAATGTTTCTTTTTAAACAAACGATAATAGACAACAACAACAATGTAATTTTTATATATTCCTTATTATAAAATAACAACAAACTTAATTCAACAATTTAAAAACCTATTTTAACATTCAACACAAAAACGTTACAGCATATATTGTATGAGAGAAAAGAAAAATATGTGAATATATATGTAATATTGTTGCAATGTGTGTGTGTGCCGACGTATGGATGAACTGGCAGTGGTGTACGTGAGGCGAGTGTTGGTGTTCTTCCCACACGCGGACAACAAGAAGCAGAGGCAGGGCTGGATGTTAGCACCGAGAGTGATCGGGGACAGCCCACGGGACAGAGGTAGAGGCCATGACACAAACTTGGATTCTATCTCCGAGGCATGGAGAGAGAGACTGTGAAGTGGCCTGTCGCAGGACACACTTTAGAACCATCTGCTGCTGACCCCCTGCCAAAATCTGTCTTGATTTCCGGGGTCGTCTATCAAGAGTCCCTGCGGGCCCCACATGGGCTTTGGCATTTTCCTCCCCTCTGTCCCCAGCTGACCGCTCTTTGGATTTTTATTTAGACGTCACCATTTTTAGTTTAAATACAAATAAGGGTGTACAGGTTATATTAATAAAGATATAGCATATATACAAAATATGGGGGTGGTAGCAAATAGAAACTATACATTTTAATAGAAGGTAGGATATTTTAAGGCATCGGCTCTAACTAATTGGGAGATATGTGGCATATACTAAAAGTGTCATTATTATACAGTTTTAAAATATACGATAGAATGTGCCCCCGGTGATGAAGGTTTGTTTGGGGGAAATGAAATAACATGAATGATGACCTAACAAACCTATTATAAAATCAAAAGAAATAATTTGAGCACAGATTAGTTAAAATTATCATAAGTATAGGATAATAAAATAGGACAATAATGATGACGTCTCAATAAGATATAGAATATGATGAAAGAAAAATACATAAGAATAAATGATAAAATTGAGAAAATATGCAAAATAAAATTAGAAATGCCGTAAAAGTAATTTACTTATAGAAAAAAAAGAGAACATATTGAATGAAAAAACAACTAAAAGAAAAGCATAAAGCTCTTAAGTTGAACTAAGATTATATGTTGACGCAGAGAGTTGATAAGAGTATATGGGATGTCTGAGTATGTTCCTACAAAGAAATAGCTTAATGAGTTCTGCAATGCAGTACAAACTTGTGTTAGTGAGGTACTGTTTTCATTAACAGAACGTTCAAGATGTTCCGCTTGCATCATTAGTCAGACTAGCAGGGAGAGGTATGTAGGTTGAAAAATGTGGAAAGGGAAAGGTAAACGCAAGAGATGTACTGCTGCCAATAATGATGGCACCCAGCTTGTATGATGAAAAAAAAAGATAAAAATGATAAAATGTTAAAATTATTAACCGGGTAATAAAAAAAGGAATCTAGCTGGGTATCCTGAACTCACTATTGGGAACGATATAGCGAGGAAGGATGTTTCCAGTTGGATTAACAAAAAAAAAAATTCTGGCGAGCAAGAATCTCTTGAGGGAAATATATGAGATTGGGGAATGAAGAAAGGGAAGGTAGTTGCAAGGGTTGTTCTGTTGCCAATGATGATTTAACCCAACTTAAATGGTAATTTTAAAAAAAGAAAAAATGATGATTGGTAATGATGAGAATGGTGAGCCGGGTGATAAGAAAAATATTCTAGCTGGGTATCCTGAACTCACTATTGGGAATGATATAGCGAGGAAGGATTTTTCAGTTGGATTAATCATTGAAAAAAAATGTTTGGCGAACAGGAAGCCCTTGGGGCAATGCATAAGAAGATATGGGCAGGGGAGGTTAGGAGATGTCAACGATAAAATTAGAAAAACGAAATAGATATAATATATAAATTCAAAAATATCTTAAACTATTAAAAATATTATTAACTTTGTCAATATATTGAAAGTTTTAAAATGATGAGAAAGATGGTTGAAGTTATAATATGTGTGTAAGCCTAGAGATGATGAAGATTAGGATTTGAAGAAAAAAAAAATAATTAGTTGTTGATGGCTGACGGCATTGCTAATGAATGGTTAAATAAAACATAAAATAATAATAATGAATAATATAATTGATTAAGGTTAAAATGTTTATACACATCTATAGTTGTATTAATTGAAATAGTAATAGGGCAGGTAAAATAATGAGCTTGATGGATTTAAAATGTTATAGCTATAAAAATGGTATCGAATGAGTTGTTAATTCAGAGCGAAAAAAAACGGAGATGGTGTTACATTAAATAGTTCTGTAGATAAATTTCTCCTACCAGATGGATGATGTCTTGAATGGGTCTTGTGGAGTTGTTTGCGATGAGGCATGGTGATCTTTTTTGCGGTGGTTGCCATGGGACATCGTCGATGCTGGTTGGCGGGGCAATGCCAGGATTCTTCGATGGATCTTGTCTACCTGTTCGAGCCGTTGGAAGATGGCCTTCGTGACGCAGGAGTTGTCGATGGGGGCGATGATGACCTTCTCGGTGCGAGGTACGGCTAGTCCTCGCATGGCGTCTTTGAGATGGTCTACTGGATCGTCAAGGTGGAGGGCAAGTAGAAGGAGCATCCACACGAATGCGCCGTTGACCACCGGTGCCTCTGTCATCCTCTGCATGCCGCTGTCCTCAGTTATCCTGTCGACTTTCTGTAATATTGTTGCAATGTGCCGACGTATGGATGAACTGGTAGTCGTGTACGTGAGGCGAGTGTTGGTGCTCTTCCCACACGCGGACAACAAGAAGCAGAGGCAGGGCTGGATGTTAGCACCGAGAGTGATCGGGGACAGCCCACGGGACAGAGATAGAGGCCATGACACAAACTTGGATTCTATCTCCGAGACATGGAGAGAGAGAGACTGTGAAGTGGCCTGTCGCAGGACACACTTTAGAACCATCTGCTGCTGACCCCCTGCCAAAATCTGTCTTGATTTCCGGGGTCGTCTATAATGAGTCCCTGCGGGCCCCACATGGGCTTTGGCATTTTCCTCCCCTCTGTCCCCAGCTGACCGCTCTTTGGATTTTTATTTAGACGTCACCATTTTTAGTTTAAATACAAATAAGGGTGTACAGGTTATATTAATAAAGATATAGCATATATACAAAATATGGGGGTGGTAGAAAATAGAAACTATACATTTTAATAGAAGGTAGGATATTTTAAGGCATCGGCTCTAACTAATTGGGAGATATGTGGCATATACTAAAAGTATCATTATTATACAGTTTTAAAATATACGATATATATAAAATAGATAAATGGTGTGGGCGGCATGGAGTTCTAGGCGGAGTCAGATAAAAAATTATCTATTGTAAAATCAACTTTTAATTACATTTATTTAATACAAATTATCAGAAGGGGTTAAATTGTTGTATACTACATGTTGAAATTCTTTTTATATGTATCTGTATGTGTGGTCAAATATAATTTCTAGATTATAAAATGTTAGACATGCGTGTTTGATATATTATAGATAAATATTTACATTTTATATGATTTATGATTTATATTTAGAATGATGTAAAATTATTTTATTATATTGATATGACTACAATTAATATGATATTAATGTTAATTCATATATTTTAATAAAGAATATTTTATGAGCATTATATATGTAAAAGATGATTTAATTTTATATTTGAATTAAATAGTTATTAAACAAATTAAAACTTATAATGAAAATATGAAAAGTTAATATTTGGGAGCCGCTACAGGTGTGTGCTGAAGAGAGTTGAATTTGTCAAAATAAAAGCTTATATTTCATGATGTGTGAGATTTGAGACAACCACCAACTAGAAAACACGATATTATTCAACACCAGCCTCAACATCTCAAAATCAAGAATAGACATAGAACACACATCAACAAGAGGTATCCAATATCAATTCATTTAAATCTGGATATTAATCAATGCTACAGGTTTCTAAGAGTTTAGTTTCTTTTATTTTATTAAACTTATCTCTAGAAAGCTGTAGCACTGTTTGAAGAGGTATCCAATTTCATGAAACTCTCATAATCAGTAAAAAATGAACGCAGATATACGAGTATAAACATTGCATTAATAATAGTGGACTCAGAGTTTGAAGTATTTTTTTCAACATTTGACACGTTTTGACCAGTTTAAAAATTATAAAACCATTAGTGTTCGTTCCAGATGTAACAATTTATTGTCAAAAATAAACTTAGATTTGACTAGCGTTGATCAAAATTTACATTTAATTAAGAAAAATCGACCTAAATTTTGCATTAATGTTTTGATAAATAACTAGAATTTGTGATATTCAGCCTCAACCATAGACTAAGATTTAATATTTATGTTCAGCAATGAATGTAGCCTTTCACATTGTACAAACCACAATTGTAACAAGAAATTAATAATGGATCACAACATCAATATTTGAACCAGGTATAACATATTTTGGTAACATTCGACCAATATTTAACATTTCTTGATTGTTCCTGGCAAATAAAATGGTTATAGATTGGAGACAGTTCGTGTCCAATAAAGAACCCAGAAATGATCTTTTTGACCAAAAATAACTCAAACCTAATTTCATATCCATCAATTAATTAATTTATATATATTTTATTCCACGTATATTTTATTTTGAATTGCTAATATAGCACTTTTCAAATCTTCATAATCATAAATAGAACTATATTATTTCATTCACAAGATTTATTGTATTTTTTTGAAATCCAATGATCAATATACAAGGTTCGTTCATTAATTTCCAGGACTGCTCTGTATCTTTGAAAAAATAAAACAAATAAAAAAACTAATTTAATATTTTTCAAAATATGCCCCTCCTGCCTCAATACACCTGTTCCATCTTTTTTTTCCAATTGTCGAAGCAGGAGATAAAATCACTTTTTGAGAGGTTCCTCAAGGTTGCCTTCGATTCAGCTTGTATCATATCAACGTTGTCAAATTTCCTTCCTTTTAACTTCATTTTTAATTTAGGATAGAGGAAAAAGTCATTGGGGGCTAAGTCGGGGGAATAGGGTGGATGAGAGATTTGTATGGTTAAATGCTTGGCCGAGAACTGCAAAACAACATGGGCTGTGTGCGGCCGCGCATTTATCGACGTGAAGTATCCAGTCATTGTTTTGCCATCTTTCAGGTCTTTTAAGGTGCACTGACTCCCTTAAGCGCCTCATTATCCCCAAATAAACCTCTTGATTAATTGTACGTCCGAAAGGAAAAAATTCAGGGTGAACCAAACCATTAATATAAAAAAAAATGTAACAAGCAATGTCTTGACTTTGGGTTTTGTAAATCTTGCCTTTTTGGGTTTCGGTTCCCCTCTTTCAATCCATTTGCTGGATTGACGTTTGGTTTCCGGGTCATACTAATACACCCATGTCTCATCCCCGGTAAGGATTTTTTGCATCCATTCTGGATCGGTCCGAGTCATTTCAACCATGTTTTTGCAGACATCCATTCTAACCTCCTTTTGTTCCTCTGTTATAATCCGGGAAACAAATTTTGAAGACGTCCGGATCATGTCCAAATCTTTTGTTACTATTTGATCACACAGTCCTACAGATAGTCCAGTCTCTGAAGATAAGTCTTTAATAGAAATTCTTCTGTTAGATTTAATTAATTCCTTTATTTTGAGCTTGTTTTCCTCGCAACGTAATGATCTTGGACGCCCAGTATGCTGATAATCGTTTACCTTTTCCCGATATTTTAGGAAGCGTGAAAACCATTCAAAAGTTCTTGAACGGGATAAAGCTGCATCGCCAAAAGCTTCTTCAATCAATTCATACGTCTCAGTAGCAATTTTTTCAATTTAAAACAAAACTTAATGCAGATTCTCTACTTTTCGAAAATGGCCATTTTAAAATTAGAAATGCGAACCTTACAAGAAAGTTGTTTTGTTCTATTTTTAGATCGGCGCGTGCGCCACGAGACTCGTGCTTTCAGTCAGGTGTGGTCGAATGTCCAATATTTAACTCTGTATAAATTTCTTTTCTTTAGCTTTTTTATTTATTTTACTTTTTAACCAGTCCTAGAAATTAATGAACGCACCTTGTACTTTAGTTGTAACTCAATATAAACATTTACATATTCAATGTTTGAAGCTAATCAAAAACAAATAAATTCAGATTTTATATTTTATGTTGAACAATAATTCCTGATTCATCTCCTTTCTTAAAAAAATTATACAGTTTATACAAATTATAATCAACATTTGTTGTTCGTTAGGATGTTGCTTCTTAGTTATGTAATGCCCCAAAATTGAGTCCGAATTTAATAATATTTAACCAATGTGTCAAAAAGTTTTATTTTTATTATAATTTATTCCAAATAGTACTTACGTTCAGGGATAAAATTTAAATTACGAAGTACGAGAGAGTGCTGTCTGAATAACAAGAACTCAGAAGTTTGGTATTTTATCTAATAATATATAAAATATGAGATATGAAAGAAATATACATATTCAGATTTGAGCTTGTAGGTGATAGTTTTAATATTATTATTTTATATATTGATCACTCTTGGAGGTTGTTTTCTCATTGGGAGTAGCTTCGTTTCCTTACAAGGGATGTCGATATATTGCGGCTCAAGGCGGTAGTCGCTCCCCTGATATAGCGAATGTAAATAAATATTATATAATTGAGTGCGCTTTTTTAGTTGAAATTTGGTTTTGTAAAATAATTTGATAGAATCCCTACCAACAACCATCTTTCCCAGCATAATCCATACTAACAACAAGAAAACCCCAGCATTATCCCTACCAACAATCAGAAAGTCTCAGCATTATCCCTACCAAAAACCAGACAGTCCCGGCAGGATCCCTACTAACAAATAGACAACCCCAGGAAAAAAATCCCTACCAACAACCTGACAATCCCAGGAGGATTCCTACCATCAAGTCAACCCCTGCAGAATCCCTAATAACAACAACCAGACTAACCCAGAGAATCCCAACGAAAATACCGATAACTCCAGTAGAATCCCAACCAACACAACCACAGAAATATCAATGTCAACCACCAGATAACCTCAGCAGAATTCCTACCAACAATCTGAAAACCTTAGTACAATCCATGCAAGAAACCAGAAAACCTCAGTAAAATTCCTAACAACAACCAAAAAATCCTGGAAGAATTCCTAACAACAAGTCAGCCTTTAGAAAAAATCTACCCACAATCAGACAAACCCTACTGGATCCCTACCAACAACTAGACAATCTCAGCCGACCACTATCAACAAAATGACAACCCTAGTAAAATACCTTCCAATAACTAGGTAACTATATTAGTATCCTTACATACAGCAAGATAACTCCAATAAAATTCCTATCAACAACCAAACAAATTCAGTAGAATTCCTATCAGCAACCAGACAACCTTAGAAGAAACCCTATCAAAAACCAAACATATTGTTGCATCATGGCTAATGCACCTATTTTATTTTAATTTTTGTAATATTATTTTTCATATATTTCAAATTTATATATATTTATTTTATTAAACAGAATATATATATATGTTATGAATATTTTATTTTGTTGTTGAAAAAGATAGACAATCGAAGGTGCAGTCGTGAAAAAGGAAAGAAAGTTATTTACATTTCAAGTAGGTTTTATTTTCAATTACTTGAAAATAATTACACATCAACTATTTTTCACAATAATATAGATTTTACAAAATGAATCCCCATATTCGCGAATAAAAAAAATAGGTAGGTCAAGAATACATATTTACAACTATTCAAAGTATTCTAAATCTATGGTCAAAGATAAAAGATTAGTCAATGATGATAATAAAATACATGTTTTTGAAAAATAAAATATTTGTATTTTGTATTATATAATATATATATTATAAACAGATCTATGTATTATAAAATCACTATTTTTATTTTGGCACACTGTGTGACTTCACTTCCCTCTTTGATGTGAGAAATAAATAAATAATTCCGGAGACTACTTAAAGTAGAGTTATCTCATTATTCCCTTATATAAATTTGTAGGATGGTTGAGACACGTTCTGGTAAGATGCAAGATCCGGCACAAAAGAGAATCAAGGATGAAGAGTCTGCCAAGCCGCAACCTGGTGCAACAATTGGTCGAGATGCAAGTGCCGACCCAGTTGTCTTGAATCCCAACATAGACATCCCCAAGTACGATGGAACAGAAGACCCTCGCACATGATTTGAATATTTTGAAGAAACTGGTTTTTTGTTCCATTGGGCAGGCTACATTATTTCCCGTTATGCTGCCATGAATATGATTGGTAGCGCCAAAACCTGTCTGGGTGTGGGAAAATTTCAAGAGCCGCCTAATTCAGGATTTTGCCTCAGACGCCAACAAAGAAGAAATGAAGATGAGGCTAAACAGAATACAACAGTGGAATTAACCTACAATCAGGTTCGCAAAGGATATCCTTGTACTGTGCAACAAGGTCGACCCCCAAATTGAAGAAGAGACTAAAATAAATTGAGTTATTGGAGGGTTAAAGAAAGAATACTCTTTTGCTCTCTACCTAAACCCTCCTAAAAATACCAACGAACTTCAAGAAATTTGTAAAAAGATGGATTTTTTGAAAATGATTATTAAGAACGTTCCATAAAAATGCTGCAAAAAGGAAAAACTTAACCAAACATCCAAATATACCAAAAATTCTGTTTGAGGAGGAGGACAGAGCCAATATCCAATTATTTGTTTGGGCAGGTACTATAAGCCAACCCCCCATACCGATAAAACGGTGTTTACCTTACAACTCTGAACACTCGGATTTTCCTGGAAAATCTCTTAAAGATTTCTTGAAAGAGCTATGGTCCACCTGTGCTGTGTGAGCAGAAGAGCTTAAATTGACTGTTCCATTATATGTATTTCCATATGTAAATACCTGTTTTCTTTCCTCTTTTCGCTCTCCACCTCTCCCCTTCATATTTCCAAAATGTTTTTTTTTCTTATTTTCCATAGGATCATTCAAATAATAATATGTATATGTGATATCTTAGGACCTCTGGGACCAGTGTTACCTGATGCTAGACGAACCTCGATGTCAACTCTACCGTGCAGTCGTGGTGGAAGGCGACACAGCTGGGCCAAAGGTGAAATAAGCAAACAGAGATTCCACTAAGAAGCGTCTGACGTCAAGAAGGAATGGGACAAGGAGAATTCTGGCAGGAAAGGGTTTGCCTTTTATCGGAGCGTCCGGCGCACTGGGACTGGAACGAAGACTAACTAAGGACTGACTAACTGAGGATCGGGACCTCCTTTTATAGCTGAGCGGGTCCGAACAGGTCGCTGCCCTTTTCGGACGTAAAAAGGGGGGGGAAGTTTTATTATCCAGGAGGGCCACGACCTCGTAAAAGTTGGACTGGGTTTGCTAGGCCTTCTTCTATTCTCACCTAAGCCTGATTAGTTTTAACCTTAATTTTCTCCTGTTAATCTCCATTCCTTCTATCTGTACAGTTGCTATACTTTATTAGATTCTTACGCGGTACAGATTGATGTTAGTTGAGGCTTTTTATTTGCAGTAAATAAGAAGTTATATACAGTCACGTGGTGGAACATGTGGTAGTAGATATCTGGACTATTAACAACAAATCCCTGGTCTTAAATCATCACATATATTTATCATGTGTATATAATCTTTCTCCATTTTTACCCCTTTGTATATTTCCCACTTTCGTAGGTTTCTCCGTCTGGAACCCCAAGGAGAATCCTCTGTAAGACCTGTGTGTCTTAATAAAGGCTTTTGTGTGTGTGTGTGGTTATTAAGAACGTGTAGAAAAATCAAAAGCTCTATATAATGGACCACGCTCTCCTCGTTCCCATCATCAAGAGCAGGGGTCTCCAAACTTTCCAGCCTTAGGGCCATACTGATGGGGTCTTTCCAGCCTTAGGGCCATACTGATTACTCCAGTAAGTTCCGAGGGCCAAGATGGCAACACTGCATATTATTAATTTTCCTGTATTAATTGTTATGTTTATTTGTTATTAAATGTTATTATTAATTGTTGCTTTTGTGTGTGATTTAGCAGAATGGAAAAGAAGCGAAAAATTGATAGTGAATGCAGAAAATTCAAAGTTCAGTGGAACATTCAGTATTTCGTAATTGAGTCCAGTAACAAGGCGCTATGTTTGATTTGCAATGAAAGCATAGCCGTTCTCAAAGAATATAACATGAAACGTCATTATGAAACAAAACATTCTCAAAATTACTCAAAATATACAGGAATTGTGCGGACAGAAAAATTCGAAGCTTTGAAGCGCGGATTGAAATCGCAGCAATCTTTATTTACAAAAGTCAAAACTGAACAAGAGGCGGCAACTCGTGCCAGCTTTCGTGTGGCTATTGAAATTGCAAAACGTGGAAAACCATTCACCGATGGAGAAATGATCAAGGAATGCATAATTGCAGGTGTCGAAGAAATGTGCCCTGAAAAGGTAAATTTATTAAAAACTGTCAGTATGTCAGCAAACACTGTGGCTCGAAGGGTAGAAAACATCGCTGAAAATATATCCTCTCAACTGTTCGACAAAAATGGACATGTTGAGTGGTTTTCTTTGGCCTTGGATGAGTCAACGGATGTGTCAGATACTGCTCAGGTGTTGATTTATATTAGAGGAGTAGATAAAAGCTATGAAGTGCACGAAGAACTTCTTGATATGTATAGTATTCATGGCACAACTACTGGTACCGATATTTTTAAAGGAGTTGAAATGGCCATTAATAAAAAGAACCTTCGATGGAATAACTTGAAATGTATTACAACTGATGGAGGCAAAAACATGAGTGGGAAAGATAAAGGAGTGGTCGCTCTTGTGTCAAAGGCTGTAGAAAATGACGGCGGCTCAAAACCATTAGTCTTACATTGTATCATTCATCAACAGTCTTTGTGCGGAAAATGTTTGGATATGTCTGACGTTCTGAAACCAGTCATATCAACTGTTAATTTCATCAGATCTTTTGGGTTGAATCACCGAAAATTCCGACAATTTATTGCAGAGATTGGAGAAACAGACTTACCTTATCATACTGCCGTACGCTGGCTTAGTTGTGGGAAAGTCCTTCAGCGCTTTTTTGAACTTCGAGCAGTGATCGAAATTTTTTTGAATGAAAAGCACCGCCCTATTACTGAATTACAAAACAACGCATGGCTATGGAAGTTAGCATTATATGTTGATTTGACAAAACATGTGAACGAACTGAATTTGAGATTGCAAGGAGAAAACCAGCATCTTCCTGATTTATACACTAATATCAAATCATTCCGGATGAAATTGATACTGTTTCAATCACAACTACGAAGTAAATGTTTTTCACATTTTAAAACATGTGAAATATTCAGCCACACTACTGAGACTGAGTTTCCTATCGATTTTTCAATCGAAACTTTGAGTGCTTTGAAGATAAATTTTGATACTCGTTTCTCGGACTTTGATGCCATTGCGAATCAAATTAAGATTTTTCAGAATCCTTTTGATGCTGACATTGAAACCCTAGCCCCGGAACTTCAAATGGAAATGATTGATCTACAGTGCAGTGATATAATTAAGAACAAATATGAAAACTCATCTTTGTTGGAATTTTATAAGAGTCTTCCACTGACACAATTTGATAATTTGCATAAATTTGCTCGTGGGCTGTTTTCCGTTTTTGGTACTACTTATTTGTGTGAGAAAACCTTTTCCAAAATGAAGTACACAAAAAATGTATACAGATCTAAATTAACTGACGAGCATCTTAAATCTCTTTTAATAATTGGTACAAGTAAAATTAGTCCACAACTACAAACTATTGTCGGTGGAAAATCTCAATTACATACATCTCATTAGCATTTCATATGTCTTATAAGGTATGTGTTGTTCATTACCTACAATGTATAAAATGTAAGTTGGATTCATTTCAATAATTTGTTAGTTATTATATGCTGAAGTTAAATTTACTGCATAAATTATACATGTCTTTATTCATTACCATTCTGTGTTTCTTTATCCAACTTATCACAAACATTTTATTTGCTATAAAAAATATTTGTTCTCTAAAAGGAGTTTTCAAGTATGTCTCCGCGGGCCGGACAAAATCTGTCTGCGGGCCGGATGTGGCCCTCGGGCCGTAGTTTGGAGACCCCTGATCAAGATCAATGGAAGAATGCTCCGTCGTTTTGAAGACCATACCAGAACACTTCCAAGCCCCAGGCCCCCGCTCCGAGGTACTACCAGAACAAGCCTCTGCCCCAGGTCTCTGCCCCTAGACGACCTTACACTCCCAATCCTGAGCCAAAACCGGTCTACCCAAGGAAAACATACAATAAGAGTCCAGATTTAAACAAGAATAGGACAGAAGACGGGAGACCAATATGTTTCAAGTGTAACAAGCCAGGACACGTAGCGCGGTATTGCAGAGTAAGGTTTGTAAGAATTGTGAAAGAGGACCCCATAGTTACACAAGACAAGGTTGAAGAAGAAATTCGAATGGATAAAAGAACTGAGAAGTAGAGACCTCTGCTCTACGCTGACGTATGTAATAGCAGGCACTTGAGTATTCCTACACAGAATATATATGCCGCGCTGGAAGATTTAAACTAAGCATCGTGCCTGAGTCCGTCAATAAAAGCAAGTCGACCATGAATGGAATTAAAATGTTGGCACCCAAATATATATATATATATATAAAATGAATAATAACGTGGATATAATCGATATCTGCGAAGCTTTGATTGATACCGGCGACGATCTTTCAGTGGTCAACCTTAATACAGCACTCAATACAGGTCTCTAAATAATAAACCCTGATAAAATGTGCTCCGGATTAGATGGAAAAGAATTAGATATCGTAGGAAATATTTTTTAAATATAAAATTTGATGACAAAGCAATTACACATCACACATGTGATTTACACATTTGTGATCATGAGAACACATTGGCGAATATTTATACTTTAACGATATTTTCCTAAGAAAATAAATGCAAAAATTGATTGGCAGCGTGAAATAATCAAATATGATTTGACAGAAAATCGTGACGTAATGAAATATCAACAGAAGAAAATAAAAAGTGCAAAAGATGCCATTATACCAGAACTTTCTATTAAATTGATTACGGCATTTGTAAAAGCAGAGGATGGCGAATACATCATCGAGGAGAACCATGAAATGTTTTAAAACAAATGGACTTCGACTAGAAAGAAGCTTAATAAATGTTACGAATAAGAAAACATATATTTGGATAACAAATTAAATATATTAAAAATATTAAAAAAACCAAACATTGTGCTTTTTAAGCCAGCCAGCAAAAGTGAATATTATGAAAGAAGCCTGAAGAACCTTAATTTCATATAAACGAAAATTTATCATATAAGGAAAAGGAGCAATTGAAACAAGTTTTGGAAAAGTACGCGGATTTGTTTTTGTCGGGATTAGGAAGATCCAACTTAGCGAAACATCGGATTGATACAGAAGGTGCGAAACCGATTAAACACAAGCCGTATAGGGTGAGCGCTTAAGAGCGAGAAATCATAAAGGATCAAATTGATTAAATGCTCAGAGACGGCATAATTAGACCATCCTCGAGTCCATGGTCCTTCCCCGTAATATTGGTCAAGAAGCGAGATGGTAAGTATAGATTCTGCGTGGACTACAGGAAATTAAATGATGTAACAGTGAAGGATGTTTACCCAATTCCCAGAATTGATGAAGTATTGTATACACTTCCTTATCTTTCCCTTAACCTCTACTTGCCAATATCCTGGTTTAAGGTCTATTGCTGAAAAGTATTTGGATCCTTGAAAAGACAGCCTTCTCTACAGCACATGGCCTATATGAGTTCAACGCAATGCCCTTCGGACTATGCAATGCCCCTGCTACGTTTGAGAGGAATATGGAAAATATGCTTGGTAATCTTAGATGGAAAATTTGCCTCTGTTATTTGGATGACGTAATCAAATATAGCTCGGATTTTCAACTCATCTCAAAAGAATAGAAGCTGTTTTAAGATGCTTCGCGAGGCTAATTTAAAATTGAATAACAAAAAATCCCAATTTGCTTTCGTAGAACTGGAGATTTTTGGCCATATAACCAGCCAACATGGTATAAAACCGGTGGAGATAATATCAAGGCTATTAAAGATTTCCTTGGCCTAAAAAGATTAAAGAAGTTCAATCGTTTTTAGGAATGTGATCATATTATAGAAAATTTATCAAAGGTTTTTCGAAAATTGCTGATCTATTAACCAGTCTGAAAAAATTAATGTACCTTTTACCTGGACAGAAAATCAAGAAGAGGCATTTCAAACCTTCAAAGTAGCATTGATAAATCTCCTAATCTTAGGGCACTTTAATCCGAATGCAACTACTTACATTCATACTGAGGCGTCTAACATCGGCCTGGATGCAACATTTTCCCCAAATATCGGAGATAATGAAAAGGTGATATCATATTTGAGTTGAAAACTGAGCAAACTTAAGGAAAATTATTCGACTACTTAAAAATAATGACTAGCTGTTGTGTGGTCAAGGTCAGAGTTACGACCCTACCTATATGGAAAGCACTTCAAAATCGTAACTGATTATCACGCACTATGCTGGATTAAGAATCTGAAAGATCTGACCAGTCGATTAGCACGATGGGCACTGATGATTCAGGAATATAATTTCGAAATTATACACAAATCGAGAAATAAACATCTGGACGTTGATGGTCTATCTAGAGGACGCTTCCCGGAAAACTAGTGGAACGAATATTATGAAAGACTATTTCTGAATCACATAATAGACAAAAAGGATGATTTTATTGAGAATATTATGAAGAACCTTAGTGGAAACAAGCGTTCAATTACACAGAACTTTAAAGAAGAAAATGGATGTCTCTACAAGACAAATTCAAATCCTGAAGTTAGGGCATGGTTACTGGTAATGCTAAAGAAGAGAAGGAAGGAAATCTTGAGTGGATACCACAACCATATTCATAATGTCCATCTGGGCGTCGCCAGAACCACATACTGATTGAAGAATAAATATTATTAGCCTTCCGTGCTGAAAGATGTTTCCGAATTTGTAAAGACGTGTCATCTTTGCCAAAGTCGGGAAGGTTCAAATCAGTCGCCTTCTGGACTTTTGCAACCTATTCCCCCAGCTAACTACCCTTTTGAAAGAATTGGAATTGACTTTGTTAGACCCTTGACATCAACTAAAAGAAGAAGGAAATGGGTAATTGTGTTGACGGATACAAGGTATGCTGAAACAAATACAGTTCCAGAAGCAACAGCGAAAGAAGTCTTTACATTTTTAATCGAACATATTATTTTACGTCACAGGGCCTCAAGATTTCTTATTAGCGATATAGGTTCACAATTCACTAGCAATTTGATGAGGGAGGTTATGAAAATGTGCAAATTTAAACATTGCTTCACAACGAGCTACCACCCCCAGACTAACGGATTAACGGAATGGCTCAATAGAACTTTAATCAATATGATCCGTATGTATGTTAACGCGGATCAGAAGGACTGGGACGAAATCCTCTCTTTTATCGCCCACGCGTATAATACCACGATTCATTAAACAACAGGCTACTCTCCATTTTTTTCTATTGTACGGGAGGGAAGCCATGTCCCTCTTAGACGACGAGAATATCCCAATTGACAGTAACATGAACGATTACGACGAATATATAGAAATATTTGTGTGTATATATTTGTGTTAATATAGAAATTTCTTAGATAAAATAGCAAGGACGAGACAGGTAGTCATTAACAACACATAGAAGACTCAGGAAATAATGAAAAGAAACTATGACCTAAAACACAATGAGAGATTATATGAACCAGGACATTTAGTGGCAGTTTGGACACCAGTCAGGAAAATCGGAAAATGTGAAAAACTATTGAGAAAATATTTTAGCCTATATCGAATATTAAAGAAGCTGTCAAACGTAAATTACTTAATTGAGCCGAAAAATGATCCTGGCCAAGATCTATTGATTACCCATGTCTCAAGACTCAAACCCTATTTTGAAAGAATTGATGAGGTCACTCACGAGGACGTGACGACCTCTGGAGAGGGGGAAGTGTTGCATCATGGCGCATGCACTTTTTTTATTTTAATTTGTAATGTTATTTTTCATAAATTTTAAATTCAAATTTATATTTATTTATTTTATTAAACAGAATATAGATATATTATAAACAAATTTATGTATTATAAAATCACCATTTGTATTTTGGTACACTGTGCGATTTCACTGCTCTCTTTGATGTGAGAAATAAAATAATTATTCTGGAGCTACTTAAAGTAGAGTTATCTCATTATTCCTTTATATAATTTGTAGGATGGTTGAATTACGTTCTGTTAAGATGCAAGACCCGGCACAGGAGAGAATAAAGGATGAAGAGTCTGCCAAGCCGCAACCTGGTGCAACAATATCCAGTAGAATTCCTATCAACAACCAAACAACTCCAGTAGAAATCTTATCAACAACCAAACAACTCCAGTAGAAATCTTATCAACAACCAAATAACTCCAGTAGAATTC
Source organism: Cordylochernes scorpioides (assembly GCA_030710605.1). Lineage (NCBI taxonomy): Eukaryota > Metazoa > Arthropoda > Arachnida > Pseudoscorpiones > Chernetidae > Cordylochernes > Cordylochernes scorpioides. The sequence continues at coordinate 59,748,416 of CP092869.1, forward strand.
CTATAAACAACCAAACAAATTCAATAAATTATTATCAACAACCAAACATATCCGGTAGAATTTCTATCAAAAACTAGACGACCCTAAAAGAATTCCTACCAACAACCAGGCCAATCCATTGGAATTCCTATCAAAAACCAAACAAATCCAGTATAATTCCTATGAACAACCAAACAAACCCAGTAGAATTCTTATCAACAACCAAACAAATTCAGTAGAATTCTCATATCAAAACAACCAAAAACAAATTCAGTAAAATCTTATCAACAACCAAACATATCCGGTAGAATTCTTATCAACAACTATACGACCCTAGAATAATTCCTATAAACAACTAGACGACCTTAGTATAATTCTTACTGACCACCAGGCAACCCTAGTAGATTACATACCTACCAACAACCAGACAACCCAATAGAATCCCTACCAACAACCTGATATCAGCAGATTACCTATCTTAGCGTCGGAAAGATAGCACAGCTGCATAATTCCCATGATAGACCTTATATTAATCAGACGAAAAAGACAGCCTCGTGTATTTCATTATGAAGGCTCTAATCATTTTGACGCTTTCTTCCTTGCTCGTCGCGTCTGCATCAGAGGTAGGCTGATCCCCTGTTCTTGTAACGCCCATCTCATAGCACCACCAGTAGCATGCATTTACAGAAGATTTCCTACTGATTACATTGTACATACCGTGAAGAGGCCATGTCCCTCTCTTGACTAGGTTTGCAATGATTAAATTGAGGCGTATTTTGAAGACCTCGACAATATAAATATTTGGAGGATTTGATAAAAATGGCAGGGACTTTATGTAGAAACGTACATCCCTATAAAGGGGGAGAGATTATGTTGAAAATAAATAATATATTTAGGATAAATTTGTGTTTTCATTCCAAACAATGGTATTTATTATATTGCCCTCGTATTGTAACGTCTCTCTTAAGTCACCATCATTCTAAACAATCCTATTTGTAAATAATTTAAACTTGATTCATTTTCTATAATGTGTGTGAGAGAATGATATATTGATGTTTTCGGGGGGGTCTTTCAGGATCTTATAGGCATATAAGTAGCTATAGCGGTGAGATATGCAAATATGATATAAAAGCATATGTATTTCATCAAAACATCGTGAAATTTTAACATCCGTATAAGCCAAGATCTCATCATATTATTGATTTAAATAGAAGCCTTATAGATTACTATGTTCTACATTTTCAATGTGTGGGCTAATATTGCTATCTATTATAAATAAAAGGCAATTAGCTGAGGGAATAGTTTATTTTATATATATCGGCAATACACGGGATTTAGGGTTCAACAGCCCTTCGACAGGTATAACTACGCTAATGAGGTTTTTCGAATCTAAACCGAAGTAGGATATATAGTAGTGGTTATATCTGTCGAAGGGCTGTTGAGCCCTGAAGCCCTTGTATTGCCGATATATATAAAATAAACTTTTCTCTCAGTGAATTGTCTTTTATTTATAATTTTACCGAAGGGATTATATTAATAACAAATTACTATCTATAGACATATTTAGCTCATTGAGAGGACACGGCTCAACAATGGATAACCCTTCCACACTTATTTCATTAATTAAATCTACTAAACAGCTTCTTATATAAGAATTCAAACGCTATAACACTATTTTCAAAATAAAAGAAATTTTCTCCCTCCATTTACTTGCTAGTGTTCTGGGCTCATTAGTAGTGATCCTTCACAACGATATCTTCAGCCAAATCTACCTGACCGAACTGCCATTCTATTTGACTGTTCTGTTCATATGGACTACAATTTATAGAATTTCTTCATGGTTTTAAAGTTTTTTTGTGGACATAAAATTTAAGGGACAGCAGCGATTTTTAAAACGCGTTAAGTTTTCGAATTGAAGTTTACAGATGGCACGATTATAACTTGTATTTGGTTTCTATCGTAATTCTTCGTTTAATTCATATTGGAGCAGAATAATATGTGTGGCATACTAGGTTTATCATCATTAGTCACGTGAGGTTAAGTCAGTATTTTATTTATAAATATTTTGTTTAGATATATCTCAGTTTTTTCAATGTTTAAAATAATTATAAATATACTTACTTATTAAAATAAATATGTTTTATATTTTCTTACTCCTTTATTTATTTCAATTCAAAGCGCTATGTCCACCTAGGGACACTTGCCCTGTCATACATGTATGCTTCTACAGTTGTCTATACATATATCTGATAATTTGAAAGCCCAGTCGTTCTGCCATGTCCTTATATTGTCCCACCACCTTGTGCCCTGTACCAAACTAAATCTACTACTGTATAACATGATGTACCGTATAAGAGCCAAATGAAATACGGACTGTATGTCAGACAGACAGAGAAAAACAAGGAGATAATACGATTATAGATATTAATAAACGATTGCAGTTAGGCCTAGAGTTAAGAGGAAAGATTCCCATCTCGCATCATTAGAGTTAGGTCAACGACACGTTTTTTCCTGAGAACTCCAAGATAAAGGACCCCGGAGTTGAATTCGCTAAAAACAACTTTATTTGGGTCAATGCTCCATCCTCACATTTTCTGCTAGAACTATCAAAGATGGTTCCTAGTCGTTTGGACCAATCCAGGCGATTCTTCATTTTCCATGATGTAATGAATGACCAATAAAAACTAAGTATAGGTCGTGTGACACCACCCGACTGGGGAAGTCTCAGTAGCGTCTCCGAGTCTCATCCGTACTATATGTGTCTCCACATCCAGCGTAAATCGCGGGGCGTAAGCTCACTCTACTCCGTTGTTCTCTGTCTCTCAGCATCGGTTCCCTTGACCAACCTATCCAGTGTCCTCACTCCTTTAATCACGACTGCAAATTCACCCCAACCCAATCCCAAACTTCCAGTTGACAGCACCTTAGCTGTTACACCTACCACAGGGTAAACAGAGAGTCGGCAAGATTCGACATATATATATATATATTTACAAAATTGTAGGTCGTGAAAAATAGTCAAATGATCTTAACAAGTAGAAAGAAAGAGAGAGAAAAAAAAACGAGACCAGAGAACTTTGTACAAAAGAAATGTCTGGCAATATATCTACAATCAACATAATAAATTAGCAGTTTCTTAAATTATATTTGTTGCCATATAATTTGAAATATATCTACAAAAGGTATTAAATGTAATATACATTCTTTACTGGATATGAAATCATCTGGATCTGTTACAATTAAAATATTGTCGATTCTATAGTCTTGAAAATGCCCGCAAAATACACTCGAGGTGTTGTTGCTTATTCGTTCTGGTCTCACTTATAATATCGATATGGAAACATTGAAAATTGACATAAAGCCAACCCTCCAGGAAAGTGCAACAATATAGATCGAATATCGATGAGTAAGTCTTCAGTTATTTTATAACAAAATTTTCGATGAGGTAGATATACAAGTTAATATATAGAGAACTTTGATTTATTTCAACTTAACGAGTATTAGCGTTCTTCGTTCCTGGAACCAGGGTGTGTGTTATATATGAATATATATCTCTTTAAAACGATCCAGGAGGAAAACGTTTTTTCAACATCGGAAACTGAGTTTAAAAAAACTGATTGATTTAGATAGATATTTTTCCAGAGTTAAAGTTCTGTGTTCTCTAAAACCCGGGTTATACACGGTAGGATCAATAAGTTCCCGAAATTTTAAAAATATATATATGAAACAACTTTTGAAAGATGTAAAATAATTTTACTGTAAATATGTTTACATTACTATGCTATGAATAAATAATTAATTTAAAAAAAGTTCGGGAAGACTTTTTGATTCTACCTTGTATATATATATTTCAAAGTCAATACAATTATTCAATTTAATTTAGGCCTAATTTTCTGTTGTTTATATATTTTAAGAAATGGAAGCATTTAAAACCACGAATGTTTCCATTCAAATTTCAAACAAACTTCCACTATCTACGATGAAATAATTATTGGGAGGGCTTGGCTTATCAGTGGTGAACCCTCCTAGTGGTTTCGCCAATTTAATTTACCAGAACGCTTCTTGGAGTTCTATTACTGTATTGGACGATTATGCTTATATTAGGCTGCAATGAAGAGTGGAATCTTAGAAATGGTGTTCAAGAAAGCTATTGACATAAGCTTTTAGGACAGCAGAATATTATATAAATATTTTAATCGAGCAATGCTCTTCCGCAAACAATAAATACAAGGCCAGTTAGGAATAATTAATTATAAGGTTATAATGTGGCATCTATGTCATATAGATGACATTTTATCGTCTTATAATCTATATTTCAAGTTTTATTAATTAATTGTTAACACAGAGTATGTGTGTAAGATCATAAGAAAATGGCGATACCGTAAGAAAAATATTAAGTTTCTCTTTGTTTATCATATTTATAAGTTATTCTTTTATATGTTCTCACTCTTGTAAATCAATAAAAATGATGTTTGATCAATCATCTTGGTATAAATATCTTTATAAAAAAGAGAGAGTCTAAGCAAAGTCAACACTAATATAACTCTCAAATATCGTTTTCTTAGTGAAAGAGCAATGTTCGAAATCTTTTATGTGTCTGATTATAGTCTAAGTAAAGAATAACCTCTCATTAGACAAATTATCTAAAAACCATGAATACTCTAAAAGCTGGTATCATTTAGGAGGTTGAGTTATCAGGAAATTTTATTTTATATTATATACAAAATTAGCTTTAAAGGAAGTGGTTTGTCATAAGACATGGGTGACTCATTGGAGGCTCCTCTATATCTCAACAGAAAATAACAATAGTTTCAAGTATTTATAAATTTCCAGCTATACGGGCCGATAAAGTTATCACATAGATCTGACCAACCATTTAATCGAATAAAATGGCAAAACTGGAAGAAGGGTTTATCACTCTGATGAACCATAACCCTTCCTATATCATATCATTTCAGCATAATATAGAAGCAATTTGAAGATAAATGTGCACAAATAAAATAGCTTTATTCAATTCCTTTTATCATTAGTCCGTTCATATATGTATATATGTGCGCATACAATATACAGTGTTAATTATATGGGAATCCCTCCATTTTCTGATATATAACTTAGTAGACAAATCACGAAGAATGAACAAGTAATATTTTATGTTCAATATCTCTATGTAATATGCATGTTTAACTTGTATCAGCTATATGTGTCCTGCAGATATGGTTATGTGACATGGCATACGACTGCAGAGAAAACGAATGCTGCCTGGGAATGCTCGTCAAACAATGCATGCCCATTCCCGGAGAAGGTAATTTTATCATATTACTGAGAAGAGGTGATTCGCCTAGGGCAGGGGTCGGCAAACTTTTGAGTCGAAAGAGTCAAAAATTGCAATTTACAAAATTTCTAAGTTTTTAAAGAGCCACATTTTTTCTTGGCAAGAATAAATAGCAATCACATAAATAAAATTTGCGTATGGAACTATATGAGCTGACACTGATTAGCCAAGTCCTCCCAATATATTTTTTCATCGCAGTAAGGACAGTAGAAGTTCGTTTTATGTATAAAAGAAACATTCGCACTTTTAAATCCTTTTATTTTACATGTATAGATGGCGCGTTATTGCTTTGTGTTAATTTATTCCTAACTGGCCTTGTCTTTATAGTTTGCTGAAGAGCATTGCTCGAAGCAAATATTTGAATGTAATTCTACTGTCCTATAAGCTTATGTCCATAGTTTACTTGAAAACCATTTCTAAGATGCCATCCTTCAGTGTAGCATATAAAAGCAGAATTATCCAATACAGTATTAGAACTCTGAGAAGCGGTCTGGTGGATTAAATTGGCGAAACCGCTGGGAGGGTTCACCACTGATGAGCCAAGACCTCCCAATATATTTTTTCATCGCAGTAAGGACAGTAGAAGTTCGTTTTATGTATAAAAGAAACATTCGCGCTATTAAATCCTTTTATTTTACATGTATAGATGGGGCGTTATTGCTTTGTGTTAATTTATTCCTAACTGGCCTTGTCTTTATAGTTTGCTGAAGAGCATTTCTCGAAGCAAATATCTGAATATAATTCTATTGTCCTATAAGCTTATGTCCATAGTTTACTTGAAAACCATTTCTAAGATGCCATCCTTCAGTGTAGCATATAAAAGCAGAATTATCCAATACAGTATTAGAACTCTGAGAAGCGGTCTGGTGGATTAAATTGGCGAAACCGCTGGGAGGGTTCACCACTGATGAGCCAAGACCTCCCAATATATTTTTTCATCGCAGTAAGGACAGTAGAAGTTCGTTTTATGTATAAAAGAAACATTCGCGCTATTAAATCCTTTTATTTTACATGTATAGATGGGGCGTTATTGCTTTGTGTTAATTTATTCCTAACTGGCCTTGTCTTTATAGTTTGCTGAAGAGCATTTCTCGAAGCAAATATCTGAATATAATTCTATTGTCCTATAAGCTTATGTCCATAGTTTACTTGAAAACCATTTCTAAGATTCCATCCTTCAGTGTAGCATATAAAAGCAGAATGATCCAATACAGTATTAGAGCTCTGAGAAGCGGTCTGGTGGATTAAATTGGCGAAACCGCTGGGAGGGTTCACCACTGATGAGCCAAGACCTCCCAATATATTTTTTCATCGCAGTAAGGACAGTAGAAGTTCGTTTTATGTATAAAAGAAACATTCGCGCTTTTAAAACATTTTATTTTACATGTATAGATGGCGCGTTATTGCTTTGTTTTAATGTAAGGAACTATATAAAGAGCCACAGCTTCACATCCAAAGAGCCGCAGTTTGCCGACTCCTGGCCTAGGGGAAAGCGAGCTCTTATCATGACGTCACAGGCGACGCCAGCTAGTTCTCACAGGCGCCACGAGAGGAGCTGGAGTCCGCCTAAAAACGGCCACTGAGTTTGGCTTCAAAATTTAATGCGAATGAATAGTATTCATGTGAAAATGAGGCACCTTTCCATTTTATTGCAATGAATGCATAACGTCTACAGGTATGGAGTTCTGTTCAAATTTTCCAAAGTTGACATCGTAGCTTATTTATCTATCTGCATATAAAAATTCTTTTTAGAGATAAAATTAGAAGTTTATTGTTTTAATGCACTTAATGAATACATTTTTGTATTTTATCATAAGGAAGAGGTGCTATTTTAAATATAAAAGATGGAATAGTAAATTTGAAGACAAAATTAAGCAATAAATAAAAATGTATGTAGGAAATAGAAAAGAAAGGGTGCAGCATTAATTAAGTAGACCAGAAATATATACTAGAAACATACAATAAAGGGCCAAGAAGTATATAAATAAATTATAAATAGAGAGAGAGAGACAAGAAAAGGGGGACAAGAAGTATATAAGCAGTCCAGACAATACAAGAAATAATACAATAAAGGACCAAGAAGTATATAAGTAGACCAGACAATACTATAGAAATAGATAGGTAAGGGCCAAGAATTAAATATGTAGACATGAATCATACTATATACATACAATAAAGGACCAAGAAGTATATTAATATGTTAGAAATATAGAAGAAAAGGGGTCAGGTAATATATAAATAGACCAGACAATACAATAAATAAAAAAATAAAGGGCCAAGAAGCATATAAAAACCAATAAGTATACAAAAGGTAGACAAGAAAGGACCACGAAGTTTATAAGTATATATATTGAACCGTACAAGAAACAGACAAGAGAAATAGTTAGAAAGTACATAATCATATCATCAATATACAAGAAAGGGCCAAGTAATAGAAGAAACTGATGAGTAAGAGAGATACGCACCCCGTCATGATATCAGAGCCATTTTTGAATTTCAAAGCGTCATTTTCCTAACCATTTCATGCAAAAAGTAAAAATTTGCTTTTGGGAAAACTCTTTCTTTATCAGGAATTTGTGCTAGCAAGCTATCATACTTAAATACTCTACTTAAGTCAGATATAACAGTAAAAATAACTAACCAATATATCTATATATCTTATATTTATAAGTTCTATATATTTAAATTATAAGACTTTGTACTCCCACGCTAACCCAGGCTATGTATGTACAGGGGATCGATGTTCTATGATAAGAATGGCAGGATGCGCGTGCAAGACTGGTACAACCTGCAGAGTGAGTTAGCCTATACTCTAGATATATACATATTATATATAAAAAAAGAATTCTGCTGATTTTGGAATATTATTGAGATATATATAGAAATTTTACTTGCTCTGATTGATTTAGAGAATTGAGCATTTGTTTGAAGAGTACATGAGTATTCAAATTGTAAATATTGCAATGCAGTCGTGAACAGAATGCTACAAATAGTTTAGATCAGAGTTAGCTTTAATAAAGCTTAAGGAATATATAATAAACAGAATTTGTTAAAGTACTGCCTACCTTAAGGCGAGTAGTATAAGAAAAAGGAAAGACTTATTTACATAATTACAAAAGGTTTGAGCCGGCCAACGGGTAACCACAACAATAGATTTATATAAAGTCGCGACCTCTGACAGAATAGTTTAATCTATGAAATTATAATTTTGATATAAAATAATTTTTATATAACATGCATACTCTACATTACTTTTACAATGTTGTTCATCACTTATATTACATAATTCGTCCAGCTATTCCAAACATAGATAAAGACATGTCTCTCCTACATATCTTATTTTAAATTAAGAAAACATTAGAATGTTTGTGCTGCGCAATCCCGACCTTTCACAATTCAAATATATACTTAAATTGTAACTATATTACTTCTCATTTTTATGCGTAAAATAAATTGTAAAAAGAACATATATAAAACACAAGTATTAATTGATTTAATACTAATTATAAAATGTTCTGTGTCTTTTAAAAATTATTCCTAAAGATGTTTTTATGAGAAAGATGAAGTTTAAAAAATGATTTTTCAACAGAAATTTTATTTCTCTTTTTGGGTTAGATGGTCTTATGCTAACTCTAGGAGGTAGTGCACTCCAAGAATCTCAAATTCCATAGTTTCTGCGTCAGGAGTCATAAAAATATATTTGATGCTGTGGACCTACTCATTATAATAAAATATTTAGCTTTAGAAGGCCTTGGTGAAATTGTTTGAAAGCAGTGTTTTTGAGGTTTTCTTTTATTAATTGTGAGATTATGGTGTGTGAATGTTGCTTTATTTATATCCAGTTACTTAGTTTATCCTTAATGTTATTTGGCCATTGTTTATCACAATATAATTTATTTATTCAACAGTAATTACACTTTTGAAATATTCCCATCGTAATTGCAGTAGAGTGATTTTATTGCCACAATATTTTTTATGCTTTCTTCAACACGAAATTAGGTAAATTAATTTAATTGATTAATTATTTCCACAGAGTATATGTTAAAATCACAAGTAAATAAGCGCTAACCGTAAAAAAAATAAAAAGTTCCTTTGTTTAATATTAGTTTCTTTTTTCTATTATTTCTCTCTCTTGTAAATCAATAAATATAATGTTTGATTATAATTCTTGGAATGAGTTTCTTAAAATAATTCTAAGCAAAGTTAACAGACATTTTTTTAATCTGTGAACAGATTGAGAGAGCGAAGTAAAGTATCTACCTAGTTATCACAAAAACATGCACAGAGGATGCTTGTAGTTATTTGTACGCCGAATTAACGTGGAGTTCCACTGCGCGTGCTTATCGAATGTTAACAGACACAATAGGCTCATTAATCTTGTAATAAGTGCTCGCTCTATCACAGAAAGTATACATTAATTAATTTATTTCTTTTAAAATTCCAAAGAAAATTACAAAATAAGTGGAGAGTACCGTTTTGGCACTTTCCAAGCAAAGGATCGGTCGAAAAACTATAATAAAAGTTTTAAAACGTGATTTTCATGACTTCAATGAGTTGACTTAGTATCGTTTAATTAATAGCGTTGGAAAATGACGACTGGCAAAATATTCTAGACTAGATACACCACCTAGAATGAGTAGACGTCCCGCGCGTAGTGAAACACTGATTTAAAAATTTGACCGTTTGACGTCGAAAAATAAAACCCCGAGTCAAAGAGAGATTGAAAAACAGTGCAACACATCTGCTCAAACCATTTACAAGATAATCCACAAGGATTTCCAAAAACCTGCGTAAGAAGGCAACCCTTCACGTTCTGAAGCCATCTCATCGACAAACTCGAATGACAAACTGCAGGAGGCTGTATGAGGACCACCTAGCATGAGAGAAGTCCGTCGTGACCCTGGATGAAGCGCTGACTAGCTGACTGCAACGTGACACGCAGGATATGATATAGGAAGGAGAGAGAGAGATAAGAAGTCGAGAAGTTTGTGTTCCAAAAAAAGGAAATGTTTGCCGAGATCTTTATCGTAGTTGGGGCTTTAAGTGCCGATGTAACTTTTTCATTGTAGAAAGTTACAAAATATTTTAAAATTAGGAATAAATATATATTATGTGGAGACAGTATTACAATTTCTACTCGAACACCACGTTCCAGCTCTCTACGGCGTGAACACGAATAAAGTCTTTGTTGATCTATTGATCCTCTAATTGATCTAGCATCTTGCCAGTCCATAACAAGAAACAACACCAACTTTTAGCCTATCTGGAGACCATGCCTTAGGGCTATGGACATCGTTGGTTCATGGGGATATTTTATTTCATGAGACCCACAAGAATTTCAATAAAAATTTAGTATTTGCGTCGAAGAGAGTTTTCAAATGAAAAAACTAGTCACTTACTAGCTAAATTCCACTTTCGGCAAATTTTTAACGAATTCCTTATGTTTATCGTGATATTAAAGCCCTACACTACTCTAGACTGGCAAGGAACATTTGCCTGAAATAAAGTTCTCTAGTTGTTATTGAATCTCATATGGCGTAATGGCTCTGCCATCGATTCACGTACCCGATAGTAGGAACAGTCAATAGGTGACGCCTTTTCAAAAATATTTTTGAAAAATAAAATATAGTATTTCAAAAATCTAGTCAGTCTACTGTTTATACGTACATTAGGCCTAACAACTAAACTGGGGCTGTGTTAATTGAAAAAGGAGGAGATCTAGAGAGGTGTTAAGATATCTTTGAATAATCTGAATATATATAGTTGTCACTCAACTAACAATTTGTGATCTCATGAGTATATTGCATACACCCTTTAAATGTGACTACAGGTATTGAATTTAATTTTATCAAGTATATATACTAATGAAAAAATCAAAAGAAGTGGAGTTCATTGGTGACGCCAGTCGTCTGTTTATTTATTTAATTTTGATGAAACAAGCAATTTTGTGCACAATTGGTTATCTAGTGAATCTTCAATAAAGGTCACTGTGTATCAAATATCTTTCATAGTTATTGTCTGAATACCAATATACATACTAAAAGCACAACTCCCTAACCTTTTGTTTAATGAGAGTGTATATTTCCAGTTACAAATAAATTAAACGGGTATGTCGTGTGTGGCAGTACAATCGGGAAGCAAATGAACATCAGTGCCAAAAGGACTAGGAACGTCTGCGGAGAAGAAACACCTCGTTCAAGAAATAAAATTTTACCTCTATGTGAAAAAAGAGAGATTATTTTTTATCTACACTACACACACTAGTAACCTGATCCAAACAGGTCTACCTTGTAAACATAGTTTTAGAAAATAACGCTTCAACGCCGTCCTGGACACTATACAAATCCGACTCTACCAATAATGATAAAATTTAAACAACATTATGGCATCTTATAAATGTAGATTTCAAGCTTCTTTCTTCATGTGTGCCATAGGTACTTGATATAAGTACCAGCAACGGCGCATAGCAAGCAGAATACTCGGTATCTACATTGAGTGTGAGTGTGTGTGAAAGAAACATACAATTATATTGTCGAATTGTAAGGTTTTATCCTGACATATATCTGCAAGAAATGAAATCATTTACTAAGATTTGACCTTTTTTAATTGACGATATATATATTTAACATACCAAACCCAGATACGGTTTGTGTTCTTCGTCTCTTAAGGACGGTATAAAGAGGACAAGTGACCTTGTAAGGTTATGCATCTAAAGTTTCTCTTTATTGCAGTAATACGAGATGGAAAGGGTAGACTAAAGTAATTTCGCTGTTAGAAGAATCATTGAAGTCGTGGACGTCATTCCCGCTTCACACATTCCACGTCCAGCTTGGGCGACAGCGACTTGTAGGCTGTTCCGCTGCAGACATACTCATTACGGCGTTGAACTTTACAGAGCAATCCGTACAGGGCAGCCGTTTTGTCTTGTTCCGTCATCCCGCTTGGACAACTTTGGCTCACCTTTACCATCAGAAGAACATCTGAAATACTTCTTACGCTCCGCAACGATCCAACCATGCTTTCTTGAGGCCAACTGCTTTGAAACTCCTGTCTCGAGACCTTTTCGTTCCCTTGTCCTCTTCAGCTGCCCTATTTCATGAGGGAACGTGGTATTTCCTTGTGTCGCTCACCACTCACGCCGTATTGGCTGATGGGAACGGGAAGCCAGATGTTTTAATACATATATTTGTTTAAAAAATGCTCGATAAACTATTTTGACCCAATATTTTTATGCACAATGGGGTACAAAATAAACTCAAATTATTTTCTTTTTTCATATTCAATAATTAACCTCAGATTCAACATCTACAGGATTACTAACGACTCATAATTTACTAAGAATTGTCAACATTTATTCAAGTTTCGAAATATTTGGTAGATATAATATATGTTTTAATATTCAACAATGAATGCACAAATTTGACAATTGATTGTAAACAAAACAAAAACAAAACAAAAAAACATAATTAGAATTTTCCTTTCAACAATTCCTTAGATTTAACATTTTGAAAACTATTAAATTCTATTTAACCCCTACACACATTGACCGATATGAAATTGATTCAAATATATATTTTTATGACCAACAATACGTTCCAATGTATATAATTATTGTCAAAACCTAGATTTAGCAGTTAATTTCAACAAGAGAACTAGATTTGACATTTTATTGTCAAAAAAAGGAGATGATTCGACAATTGAAGATCATAAATGAACTTCAAATTTGTCAAGATAGTCAAAGGGACGAAAACCTATTATTTTTATGGCAACAATACGGGGCGACGTTTAACTTTTCTTTGCTAAAATTGAAACTATTTTTACATTTTTTGGTGTCTATATAAAGACCCAGATTTGAAATTTATGGCAAACATATTGAGATATATTTTATTTTTCATTGTGTCAATAATTTATTCCTAATCAAAATTTCAAAATCCAATGATGTTATAACTTCTTTCATACCCATTCTCATCAAATATATCTAATACAGAGACCTACCTTGTGAATGCAATTACCACTCACGGATTCAATCAGTCTAACCATTTGATTAATTTATCGCCTATTTAAAAATAGCAATACATTTGTTTTAAGCAGCATGGACAAAACTACAAGTTATTTTTTTTGTATTTGCTGTCAAGTATTTTCTGAGAACAAATATAAATACAGTGCGTGGAATGTATATATATATATATATATGTGTGATAACCGAGGGTCTCTCTTTCTGTGGTGTGGTAACCGAGAGGGGCAAACCTGTAGTAACCGAGAGGGACAGTCAGGGCGTGGAGAGTTTTCCAGTACGTCTCTGCACCTTGGAGGACCTTTAACAGTTCTCACAGAGTACAGGCAGTCGTGGTCGAGGCAGAGTGAAAAGATTAGGAATGTCTACACACAAAAACGAAGAGACACAGTTGTAGTAGGAAAGTTCCGTGAACAGATAGGAGTCGAGCTAAGAGCAAGATGGAGATAGAAGAGTTCTTACTGTTCTACATGGTCGATTAGGTGGACCTGGGTACAACCAACGAGGGTCCACGCTGATGGTGAAGTGACTATATTTTCGGCTAGGGCAGAGGCCTTATATATCTTTGCCGAGAGAGGAGGTATGCGGGAGTATGGACTTTGAGCGGGTGCAAAGGGCGTGAAGCGTCAGCGATATTTTATACCCAATGACCTGATAGGCAACGACCTGCAAAATTTTTCTTTAGGGTTGTTGGACTTCTATCTCGATTTTAGACCTTTTTAGACTTCTATCTCAATTTATTTGCTTTAGCTCTACTCTTAATCTATTACATAGTATATTTATTCATCCTCAGTTTGTACAAAGTACATTACATATGATGATGTAATGACACATGTCAATCATGCGTATATATATTTATAGATGTGTTTCTATTATACAACATGACAATCTTGTTATAAGTATTATACAATATAGGGTTGTTGGTTTAAATTACCATATATATATATAATTTCTAACATTTTCTTCATAAGATGTTTAATCATTCGATTAAAAAATTATTACGATTAAGTTTTTATTTTTTTTCTTGATAATAGTAATATAATTTTATTCGCGATCGAAGTTGTGGCCCATTGTTTTTATTACATCCCAAACACGATGCGACGCCAGCCATCTCTGTCTTGAGTTCGATGCAGCATTTCGGCGACCATTATCTTGATAATAGAAGAGTTTTTTGGAATCTAAAATATTTTCTAAAGCCAATTTTTCCCTTTCTTTCTGATAAAAATACGTTTCTTGCAAAAATTTTAAATTTGATTTAAAATATTTCCATTGGATCATTTTTCTTCTACGTCTTTTGTAGATACAACGAATTGTAATACCATTTTTCTTTTAGAACACTCGGCATATCTTTTGCAGAAATGTAGAAAACTTTCCTCATTTGTATGTGCGTGATCTATATAAAATTTAAATTTATTTGAGTTGTTTAATTTGAATTCATTTTAACCCATTTTTTGAAAATTTTAAACATTATTAGAAACACATTTTAAATCCTTTGAGTATGTGTCTTTTATTTTCCACTCTAAAGACTATATATCATATTTCTATATTTTAACCAATACGCCTTATTCTTGATATATCAAGGAAATTAATAAGTACGCGTTTCGGGCTGTTAATCCTCATCAGGTGTGTGCGGGATGTTCGTTATTTAATAATTGGCCAAATTAAAGAAACGATTAGTTTATATTTATTCCGTAAGATGGCGTAAGCCATCAGCAACCTTTACAATTTCATTTTTTACTATTTTTCAAATTATAACAAGTTTTATAAGAATTTAGATGTAGAACAGAATAAAATATTATATAATGATATAAAGTAGAATATAAAGAAAGGACAACAATATCCGTTCAACTGAATGCTGATGATGACTTTATGCCATCTATCGGAATAAAATATTATATATCTTTTGATATTTTTATCTTTCAACATAATTCGGTCAAAACATTGAATACAGATATTATTTTTATTTTTATTTGACCCTTAAATGGCATTTATTACCCACAAATGGACATTTACCAGCTCAAAATGAACTCATATTTGACCTTATATGTAAATACAAGTATAAGACATGGCCTTGTATAAGACATGGCCTAATTTTCGTTGCCAATAATTAAGTTTTATTATCTTTCATAGTAAAAAATTTAACTTATTACTAATATTCATTAGTCAAAAATGAACGTAGTTTTGCAATTACATTGCAAACAAGGGACCATAGTTAAGATTTCATGCAAACCTTGGGCTCTAACTTAACGTTCCTTTACAAACAATGGGACCTTAATTAATATTTCATTTAAAACAACAGGCCCATAGTTAACATTTTTTGGAAAACAATGGGCCCTTAGTTAACTTTCATTTCAAACAAAATTGTCCCTTATTTAGCTTTCATTGAGAACAATGGGCCCTTAGATAACATTTCATTGCAAACAATGGTCCCTTTTTAAGCATTTCATTTGAAGTAATGGGCCCTTAGTTAACATTTCATTGAAAACAAAAGGCGTTTAGTTAAAATTTCATTGCAAACAATGGGTCGTTAGTTGATACTTCATTACAAACAATGGACTTCTAGTTAATATTTATTTGCAAACAATGGGCCGTTAGTTAACATTTAATTTCCAACAATGGGCCCATAGTTAACATTTCATTACAGAAAATGGGCCCTTATTTGAAATTTAATTCCAAAAATGGGCCCCTAGTTAGCATATAATTGAGAACAATGGGTACTTAGTTAACATTTCAATGAAAACAATGGGCCCTTATTTAACATTTCAATGCAAACAATGGTCCCTTTGTTAACGTTTCATCACAAACAATAGGTACATCGTTAACATTTCATTACAAACAATGAGACTTAGTTACTATTTCTTTGCAAACAAAATACCTGTAGTTAACATTTCATTGCAGACAATGGACCCTTATTTATTTATTTTTTTTGCAGACATTGGGCCCTTATTCAACATTTCTTTGAAAACAAAGTACCTGTAGTAAAGGTTTCATTGCAGAAAAAGGATCCTTTTTTAAAAAATATTTTGCAGAAATGGGCACTTATTTAACATTTCATTGCAAAAAATGGAGCCTTGGTTAACATTTATTTGCAAACAATGGGCCTTTAGTTGACATTTCCTTGCAAACAATGGGCCATTTGTTAACATTTCATTGAAAACAACGGTCCCTTATTCAAAATTTCATTGAAAAAATGTGCTCTTAGTTAACATTTAATTGCAAACAATGGGCCTTTAGTTAACATTTCTTTGCAAAAAATGGTCTCTTTTATTAACATTTCATTACACACAATGGGCCCTTAGTTAACATTTTATTGCAAACAATGGGGCTTAGTTAAAATTTCATAAAAATTCAATATCCAGACTGAAAAATATATATATTTTTTATTTGATTTTCATTTGTTATTAATATATAAAGAATATATATATATCGTAATTTAAACAAAGCTATATAAGCTAATAGTCCTTATTTAAGCTTGTACCATATTAATAACCATTAACTCTGTCCCATCTGCCTTCACCACATATTTCGTGTGATTAATTATAACTTTATTTTTGTGGTAAGCAGATAAAAGAGGAGAAAATGTATTTAAAGTAAGTATTTATTAGGTAAAATATAAGACGTTATACAAAACAAAACAACTACATGGGGGAGATTAGGGTGGCATGTTTTTGTCTGTGGCTCCTCCAGGCGGTGGCGCCAGGAACTAAAATGACGTCACGTGTCGTCTTGCTTTCACTCTTCAACACTTCCACTTGAAAGCAAGGCAGACATTCCAATGTCTTTGAAAAGTCTTTTAAAGCGTGTTGCTGGTAGAGCCTTTGTGAGAAGATCAGCCAATTGTTCTTCTGTTGGACAGTTGAATATCTTGATGATTTTCATTTTGTGCTGTTCACGTATAAAGTGAAACTTGACATCAACATGTTTAGTGCGCTTGTGAAATTCTGGGTTCAAGATCAGTCTAATAGCACTCTGTTTGTCAATCATCAAAGGAACAGGATTATCATTGGGTGTCAGTTCCTTGATCGGTAGTTTAAGCCATACAGCTTCCCTTGAAGCCATGCTTGCTGCAATGTATTCGGCTTCTGTGGTAGAAAAAGCCACAACTGATTGTCTTTGGCTAGTCCAAGTGACTGGTCCTCCTGCAAGTAGGAAGATGTATCCTGAAGTGCTCCGTCGTGTATCAATGTCACCAGCAAAGTCAGCATCAGAGTATCCAATTAATTTAATCACATCTTTTCTTTTGTATAGGATGCCTGAGTCCAAAGTTCCTTTCAAATATTTGAAGATTCTTTTCAGAGCATTCCAATGTGTGAGAACAGGAGCTGCCATGAATCTACTTAGCTTGTTAACGGCGAAAGCTATGTCAGGTCTTGTACAGACGGCAAGAAACATCAAACATCCAATAGCTTCAGCATATGGAACGTTATGCATGTCATGAGTATCATTGATGTTCTCTCTTGTCAATTTCATGTTGGGGTCAACAGGAGTCTCTGAAGAATTGCATGAAGTCATGTTGAATTTATCAAGTATTATTTTTATATAACTGGTTTGACTTAGAAATATGAGGCCTTTTTCTTTGTCTTTATCTATCTCTAAGCCTACAAACTGGTTTTGCGTGGAGATGGTGACTTCAAAATGTGAGGAGAGATATTGGGCTAATTCTTTCAACAGGTTGTTAGAAGTACTCATCATTATACCATCATCTACATAAAGAGCTAAGAATATTTTCGCATCAGTCTTAGTTTGGTAGAACACACATGGATCAGCTTGTGATTGGGTTAACTGAAATTGTTTTAAGAAATATGTGAATTTCTCATTCCAGATTCTGGGTGATTGTTTTAGTCCATATAAACTTTTCTTTAGTTTACAAACCAAGTTTTTATTTTCAACTTCTATTCCTTCTGGAATTTGCATATAGATATCTTCGTCAAGATCACCATTAGGAAAAGCAGTCTTTATGTCGAATTGCATAATTTCCATGTCCATGACAGTAGCTAAGGCTAACAAGACTCTGACTGAGTCATATCTTACAACTGGGGCAAAAGTCTCTTTATAGTCTATACCTCTTCTTTGGCTGAAGCCTTTGGCCACCAGTCTTGCTCGATAACGATCAATTTCACCATTGCCTTTTCTTTTTATGCGGAAAATCCATTTACATCCTATAGCTTTTGCATTATCAGGAAGGTCCATCAATTCCCATGTTTTATTTTTAATAAGAGCCTGTTTCTCTTCATTCATAGCAATTTCCCAATTTATTTTATCTTTACTACACATTGCTTCCTCATAAGTAACTGGCTCTAGGCTTTCAGCTATCCATGCACTAGCAAAATCACACTGTGATGTCTTTCTAGGTCTAAGATTGTATGAGTGAGTTGGCCCACACCTTCCCTCCTGAGTAGAATCCTCATCTTGATGTTGCGAGGATCCCTCACTCTCAATTGATATAGGTGCAATTTTCATCTGAGTGTCGCATGTGTCAACAGGATTGGGTTCTCTTACAGTTACATTTCTACAAACTACAATCTGTCCGGATTTAGGATCATAAAGTCTATAATTCTTAGAAGTATGCTCATATCCAACGAATATCATTTTCTTAGTTTTACTATCCCATTTTGGCCTAAATTGTTTAGTTATATTAGCATAGGCTTCAGAACCAAAGATTTTGAAATGTTTGAAAGTTGACTTTCTGCCACTCCAAAGTTCAAGAGGAGTTTTCTCGTTATTTGAAAGTGTTCTATTAAGAACATAGACAGCTGTGTTAACAGCTTCTGCCCACAGATTCTTTTCTAGCCCTGGGTCATGTAGCATTGATCGACTAAGTCCTAAAATAGTCCTTAAATCTCTTTCAACAAAGCCATTCTGTTGGGGCGTATAAGGAGCAGATCTTTCATGAATTATGCCATTCTTTCTTAAATAATCTAAAAACGATTGATTGACATATTCAGTTCCATTATCAGTTCTGAAAATTTTAACTGATCTGCCAAACTGATTTTTAATTAGGGCATCAAATTCTTTGAATTTAGTGAACACATCACTTTTATGCCTTATAAAGTAAACAACCCTGTATGCACTTTGATCATCTTTAAAAATAAGAAAGTAATTTGAACCTCCTAATGACTGAGATTCCATTGGGCCACAAAGGTCAGAATGAATTAATTCACCTACCTCATACTGTTGTTTATTCTCGATGGAGCGGAATGATTGGCATTGTTGTTTTCCGTACTTAAAGGCCTCGCAAAAGAAATCCTTTTCTTCTCTCAGCTTAAGATCACTAAACTGTCCATTTTTGGCCATCATCCTGATTGTGTCCACATTGATGTGTCCTAATCGACGATGCCACCATGTGAGAGAGTACGCATTTGCAGTATTGGCTTTAGCTTCATGTGTTACCTTGAAGAGCATTGTGTACAAGTTATTTGATCCTTTAGTTCCACAGGCAACTTTATTGTCATTCATGAAGATATTACAGATTTCCTTTTCTGTTATTATTTTATTTCCCAAATTTGTTGCTGCTCCGGCAGAGAAGAGATTTTTATGAATTTCTGGCACATATAACACATTCTTTAATATTCCTTTTGTCCATTTACCGTCAAAATGGTTCCCTTTCCAGAAGCATTGATGACATGGTTATCTCCTAGCTTGACTTGGTATTCTTCATCAAGTTCATTGAATTCTGAAAACCAGTCTATTCGATTTGTCATGTGCTCGGATGCACCACTGTCGAGGTACCACACATCTTTGATTGAAGACAAAACCTCATTTTCACAAATGAATGCACTCCTTCCACTGTCTTCATGTTTTCTTGATCTATTCATGTCTCTGTTTTCTGGTTGAAGAGAGCTCTTATTTTTCTGCTTTTGGTCTCTCAGTCTATTTCTACATTCTGCCCAAAAATGACCAGGTCTTTTGCAATAGTTGCATGTTTTGTTTTTCTTCCAATTGTAGTTAGCTGTTGCCTTAAAAGCTGTTGCATCATCTTGTTGATCTTTCTGATCCAACCTTATTTCTTCTTGAAGAAGTCTTGCAATCAAATTTTCTTTTGTTTGCTCTGTTTGTGTGACAGAATCCCAAGCAGTTAAAAAATGAACATATTTAGATGGCAAAGATCCAAGTACTTTTGCCATGAAAGCAGCTTCACTCACTTTTTCTCCTAATTCACAGAGCTGTTTAATCAACTCTTCAATTTTGGATATGTGCTTTGACATAGCATCCTTTTCATTCATTTTATAGCTATAAAATTGTTGTTGAAAAGCCAGCAAACTTGTAGTAGATCTCTGCTCATAAATGGACTTGAGCCTTGTCCACTGTTTCTGAGTATTATTACATGTAATTAGATGTTCCAATTGCTTGTAAACAATGGCCGTCGAGATTATGACCATTGCTTTATCATTCCTTTTATTCCAAGCAACCTTTTGGGATTCTTTTTCAGGCTTAACATCTATGCCTTCCACTAAATCCAATAATCCTTGTTGACCTAAAATTATTTCTATTTGGTATTTCCAAATTTGATAATTTGTCCCATCAAACTTATTTACCATATATTCAACCCTATCCGACATTTTGAAACGATATTACACTATTACAGAAATTTTTCAAAACGTGGGGTAATTTCTTAAGCCTAGTTGCGAGCTTATTGCGTCGTCAATAGGAAGAAATATTTGAATATTCACTTACTTGCTTTATTTAATTATTTTATTCTTTTATTCCGCGCAGTGGAAGCGTGCTGGGCCCATAACCTTTTGTGGTAAGCAGATAAAAGAGGAGAAAATGTATTTAA
This sequence comes from Cordylochernes scorpioides, assembly GCA_030710605.1. Lineage (NCBI taxonomy): Eukaryota > Metazoa > Arthropoda > Arachnida > Pseudoscorpiones > Chernetidae > Cordylochernes > Cordylochernes scorpioides. The sequence goes on from CP092869.1 coordinate 59,769,518, forward strand.
AGTAAGTATTTATTAGGTAAAAGATAAGACGTTATACAAAACAAAACAACTACATGGGGGAGATTAGGGTGGCATGTTTTTGTCTGTGGCTCCTCCAGGCGGTGGCGCCAGGAACTAAAATGACGTCACGTGTCGTCTTGCTTTCACTCTTCAACATTTATTAATATAGCTTTAATCTTTATTATGTTTGTACCATTGGACAGGCCATAGTTAAATTAGTATAAATTCATAGAAATTGTAAAACTATTGGTCATTTTTAACCACTATTTTGCTCTAAAATATCACAATCTGTCTTACGTTAGTAATGAAGTATGGCGCCATTCCAGTCGTCTTAAGTTTGCCACCGGACCCCAGGGAAGGGGAGGATGACCCACATAAGTCACTGACCAATGAGAATAAATCCCCGGGTATCCGGGCAGAGGGAGAAAAAGGGACGTGAGTCCGGCTGTCGACGGCTAAAGTTACAGTTGATATTTCTGACAGGCCCGCTCAGTACTAGGTCCGGTTTCATCTCACGGCGGCCAACGTCGCAGCTGTTTTGGTCCTCTCTGCCCCCGCGGCTTCATGCAGGACGCCGAGCTTTCCTCTGTTAATCCTCAACTTTCCCCTTGTCCTGGTGCGACTTGAGACGTCCTGGAAGAGCGCCTTTTGATCCCAAGCTTTGTACTTACTGTCCCGTGCGGACTTCCCACTCCGCACGCCTTGCCACTCAACCCCGACTGCTTCCAACTCACTTGTTGGCTTACCCGGGTTTACGACATTTATATATTACACAGCCTCATGTTAGATAACCTCCACCAATTCCTTTCATCCATCCACACAGATGCCACTGCAGCCAACAACATCATCTCACTCACCAAAATCTGCCTATGCATGAATACCTTCACCTATTCTCATACCCACTTTAAACAGATCAGGGGAACCCCAATGGGCAGCCCCCTCTCATCCATTTTGTCCGAAATAACGATGTCTACCATAGACCAATGGATCTGTAACCGGCAACCCTCAAACATCTTCTTCTGGCGTCGATACGTTGACGATATTTTTTGCGTATGCAAAACCGACAGCGAGAATATCATTTTCACCGACCTCCACACTTACAATCCCAACATCACATTCACTCTTGAGAGAGAACATGAACTTGTTATTCCTTTCCTGGACGTCCTAGTCATACGCACCCCAAACACCTACCATACCACAGTCTACTACAAGAAAAACCACCCACCCAGATACACCCATTATAGGTCACACTGCCCAACCTCCCACAAAATCAATATAGTTAAAGCCCTCACCCGCCGCCTACTAACCCACTGTTCACTCCCCATCTTCAAAACTATTGAAAAGAACCGCATCATCTCCCATCTTACAAGTTCAGGTTTCCCTCTATCCTTCATAGAAAAACACACCTATTCACCTGTTCCTCTAAACCCTCCTGCAACTTACAAATCCACGTGTGTGATCCCATTCTCTCCCCTTTCAGTTAACCTCTCCCGTTTCCTCAAACCTTTTGGCATCCGTACCTTTTTTACTAACACACCTAACCTCCACTCACTCCTTAGGCATCCCATCACAAAAACCGACACCTCCATTGATCCTCTAACATCTACTGGAGCAGTCTACTCGGTCTCGTGCCAACAGTGTCCCGCCACCTATGTGGGGGAGACCGGTAGAACCATCGCCATCAGAATGTCCGAGCACACACGCAACATCACCAACCGAGACACCCGTTCCCTTATTTTTCAACACATTGCATCTTCTGGCCATTCCTTTGACACTACTAACCCAACCATCCACTACAAAAATATCTCCAACCTACACCAGAGATTGGTTCTGGAAGCCATAGTTTCAACCAAGCTACACAGTATAAATAGGAAAATAGACATCCCCGCAGTCTACTCAAACTACATTTCCAATTAAACTTTTCAGATTCAACTTTAGCATATTAATAATCCCCCCCTCCCTTTCCCATCCATTACAGCCATATTTTTGTCTCATTAATATTCCTTTTTTTCTTTCAACTAATGTTTTCTGCATTCCCTGATTTGCTCTCTAGAATTTTTTTTATTTCCGTATTTTTCACTTTTACAAATAGTTAGATTGATCATTTGCATGTCCTTCTTTATATTCTTAATATTTTTTATAATCTTAATATTTTATTTTTATTTCTATGCAAAACCAATACGTGTATATATTTCCTACAGCCATCGTTATCTTTCTTAGTATAGTTATATTTATGCCCGTTGAAGGACTTTTGTCCGAAAGCTCGTAGCGTTCTTACAATAAAGAAACTCATCTTCTAATCTTTCTTAATTGATTTACATTTATATATATTTAAAATAAAGAAGGCATCTCCTGACCACAAGCACATGTGCTTTTTAGATGGCAGAGCGCCATCTAGTGGAGTAAAAATAAACTAAACGTTTATTTAGCTTACTCCGAGATATTTGGCCAACCCAATTTCTTGATAAATCAAGAAAAGCCATCCACGAACGCGTTTCGCGCTGTTGGCGCTCGTCAGTGTGGAGAAGGCTGTAACCATTGCGACCAAAAATATTTTTTGGACCCAATGGCTTCCCGAGAAATCGCGCCAACAGCGCGAAACGCGTTCGTGGATGGCTTTTCTTGATTTATCAAGAAATTGGGTTGGCCAAATATCTCGGAGTAAGCTAAATAAACGTGTAGTTTATTTTTACTCCACTAGATGGCGCTCTGCCATCTAAAAAGCACATGTGCTTGTGGTCAGGAGATGCCTTCTTTATTTTAAATATCAACACCTGACCCACTTATCTTTTATTTTTTCTATTGTTTTTTCATTTATATATATATATATATATATATATATATAATTAATTAACTTATATATATATACAGTAATTTAAAAAACAACCCCTAATTGGTAAATAAAACAAGATTGTCTTGTCGTATAATAGAAACACCTCTTTTAATATTTATCCGCATGAATGACATCTGTCAATGCATCACAATATGTAATTTACTATGTACAAACCGAGGATAATAGATGAAAATGTGTAAAGAAGAAGAGTTGAGCTAAATAGCAAGAGATTGGAATATAGAAGTCCAACAACATTTAAGAACGAGGTTTAAAAGATGTCAGGAAGTTTCCTGGAAGTCGTTAAGAGTGTACTTTAACATATCTTCCGTGATCTAAGCCCTTATTGTATACGCTGAAGGCCCACCACTTTCTCATCGGAACGATATAAAAGCTTCCGCAAAGCCGGAAATATTCAGTAACTTCACCATCCGCGAAAGCCCTCGTCGGTTGTTTTCAAGGTCTACCTCACGAGCATGTAAACCAGTGAGAACTCCTCTTAAATATAATATTTTGCTTTAGCTCAACTCTATAATTTCACGGAACTTTCTTAATACAACTGTGTCCCTTCGTTTTGTGTGTGGACATTCCCAAGTCTTCCATTCTGCCTCGACCACGGCTGCCTGTACTCTGTGAGAACTGTTAAAGGTCTTCCAAAGTGCAGAGATGTACTGGAAAACACTCCACACCCTGACTGTCCCTCTCGGTTACTACAGGTTTGAACCTCTCGGTTAATACACACACATTCAGTTGTCGGTGGGAAAAACGTAAAATTTATTTTTGTAAGTGAAACAAGCTTTCTCGAGCATTCCGTTCTTTAACAAACTATGGAAATATAACGCTAAACGTTATATTCTTCAGCCTGTTAATCAGATCCACGTTGAATGCTTGAATCAGTTTCACAAAAAAAAAAAAGAAACACTCTGGCCAACAGTAACCAATCGGTCAATAATTGAACCATTTTCTATATCAGGGAGAACAATAGACCCAGTTTAAGGTTACCATTAGATTTCACAAACTGTGGAATATGCAACCGAGATGTGACCTTAAGTTCTAATATCTATTTATTCGATAAAAAGAGCGCAATATTTAATATTCATTGCCCATCAATGGAGCATATTGATCTTTACTGACAACTAATAAGCTCATTTCGTGCTATTTTCCAAATCATACTAATTATGCTCAGAATCAACGTTCCATAATTTACAATGGAGAAAAAGTAAACATTTTGTTTAAAAAACAATGGTCCGCCTTATTCACATTTTGGAACGTCAATATTAATATTTTTAATATTATAACCATATTTAGTAAAAATCACCAACATTGGACCTAGTTCTGACATTTGACATCCCATAAAATTGACAATCAACATCCAAGATTTGCCCAGACATTTCGCAGAGCAGCAATGAAAAATCTAAATTGACTTCTCTTTCTTCAATAAGGACACCTTATTTGACTTTTCCAATTCAACAATGAATCCAACTTTCAAATTACATGATTTAAAATAGACATCTTATTACATTATGTAACGTTATTTACCAAAGAGATTCTCCAAAGGTTCACTTTTTTCATTTTTGAAAATATCAGAATTTGACACAACCGATATATAGGCCCAGCAGAATCCCTAACAACAACCAGACATCTTCAGAAGAATCCCTGAAAACAACCAGACATCTCCATCAAATTCCCTAACAACAGTCAGACATCTCCAGCAGAATCCCTAACAACAATCAGACATCTCCAGCAGAATCCATAACAACAACCAGACATTTTCAGCAGAATCCCTAACAACAATCAGACATCTCCAGCAGAATCCCTAACAACAACCAGACATTTTCAGCAGAATCCCTTACAACAACCAGACTTCTCCAGCAGAATCTCTAACAACAACCAGACATCTCCAGCAGAATCCCTAACGACATTCAGACATCTCCAGCAGAATCCCTAACGACACCCTGATATCAGCAGTACAGTTATCTTAACGTCGGAAATATACCACACACACCTGGACATTTCTCACGATAGACCTTATTTAAATCAGCCGAATATTCTAGATTTTGTTATCATCATGAAGACTATCATCATCTTGGTTCTCGCTTCCTTGCTCGTCGTTTCAGCATTCGAGGTAGGCCAATCTTGCACCTCTCATATACAGGCAGTACCGGGAGGCCAATACAGAAACTGGCATTCTACTCTACACACGGTGGGGATGGGAGGGGGGTAAGGTGTTCATATGACTTATTTTATATATCAAAACTTACACTGACGACTCTTTGTTATAAAAGCTAAGAACTCTAAACAAATTTCTTTTTAGAGTACATGATATTGAAAGGCAATTGTTCATATTTCACTAATATATTTTATATTCTTTTTGAATTGGGAAATATAATCCTTTTTACTAATATATATATTATTTATTTTATTTGAATATATATGATTGATGGAAGAGAGCAATATATATATAGAATATATGCACATATATATATGTAATATTGTTTCAAATGATCCTGTCAACGTATGTTTGCGCCTAGTTATGTAAATCACTAGCTAGGCTGCATTGATTTATAATCATGTAAATTCTTCTTTCTTTTTTTAAATTATGTAAATATATATGTATATAAAATGAGTGAAAGATGCAATAAAATCAGTGTGTTAGCTAAATCGTGTGAGGCGTCCTTCCTCTAGTCATACAGCGTGCTACATCGCAGTCTTGCGAAGGGACAACATACTCGGTGGTCAACACGCAGGTCTGGTCTCGTAACGTACAGTCAACAAGAAGCTCTGCCACAAATCGTCAACACCTGAGACCAGAAAGAAGGCTGAAGGAGCTAAGGGAAGTCCTGGCTACTATTGTCAGGAACCAAGCTGCAACATATGGTCCATATCGAGCCGGATTTCAAGAGAAAGAGCGTGATTCTACTGAGAAATAACCTTCAAAACTGAAAATATGCCTAAGGCAATCAAAGGCCTAAAGGTCAAGATCCGTTTCCAGATAAGACGAATGGATAAATACCTGGCATCCATAGATGAAGAAATAGCGGCAGGAGATCTCCATAATTTAAAGCTGATATATGAAGATATATCCGAAATAAAAACGGAAACAAAGATCTTATTTGGCGAGTTATTAGAACAGGAGGAAGTAGATGAAGAGAAGGAATTCGAAGGTTATGGAACAATTCAAGATAAAATGAAGAAACTGGAAATAAAGCTTAGGCATGCATTGGAAGGAAAACAAAGTACAGCTGATACAAAGCAAGCAAAAGGCCTCGAAACAGTGATATTGCCCAAGTTCGAGTTGCCTCACTTCTATGGAGATGCGAACTCTTGGTTCAATTTCAAGGAGGTATTCGGAATGGCCATAGATCAAAATCCAGGGCTAAATGATCAACAAAAGCTGCAATATTTAGGCTCCGCAGTGAAGGGAGAAGCAGCCAGACTGATACGTGGGTTCCCAATATCATCGGAAAGCTACAGGCAAGCATGGGATACTCTAGTATCCAGATACGACAACCAAAGAGAGTTGGTTTATGCGCAACTGAACAAAAATTCAAGATCAAGCAAATGAAGTATCCTTCAGCAAAGGCCCTAAGGGAACTTCTGGATACATGTAACGAGTCTGTACGCAATCTAGGATCCCTCGGATTGCAAAGAAATGAATTAGTGGACATAATATTGGTACAGTTCTTGAGGAACAGAATCGCTGAGGATATGAAACGACAGTGGGAGTTAACCCAGGATGAAGATCATTTCCTTCATATGAAAACTTCATTTTATTTCTTGAAAGACAAGCTAGAAGTCTGCCACAGGGATCAAAGGAATATCAAAGAAAGGAAAATGAAATCCAAAAGGACTATGCAAATGTACACATTGCGATTAATACCAATGCTCAAATGTGCATAGCATGCAAGGCAGGTCACAGAATCTACAACTGCACTACGTTTAGTACAATGCCTATCGAACAAAAATGGGAATTTGTTAAACAACACAAGATGTGCTACAATTGTCTAAAAAAAGGTCATACAGGAAATAATTGTTACCAAGGACCTTGCAAGAAGTGTGACAAAAGGCACCATACTTTGCTCCATAGGCTTGACACAGAGGTGACTAATACTCAGAAGGGTGCGAAGCCACAGATCTTTAAACCTGTAAGTGAAATCAACAACACGAGTATTGAACAAGGAAATGAGACCATCAATCAAGTGCTCCTTGCGACTGCTCAAATAATTTTGGAAGGTGAAAACGGTACACAGCAGATCTGCCGAGCACTTTTAGATAGTGGATCACAAGTTAGTTTGATCACAAAAGGAATTTGTGAGAAACTTGGACTCAAAGGAGAAACATCAGGACGCTCACTTAAGGGTATTGGAAATAATCCAGTCCAGGGATCATCTACATCTGTTAACTTGACATTCAGGTCAATTTATAGATCCGAAAAATATGAAACAAATGCTCTAGTAATGGAAGTCCTAACAACTGAAATTCCAAACTTCAAATTGGCAGAACCTACCTGGATCATGCAGAGAGGGCTTGAGTAAGCAGACCCTCTGTTTCATATTTCGGCACCTATCGACATTATTCTAGGCGCAGATATGTATGCATGTCTGATGCAAGGAGAGAAAAAAATGCTGGGAAAGAACCGGCCTATAGCGATGAAATCAAAGCTCGGTTGGATTCTAATGGGCAAAATAGACAGCTCTCTCTCGTCGAACTATAAAGATGGACCTTGTAGCTTTGCGGTTCAAACTACATCAGAATTAGATGGTCTGGTGGGAAATTTCAGGGAATCGGAGTCAGTACCGTCATTGCAAGACCAGAATCCAAGGGAGGAAAATTACGAGACTTATTGCCAGAAAACCTATTCCAGGGGCTGCCAGGGAAGATGCAGTGTGAAACTGCTATTCAGGAAAGCTCATCAAAACAGCTCCATTCCTGCCTCTAGATCTCCAATAATTCCACTGGGAGGAAGGTCTGGTGAAGGTGTCTTGCGCAAAACTAACTTGGACAGCCGGAGGAGTTTTCAGGAGACCAATCGCCAAGCTGGCCCCTCTTCCCTTTGCGCCTCAAGATCTGAACTGAAGTTCAGCGGTGGGGAGGAGTATGTTTTCGCCTAGTTATGTAAATCACTAGCTAGGCTGCATAGATTTATAATCATGTAAATTCTTCTTTCTTTTAATTATGTAAATATATATGTATATAAAATGAGTGAAAGATGCAATAAAATCAGTGTGTTAGCTAAATCGTGTGAGGCGTCCTTCCTCTAGTCATACAGCGTGCTACATCGCAGTCTTGCGAAGGGACAACATACTCGGTGGTCAACACGCCGGTCTGGTCTCGTAACGTACAGTCAACAAGAAGCTCTGCCACAAATCGTCAACACCTGAGACCAGAAAGAAGGCTGAAGGAGCTAAAGGAAGTCCTGGCTACTATTGTCAGGAACCAAGCTCCCAACAACGTATGTATAAACTGGCAGTCGTGTACGTGAGGCGAGTGTTGATTTTCTTCCCAAACGCGAACACCAAGAAGCAGAGGCAGGGCTAGATGTTAGCACCGAGAGTGGTCGGAGAGAGCCAACGGAACAGAGGTAGAGGTCATGACACAAACCTGGATTTCTAACAACGAGACACCGAGAGAGCGACAGAGAGAGACATAAGCGTTCTGCCGATGGATACACTGTACAACATACTGCCCTGACCCCCTGCTAAAAACTGTCCTGTTGACAGGGGTCTCTATAAAAAGCCCTGGAGGGGGGCCCCATCTGGGCGTCGGCTATTTCTCCCCTCTGCCCGCAGCTGCTACCAGCTGACCACTCTTTGGCTGTTTTCAATTTGACGTCATCATTTTGAGTTTAAATACAAATAAGAGTGAAGAGGTTATATTAATAAAGATATAGCATACGAGGTGTGTTCAAAAAGTATCGCGACTTTTGTTTTTCAAAAATTATATATTTATTCATGAATACCTATTTTGTCCCCTTCAAAGTAATTCCCATGAGATATTATACACTTGTGCCAACGGTTTTTCCAATCTTTGAGAACTTCAAAAAATCATTTTTTAAAATCTTTTTCAACTCCTCCTTCGATGCCGTCTTTATCTCGTCAAGCGTAGCGTAACGTCGTTCTTTCATGGGCCTCTTCAGTTTAGGGAACAAGAAAAAGTCACAGGGGGCCAGATCTGGGGAATACGGTGGCTGCGGCATCATTAGTGTGTTGTTTTGGCCAAAAGGTCGCGCACAAGCAACGATGTGTGAGCAGGGGCGTTATCGTGGTGCAAAAGCCAATTTTTGTTCTTCCACAAATCCGGGCGTTTCTGGCGGATTGCTTCCCGTAAATTGCGCATAACTTGCAGGTAATATTCCTTATTGACCGTTCTACCCTGTGGCAAGAACTCATGATGCACCACGCCCCTGCAATCGAAGAAAACTGTCAGCAAAACTTTCACATTCGACCGAACTTGGCGCGCTTTTTTCGGTCTTGGTTCGTGCGGCAGCTTCCATTGAGATGATTGAGCTTTGGTTTCCACGTCATAACCATAAACCCACGTTTCGTCACCAGTTATGACCCTCTGGAGCAAATTTGGGTCGTCGCGGACAGAGTCCAACATCTCATTAGCAATGTTCATGCGATGCTGTTTTTGGTCGCAATTGAGCAATTTTGGTACGAATTTCGCGGCGACCCGTCTCATGCCCAAATCATTGATAAAAATCGAATGGCACGAGCCAATCGATATGTTTAGCTCCTCAGCAACTTCTCTAACGGTGATTCGACGATTGGCCAATATCAATTTCACCACTTCATTAATTTTTTCGTCTGTTGTTGAAGTGCTCGGGCGTCCGGCACGCTCTTCGTCGTTCACATCTTCTCGGCTTTCTGAGAACATTTTGTACCACCGATAAACGTTGCTTCGGTCCAAGGTAGCTTCTCCGTATGCCACAGTCAACATTCGGAATGCATCGCACAATTAATTTCGTTTTTCACACAAAATTTGATACAGGTTCTTGGATCCATTTTTTTTTTAATAGGTAAAAATCGAAGACGATCCAAAACACCTGCAAGCAAAGCAGCTGTCAACAATTAAGTGAACATTCAAATTGCCGAGCTTGTCGGCATAAGTGAGAGACATGAGTACCAACATAAAGCCACAAAAAGATCGAAATTGGAATATACGTAACCCGCGAAAATTCAAAATACGCGATACCTTTTGAACACACCTCGTATATACAAAATATAGAGGTGTTAGAAAATAGGAACAACTAACTAATTGGAAGATATGTGGAATATACTAAAAGTGTCATTATTATACATTTTAAAATATACTATATTTATATGATTTCATTTGGAGATTATACGCCTTTTATATATATGAGTATTTTCACTAATGTTGTGCAGTTGTCAACTTCTGGAAAAATTTGAATAAAATCCTTTATAGATTTCATTATATACTTTGAGCTGATATATAATTTATGCAAGTAAAATTGATC
>CP092869.1:59779924-60008730 GCA_030710605.1 Cordylochernes scorpioides
CCATCGACGCGGCTTACAACCATCTGCTTGATCCCCAAGCCTCAAGGTGGCCCTGGTTTCTGTGGCTACAGGCTAACCTCGCTCCCTACGGTGGACTACCGTGTCCTTAGCAATATTTTTCCTTACGTCTTAGGACCCATCTCCCCGTCCTGATATCTCAGTGTCAGACTTACGCTGTTCCGGGGAGGTCTCCTAGTTGGAATGTGGTACGGGTTGCCGACGAGGTCGACACCGCGACCAGGAATGATTCGTTACTGGCTATAATATCGACTGATCTCGAATCTGCTTTGGACACTCTGGACCGCGGCTTTCTGGTGTCTCTAATGATCTCCCTGCGTCTACCACCGGCCTTCATCGGTGGTTCCTTCTCCTCTATGCCGGGGCGGACGCAGCGATCCGAGACGAGGGCCTCCACACAAAGCCTTTCCATCTACTGAATGGGGTGAGGCAAGGCTACACCCTCAGCGCCGCATTGTTCAGTCTCGCTACGGGTCCTCTCCTGTTGCGCCTTGAGCAAGCGCTCGGCCCAGGGAATGTCCTCGCCTACACCGACGACATCGTTCTCCTCATCCGCCAAGAGGAGCATTTCGGCGTAGTGTGTTCGATCTTCGAAAATTTCCGGCGCTCCTCTGGAATTAGAGTGAGCTACTTAAAGGGCAAGGGCCTTGGTGCGGTGCACGGCGGGCCCACACTAACGCCCTGCTTGACATCTCCTGGTAATCGGAGCAGCTGAGGGTGCTGGGCTGCAAAATTACATGCCGGGAACGTCATATTCAGTCCAAGAACAACATCTCTTTGCGGTGTGTACTGGCGGGCGCAGCCTCATTGTCCAGCTTCTTACGGCGTTTTGTGGACAAGAACCTTCGCAGAACCTTTCATTTTGGCACCATCGAAGAGGCTGTGGTGCTTCGCGGGACGAGAACTTCATTCTTGCGGCACACTGCACGCCGCATGCTGGAGCGCCCGCACCTGGTTGCCCTGCCCATGACCCAGCTCACGAGGAGGCGGATTACACATTTGGATCTCTCCAACACCATATCTTGGTCGTCACTCAGGCGCTGTGGCTACTCCAGCCATGACACAGATTTGGCAGTAGACCAGCTCTGCAGGCTTTGCCACATCCAGCCTCGGCCCAACAGTCCAGCATCGCCTGTGGGGCCAGCGACCTGACGCTAGCCCACCGGTACTGGTCCTGCAGCTACATCAGGCCTCTCATCTGGGAGGCATTTACCATAATCTGACGGCCCCCTGACCTGCAGGGCTGGTTCTTCGGGCAAGGCCTGGATGACGACGCCCTGGCCATCTGGCGTCTGCCAAGAGTTGCATATATGAGTATTATTTCAACATTGAACTCAGAGCGGTTCAGGTAGATCCTGTCCTTGTCTGGAAGAGGACTTTCTCAAGGTGGAGGAGCATTCTTTACAGAAAACAGTTTTTAAAAATATATTTTTATTACGAAATTGTAAATAATCACATTTATCTTTGTTTTATTTCTCTTTGATTCTTGTAACAATTAACTAATTGTCAATAAAATATTTCAAATTGTCTAAATTAACACCGTTAACAATCAGACTTTCGAACAAGATGTCCAACCATCCCCTCCTTTCTATTGGTTTCAGAAGTTAATTTCCTTCAATCATTTATATAAGGTCACCTTCATTGCTTAGTCTGTCAGTTCATAATGCTCTCATCAATCGCGTTAGGACCATTCTAATTAACAAGATCTCTAGATTTTGATCATATATTTTCTAAAAAAATTAGGATTTTCTTCATATATATTCTACACAGATAAGGATTTTGTTCATATATTTTCTACACAAATAAAAAATTTGTTCATATATTTTCTAAACAAATTAGGATTTTGTTAATATATTTGCTTAACAAAAAAGGATTTTGTTCATATATTTTCTACACAAATAAGAATTTGTTCATATATTTTCTACACAAATAAGAATTTGTTCATATATTTTCTACACAAATAAGAATTTGCTCATATATTTTCTACACAAATAAGAATTTGTTCATATATTTTCTACACAAATAAGAATTTGTTCATATATTTTCTACACAAATAAGAATTTGTTATATATTTTTCTACACAAATAAGAATTTGTTCATATATTTTCTACACAAATAAGAATTTGTTAATATATTTTCTAAACAAATAGGTATTTTGTTCAGCTCACCAAATCCAACAAATTATGAACAGTTATGTTGAAACTTACCTTAAAAAATATAATGATGACGTGCCGGTAAAAATTTGTAAAAATGAATACTTTCTTATTTTCTTATCGAAACATTTTCTAGTTAGAATGCCATATCATGGAAAGCTATCTTCACCCTAAAACAGGGGTCGGCAAACTTTTGAGTCGAATGAGTAGAAAAATTACAATTTACAATTTTTCAAAGTTTTTAAAGAGCCACAACATTTTTTCTTGCCAACAATAAATAGTACTCGCATACATAATATTTGCGTATGGAACTATATAAAGAGTAGCAGCATCACATCCAAAGAGCCGCAGTTTGCCGACCCCTGCCCTAAACCTCTAATTCGACAAGAACCAAGAATATTAGTCATTGTATATTGAGCAATTTTTTTTACTTCGTACTTTGTAAACTCATTACTCTAAATTATTCTGAAAAGATATAAGAAGTGTTTTCTCTTAAAATTAGGACATTTTTCACTAATCTCGTTTATTACTGCTTTACTTTCCCAACAGTTTGATGTAGATTTTCTTCATATTGCATTTGATTGAATTTTATAACTTTTTGTTCATTTTTAACTTTGATTGTAAAAAAAGGGGAACCATGTAAATAAAATAATCAATTTTGAATAATAATTATTAGAAATTTATACATTTGTAAATTAGTTTTCTATTTTTTTTTCTTTTAACATCTAAATATAAAAACTTATTTAGTGATAAATGAACTTAAAATATATATTTTAACCACACAGTGGTGTCATACCATATATATTCTAATGAGAATTTATTTTCACAACTTTATAATTATTTCCACAATGGGCCAATAGATGGCGGTAGGTGACCTATCCCACAATCCTTTGTTATCAACAGCCAACACCTCAATACGCAGCAAGTAAGTTTGCTATTTTATATCCTTCATATTTACCCTTATTGCATATGTTCATTGTTTTAAAATATGTGAAACGTTTTACATATTGGTCGCTTTAATGGTATTGAATAATTATACCTAATTTTAATATTTAAATTTACCTTGAATACTTGATAGAAATATAAAACGAAACTAGCAAGACTTCATGTCTTGAAACAATGTTTGGACAGAGTTGTATTGTTATTTTAGCCAAATGTAAGCTATAATTTAAAGAAGTAACATATCATTATTAAATCTTTAATGTTATGTAATAATTAATTATCTCGAAAATCTCTATTCTACATATTCGACACCAAAATATCTTGAATATGTTATTTTAGGTCATATTGAGGGAAATAAATAGATTTGTTCAACTTTATATAAGTGTTAAAATAGATTATTAAGATGACATAGAGTGTTAAAAAATCATTCTATATTTAAAATAAAATGACAAATTTATATTTTAGAAGAATAAAATGGAAGGGTGTATAAATCCATACGGCGAAACATTTATTTGTCTGAGATAAAATATAGGTTAAAAACCTTTTGTTTAGTTTCAAAATAGAACAATAGATGGCGGTTAACTCTCATATTATCTACGTACTAGCTTAGGTAGCCATTGTGACCTCTGATGTCATATCATCCACGTACTAGCTTAGGTTGCCATTCCATCCTCTGATGTCATATCATCCACGTTCTAGCTTAGGTTGCCATTCCATCCTCTGATGTCATATTATCTACGTAATAGCTTAGGTAGCCATTCCATCCTCTGATGTCATATTATCCACGATTATCTTAAGCTAAGGTTTTTATCTGCATTAAGTAAATTTGTATATTCGAATCCCTGAAACAAACCGATGTAATACATCTAGAATCCTGTTTTGATATATATTTGGTTTAAAACTTTAAAAAAATAAAGTACTATATTTAAAAAGTGACAAAACTTTGATGATAGACGTGATACTAATTTTTAGTAAGCTGATGAAACAAAACTAGTAGGTTATCTATATTTACTCTGCTGTTTCCCATTGGTAGTTTTGGTGTGTATGTGGTGATGATAATATAATTGTTGAATAAGGCTGTCTATTTCCCTGTTGATATTTCATATTATATATCCCAGTTATTTTGACGCTGCTTCTTTATTTTTATATTATAGAGTATTATATTTACTCTAGTAGTATGTCCTGGTACATCTCTCTTGGTAAACCTTCCCAGAACTTCACCAGTTTCTTTTGAACTTCTTAGAGGGTTTATCAGCCAGGCCCTCCTAAGTAATTTTTGCAATACTGTTGGAACACAGTCGAAAAAAAAATATATATATAGTATTTTAAAATAATCTCATTTCATGATTTCAAATGGAACGCCTGTATTTTATTTGATTTTTTATTTAAAAAAATAATATAATAGCCTGTTAAATATATACGATCATTGTTTTTAGATAGTTCCAAAATTAGTTAATAGATGGCAGTATGAAATCGATTTCCAAATCCTTCGTTATCACGCGTCAGCACAGGATGATCACACACACTAAGTAAGCAAGATTTGAATAAAAAAAAAATATATATGTGGTATTCTACTATGTTGGGAAACCTTACTCTTGGTGTTGAAGGTTGTTGAAGTGATGACGCAGTCGTGATGAATGATGCAGTCGTGGTGGATGATGCAGTCGTGGTGGCTGAGTGAAAGGATTACACACAGGGGAAATAAGCCGGGACACTTGATGGTTGAAAATATAAGGCAACTGGATTGGAGGAGAGAAAGTTTGAGAAGAGCTGAGCGATTTGACTTATTAATTAGTTGATCACATGGCGATGATGGGATTTAGATGAAATGAGCGGAGAGAGAGAGATCTCTAGAGTAGATGTTACCTTGTTGGAAGCGAAGGAGCAACTGTCCGAACTCGGCGAGAGCCACTGAACAACTGTAGGTGTTGTTCCTATGAGAGCGAAAACGTAACTGACCATTCTTGCTTTTCGATTTAACACCAAGACTCAGTTTCTCTCTGATTGGTCGAGAGATGTCACATGATCTTTTCCTATTGGTTGACCTACTTAAGGTGCTGTCTTCTGATTGGCCCGCGGCTCTCCTTGATGAAATATATGGCCTGCCGGACAGGAAGTGTCGAATGCTATTTCCACTTTATTTACTTCCGCGTTATCAAAATACGTCCTGCTTTGTCAGGAAGTATTGAGTGCTAGCTTTAACATTTATAACTTCTGGTCACTAGATACGTCCTGTTTTTCCAGGAAGTGTCGGTTTAAACTTAGCTCGCAGGGACCCGGGGTCAGAAGGTTAACTGCGACGTTATTAATAAATATGTTCTCCTCTAGATTTACTTCCTATGTCTTTTGTTACTTTCTTTCCTCCAGTTACCTTATTCTTTTATTAAATCTTTGAATATCATACATGGTACATACATAGTGGGTCGGGTTTGCATTTAATTATATACAAATTATGACATATATATATATATGTGGTTTTTAACAAAGCAGTAGTGGGTTTTGGAAACTTGTAAAATGGCATAAATGAGACTGGATTTAAGAATCCAATTGCTGGAGAAAAAAATCCAGGAAAAGTTGATCAGAGAGGAAAGAGAAGTTTCGAGAACCACCCTTGGAACAACTGGTATAGAGAAGATCTCAGAGTGAACTGTCCCTGCATCATCAAAATATCCAGATGCCTTAAACTGTGGGGGCCGAGAGACTTCCTGCCTGCTGGGATGACGGACCACGCCGTCAACAAATATACAAGCGGCGCCATGAAATAGGAGATGACCACCGCAGCGTGGCGTGGCACATCGGCGGAAACCAGAGAGAACCAGAATAGACATTCTAGGGTGTTGTCCTTTTTGTCTTCCTATAAGAATGTAGCTAATAAGTAATACCAATAAAACACTAACTTTGAAATACTTTCTGGGCCATCGCTGGACTAATAAATTGACACACCACAAAACTATTCTTAGACCTTTTCTTTCCTCTCTAATCAACTTCTCACGGATTTTTGCTCCTAGATCCAGCCTTTTTTATGCGATCTTAACAGTTGACAAAACCGACTACTACCTCGCAAATCACCATATAAAAATACAACTACCACTATTATAATTTTAAATTGTCATTTTTTTAGAAGGTTGGTTAGACATGTGGTCGAATAGGGTTGTGGCCTTACAAGCCAAATTTTCTCTCCTTTACTTCCACACAGTTTTTACATATTTCTCTAGAATGCATTTCTATATGTGTGATATTATGACATATTTTCTAGGTAATAAAACTGAAACCATTTATTTCCTAATTATATTTATACTTGAAATAAATTAAAATTTCATATACAACTCTCAAATCCTTCCCAACTGATATTATAACCATAGATAAATCCACTGTTAAAATAAAACTATTTATATCACGTTAGTTTCTGTAATAAATACACACAAATAATAATTATGAAAAAGGCATCTCCATATCGTGCAACTGAAAGTTACTGATAACTTGCGCCATCTATGGTCGGCAGGCCATCAGCAACTTTCATTTGCACGATAAGAGATGCCAATTTCATCATTTATGTACCTTATCCCAGTCCAATATCACATTTATAGCATTTTTTCATACCTATTGATATTTTATTAATTTTACTTTGTGTATTCATGACTTTGAATGAACTCTTGGTGAGCATGTTCAAAAAAAGGAATCATAGACATAGTTCTGAAAAGATAATAGACGGGGTTACATATAAAAACATTCTTTGAACATTTCCCTCATGAAAATAGTTTATAAAAGTCTGTTAGGTAAAATTATTATTTTTATCAGTTCATTATAAAGCAATTAGAAATTTAGTTTTCTTCAAAGGAAAGATATACGCTATAAATAGTTATAATTTCTAATGATAGATGGCGTGTTAAGGCATCATATTAGAAATTCCAATATTGTACATCAGTTTACTTTGTTTTATTATGATGACGTTTTCAGATTATTACACCAAGGTACCGTTCAAGGTCGTTTACATTTAGTTTCGTTTCTCCCAGGGCACTGTAATTCAGTATATAGGCTTTGTCTTCATATGTTTTATTCACAAGTTAGGGCTTCAGCTTTTAACACATCTATATAAATTGTGTTTTAAGGTTAGGACCTCAGTATTTTAACGTCTATATAAATTGTGTTCTAATGTTAGGACCTCGGGATTTTATCGTCTATATAAATTGTGTTCTAATGTTAGGACCTTAGTATTTTAACGTCTATATAATTGTGTTCTAATGTTAGGACCTTAGTATTTTAACGTCTATAAAAATTGTGTTCTAAAGTTAGGACCTCAGTATTTTAACGTCTATATATATTGTGTTCTAATGTTAGGACCTCAGTATTTTAACGTCTATATATATTGTGTTCTAATGTTAGGACCTAAGTATTTTAACGTCTATAAAAATAGTGTTCTAATGTTAGGACCTCAGAATTTTAACTTCTATATGAATTGTGTTCTAAAGTTAGGACCTCAATATTTTAACGTCTATATATATTGTGTTCTAATGTTAGGACCTCAGTATTTTAACGTCTATGTAATTTGTGTTCTAATGTTAAGACCTCGGGATTTTAACGTCTATATAAATTGTGTTCTAATGTTAGGACCTAGAAATTTTAACGTCTATATGAATTGTGTATTAATGTTAGGACCTCGGGATTTTAACGTCTATTTAATTTGTGTTCTAATGTTAGGACCTCAGTATTTTAACGTTTATATAAATTGTGTTCTAATGGTAGGACCTCGGGATTTTAACGTCTATATGAATTGTGTATTAATGTTAGGACCTCGGGATTTTAACGTCTATATAATTGTGTATTAATGTTAAGACCTCGGGATTTTAACGTCTATGTAATTTGTGTTCTAATGTTAGGACCTCAGTATTTTAACGTCTATATTGCCACGTTTTTATTTTTAAAACGCTAATTTTAGTTTAGTAAAACTTTATTTTTAAGGTTTATTATTTTAAAAGTGAAATGTTTGTTAATGAAATAGACATTTTGCCTAAACTCATTTATTGCTGCTTTCTTTTACAAGCCATTTGTTTATGTGTATTTTTACATATCGTTTTTATTGAGTTTTTACTAATTTAGTATGTACATCATTGACTTTTGATGAATGAGAAAAAGAAATTGAAAATAAACACATGAAAAATTAAAATAACATTTTAAAGGAAATTATGTACAATTGAAAATTGTTTTTGTAACGTCTCATATTCCCCTTCTTGAAGCATTTATTCTCGGGTAATAAATGGTCGAAGTTGAGATATGTGAACGCGTCTTGCTTGCTCTTGGTCTTTCAGAGAGATATCGTATGTTACATCAGATATCTTTTTTTGAATGACAAATGGTCCTTCATATTTTGGTGATGTCTTGATGAGACGAGGGTCGTTGAAGGCAATTTTTCTTATGACTAAGTCTCCTTCTTTAAAGACATACTTGGGGTGATGGCTATCGTGTTTAATCTTCCACTTACTTCTAATTTGTTCTGTCCGCAGGCTAGCTTTCTTCCTGGCTTCTTCAATTGTAATTGGAGTTTGGTCGGCAAATTCGGGTACATTACCGATTCCATACATTAAGAAAAGCGGTGAAAAACCAGTCACGTCATGTGGTGTGGAATTATAATTTTTGACAACTTGCGGTAACAATGTGCTCCATTTACATCTAGGTTTCTCTAGAACAGCTATTCTCAGTTTTGTCATTATCGTATCATTTAATTTCTCACAAATGCCATTGCACTGAGGATGATAAGGCGAAGTATATGTGTGTTTAATTCCTTGTAAAGAAAGAAATTTGTTGAACTCTTTTGATATAAAATTTTTGCCATTATCTGTTAAGATAGTATTGATCGAATTAACAGATTTGATTATCTTATCAAGACATTGAGTGACAGCTTGAGCAGTGTTTGTTATTGTGGGATATGCCCATAGATAACGAGTTGCGTGATCAACAAAAACTTGAATGAATTTATGCTTTGTGTTAGCTGCTGCTGTTCCCAGTACAATAGTGTCACAACCGATCATTTGTAATGGTTGGATATTTGACGTTGGAGTGATCATTTCTCCTAAAGTTGGTTCATGTCTGACCTTCACTAGTTGACAAGATTTACAAGATCGAACATAATTCTTGATATCAGTTGTTATTCCTTTCCACCAATAACATTGAGTTATAAGTTTGCATGTTTTGGTTATTGATGGGTGACTCAATGAATCGTGATATTCTTCCAATATTTTTTTTGTAAGCGAGTTTGGGACAGCCGCTTTAAAAACTCCTCTTTGTTTGATCATTACCACACCGTCGTGAGTGTGGGAATTTTTCAAGAAACTCAAATCTGAATTTAGTTGGTGTTCTTGAAGTTCTTGAGTTGCAATGTTAACAACTGGGAGTCTCGATAAGGCGTCAACATGAGTTTGTTTCTTTCCAGAACGATGAACGATGTTACATGATTTCGAGGATAAACTAAGAATCCATCTAAAATACTTAGGTTTCGGTTTCTTCATGGTGAAAAGCCATTGGAGCGCCGCATGATCAGTGATGATTTCAAATGGTTGGTTTTCTATGTATACATGAAAGTGTTCAGTTGCTTGTATTACGGCTAGGCATTCCATCTCATAAGCAGA
Source organism: Cordylochernes scorpioides (assembly GCA_030710605.1). Lineage (NCBI taxonomy): Eukaryota > Metazoa > Arthropoda > Arachnida > Pseudoscorpiones > Chernetidae > Cordylochernes > Cordylochernes scorpioides. Next base: position 59,789,661 of record CP092869.1, read on the forward strand.
ATAATTCTCTTGGTGTGGTTGCAGTGTTTTGGAGTAATAAGCAATTACATGTTCCTCATTGTCTGGACCAATTTGTGTTAGGATTGCTCCAATTCCATATTTGGAGGCATCTGTATAAACTTTAGAGGGGTAGTCCGGGTTGTAAATAGCAAGGACAGGTTTTGTAGATAGTGCCATTTTAAGTTTAGCGAACGAGTCCTCTACTTCCTCATTCCAGATGAAGGGCTGATTCTTCCGAGTGAGTCGAAAAAAGGGGAATGAAATTTTAGAAAAGTCCTTCACAAATTTTCTGTAGTAATTTGCCAATCCCATGAACTGACGAACTTTCTTTACAGTATCAGGTCTTGGAAAGTCTTGAATAGATTTTACTTTTCCTGGATCAGGTTTTAATTGATTGTGACTGATGATATGTCCGAGGTATTTTACTTCAGTTCTTCCAAAAATACATTTCGACAATTTTAATTTCATGTTGTACTGTCTTAATTTGTCAAAAACTTTACTAAGAAGCTCTATGTGCTCTTGCCATGTTTTCGTGTACACCAATATGTCATCTTGGAAAGAGCAAGTTCCTTTCCATAATAATTCACCTAGAATATGTTGGATTATCCTTTGGAACGTTGAAGGAGCATTTTTTAAACCAAAGGGCATCACTAAAAACTCATAATGACCATCGTTTGTGACGAATGCAGTTTTTTGAATAGATTGCGGGTCCATTTCGATCTGCCAGTAACCCCATGCAACATCAAGGGTAGAGAAGAATCTGGATCCATGCAATCGATCAAACATGTCCTGTATGTGAGGTAGGGGTTGCCTGTCATCCAGTGTGATCTCATTAAGACGTCTGTAATCAATGCACATCCTTTTATTTCCATCCTTCTTGGGAACCATGACAACAGGAAATGCCCAAGGAGAATCTGAAATTCTTATTAACTTGTGTTCGAGAAGTTCTTTAACTTGTTCAGCTATCTCTTCATACTCTTTTAGAGGACGACGATAGGGTCTAAGAGAAATTGGTTGTTCACTTTTCGTGATGATCTTATGTTGTATAGCTACTTTTCCCAAATCAATAGCATGCTGAGAAAATACATTCCTATTGTGTTCAAGTAATTCTTTTAATTCATGTTCTCTTATCTCTTCTAGATGATTTACAAGAATTGGATTTTGTAATCCATCAAATTTGGTGTAAATTGTTTTGTCTTTGACATCTATTAAAAGATTAAAAAGAGATGCAACATCTAATCCGATCAAGAGTGGATATTTAAAGTTCTTCATTACATGGAGAGTTACAGGTTTAATTAGTTTATCTATTCTTACCTTGGTCTGAAGGCTTCCACATGTCCTGGTAACACCATCCGCTTGGCTGATGTGAATGTCTGAATTTGGTTGGAGTTGAAGACGGGTTCGCTTGAACAATCGCCAATTGATTATTGATACTGTTGCTCCAGTATCCACAAATGCTTGCGCAGGAATTCCATTTACTTCAACACTTATGTTGATAAGCTTGAAAGCTCCTTGTGTAGGGGTATTTGTCAAAGTACTTACATTCAACAATTCCGGGGCTCCGCATACTTGTTTCACTGAAGTGCTTTGATTAGGCCTATCCTTTTTATAATTAGGATCATAATCCTCACAATCTGTGACCCAATGTTTAATTTTTATTCCCTTTTTCGAACATATTGAACTCCAGAATGGGCAAACATTTTTTCTATTATCATTATTTTTTGTCGCGAGATGTATTTTGTTTTTAGGCTTAAACTGAATTGAAGCCCTATTTTGTTCAATTGAAGCTGCGATATGAAACCATTTTGTGGCGTCAGTTGGCTGTGCAGCCACAATTAAATCTTTCCAATCATTTGGAAGTCCGTCTGTTAATAAATGAATTTTTTCCTCCTTCGTTAGATGGGTTTGATTTAACAGGCGAATTTATCTTGAAAATAATTTTCTATTGATTCTTCTCGTTTTAATCTTCGATGTGATGCTGAGACAATTGGATTTGCGTTGTATGAACCAAATCTTTGAATCAACTTTTCCTTTACAACTTCCCATCTTTTTATTGCAGGATTTGAAATAATCTCGTCTGCATACCATTCAAGTGCTGAATCTGTCAAGTAGTACATAAGATTTTTGATTTTTTCATCTTCTTTTAAAGAATTATTTTCAAAATCATATAATTTGATCCATGACTCAGGCCTAATTGCCGACTTCGAGCCGTTGAATTTTTGCAACCGGTTGTTTAGATTTTCCGCCATTTTTTCTTTCCGTATCCTTTTCGACTGCGCCAAATGCCACGTTTTTATTTTTAAAACGCTAATTTTAGTTTAGTAAAACTTTATTTTTAAAGTTTATTATTTTAAAAGTGAAATGTTTGTTAATGAAATAGACATTTTGCCTAAACTCATTTATTGCTGCTTTCTTTTACAAGCCATTTGTTTATGTGTATTTTTACATATCGTTTTTATTGAGTTTTTACTAATTTAGTATGTACATCATTGACTTTTGATGAATGAGAAAAAGAAATTGAAAATAAACACATGAAAAATTAAAATAACATTTTAAAGGAAATTATGTACAATTGAAAATTGTTTTTGTAACGTCTCAATATAAACTGTGTTCTAATGTTAGGACCTCGGGATTTTATCGTCTATATAAATTGTGTTCTAAAGTTAGGACCTCAGTATTTTAACGTCTATAAATATTGTGTTCTAATGTTAGGACCTCAGTATTTGAACGTCTATATAAATTGTGTTCTGAAGTTATAGGACCTCAGTATTTTAACGTCTATATGAATTGTGTTCTAATGTTAGGACCTCAGAATTTTAACTTCTATATGAATTGTGTTCTAAAGTTAGGACCTCAGTTTTTTAACGTCAATATATATTGTGTTCTAATGTTAGTACCTCAGTATTTTAACGTCTATATAAATTGTGTTTTATAATGTTAGGACCTCAGTATTTTAACGTCTATATAAATTGTGTTCTAATGTTAGGACCTTAGTATTTTAACGTCTATAAAAATTGTGTTCTAATGTAAGGAACTCAGTATTTGAACGTCTATATAATTGTGTTCTAATGTTAGGACCTTAGTATTTGAACGTCTATAAAAATTTTGTTCTAAAGTTAGGACCTCAGTATTTTAACGTCTATATATATTGTGTTCTAATGTTAGGACCTCAGTATTTTAACGTCTATATAAATTGTGCTATAATGTTAAGACCTCGGAATTTCAACGTCTATATAAATTGTGTTCTAATGTTAGGACCTCAGTATTTTAACGTCTATATATATTGTGTTCTAATGTTAGGACCTCAGTATTTTAACGTTTATATAAATTGTGTTCTAAAGTTAGGACCTCAGTTTTTTAACGTCTATATATATTGTGTTCTAATGTTAGGACCTCAGTATTTTAACGTCTATATAAATTGTGCTCTAATGTTAAGACCTCGGAATTTCAACGTCTATATAAATTGTGTTCTAATGATAGGACCTCAGTATTTTAAGTCTATATAAATTGTGTTCTAATGTTAATATCTCAGTATTTTAACGTCTATATAAATTGTGTTCTAATGTTAAGACCTCGGAATTTCAACGTCTATATAAATTGTGTTCTAATGATAGGACCTCAGTATTTTAAGTCTATATAAATTGTGTTCTAATGTTAATATCTCAGTATTTAACGTCTATATAAATTGTGTTCTAATGTTAGGACCTCAGTATTTTAACGTCTATATAAATTGTGTTCTAATGTTAGGACCTCGGGATTTTAACGTCTATATGAATTGTGTATTAATGTTAGGACCTCGGGATTTTAACGTCTATGTAATTTGTGTTCTAATGTTAGGACTTCAGTATTTAAAGTCTATATAAATTGTGTTCTAATGTTAGGACCTCGGGATTTTAACGTCTATGTAATTTGTGTTCTAATGTTAGGACTTCAGTATTTAAAGTCTATATAAATTGTGTTCTAATGTTAGGACCTCGGGATTTTAACGTCTATGTAATTTGTGTTCTAATGTTAGGACTTCAGTATTTAAAGTCTATATAAATTGTGTTCTAATGTTAGGACCTCGGGATTTTAACGTCTATATGAATTGTGTTCTAATGTTAGGACCTTAGTATTTTAACGTCTATAAAAATTGTGTTCTAATGTAAGGACCTCAGTATTTGAACGTCTATATAATTGTGTTCTAATGTTAGGACCTTAGTATTTGAACGTCTATAAAAATTTTGTTCTAAAGTTAGGACCTCAGTATTTTAACGTCTATATATATTGTGTTCTAATGTTAGGACCTCAGTATTTTAACGTCTATATAAATTGTGCTCTAATGTTAAGACCTCGGAATTTCAACGTCTATATAAATTGTGTTCTAATGTTAGGACCTCAGTATTTTAACGTCTATATATATTGTGTTCTAATGTTAGGACCTCAGTATTTTAACGTTTATATAAATTGTGTTCTAAAGTTAGGACCTCAGTTTTTTAACGTCTATATATATTGTGTTCTAATGTTAGGACCTCAGTATTTTAACGTCTATATAAATTGTGCTCTAATGTTAAGACCTCGGAATTTCAACGTCTATATAAATTGTGTTCTAATGATAGGACCTCAGTATTTTAAGTCTATATAAATTGTGTTCTAATGTTAATATCTCAGTATTTTAACGTCTATATAAATTGTGTTCTAATGTTAAGACCTCGGAATTTCAACGTCTATATAAATTGTGTTCTAATGATAGGACCTCAGTATTTTAAGTCTATATAAATTGTGTTCTAATGTTAATATCTCAGTATTTAACGTCTATATAAATTGTGTTCTAATGTTAGGACCTCAGTATTTTAACGTCTATATAAATTGTGTTCTAATGTTAGGACCTCGGGATTTTAACGTCTATATGAATTGTGTATTAATGTTAGGACCTCGGGATTTTAACGTCTATGTAATTTGTGTTCTAATGTTAGGACTTCAGTATTTAAAGTCTATATAAATTGTGTTCTAATGTTAGGACCTCGGGATTTTAACGTCTATGTAATTTGTGTTCTAATGTTAGGACTTCAGTATTTAAAGTCTATATAAATTGTGTTCTAATGTTAGGACCTCGGGATTTTAACGTCTATGTAATTTGTGTTCTAATGTTAGGACTTCAGTATTTAAAGTCTATATAAATTGTGTTCTAATGTTAGGACCTCGGGATTTTAACGTCTATATGAATTGTGTTCTAATGTTAGGACCTTAGTATTTTAACGTCTATATGAATTGTGTATTAATGTTAGGACCTCGGGATTATCAACGTCTATATGAATTGTGTATTAATGTTAGGACCTCGGGATTTTAACGTCTATGTAATTTGTGTTCTAATGTTAGGACCTCAGTATTTAAAGTCTATATAAATTGTGTTCTAATGTTAGGACCTCGGGATTTTAACGTCTATATGAATTGTGTATTAATGTTAGGACCTCGGGATTTCAACGTCTATATAAATTGTGTTCTAATGTTAGGACCTCAGTATTTTAACGTCTATATAAATAGTGTTCTAATGTTAGGACCTCGGGATTTTAACGTCTATATGAATTGTGTATTAATGTTAGGACCTCGGGATTTCAACGTCTATATAAATTGTGTTCTAATGTTAATATCTCAGTATTCTAACGTCTATATACATTGTGTTCTAATGTTAGGACCTCAGCATTTTTGAGTCTATATAAACTCACAACCGAATTGCCTGATAATCTTATAACGCTGACTGGAATACCAACTATAATAAAAATTCAAAATTCCCCATTTTTCTTCATTTATAAAATATCTTTTCCGATATATATAAAAATAAGATTTTGAGCAAGAGAAACTACATTGCCTCCCAAAATCATCAGCTAACGTCTACTAACCCAGCTTTGGAATTTGCAGAAATATCCTGTCCTTTTTATATCATTGAAATCTAACTGTTCAATGAATATTATTCATTGTTTTAAAGTAGATAGAAATGAATTCCTATGACACCTGTAGTTCCCCCCCCCCCCCTCGGGTTTCAGGGATGATTGACAGGTGTCCCATCTGGATGGAGCTTCTTGAAAATATATAAAGTGGACAAACATTAAATTAGAATATCTAAAACGAAACTAGCAGGAAGGTTTGGTCAAAGGTAGATACTTCGGATAGCTAGCCCAGCAAAGCAAGGTTTAAGATTCGATTCAAAACTTATCCTTGAGTGTTGATAGGGCCATTTTATCATAAGATAGAACCGTGCTAAGATTACATCTGGCACCTATAATCTTCAGTCTTTTTCTGAGTTTTGTTGACAAGGTACCCTCCCTTTCTATACATAAAATATAACATATAAATAAAAAACATTGAAAAAAAACCTTTATTTAAATGCACTAAAAAGGAAAACTAAAATATTATATATTATACTATTGAACAATTCGATTTATCTGAGTGAATTTAAAAGCGGCGGGGGATGATCATATTGAGAGAGGAGATAAAATATTCAGTAAAAACTTCTTCAAATCTCTAATCATTAAGATCAAAATTCATAATGAGAATTGTCAAGGGAAAATACTTATTGACTTTGATACAGTTGCCGTGAACTGTGTCGAAGAAGGTCAAATACAAGTAGCTTACGAGTTTAAAAAAAAAACATGAATATATAGTAAAGTATATATTATTTTATTAACAGATAATTATGATGTTTATATATTTAATACATTGCGTTAACTTCCCTCATTAATTATCTTGTATTTTATCATGTTAGTTTGTGCTTGTGCCTTAGATAAATTGACGTTTCATCCTGAAGTTTGTCTTTCATCCTAATTCCCTACGTTACATTTGGTGGAGATGCTGGATAAATTAGGGAAGACAAACTGAAGATCGCCGAGAAAACCTTGGGGCCATGGGTGCTATGATCTACATTTTCAGAGATTGGCTCCCGGATTCCACCATAGTGTCAAAGCCAAGACTTCCTTCCAAGATGACGATGTCCATATATACGATACGACGACAAAGCCGCCCTTTAGGCCGCAAGAGAAAGGACGCAAAGGCACTAGGGACAAAGTTCCAAGACTCTGAGGGAATCCTTGGCAGAAGCACGTCAGATCCATGTCAGTATCTTATATATTTACAAGCTTTTGGTCACAGCTCCAATAAGGAAGTAGCTATCTATTAGATTATTTATTATTTTATTGACATATTATTAATTATGATGTTCATATATATTTATTACTCTGCGTAAAGTTCTCTAATTACTTCTCTTGTAATATATAAGTTTTAGTTTGTGCTTGTGCTTTAGAAAAATTGCCGTATTATTCTCTAGTTTGTCTTTTCTAATTCTCTACGTTACAATATATACAAACTCCATATAATTTAAAAACAAGTCAAGTTTACGGATGGTTAAAAATGATCAAATTAAATATAATCTAAATAAACGTTAAGCAGGCGACATAAATAAACACTTAGGTAATTTTATGTTCTAAAAATCATGAAGAACTAGCATTCTCTCTCTCTAGACTCCAAATACATAAAATTTATAATGAACTACTTTCATCCGCATAAAATAACTGGCATCGAGATAGTAAATAAAAAATGTTTTTTTTAAGAATCTTTCCCCCCCCCCCCCTTATAGATAAAACAGCGTATATTATCTTTCATGTTTAATCAGAAATTACTTTCCTGAGTTCTGGAAAACTGCTATACTCTGTCCAATTCCTAAATCCAGATAAGATATCTCGGGTTATCGTATCTATACTACCAACTTTAGGAAAGGTGTTTGAAAGGATTATGTATTCCTGGATTCTGATAGATTAAAAAAAAAACGGAACAAATCAGAAAACACCATTTTGGTACTGACATAGGATAACTCACCAAATAACAGTTTTTAGTAATAAATGTATTTCAGGGCTCACAAACAAATAAATGTGCTACAGGAGCTTTACCTTTCGACATAAGCGTGTATTTCAACAATGTTAGCATAATGATATTATTAATTAAATGGTTAAACGTGGACACACACTTCTAAAGGATTTGATTCAGCTGATCGAGTCTATCTTAGAAAGAAAAGGCTTAACGTATAGTATAGTAAACAACATTCCAAAGTTTCACGGCGATTGGATGTATGGTTTTTGAATCAATCGAGTACAGACAGACACACATTCAATTTTATATATAGAGATTTAAAGCTGATATTTTAAACAATAATAAAAAATGTATCCATTTACAAAAAGTGAAAATATTTCTAACATAAATTAAACTCTAATTTTTAGCATGCAAATAGTAAGCTCGTGGGTAAGCCACGAAAGCTTATAGTCAGATGGGAAACAGCACTTTCCTCGTCCAGACCTATTACAGCAGGAGTTCTCAATGTTCTCTCCTTGGAAAAAAACACGGTGTATAATTTTAACACATATTTAACGAATGAAGACACTGAGACGCGAATGTTTCTTTTCACAAATAAATCAAACTTCTACTGTCCTTCTAGCGATGAAAAAATATAGGGAGGGCAAAATCAATAGTGAACCCTCCCAGCGGTTTCATCAATTTAATCTACAGGATCGCTTCTTTAGAGCTCTAAAACTGTATTGTATCATTCTGCTTTTATATGATACACTGATTTGTATTAATAATATATTTATATTAATACACCAAAGGATGGTTTCGGCCTCTAAGACCAGGGATCGTATCCAGCATTGGGCACTTTTTTTCCAATGAAAAAAAAAAATGTTCCAAAGGCCCTCGATTCTTGCAAAAGTCTAACACCCACCAGCGAGTAGTAGTAACCAAACGGGGCTCTAACACATTTGTAAGTGCAAAAGTCGAACTGCTTCTCACATGTGTAGACATGTGGTACACTTATTGTAAAAAGCAGTCGCCAAATTCTACCCACCATTATTATCATGGCCCGTACCACGTGTACTAGGGATAATAATAATAAAGCAAACATTGGTGTATAACGCTTTAATTATCTTCCAAAAGTAGACATTTATTTTATCGGCAGACTCTAAAGGATCAAAATTTTTACTCACTTCATAATCTCACTATATTGCCACGTGGAAAATTAGGAAATACTAACTTCGGGATGACGCAGAAATATATTTAAGGCAAGAACAAACTATGAATGATAAACAAAAGATAAGCAATGAGGGAAGTTCTCAGAGCAAAAAAAAATTAAACATAAAAACAATACTCTATTAATAAAATAATAAATACTTTGCTGCAATATGCTGACTAGTTTAGACCTAGCAATTCAGAAATATTCACAACAAGGATGTATAACATGAAAATTAAACATAGAAACACGTTTATTATATACTTGTGCACACATATCATATATTTTATATTATCTTTTAATATTTATTTATACCAATAGATAGCAGTAGTATTCATAAATACATCATCAATTTATGTCATCAGTTAGAAAAAAAAATCTCTGTGATTGAAGGAAAATGTATTAGGAATGCAATTATAATTTCTTCTCCTAATACTCATTTTAAAATTTGTATATTAAACAACCCAATTATTTTACACGAGAGAAATATTTTACCTTTTCATTCCTGAACACCCTTAAGGAAACAAAATGATAAATATTTGTTATTGGGGTGTGTCCAGAAACTATGGCTGAGGATTCGATTTCTGCAAAGATTAAAGATATCTTCACATTATTGGAGTTTGCAGTGGGGGAGATAAATGGCCTGAAAACCGAAATAAAAAGTCTTAAAGAAGAACTGTATGTGTTTAAGGCAGAAGAGAATAATTCGTTCGACTCCTTGAAGTCTAAGGTGCAAGACTTCAAAGTAGAAATAAATTTATTGAGTAAAGAAGTGCAGAAAAATATTTCTGATTTGAAGAAAAAGATAAAAATAGTTAATGAAGACCAACGTTTTCTAAAAACCGAATTACAATGTGTCAAAAACGAACTGCGTGAGCTCAGGAAAGAAGTGCTGATGTCTTCTGGTACATTGAAAACCGCGGTACAAGATACCAGAATCGAACAGGGTACACTGAAGACAGAATTACAAGGTATCACTAATGAGCTAGGTTCAATGAAGACAATGCTGAAAAATATTAGAAAGATAATAGACCCTAAATCTTCTGATAAAATAAAAGATTTAGTGATGGACTTGACACCAGGCATCTTAAACTGCCTCCATGAAATCCCTTTCAGTTTGATCGAAAATTATATACGCGAATATACAAAAACGAACAAAATCGCAAAAACTTCTTCTAAGATTACATTACCTTCCGCCGACTCAATTTTTTCCACCTCAAAAATTGTTTCTCAGGAGATGAATGGAAAAGTATACCATTTTCAAATGATACATGATCTCTACCCAGATCAAGTCTTCCTAAAGGCAACTTTTTCCAAGGAAGATATACAAACTGACGGACCTAATAAATTCAACTATTTAGTTTTTATCTTTGGCTCTGAGACAGGTGCTCGATATTGCATCAATTCCTTGATAGATGAAAATTTTTCATGTCACTATTTGATTCCTATAAACGAGTGGGGGTTTATTTTGGATAAAGATACCTATACGAATTTTGTCATTTTTGAATGAAAATAACTCTGTTAGAGAGAATGTTTATGGATATTAAAAATATTTTCAGCATTATATATTATAATATCAATTGTTATCTTCAATTTAATAAAGGAATTTCAATTCAAAATGAAACTATTTTTAAAATTTACAAATTTTATTTTAAAAATAACCTGTCCTTTATTTTTATTAGTTTTGTTAATTATTGATATTATGATAATTTTGTTTTTGTTCTTTTCTACTTTAATCATCTTCAATTCAGACATTTTTATATCTCACATTGATGAGTCATAACTACCATTGCTTCAGAGCAACATAAAATCAACACCTGACCTTTTTATTTTATTTTTTCTATTATTTTTGCATATATAAATAAATAGTCATAATTATATATATCTACTTTTGAATTTAATATTTAGTTAAGGTTTGCTATCAGAATTAGTGATGATTTGCAAATAAACGTGAATTAAAATAAACAAGATGGTAGTCTTTAATTGTCTTTACAACACAACTACCGTTACCTAAAATCTGTGGTCTACACTGTATGTCACATTCTACTTGGATGGTGTGTAGTTGACATCTTGACCGAGGATGTACGCAGGAGTTCTCACCAAGGATTGTGAATCCTTAAACTCTCATTCTAAACTGAGCGTTCACCAAACAACCTCACAATGTCACGCAATACAAATACTTTTTGTGAATATTGGGAAATGTAAGAAATGGAATAATTGAAACACAAATATATATTTTAAAATATAAAAAAACTTATATTGTCCTTACTGCGATATAAAAAAAATATATTGGAAGCGCTTGGCTCTTCAGTGGTAAACCCTCCCAGCGGTTTCACCATGTTAACCCACCAGACTGCTTCCCAGTGCTCTAATACTGTGTTGGATCATTCTGATTATATATGTTGCAATGAAGGGTGGAATATCACAAATGGTTTTAAAGAAAATTATGGACACAATAATTTAGGAGAGCAGAATTACATATAAATATTTGCATCGAGCAATGCTCTTCCGTAAACAATAAGGACAAGGCCAGTTAGGCAAATATTTATATAATTAATTATAATTAACGTGCCATATATATATTAGAAATCGAAGCATTGAAGCCCTCCCAATATATTTTATCATCGCAGTAAGGACAGTAGAAGGTTGTTTTATATTTAAAAATAAATATTCATGCTTCCATTTCTTATATATAGCCTTATATAATCGCCTTATCGCCTTATAATTAATAGGGAAATGAATCTAATCTGAGAGAATTTAGCTGTATGCGAAAACATGAGTCGATAGTTGAAATACATTTGCATATATAACAATATACTAATATCAAAAAGGTATATTCTGACCACGAGCACATGGGAAATTTAGATAGCAAAGCGCAAAGATATGCAAATAGTTTTTTTTTTTGTTTATAGGGAGGGGCAAACATTCACACGGTCCACTTTCTCAGGCCATGACTCCTCAAGAACGTACACCGTGCATACAATATATTCTCACAAAAATATCTGTTAGAGAAGTAAATATACTTGAGGAACGTAGAAGGAATTAGTATTGAAATCACAAAATATCTATTACTAGTATTTCCTCTAATTAACGAGCTATTTTAATAGAAACTAAACTCTTGCCAAAGGTGGTACAATGAGAATTGAACTCCGTATGGGAAACATCATTGTTTAAAGTTATGTTCGAACCTAAATATATTGCTACATTTGTAAAAAGTAATTTTAAGGCAATTTCCCAAAAGAATAAATGCATAGAAATATATATGCATTTTCATTAAACCTTTTTTTTATGTGTGAGAGAATATACATTTATATGTGAACAAATAAATAAACATTCGAAACTATTATAGGCGCGTATGATTCTTTTTTTTTAATAAACAATTTATACTGCACTTACTGTAATATAAAAATTAATGGGATGGCCTGGCTCATCAGTGGTGATCCCTTCCAGCGGATTCGCCAGTTATATCTATCATACCGCTGTTATATTGTATTTTTCGATCTTCCTTTTATAGTGATGCTGATGCTAGACTCTTCGAATCAGCATTTTATATGAACTATGGACATAAGCTTTGAGGACAGCAGAATTACATACAATTATAAATAACTGGGAGGGTTCACCACTGATGAGCCAGGTCCTCTGATCAATTTTTTCCATTGCAGTAAGGGCAGTATAAATTGTTTATTTAATATATATATACCATACGCGTCTATAAATAGTTTCGAATTTGTATAACAGATGGCGCGCTAATGTATCATAAAAAAAAATTAAATGTTCAGCGTATATACGCAAGTTTGGCCTTAAATACCCAAGAAGCCTCTGGAATCAAAACATTTTTAGTCGTAGCGGTACAGTCTGCACCACCCTGACGAGGGCCACAATATCGATTGAGCCTATGATCCAACCTGTCTAGGCGAATGACCCGGTTTCGCCCGAGAAATCCCTTGAGTGCAATTTCCTTCATAATGAAAGTACATCAATAATAAATAGTAGAAGTGCCATAGAATAGCAATACAGAAGTAACACATAAACCACAGGAAAAAAGCGTGTGTGATTGCAAAAATTGTATTATATTTGTATTTAGATATTTGATATAATTATTTTTTTTGCAATTCATTTAGTTGTTTCAAAGTCAATATAGTTTAAATAGATAGCAGCTTTTCCACCCAACCCCCGAGTTACCGGCCACAGCGCATTAACCCTTGAAATTGCCCGAGTTGAGTGAGTGACTGCGATGGATCTTGACTGAGATGCCCATCTTCTCAGTAAGAATAAGAAAAAATAGGTTTATAAAAATATTAATCCAAAATACTGGCATATAAATATTTTTCTGTAAAAAAATAAAAGAGCACATGGAAATTAGGCAAACACATGTGTTTGCTAATGACTGCGACTGCATTTTAAACTATTTTTTTAAAAGGCATAAAAAAAAACAAAAGGCAAAACAAAATTAATAAAAAATACGAAAGCAATTATTTACATACAGTAACGTTAATTTTGTAAAGTTTATTTTTTTAAATTGCATTAGGTGCACTTACCGTAAACTTAGTAATATAAATTTATTTCTCAATACTCAATACTTTTGTGAAAAAAAAATAACACTTGTATAAAAAGATATTTCAAAAAAAGTACGCAAGCAACTTGAAAAAAAAAATGTAGAACGCTCATTGGTCTCTTAATTAGCCTGGTGTTGTTACTTCGCCTCGTGTTTCCTCCGCGTAAAAAAAAATTATTCACATGAAAAAAATAAATAGTCGAAAATACTAATCAAAATTCATCCGAAAATTTTCCTCATGTTTATAAAAAGCGACATGCAAAATTTGGTATCAATTGGTTCAGTAGTTTTTGAGTTCATCGCGAAACAGACGACAATGACTTTTATATATTAGATTATATTAAAAAAAAAAAACAAAGGCCAGAACAAAAATTAATAAAAAAATACGAAAGCCATTGTTTACATACAGTAACGCTAATTTTGTAAAGTTTTTTTTTAATTGCATTGTGTACACTTACAATAACTTAGTAATATAAATTTCTCTCTCAATACTTTTGTAAAAAAAAGTGACACTCGTATAAAAAGATATTTTAAAAAAGTACGCAAGCAACTTGAAAAGAAATGCAGAACGCTCATTGGTCGCTTTATTGGCCTCGTGTTGTTACTTCGCCTCGTATTTACTCCGCGTAAAAAAAAGTTCTTCAAATGAAAAAAAAAAAAACAAATAGCCAAAAATACTAATCAAAATGTAGCCGAAAATTTTCCTCAGGTTTATAAAAAGCGACATGCAAAATTTGGTACCAATTGGTTCAGTAGTTTTTGAGTTTATCGCGAAACAGACAGACATTGACTTTTATATATGGTGGTTTTGAATTTCTCTCAACTCTTTCTCATTTATGCACAATCAGTTATACTGGTTATTGAATATATAGTTGCATGCACGAAGGAACGTGTGGACATGGGACATGCTTCGGACCAGGAGGCTGTTGTTGGGTGCTGCGCTGCCTGGAGTACAGGAGCTCCATCTTTGATTCCCTTCTTCCTGTGGTGAATCTGTATAAGACCTGTGGTCTTAATAAAGCTTTGTGCGTGTGGATATCTATTTACTGGTCGGATGACAGGAATTAAAAACGGTGATAGGATTCGGGACCAGAGTCATGGCTGGTGAAATATGATACGTTTTTAGTCTGAGGGGGCGAATTTGGCGATTCGACGGCGCGGGCTGATCGAGAAATCGACTTACGCAGCGACCCATTTGAACGCGCTATGCAATCTCTGGTGTACTTTTGTGGTTGGTTGCCTTAGTACTGGTACCCTCTCTAGTAATCCTTGATTAAAGACATTAATTTCAGAAATTTTATATATTGTATGTATTATTTTATTAGCAGAGTATTATTTTTTATGTTTATATTTTGCTACTCTGTATACTTCCCTCTTTTGCTTATCTTTTGTTTAACACTCATAGTTCTTTTATGAAATAAATTGTTGTCTCATCCCGAAGTTGGTCTTTCCTAATTTTCCACGTGGCAATATATTACCAAAGATTTATTTTTAATTTAACAATTTTTTTAACCTAAAACTTTTTATATTTTTATTTTTTACAAAATTAAAATTATCTTTTCCCAGAACTTTTTGAATCATTCCCACTTTATCTAATCTTCTTATCTAATCAACACCTGTATTTCTTTTATATTCCCTGGCCTGAAAAATCTAACCTTTTCGAACAAACATGCTTGCGTGCAGCACCTTGATACTTTAATATAGTACATTGCGGTTTGTCTGATTGCTACATTATTTTTGGGCTCAAAAACCATAGACTTTGGTTAGTAGCCCGTAAAACCATATCCTCTCTCTAGTCTGAGGGGACGCTTTCTTTGTGATATAGTGATTAGAGTCTATCCCATACATTTGTGGGTTACTGAAATTCACAAAGAAAACACCCCCCTCGCACCTATAATATCTTATCACCTTTCACCAGCCATGCCCTTATCTCGCTTCCTATCATCTTACCTAACCCCTTGTCATCCGTCCAAGAGATAGATTTTTTCCATTATAGTCATAGGCCTTTTGATATGTTTGATTTGGTAATTTACGTTTGTAGAACTTCAATCTTGATTTTCTATAATAATCATTTATAATTTCAATTTGGAGGTCATTTTTAATTAATTAATTTCTTTATAAGAGGTCTTTTATTATTCTCCTTAGGGTCTTATTTTCAATTATTTCTAATTTTTGACTATGGTTTTATTGTATGATATAAAAATCGGTATATATATTTTTCTATTGTTTTTCATGTGTTGAGCGTATATACGCAAGTGTGGCCTTAAAAACCTATTTCTTGGTTTCTCAGGACGCCTCTGGGACCAAAACATATTTTTGGTCGCAGTGGTACACTCTGTTCCACGCTGAAGAGGGCCAACAGCCCGAAACTCATTCCTGGATGACTTTTCTTGATTTATCAAGAAAATGAGTTGGCCAAATATCAAGGTACAGGCTAAATCAACGTTTCGTTGATTTCTGTTCCACTAGATGGCGCTCTGCCATCTAAATAGCACATGTGCTAGTAGTCAGGAAATGCCCTCTTTGTTTTTAATATATATATATATTAATGTGAAAAATATAAATAAAAGGTCAGATGTTATTATTAAAAATATAAAAGGCATATCCTGACCGTGCTCACATAAGCATTTCTAGATGGCAGAGCGCCATCTTGTGGAACAAAAATAAACTAAACGTTTATTCAACAATTTCCGTGATATTTGGCCAACCCAATTTCTTTATGAATCAAGAAAAGTCAACCACGGCGGAGTTTCGGGCTGTTGGGCCTCATCATCGTGGTGCAGACTGTACCTCTACGACCAAATAATCGGCCCCAGATGGCGCTCTGCCATCTAGAAATGCTCATGTGAGCACGGTCAGTATATACCTTTTTTATTTTTAATATCAACCACTGACTATTATTATATTTTCATTATTTTTTCACATGAAAAGCGTTTTCACGCAAACATGGCCTTAAATACCCATTTCTTGATTTCTCATGAAGCCCCTGGGACCAAATATTTGGTCGTAGAGGTACAGTCTGTACCACGCTGACGAGGGCTAACTGCCCGAAACAGGTTCGTTGTTGACCTTTCTTGATATCAAGAAATTGGCTTGCCCAAATATCACGGAACAAGTTAAATGAACGTTTAGTTCATTTTTTCATGTGAGCCTGGTCTGTATATGCCTTTTTTATTTTTGATATATTTATATCCATATGTATGAAGGCGCTTGATTATTTGAAGTGTAGAATTTTTTATTTTTTTTGCAGGTTAGTGAGAATTTACCTTTGTTGCTTAACAAGAGTAATAATCTATTTTTTGGTGAAATTACGAGGTTAATCCTGTTACCTAGATATCGAACACAGTCCTCCCAATTGACGGAGTCATTGATAGAACTTATTTCTTTTTCAACGGCTCATTATTGCCCCGTGGAAAATAAGGAAAGACAAACTTTAGAATGAGACAGCAATTTATTTAAGACAAGAACAAACTAAGAATGATAAAAAATATAAGCAATGAGGGAAGTTTACAGAGTAGCAAAATATATACATCAAAAATTATACTATTTTGATAAAATAATAAATACTTTGCTACAATATTTCTGTTTCTTGGATGGGAGAAGAGTATAGCTTCTGTCTTTTGAGAGACGATTTCTATTCCCCAAGTTTTGCACCATATATCTACATATAGACGGCCTCATGGAGTTTATTGTAATTTTTTTCTGCTTTATATGCACAGGCTAGAATGGCCGTGTCATCGGCAAAGTGTTGTGAGTGGTTCCTTCGGCATAAATAATATCATCGATTAATACGTCAAATAATGTAGGACCAATGACGGAGCTTTAGAATTCTAGAATTTATTTTATTGTAGAGAGAGAATCTCGACTTTCACTATGTATTTTCTATTTTTTAGTTTTTTATTGTTGTTCTTCTATTGTTTCTGGGTAAATGTTTTTAGGTCATGTTGATAGGAGGGCTTCATGCCTTACTCTATCAAATACTTTGGAAATATCAAAGAAAACATCTCCAGTCATTTGATTATTGGCCATTGATCTTCTTATCTTCTTCGTGACGACAACTAATTGGTGGAGTGTTGAATATTTTGGCTATAAACAAATTGTTCTGGTCTGATATAGCTATTTTAGTTTAAGGTTCTCCTTAATATTAAGATTATTTTTTCATAATTTTTAAATGGCAGGTAAGAGGGATTTGGGCTTGCATCTAGAAAGGTCGTGCTCTGATTTACCTTTCTTTAAAGATGGGGTAAACAATTGATATTTTCTATTGGTCAGGGAAAGGTGTCTGGAAAATTAATTAAATGAAGACTTCTTGTTGAGGAATCCAACAATATGTTTTGACCAAAGCTTTATCGTTTCATTCGTTATTTTATCTATTCCTGGGGTTTTTTTTACTTGGCAAGAAGGCGATCATTGTTTCTACTTTACTGATATTTGTAGGGTCAGTGCCTTTTAATAGGCCTCTTTGTCTTGAGGCTCACATGATCTTTTTATTTCTTAGGCGGTTTGAAAGGCGAATTTTTGCTATATGGTGGGTATCTTCTGTGTGTATCAGGGTTTTTATAAGTGGCCGCTTCTTGTTTATAGTTGGAATCAAGTAGTCCGTTATTAAAGTTTAGTGAAGGGATTATTGATTCAATAGTTGGAAATGTATTGTTCGAAGGTGGTGATGGCTTACTCTATGTTTGCGTTGTGTTCAATAGATAATTTTCTATCTCAATTTTATCTATTTTGTATTTTTAAAGTGCCCAGTCAGTGAATTTTATTTTAGTATTTGAACTTGCCAGTTTGAAGTATTGTAGAACAATTAATACAGGAAGATGGCCAGATGTAAATTCATGTAGTACTATACATAAACTTTGTTTAAAATATTTGTCCCTATTTATATATATAGGGTTATATATCCGGAAAACAAATAGAAAAAGATACACAATCGACGTCAAAACCACAAAACGGGCCGTCAAAATCTCAAAACCAGAACCATGAAATCAGAAAATAAAACTCTCTTCAAAATGTAAAAAATAATGACAAATAAAATTTCAAAACATATAAAATTAGGATTGAAAGTTAAAAATTATAACTAATTAAAAAAATCATTCTAGTATCATAATTTTTATTTTTTTACGTGTTCCTAGTGGTATGAATTAGCACGTTTGTTTATTTTCTTGTTAAAGGGAGGCATTCAGGCCAATCTGCTGTGTACTTGGCAATTTGAACTTTTATTGGGGTTTGTCTGGTCTTTTGCGCATGTTAATGTGAAGTGGTTTTTTGACCCTGATCTGTTTTGTTTAAAGATAATATATCAGTGATATATTATTACTTTACTCTGTTTTGATTCGAAACGAATCGAACGTTTATCATCATCATTAGAATAGGCTTTGTTTATAATGTGCATATGTACAAGAATTGTGAAATAATAAAATATTTATAGTAGTATAAAATTTCGTATCTTTTATTTTTCTTTTAAAGATATCTAAATATATAAAGTGCAATTTCTTATAAAATATAAAATAACTTTCACTATCAATCTTCACCCTATAATAGAAACTTATCAGTTTTCATCCCATTTTACATATCGTGGTATTTGTCGGCATTCGAATGGCCATAATTTTAGCATCTATTGCATTGTCCAGGACCTTTTGGTGCTCTATATACCCCAGTTTTGCAGATCATTTCACAGAAGTGAGTTACATTAAATATTTTTTTGTTTTGCGAGGTTTTGATAGAGTTATCTGTACTAGTGATAACTCCACGTTAGTGACCGCCTTACGAAACCTAGCTAGTTTTAGTGGTTCAAATACTTGGTGTTTCAGGTCTTCTTGGATTTTGGGTATTGTGATGCACTGATCGAGTCCTCTTATAATAATCCTTAAATATTTGACTTCTAAAGTGTAATACTATAAAGCTTTATATTTTTCTAGAAATCATTGAGCTAAAATTGTTTTACATTGCTAGGCATAAACACACACAAGTCAGACATCAACGTAAAAAACAACAGCTTAAAGCAAATGTTGGCCGTCGAGTTTGATCTTCAGATTGTGGTTATATGCTCATCTATCCCGAATTTATAAAATAATTCTAATTTTGTTTCCCGCACACAAAAGTCCGTTATCCAATATACCTGATATTTGCAAAAAGTATGAATATATATCAATATATACTTCCATGATGATTATTTTTCAATTCATTATGTACAAAACAAGTCTTAAATTCTCTAATATGTAAATTATCATTTTTTTTTAGAATTCAAAATTCGCTATATGAACACAAACACTGATATGCGCTCTTTTAAAAATAATTTCTATAAAAAAACATAAAGCCGCAGTCACACACACCTCAGTGTATGGTTACTGAGAGAGAGGGAGTAGATATTGTTAATAGTTTCACTTCAAATACCATCGAAATTGGGCTGACGTCAGACACTAAAGAAACTGACCTTGGTGACGCATGAAATGAAACCTATCTAGTTGCGTTGCCATCCACGCATCTGATGTTTAGAGGTTTAAAAAATATGGCATTTTATTGTGATACCCTTTTTAGATATTTTTATATATATATATATAAAGGTTTTATAATATAAAAAGGTTTTTAGGTTATATAGATAAAGGTTTTAATACTACTCTACTATATACGCATGTGTATATAGTATATTTTAAACTATATAAAAATACACTTTTAGTATATGTCACATATGTTCTAATTAGTTAGAGCCGATACATTAAATGATTCTACCCTTCTTTTAAAATGTACCGTTTCTATTTTCTACCAACCCCATACTTTGTATATATGCTATATCTTTATTAATAACTAGACGAATGGCCCGGGCAACGCCCGGGTTTTACCCGAGTGCGAATATGTTTTAAAAACGTTGTCTTGGGTGGTCGCTATAGACAGGGTGGTCTGTATAGACAGGTGTATGTATCACACAGCTGATAACAGGTTTGTCTAGAGTGGCCACTATAGGCAGGGTGGTCTATATAGACAGGTGTATGTATCACACAGCTGATAACATGGTTGTCTAGAGTGGCCGCTATAGACAGGGTGGTCTGTATAGACAGGTGTATGTATCACACTGCTGATAACAGGGTTGCCTAAGGTGACCGCTATAGACAGGGTGGTCTGATAACAGGGTTGTCTAGAGTGGCCGCTATAGACAGGGTGGTCTGTATAGACAGGTGTATGTATCACACAGCTGATAACAGGGTTGTCTAGAGTGGCCGCTATAGACAGGTGTATGTATCACACAGCTGATAACAGGGTTATCTAGAATGGCCGCTATATACAGGGTGGTCTGTAAAGACAGGTGGATGTATCTCACAGCTGATAACAGGGTTGTCTAGAGTGGTCGCTATAGACAGGTGTATGTATCACACAGCTGATAACAGGGTTATCTAGAATGGCCGCTATATACAGGGTGGTCTGTAAAGACAGGTGGATGTATCTCACAGCTGATAACAGGGTTGTCTAGAGTGGTCGCTATAGGCAGGGTGTTCAGTGGTCGCTTTAGACAGGGTGGTCTGTATAGACAGGTGGATGTAACACACTGCTGATAACAGGGTTGTCTAGAATGGCCGCTATAGACAGGTGTATGTATCACACAGCTGATAACAGGGTTGTCTAGAGGGGGGCAGGGTGGACACGTGTTCGCCGGCAGCCAATGGGCGCGCATTCTATCCGTGAGCTTCAGAATAAGGCAATTATATAAGTAGATACCTGTAAACCCCCTATTTGTATGTAAAACTAAAAATGTTGACGTCAAAATAAAGATCCAAAGAGCGGTCAGCTGGGGACAGCTGGGGAGAGAGGAGGAAAATGCCGAAGCCCATGTGGGGCCCCCAGGGACTCTTGATAGAGGAACCCTGGAAAAAATAGTGCAAGTTTTTGGCAGGGGGTCAGCAGATGTTCTAGAGGGTGGCCATCGACAGTCCGCTTCAGCCTGTCTCTCTCACACAGTCTCTCCCACCATGTCTCGGGGATAAGCATCCAAGTTTGTGTCATGGCCTCTGCCTCTGTCCCGTGGGCTGTCCCCGATCACTCTATGTGCTAACATCTAGCCCTGCCTCTGCTTCTTGTTGTCTGCGTGTGGGAAGCACATCAACACTCGCCTCACGTACACGACTGCCAATTATCCATTCGTCGTCACATTTGCCACAATATTACATGTATATGTGGAATGGTTGCGTGCGTGTTGGTGTGGCTTGTGTAAAGGCTGCTGATAAAATTATAATTATTTTTATAAAATAAAATAATTTATTTAAAGCCAGAAATGTAGCATTTAAAGAGGGTGTGTTGTGAAAATAGTGGAACACTTGAAGTGACGGCAGTTAGATATCTATGGCCCACACAATTGTTATGGAGGCGTCCTCTTTTATATACTCACATTTCTTCTTCCTGCTAGATCACACTTTGTTTTGCAACTCTCTTTTTTACTTTTTATTTCAATTTAAAGCGCTAGGGACGCTAGGGACTAGCCCCCTAGGGACACTTACGCTGTCATACATGTATGCCTTTACATTTGTCTATACATATATATATATATATATATATATATATATATATATATATATATATATATACAATAATTTCAAGCCGTGAATAGAATAGTCATATGATATCAACAATGAGAAAGAGAGAAAAATAAAACGAGAAAAAAAAATAACTGTGTACAAAAGAAAGAAGTGTCTGACAATATGTACAATCAGCATAATATAAATTATCAGCTTTTTAAAAGATATTTGTTGCTATATAATTTTAAATATATTTACAAAAGGTATCTATAAAACTCTCTTGTTTTATCGTTGATTTGCTTTGTAATATAATCATGATAATTAAATATTCATTTATAAATTGAAAGACTTCACCCAGTTTTACAAATTTTTGAATAAATATCAAACACCTTGAATTGGAAAGTATGTTATAATAAAAAGGAAGATTGTGTTGTATCGCTATAAAATCCATTAAAAATAAGTGTATAACCCGTCATTTATATATAAATAAATAAAAAAGTACGAAATTTTCTTACCAAAAAAACACATTTTCTACTTTGTAAAATTATAGTTGAATCATCAGAAGCACTCTTTCTTAAATATATTTGGCAGTAAAATATTAGACCCACAAAACTCTATCCTGTTTCTTTTTAAAGATAATCAGTTTTCATTAGAAATGAAAATTAGAAGTTCCCAATTCGCAACCAACTTGTGTATCAAATTACCTTTTATATATAAATAAATAAGTTAAAACAAAGCATCTAGGGCTGCGTATCTTTATTTCATAATTATAACACAAGCTTTCGGGCTCATACGCCCTTCTACAGGAGTTAATAAACGACTTATTATATATTAACCATTTTAAAATACAAATTATAAATGGTATTTTTGTGTCCAGATAATATGGCTGAATCAAACGATGGCTACCAGTTCCAGTTTGCCAAAGACGTCATGGATCAACTACAGTTGCTAGTTGGGGAACTAAGTGCTCTGAAGACGCAGGTGCAAGGTGTAAGCGACGAAATACGTGAACTAAAGGAAGATAGGAATAGAGAAGAGAAGAAAGTCTGTTGTACATTGAATACAGATATGGAAAGCTTCAAAGACGAACTTCGAAACCTAAATATGAAGACGCAACACGTAAATAAAGAACTGAATTTTCTAAAAACAGAGCTGAAGCTCAATCAACAGGAGGAAGAACCTGATAAACCTGTGAAGATGACTGAAGAAGAATTATATTTGACACCAGGCGTCTTAAACTGGCTTTCTGAGACCACTTACGATTCCCTGAACCAGCGTCTCTACCGATATGTATACTGGATGAAAACCGAGACTGTGACTTCTACGAATTTGTTAGAATCCGTGATAAACACCCCGCTGGAGCCGTTTGGAGAGACTTCATTGCTTCATTCCGGAATTATATACGTTGTGCATATGAAGTGGAAAAAATACAAGGAACATGTAACCGTGTTTATTACCCTTATCGAGAGAGAGGGAAACGATGACTGCCTCGACCATTTGAAAAACATAATTTTAATAATTGGCAATAAGAATAAACCTCTAATTTGCATAAATTCCTTGATTGATGACAACGTCTCCAAATTTTGTATCGATAGAGCAATGTGGAAGAGCGTTTTTAACGAGAACCCTGAAGTGAAATTTTATGCAAATATTTACATAAAGAAAGATTATTGAGTATTATTCATCTTTATATTTTTTGATATCTATAATAAGGTAGAAAACATGGGAGCTATATTCCGGTATACACCTGACCTAGTAATTCAACTATATCGAAACCAAAACCTGTTGTTTATACTATTAATTCAATACCTAAGAAAATATTGCAAACATTTTCTATAAATCACAACATATTTGATTATTTTATATGTTAAATTAATATGGTTTACAAATAAAATGCAAATTAAAAAAAAAATATATGATATTATTATCATAAATAAAATGTTTGAAGTTACTTATAAAATAAAGATGTCTCTCTTGTTATTCATGATGAAATTGTGAAAAACTTTTAAAATATCAAAATATTTCATCACAAAGAGTTTCTTTTTATTTTATTAAAGGGTGCGCGCGTTTGGATTTGTAAATATTTCTTGTTAGATATAGTCGATATATTTTTAAGTCCGTTAAAGAGCGATTATCGCTTGAAAGCTATCAATTTAAAATAAAAAGAAATTCATTGTGTTGAAATATTTCGTAATATCAAAAATGTCGTTGTTAATTTATCAAAACATTTTAATCATAACAACTGTGAAGAAAAGTCTGGTAATCGTTTCACAAAACACTGATGCGAAATTCGATAGAAGAATTCGCAGTGATGATTATTTTGTGGGCTTTTGCAAGGATTTAAATCAGATCACTAAATAGCAGAAAGGAGAGGGTAAAAGTCTCTTTCAAACTAACTTTATTGAAACATGTTAAGAGGACAGAGGAAAACACCCAACTGGTTAGCAGACCAGGCCTTGCTCTGATCCTTTGTTGCCGGCTGGCACCGCTGGCGGGTATGTTTGTTTGCTGTCACCCAATCCGTCTGGCCGACGTCCCGAAGTGGATCTCCACAATTCCACATACTTCCGCCTGTTTTCATCTAGGCGCACAATAGGAAAACAATAATAATCGTCCTTTACTTTGGTTGAAGATCGGAGGTTGTTGATGAATCTTCTAAACCACACCATTGTCCGCACATTTTTTAGGAACGAAGAGAAATATTCATGTACCAATGATCGGTACTCTTAACTGTTGTCACATCAGCAATTTTATTTCTTTCCGCACATATTTATTCTTCATTCAGGTCTTTATACCTGGAAGTCCAATATTTTGTTAGTTTAGTTGAGAGTTTTAACCACGAAGGGCCCTCCCACCATTTAGATTGTATCAGTTGGGAGAGGCTACATCCTCAGGAGGGTAAATCAGCTGGATTGAACTCGCTAGGAACATATCTCCAATCTCCTGGATCACTAAGTCTGCATATATCTTTAACGCAATTCCCGACAAAGGTACCCCACTGGTCATCGCGCTTTATCCAAGCGAGGGCTGTTGTGACATCAGACCAGAATACATTTGTGATTCATTTCAACTCTAGAAATTCAGAGATCATCTTGTTTAACCGTGCTCCTACAACACAGGCCAAAAGTTCAAGAGAGTCTTGGTATCTTAGGTCTCTTGAGAGGAGCGACTCGAGACTTAGCCGCCATCATATGCACTTCAATTTTGTCAGAAACCCGTGTCCGAAGAAGGACCACAGCAACATAAGCTTCACAACCAGCATCAACAAACGTGTGTATCTGTCAATCCTTCTGCGTTACCAAAAATGGATTGAAATTCCTGGGAATTGCCGTGCCTTTGTGCAGCTGAAGGTCGACGAACCATAAGCCAGATTATCCTTGTAGTGACGGTCCAATTCCTCTTCCCATGCCAACTTTAGAGTCCAAGTCTTTTGTAATAGAATTTTAGGCTTTATCAATATTGGGCTCAGAATTCCAATAGGGTCATATATCTGAGCTAAGCAGGACAGGATACTCCTTTTGGTTATCTTGGGGGGATGGCTACGGGAATTTCACATGACAAGCAATCTTCCCTTATATCCCAACATATACCAAGCACTTTAAACATCTCTGCTCTTTCAAAGGGGTAAGTATCGGAAGTCACGTCCAAGCTATGCTCCCAGCGGCTTAGCTCCATCCGAGCAATTTCCATGATGGACGTTGCGGTCAATTTGAGATCTTGTAACTCTTCAAAATAGTTCACATAAAAATATTTTTGCAACCTCTGAGCTAACAGTTTATGACCAGGTCGAACATTAGACAGGTGGTATTCAATTACTGCCCCCAAAATTGAAGGACTACAGTTAACACCGAACACGACACGTCTATGTCTGAATACTTCTGCCTTTTCTCCATTTTAGGAATACCACAGAAACCCCAGGTATACTCTGTCCCTTTCATTCACCTCAATCTGTAGAAATGTTTTCTTAATGTCCGCCATGACTCTAAACTTGCTATTTCTAAACCTTAGAGAGAAAAGGGTTGGAAATCATCTCTATGAGGTTAGGTCCTTTTTAAAGACAGTGATTCAAAGATGAGGATCTATAGACCTTGCTAGAAGCATCAAAACAGGCCAGATAGGCGTAGTCTCACTGGAGAGTTTCACCACCGGACGATGAGGCAGGTAGAAGGCTTCAGCGTCGTCTTGTTCAGCTGGGGCTTTCTTAATTATCCCATCAGCCAACCAGCCTCGGAAAATATAATCATAGTCCTCATAAAGATTCAAAGATATTAATTTGTTAGTCGTCTGTTCTAATCTCTTCATAGCAATCTTCCTGTTGTCCGCGATTCTAGCTTTCTCTACAGTCCACGGGAGAGAAACAACGTATCTTCCAGAAACAGAATGTTGGACTGTTTTTAGAAAATGTCAACGCGCCACTGCGTCTCTCTGATCTCTCTGTTTAACCTCAATAGGATCCATAATGCCAAGAGCATCGAGACTCCACAGATTAGTTATGCTGCTCTCTGAAATTGTCATCTTTTGAACATGATGAGCGAGTGAAACGTCACTACCTGGCTGACATTCTCCCATTAAAGTCCACCCAAAACGCGTCCGCCACGCAGCCAAGCCATTTGACAGCACACAAGATTTCATCATGAAAATAGATCCCAACACATCACATCCTAGAAGTATTTCAATTCCCATGTCATTCTCTCCAATATCAGGAACCCAGATTCTGCGGGCTTTGAGTTCTTTCAACCATGGCCCGCGGCTCAATCTTGATAGGTTACCACAGATTTTTTGCGACCATTTTGAAATTCCCCGATGCAAGACCTAAAGTGACTCTGTATTCTTGGTGGACACTTTCACTAGTATGACCTCCAAACACCACATGTTTAAGTAATTCCTTACAAATGGGAGATAGTCCGAGTTCCTGGGCAGTTTCAGACAAAATATAGGATCATTGGGAACCTGTGTCAAGGAGGGCACGCACTAAGTCGCACTTTCGACCTTAATCTTCAGAGTATGTAGCAGAATCAGAGACGAAGCGCTAAGACCGGAGAATACTACCCCGTTTTCTAATGTAGGAGAAGCGTCCCAATCTTCCACCTGTTCCTTGTCTTCACCCGGTGACTTTCGTCCAGGAGCACTAAGAGGGCATAAAATATCAAGGTGCTTCTTCTTACATCGAATGCATTCAGTTATGCGCCTTCTACAATTAGAAGAGATATGACCTGGTTGGAGGCAGGAGAAACAACTTTTAGCGTTTTTAATACGCTCTCTTCTTTCTTTAATGCTCATTCTGCACGCAGCAAGACATTCTGTGTTTTTATGATCTTTATTACAAAAGATGCAATTCTGGGCAAGTCCAGCAAAGAGCCCAGAGGCCGTTGGTATCTTAGCAGGATGTGATTGTCTGCCTATGTTCCTATCCAGTTTCAGAAATTTAAGTCTAAACTTGGATCCACCAGCTAAGGCCCTGTCTTGTTCTTATGCAGCTTCCTCTTGGAGAAACTCCATAATTAGGTCAACTCTAGATTGAGTCGAATCATTAGCATCAATCTTGACATCATGGAGGGGGCTTCTTTGCCAAGCCTTCATGAGTTCCTCTGATAGACATGCCTCACCATTGGAAATATAAATACTGACATCGGTCTGGCCTCAATATTTAAGGATTCCAACGCTCTCAAATGAGTCACCAGCTCATCATAAAATGAAGTCACCTCCAACTGTTGTTTGGAGGAGCAGTCGATCATTAGACGGATAAGATCTCTGACATAGATTTGTTGCAACAGTTCAGGCCTTCCAAATCTTTCTGTCAAAGTTTCTATGACTTTGAGGTAATTCTCGAGAGTCAGAGGATAACTATCAACTAGTTTACTAGCTGTGGTTCCCGGCGACATGGATTTCACAAGATATTGAGAATTGTCGCCGTCTTCTAAAGTGATATCGACCTGTATCTTGTTGAACTGTGCCCACCATCCCAACCAATATTTTATTTCACCTGTAAATTTCTTCAATTCTATCTTGGGTAGTTTTACAGTTCTATGGTGTGAGATAGTCGAGTCACTGGTCGAGGGACTAGATGTAGTGATCTTAGGTTCAACAAGAGCGAGCTTCCTCATCGTCTTGCTCTAATTCCATTTCGCTAACGTCTGAAGTTAGCATGAAGTCTCTTATCTTGCTTTGGATCACAAGAAGCTCACTGTGAGTTTATTCAATGACCTCTCTATTATTTTCAATGTCCTCTACAGGTATTGGTGGAGTACTTGGAAGAAACTCTTCCGTCGTCTTCAAGATGCGAGTTAGTCGCTTTCTAAGTAAATTCTATGCCATTTTAAAATTTCCATTTTTTAAAATAACCTATAAACAAAAGGTACTTATCTTGAATCTTGACTTGTACTCCGCCGTTCAATCCACTTGATCTCGCCTTATCAGAAGCCCACCCGGGAACGCCACTTTGTGAAGAAAATTCTGGTAATCGTTTCACAAAACACTGATGCGAAATTCGGTAGAAGAATTCGCAATGATGATTCTTTTGTGGGCTGTTGCAAGGATTTAAATCAGATGACTAAATAGCAGAAAGAAGAGGGTAAAAGTCTCCTTCAAACTAACTCTTTTTAAAACATGTTAAGAGGACAGAGGAAAACACCCAACTGGTCAGCAGACCAGGCCGTGCTCTCTTTCTTTGTTGCCGGCTGGCGCCGCTGGCGGGTATGTTTGTTTGATGTCACCCAATCCGTCTGGCCGACGTCCCGAAGTGGATCTCAACTATTCGACAACAACAATTGTTTGTCACAAAATCAACAATGTTTGAAATGTGTGTGAATTAAAAATATATATGTAGGATGGTTGTTGATGTGCTGTGTTGGTGTGACAATTTGACAATAAAAAATTATTTATTGTCTTCTAGACAATGTTACATAATTTCAAAACAAAGAGAGAGAGAGAGAGAGAGAGAGAGAGAGAAGAAATATATACAAAAAAGATAAGAGAAAATATATACATATATTTTACAAGATGGGGGATGAGGAGAGAAGACCTCGTCGCTGGAGGGTCCTGGACCAATCGATGAGCGGGTCCTCCACCGCTTCTCCGAGCCCAACCTGGACAAAGTAGCGATAAATTCGCAACTTTGCCGACGCCAGGATGGAAAGGGCGTCGTCCTCAAGGCCGGACCCGCCGAAGGTCCAAGCCTGCAGGTCAGGGGGCCGCCCTATGATGTTAAAGGCCTCTCTAATGAGGGGCCTGATGGAGGGACAGCACCAGTAACGGTGGCTGAGGGAGCGGTCCATGGACCCGCAGGCAGGACAGGAGGGGCCGACCGAGGCAGGATGGGCCGGATGGGGCAGGGCGTGGAAGGCCAACTTGAGGGCCTTGTTGTTTACCGCTAAGTGGCCAGCGTCTCTGATGACTTCCACGCGCATGCGTAGTGAAGTGTTGACGCCCGCCGATGCCGAGGCCGTCTTAGTTCGGCTCGCTGAAGCAAAGTGTAGTCGCCACACTACTCCCCCTCCAGTAGGATCTTTCCTGCGATCCTATGCAATCTTATTGGCTTGCCAAGTTCGGGTCTTGGGAAAACATCGGTCCTTCTGATGTGAAAGCAGGCTTGAGGCGGTCGATTGACACCCACGTGGATATCTTTTTAATTTTCAGTTTGTGGCGGTTCCCATGTGGTTTGCTTGGTGCAGGTTTCAGAGATGCCATGGCGCGCTTGAAGTCCTCCAGCCACGGTTCGGTAGGCGAGCTTGCAGAGGGGGGGTCCTCGAAAAATGTTCCTGGAAGGGGTAGGGGCTTCCCATAGACCAGCTCAGCGGTTGTGGTGTTGAGATCTTCCCTTAGCGACGAACGAATCCCTAGGAGCACCAGGGGAAGTTTCAAGGACCAGCTCGTGGAATCGTGACAGCGAAGGGAGTCTTTCAGCTGTCTGTGGAATCTTTCTACCAGGCCGTTTTCTGTTGGGTGGTAGGGTGATGTCCTTATTCTGTTGATTCCCAGAAGCCGTGTCAACTCACCGAAAAGTGCTGATTCAAACTGCCTGCCTTGGTCTGTAGTCACTTTTGCTGGCACGCCAAAACGAGATATCCAGACCGATAGGAAGGCATTTGCTACTGTTTTGGCGGTGATGTCCTGTAGGGGTAGGGCTTCGGGCCACCTAGTGAATCGGTCGACGCAGGTGAATATGTACCGATAGTTTTCACTCGGTGGTAATGGTCCGACCAGGTCAATATGAACATGACTTAACCTTCCGTCTGGGGGACTAAACGACTGAAGGGGCGTTCTTGTGTGTCTAGCGGTTTTGGATACTTGGCAGCGGTGGCAGGCGCGAGTCCAAAGTGCGCAATCCTTCTTGACGGCCGGCCAGACGTAATGGCCGGTGATCATCCTTGTAGTAGCTCGTACTCCGGGGTGAGACAAGTTGTGGTATGCAGAAAAAATTATGCGGCGACAGGGTGCGGGTACGAATGGTCTGGGTTTTGCTGTGGAAACGTCACAGTACAGGGAAATGTTCGTTTCTGGGATTTGTACTTTTTCCAGTTGTAGTGAGCTGCGGTTTTCCGATGTCAAGAGAGCTTGTAGCTCCTGGTCTACTGCTTGCGCTTCGGCGAGGGATTTCGGGTCATAAGGTTGGTGATGGGAGATAGGTTCCACGCGTGACAGGAAATCTGCAGGTACATTTTCACAGCCCGCGATGTGGCGGATGTCGGTTGCGAATTGCCCGATGAAATCGAGGTGTCGACATTGGCGCGGTGAGGCCTTGTCCAGATTTTGTTGAAAGGCGTATGTGAGAGGTTTGTGGTCCGTATAGACCGGAAATTGTCGCCCTTCCAATAAATGCCTGAAATGCTTGATAGCCAAGTATACCGCCACGAGTTCTCTGTCGTATGCGCTGTATTTTCTTTGTGCAGCGTATAGTTTCCTTGAGAAAAACGCTATTGGTTGGAAATTGTTGCCAACTTGCTGGTGAAGCGCGGCGCCCACAGCAAAATCCGAGGCATCTACCGTAAGGCAGAGAGGCGCTTCTGGAAAAGGATGGTGCAAGAGGGCAGCGTTGGCTAGTTGAAATTTGCACTGGTCGAAAGCCTGGAGTGCTGTTGGGGTCCATTAGCAGGATGCGTTCTTGCGCCCTTCGACCATGGCGTGGAGTGGTGCCTGAGTACTAGCGGCATTGGGGATGCAGCGCCGATAGAAATTTAACATACCCAGAAAACGTCGAAGTTTTCCGACAGTATCAGGGATTGGGATGTCTTTAATTGCTTGTACTCGCTGAGGGTCCGGCGAGATTCCAGCGTTAGTGATTATAAACCCCAAGAATTTGACTGAAGGTTGGCCGAGGGTGCATTTGGTTTCGTTGATCGTCAGGCCGTAGTCTCGAAGACGACCAAAAAGTTGTTGAAGATGGGATACATGTTGATTTTCTGAATCGGATGCGAGAAGCACGTCGTCA
This sequence comes from Cordylochernes scorpioides, assembly GCA_030710605.1. Classification (NCBI taxonomy): domain Eukaryota; kingdom Metazoa; phylum Arthropoda; class Arachnida; order Pseudoscorpiones; family Chernetidae; genus Cordylochernes; species Cordylochernes scorpioides. Next base: position 59,821,175 of record CP092869.1, read on the forward strand.
ATGTGGGCATATGCAAAATCCAAACCTTGGAGTACTTCGTTGATGAGCCTTTGAAAGGTTTGGGCAGCGTTACATAGGCCAAAGGACATGCGGGGGAAACTCGAAAAGGCCGAAAGGCGTAATAACGGCAGTCTTAGGGATATCTCTAGATTCCACGGGCACATGGTGGTACGCTCTAACCAGATCGATAGTAGAAAATATTTTCTTACCATGCAGATGCGATGCAAAGTCCATAATGTTAGGGACTGGATATCGGTCGGGGACGGTAGCGGCATTCAGTTTCCTGTAGTCTCCACATGGTCGTAGCGAGCTGTCTTTTTTGGGTACTAGGTGGAGAGGGCTGGCCCACGGTGATTTGGATGGACGACAGATGCCTTTCTCCATCATGAAGGCGAATTCTTTCTTTGCCGCGGCGAGTTTGTCCGTGGGGAGTCGTCGCGGTTTTGCTGCAATCGGGGGGCCCTTTGTGACGATATGATGAGTCACTGAGTGACGGGGAGGGCTTTTTATAAGATTCTGACTAGTGAGCTCTGGGAATTGTCTGAGTATTCTGGAGTAAGGCGAATTGGCGATTGTAAGGTGAATGCTAACAGCGGGGGAAGGGGAAACTTGTCCAATGGAGTGAAGGGAAGATACTGGGTCGCTCAGCCGGTGATTACGCAGGTCTACTGTTACCCCCGTAATGTCGGAGAAAGTCTGCGCCGATAATGGACACGCCGACGTCGGCTATGATGAAAGGCCAACGGAATAATCGTCCGAGACCGAGGTCAAGCTCAAGATGTCGTTCCCCGTAAGTGTGGATGATAGATCCGTTAGCTGCGAAAAGCTGCCTGTGCGAGGGCCTAGCGTTTTTTACTGGTGGTGGAATCACTGAGACTTCGGCTCCAGTGTCGACCAAAAACAAATAGGCGCTGCGTCGGTCCGTAATGAAGAGCCGGCGAGTAAGGCCTGCGCCGTCAGTGGCTCCTACTGACGGCGGGCGTATTCGTTTCCCTGGACCTTGAAATTGCATGGTTGAAGGCACTTCCTAGCTTGCGCTCCAAACTTCATATGGTACCAGCAAGTTCCTGCGTTTCCTTTTTTGTTGTGGTTCGGGTACCTAGCGTTCGGATAGCGATTGTGTGGGGTGTCCATGGATGACTTCAAAGCTTCGATTTGCGTATGCAGGTCTTGGAATTGCGTCATCAGCTGTTGGTGGGCTTCCGCGTTATGACCTGTGCTTGGTTGGTCCACTGCTGAGACCGTTGGCAGTATGGCTTCGTGTATGTTGTCTGCCATTTCCGCCAGCTTACTCAAACTTGTTTCAGAGGATGCTGCGAGAGCGGCCCTTATGTCCTGAGGTAGGCGTCGAGTCCACAGCATTTTCAGTGCTGTATCGGAGAAATTTCTTCCTGCCTGATGTTGCATCGCGGCTAGGACTGTTGATGGCTTCTGATCTCCCATGGGACGCCCATCCAGAACCTGTAAGATTTTAGTTTGACATCAGAATTTAAAACGCTTATAAAGATACATATCTCCATAAGCGTTTTAAATTCTGATGTCAAATATCCATAGGAGATTTAAATCGATTCATATAAAATATTTTAGTTTGTTTTGATTGACCGAGTCGTTGGAGAAGGCCTGCTTTCAGCGCATCGTATTTACCAGAGGGTGGGGGGGCCGTTACGATGTCCGCGACGTAAGTAAGGGTTGGCTGGTCTAGGCTCGTTACCGTTGCTTGGAATTTAGTTTCGTCGCGAGAGATCTCGGCTAGACCGAAAGCGGTTTCTAGCTGGCTTATCCACAGTTCAACGTTGTTGGGCCAGAATGGTGGTGCACGGAAAGCCAATCTTGATATTTGGGAGGGTGCCGTGGATGTTGGCCCTTCCGGATGTTCCGTAGTTGCGTCTTGCATTCTGGGGCTGTTGAAAGTTTCGTGGATGAAATAAAAAAAATATATAGAAGTGTGATTAAAATAACTTTTGCATCACGTCCGGCTCACCAATTTGTAGGATGATTGTTGATGTGCTGTGTTGGTGTGGCTTGTGGAAAGGCTGCTGATAAAATTATAATTAAAATTAATTTATTTAAAGCAAGAAATTATAAAGAGAAAAGAAGCAACGGTTGAAATAACGGCCGCCGCACTAGCCTTGTTGTTTACCGCTAAGTGGCCAGCGTCTCTGATGACGTCCCACGCGCATGCGTAGTGAAGTGTTGACGCCCGCCGATGCCGAGGCCGTCTTAGTTCGGCTCGCTGAAGCAAAGTGTAGTCGCCACATATATATACACTGCGTGACATTGAAAATGGAACACCAAGAAATAGTGGCCAGAAAATTATGCAAATTTCAGGGTAGACGCGCCTAACCGAGTTATGCAAATGATGTAAAATGCGCAACTCTCGTGCGCACATGGAGTAAGATATAAGGGAAGGAACTTGCAGAAAGGACAGTATTCGTGTCGTTATTTCTTCAAGGAAAATCATTGTAGAAATTTTGTTCTTGTGTCAAAAGACACGTGTAATAACAGAGAATGCCAGGTCATCGTAAACGGAGGCAGTTAAAGCAGACAGACGCCTTTACGAGGGGCATGGTGATCGGACTGAAAAGGGCAGGTTGGTCCATACGTCAAATCGCAGCTGATACACACCTTGGTGCGTCCACGGTGCACTGACTGTGGAGAAGATGGTTGGAACAAGGAAATGTGGCAATTTATAGGAATGTCGGTGCAACCAGAGTGACGTCAGCACGTGTGGATCGGCGTATCCTTCGACAAGCAGTGGCGGCCCCACAAGCCACTTGTACCGCCATCCTGCAACATGTGCAATACACCCTAGATCATTCCATCTCGACCAGAACCATTTCCCGTCGATTGGTTGCTAATGGCTTGCACTCATGCCGTCCGCTAAGAAGACTGCCATTGACCCCACCGAATAGGCGCCAACGTTTGGAATGGTGCCGGGCTAGATCGACGTGGATGACGGAATGGCACAGGGTCGTGTTCTCAGATGAGTCGCGTTTCTGCTTGTCCAGTGATAGTCGCCGTGTACGCGTGTGGCGTCGACGTGGAGAAAGGTCCAATCCGGCAGCAATTGTGGAACGCCCCACCGTGCGACAACGTGGAATCATGGTTTGGGGCGCAATCGTGTATGATTCCAGGTCACCTTTACTTCGTATTCAGGGCACTATGACGGCCTAACGATACGTTGATGATGTGCTGCGACCGGCGACACTCCCCTACCTTCAGGGGGTACCCAATGCCCTTTATCAGCAGGATAACGCCCGACCGCACACTGCTGGCATTAGCCAACAAGCATGCCTTGCCTCAGCCGCGTTCAGAAGACGAACTGTGGCAAATGGTTGAGAGGAAATGGAGAGCCATCCCTCAGGACGCCATCCGTACTCTGACTCTCTTCCTAGACGTGTTGCTGCGTGCATCTCCGTCCGCGGTGGTCCTACTTGCTACTTAGCCGACGCCGTTCTCGCTCTGTATTATGACTATAATTTTGAAATAAAGATCACTTATTGTTCGTCCCTGTCTCTCTCTGTCTGCCGAGTTTCATCACTTTCTGGCCACTATTTCTTGGTGTTCCATTTTCAATGTCACGCAGTGTATATAATCACCATGATATAGTTATAAAAAAAGATAAGTTACAGATTAGGTATTGCTAAACATTGTTGAATATAATCCTTATTAAAACCTTATTTGTTAATTTTTGGTAAACGGCATTTTGCGAGCGACTATCGTCAATTTCAATCTCACAGTGAGATTGTCTATACAAAAATGTAATGTCTTGATAAAGTTTGGCGTTCAACCCACCCAAATATTGGCAAATAAATATTTCATTCAAAATAATATATGCCTTTTTATTATCTAATGATATAAATATGGATTGCTCTATTTTCGATTTTTGTATATAATTTTGGAATGTGTACCTTTAAAAATGGCGGAAATGTAGATCGCTTTAAAGTCAGCTAGTAGAATCTTATCACACAAAAGAAGTTGAAAACTAGTATTATATACACAGTTTATAACATACTAGTGTATTCACAAGTGGGGTTTCTACGGTCGGTTCTCCCAGAGGATCAAAATACTACCTATTATATAGAAGAAAATTGACATTTAATCCTATAATATATCTGAAAAATGATAAAGCTATTATAGAAATAATCTTTGTCAAATCTGATCGATTATCTTTCTATCATTAAAATATATAGTGAGGAATTGGTAGAATTCCATCTTTCCATCAATTTTATTTATTAGCTAATCCAGTGTATATAATTAGAGAATAAATATTCGTTTAAAACTGCAATATATACAAAAGTAGTTGAATTCATACAACTAAATGAGGCGAAGAAGTTCTAAAGACCATTTATACATCTGCAGTTATATAATGATATAATGCCCTATATATAAACAACATATCCTTCATTATAGACTATAGGATATTCGTTTTTATTAATAAACTAGCCGAATGACCCGGGCAACGCCCGGGTTTTACCCGATTAAATGTTTTATTAAAATACTATTCTTTACAATTATAAATTGGCGTTGTGGATCGCACTCTTTTGAAACGTCCCGCTTCAATCTTTGTGTGTTTTTAAAATACAAAAATAGAAATGTAAATTTTCACAACGATATTTGAAAATTGTATTATTTAGATTTTTGTATGAATATATTTTAAATCTGATATATACATAAAATGATATGATAATGATAGCAAGTGATTTCTTGTTCCTACCCTGTCATTGCATCACTCAAGGGCACCGTCGCGCCACGTGGTGGCGCAGCAAACGGTGACAGAACGCATGACGCTGATAACTGTATATAGAATATGGGGCTCTGACTATTCTTGATACTCTCAATAAAAATTGTACTTTTCTCGTTCCATCTTGAAAACGTCCCCTCTTGAATGGCATGAAACAATAAGTACTCTATATATCAGTATATACTTGTATTTACGAATTAATATATTTGGACCTTGTCGCGTCTTCGGCGCTGGCCCCTCTCTCTCTCTCTCTCTCTGAGGTAACATTCAATCTGCTTCGTACTTTGTGTTATCCATTGACGCCTGAACACGAGGTCCATGACTGCTAATGCTTGCAATACAACACACACACATCCGCTCACGCCGAACGGCCGCCGTTCTACGCCTTTGGCGTGCGCTGGAATGCATAAGAGTGTGTCAATCCTGGTATTACCAGAAAGCCCTGAACGAGCTGCACGTGTACCTGAAAGGCCCAGCTGGGACTCCAAGCCAGTGCCGAGATATTGCCGAAAATAAATTTGCAAGATAATTCTTCCTTGAAAATTAAAACAACTAATACTAATGCAAATTCGCCTGCTGGCGGAATAAATAAAATTTTTGCTGTTGAGGACGGCATCACAGCAAATTCGCCTTTAAACGGGGCTGAAAAATTTCCAAAGATTTGGGCTTTTGCAATGGAGGAAGAGGAGGAAGAAAGTTAAGACGGCTATACCGTGGTGAAGAATAAGAAGAGACCCCGTGATTCAGCGCTTATTCGAAATACAAATCCTTTTATGGCGGAGTCCAGCAGCGTCAGAACCAGCGGACCCACCGACGTGCCTCCGCGAAAACGAACGACTGGAACACGGTCAGCGCAGGTCCAGGAAGTCAAGGCCACGCGGGCACACATCGCGGACGCCAGGGCACGGCAGGCGTCCTCCTCCCAGGAACAGTGCGTGTACATCGAGCACTGCCCTGACTTCACCTGTACTAAATGTAAAGTGGTCGGAGGAGCCAAGAAAATCGTACAGCTGGCTAGAATGAACGGTCACGTCCTGGTAGGCCTGGGTACTAAGGCTCTTGCAAAACGCCTCATCGATGAAGGTACCAAGAAATGGGTATTCAAGGCCAAACTTGCGTAAATACGCTAGTCAAGTGTCGCCAATTTGTCAAGAAACTATACATTTCTTATAGTAAGAAATCCTATTAGTAGTGCGATCATAATTTTTGGTACTATATTAACATTTAAAAATATCGTGTATTGAGTTTAGCAGTGTTTTTCAAACATTCAATCTATTTCACAAAACCGCATCTAAAAAAAAAATATATATATATAACGTTTCTATGATGATCTGTACACGCCAATATGCAGAGGATATTGTTTTGCGTAAAGAAAGAGAGAACAATCAACCGTCTGGCTAAAATTTATTTCAATCACGCGCCTTTTATATAGTTACAAATATTTACATAATTCCCTACAGCGTAAAAATTTACATCTACTAATAATTTATAAGAAGAATGTGACAAACCCCCCTAAAAAATAATAATAAATTTCAGATTTATTTACACAAATGGAGGTTGGAAGGTTAGGAAAAAAAAACATTCTGCAAGGAGCAAAAAAAAAAAAATAATAATAATAAAAGTATTCTCACTATTGTAGTAGGACCTGATAGTTGGGGTATCCAGGCGCGTACCTAATCCACTGTATCGCATAGTGACCATTTACTAGAGGTCCTTGGGGTGACCGGCCTGTTAGTTTTTTTCCCAGGTGTGTCACTTAGAACATATGCAACAGGGCTGTACTGTCGATCATTAGCAGGGTCCTTCAATGTTTGTAGAGAGAATTCAAGCTTTACCATTGAAGTATAAAACCACATGGACGTAAAAAAAAAACATTCTGCGATATTAAGCAGCCCCCTTAGAGAGTGGAAACTCTTTTCTAACGTTTGGTTATGGTCGGATTAAAGACTTCCATTCAAATCCTCCACATCTTGAAGGGAAATGGATAATTCCCCATGTCTTCATTCCAGGTTGAAATAGGGTCCTATAGTTTTAATTTAGATACATTAATTATTGTGCTGGGCTTATTTTCAGGCTAGCATGGTTTATTTATTTCGACTATGTGAGGTGATGGGGTAGAAAGAACGGTGTATGGATCTGGATAATAAACTGGTGACAGTTTGCCATGGTCTACCTGATGAGGGATTCGATACAAAACTTTATCTCCAATTTTAAATTCGATACTCTATGAGAACTATTGTATCTTTTAACTAACCTTTTATGTAATTCCTCGGTTTTTTTTATTGGCAATGGTTCGGGCTTTTTCTACTGGCAGATTCGGATTCGTAAGATCAGGGATGTAGGAAGGGAGGTTTCCGTACAGCAAGTATATCGGAGGGAATGTAGTCGTAGAGTGGTGTGTGTTTCGATATTCTTCCAGCGTCTCTTGTAACAATTTAGGCCAAGGGGCCCTAGGGTTACCTTGATATTGTATTTTTAACTTTCCAATCAACGTTGCATTAGCCCGTTCTAATAGTCCATTACACTCTGGATGGGACGGAGAGGTCATTACATGCTTTATACCCTTCTCCTGAAGAAATGTATTAAATCTCTTCGAGACAAACGAGGGATGTCTATCCGTGACTAAGATTCTAAGTTTTCCTATATTTAATAATTGGTTGATGATATTTATGTAGGTCGCGATGGATGTGCCTTTGGAAGCATAACCCTAGATATATCGTGAATGATGGTCGATAACGATATGGATACAATTTTTAGCACTATTATAACCTCCTAGGCCCAAAACCGTATCTAAAGCCACGACATCGAAGGGTTTTGCCGTCCTAGGCAATGATCCCATCAGTCCATAGGAGGGCTGGGTGCTACTCTTTATTGTTTGACACTCCTTGCAGTTCTTAACATAATTCTTTCTAAATAGAAGAAACCCTGTATATAGGCAAAATTGCTACATCCAATATTCCCCGAAATCAGTTAACATATCCAGAACACTTAATACGGAATAAAAACTTATTACAGCAACTCACCCAACGTATTAGGTATTCTAAGAAATCCGATCACAAAAAAAAAACAGTCGAAAAGAATGCATAACAGATAAAAAAGAAGTAATTTATTCAATAGAATGTAACACTGTAACGCCAGATATGTAGGGGAGACAGGGAGAATATTACACAATAGAATAACAGAACACAAAAGATGTATAAACAAAAATGACCCAATATCACTAAAAGTACAGACAACCAATATAACAGGACATACATTTAACCTAAATGAACCCACAGTACATTACAATAACATCAATAATAAATTTCAGAGATTAATAATAGAAGCAATAATACCCAAACAATATAATATTATAAACCGCAGGATAGATTTGCCAGAAGCATATGAATCAATAGACCTAAATAAAATAAAACAATTACATTTACATTAATAGATATTAAATATCTAGTGGGATCCCTTTAATTTCAAAATAATATTACATAAAACAAAAATTACATACAACATAATATTCATAAAAATAATTCGTATAACCACATATTAATTAGAATTAATATTTCCCAAATTATACAACCAATATGTAAATATAAATATGTTAATTATTCAATCAGGCAATATGCAAAATAATAGCTACATATAAAAAATGTAATCTCAGATTAGATGGTTGGTCGTTCATTAATTCCTGTAGAAGGGCGTATGAGCCCGAAAGCTTGTTTTATACTTATGAAATAAAAGATACGCAGCCCTAGATGCTTTGTTTTAACTTATTTATAATTCTTTATCTTCCCAATCATCCCCTTGAAATAGTATTGAACGGAAAGTGTTCTGATCATAGCACTGATGCCTGGGTGTCCTAAAGATTATTATGCTTTCTGAATCAGGTTATCTTGGAGCTCCAGGGGAACAACTATCCTATCCTTGTTATTAAGTCTTATATAAGTAATAGCATCCACCATAGAGTATAATTTTGAAGGCGGTATCGATAAATCACCCTGGTTTTGTTTCAAGGCTTGAGCTGACAAAAAAAAAGAGTATGGAAGTCTGGAGAGCATATAGTCTTCGTGATTTTAACAAACCTTGTTATAATTAAAATCCAAGTCATACTCGGACAACTTCAAAGACCATCGGAACAGTCTTCCATTGGTGTGTTTGAAGCTATTCAGACATATCAGCGCCTTATGATCCGCGTGAACTATGACGTGGCTGCCGGATATGTAAGGGTGGTAGCGCTTACAAGTCTCGACCACCGCGAGCAGTTCTAGTTCTGTTATTGTATATTTAGACTCGGCACCTCGCAAAGCCCTACTGAAATAGGTGAACGGCTTTTGCGTGCCATCAGGATTTTCCTGTTAAGCACCGCTCCTATTCCCGAGATACTGGCATCACAATAAATATGTGTAGCCAAAGAAGGGTTAAAAGGTTGAAGTATTGGTTTGGAGCATAGCGCTTCCTTTAAATTCTTAAAGATTCTCTGACATTCCTCCTTCCAGATAAACCGGGAGTTTTTCTTGAGAGGCTCATTCAAAGGGGCTCTTAGGTTGTTAAAATTCTTTATAAATTTCGCGTAATGTGTCACGCTTCCCAAAAAGGATCTTAAACATCGCAAATCACGAGGTGGGGGCAATTATTTGATGACATCGACATTAACGCCCGAAGGCGAGATCTGGTTCTCCGAAATTTCATAGCCGAGGTAAGATATCCTTTTCATAAATAGAAGACATTTATCTCTCCTTTTAACGGTATGCCTTCTTTTTTAAAATCTCGGATATTTGTCCGAGGTGTTTTAAATGGGATTCCTCGTTTTCTGAAAATATTAAAATATAATCAAAATAAGATGCTACATTATCAAGTTTATATTTCTGCAGAATGGCAGAGAGCTTTCTATTAAATATTTCAGGGGCGGTCTTTAATCCAAACGGCAATCTACACCATACATAAGAGCCCTCAGAAGTTGAGAAACATGTCACCTCCCGATCTTTTGGATGAAGAGGGATTGTACAGTAAGTGCTCAAAGATATCTAGGCATGAAAATACTCTGGCGCCCTGTACCTTCTGAACTATATCCTCCATTAATGGAATAGGGAACGAATCCGAAATTATTTTCTTGTTTAGGAGTCTAAAGTCGATACAAAGCCTAACCCTTCCCTCGCCCTTCTTGGGTGCGAGCGTCACAGGTGCGCTGTATGGGGAAGACGCAGGTTTGATTAAGCCGTACTTTAACAATTGCTCAATTTGTTGTTTTAATAAATCCCGATCTCTCAAGCTATGACGATACGGTCTAACACAGACAGGCTTTTTGTCACTCAGTCTCAGTCTCAGAGGCTGGATGTTCAATGGTTTTATATTAAAATTGTTTTCCCCACACACACACACACACACACAAAGATCTCTGAATAATTATCTAATAATATTTTTACCATAGTGAAAAGTTCTATATTATCATGTAAATAACAATCATTCGTGTCAGGCAGTGGCAGAGGTTTTGCATCTAGTTGATAGCCTGGCTTAGATTTTTTAATACATAAGGAACTGCTCCACTGTCTGGCACGGAGCAAGCAAAATTACAAACATCATCTTCAAGCAAGTTTGCAACATTTCTACAGAATAAAGAATCTCTAATCTTAAGACATTTTCTATTTACCTTTAAACAATTTACATGATGATTGCAATATTTGGTTTTACTAATTTTAGCATAATAGTTTTGAATTTTATAAAATCTCTGTATGGCTTCTAATTCTCTGTCTGAAAAACAGTAATTAAACTGGCCTAATTTTCTATTATTCTGTTTATTGTAACTAATATTAAAATCTATTTTCACTTTAAAATAGGGTAAGTATTTGGCAGATAAAATACCAAAATTAATAATTCCACTTTGAACTATATGAAACAAAAGATTGAGCGACTTAGCTCCTATGGCTAACCGATTTTAAAGATTTAAGTTTGGGTTCCTTAATTAATGTAATAAATTACGCCGGCAATAGATGCCTGGGAAGGATATTTATTTCTGATCCGGAGTCTAAAACAAAAAGTAACTTAAAGTCCACCCCGTCCACACGATCCCTCAACAATACGTGAAGACTGGGGAGGCGTCCATCGCTTCGTTCGGGCCTCCTGATAGAGGCTGGTGACTCACCCTCGTGATCCTAAACGGCGGCACGGCTCGCTGTTTGGCTCCTCGTTGGCGGAAGGTGGATCCCGGGACGTTCGTTCCTTCCCTCTCTCCAGTTCCGCGGCCTATAGCCCTTTTCTCCCTGCCAGGAAGTAGACTGTCGTCGTGGGGCTTCGAGGTCTGGGTGGCCACTACTCGTAGAATGTCGTCGTCGGGCAGGATAACCTAACTCCATTATTTAGGCTGCACTTGTGGTTCGGCAGTGAGATACCTCTAAGGCCTCGGCAAACTCAAGCTAGCGTTCCAAACTTGCCGGTGAGGCAGCAATTAATAAGTGCTCCCACTCAGAATCAATGCCTGAAGTTAATCCCTCCAAGATCAGTTCCTGTGCTAGTCCCAATTTGGTAGCGATCTTTATCTATGCAAAGTAGTATTCCGTTACCGATTGTTCTCGTACTTTTCTTAATTGCCAGAATTTTCGATGTAACCCATGTTCAGGCTCGTGAAAAAACATTTCATTCTAGAATGAAGTTATTCTAATGAGGATATATCCTTGCAAATTAAAGCATACATTTCCGGAGCTTTACCATTAAATAACATTGGTATCATGGACAAGGATTCTTTTGTTGAGAGACCTTGCTGTTGTGCCTGATGGTTAAATAAAATTGACCAGTTGAGTAGCTAAGTCCAACATCAGGAACATATCTCGGGATAAATTCAAAAGGAAGATTCAGATTTCTTCTTTCTTCTAATGAGTCTTCCTTCGATGAGGTGTTTGCTCTCTTTCTTCCCATCGCTGGTCAGATCCTGTCGACTTCTGTAACGTTTCTATGATGATCTGTACACGCCAATTTGCAGAGTAAATTGTTTTGCGTAAAGAAAGAGAGAACAATCAACCGTCTGACTAAAATTTATTTCAATCACGTGCCTTTTATATAGTTACAAATATTTACATAATTCCTAACAGCGTAAAAATTTACATCTTCTAATAATTTATAAGCAGAATGTGACATATATATATTTGCTACATGTTTTAATTTGCATATACCTATTTTACATATCTCAGATTGTATTTAAAAATCGTCAACCAATTCTTCTACTTTTGGCGAAATGGTGTTTTATTAATTTATCATTTGATATTATTAAGGTTGTTTCCTGGTATTCAAAAAGGAAAAATACGTGTCTATCAGTTATATTTTCAATTTATCAAACAATTTAGCCGCTGAATCTCTGATTTCGGTAGAGCGCCATCTAGCGAATAAAATTGTAACTAAAATCAATTTATAATTTTTCATTATTTGCCATTAAAAATCCCATTGCATCCTGAAAACAATGGTGTTTACCGCATTGCTCTAGCGCAAATATTCGCGGTGTTAATAATTTTTAAAGTTGTGCAAGACTTTTGGATCACCCTGTTTGTCGTCATATTCAACAAAAAATTTCAGATTCCAACACCTAATGGGTCAAAATTGAAAGACATATGACATTTCATTTATAATGTTCGAAATAAATTCGATATTTTATGGTAAAACACGTGAAAGCTTTCAATATTTTATAAGCAACAATGGACAGTTATTTATCATTTAATAAAAAGAATAGACCTCAATTAGACACTTCCTTCCAACAGTATCATAGATTTTATGCATTCGAGTAAAAAATGAATATATAATTTATATATCGGCAATCGGAAGACAATAAAATTGCTTATTATGAAAGCTAGCTTTAGTATTTTGTTATCAACAACCAAACATATCCGGTAGAATTTCTATCAAAACCTAGACGACCCTAGAAGAATTCCTACCAACAACCAGACCAATCCTTTGGAATTCCTATCAAAAACCAAACAAATCCAGTAGAATTCCTATCAACAACCAAACAAATCCAGTAGAATTCTTATCAACAACCAAACAAATTCAGCAGAATTCATATCAACAACCAAACAAATTCAGTAAAATCTTATCAACAACCAAACATATCCGATAGAATTCTTATCAACAACTAGACGACCCTAGAATAATTCCTATAAACAACTAGACGACCCTAGTATAATTCTTACTGACCACCAGACAACCCTAGTAGATTACCTACCTACCAACAACCAGACAACCCAATAGAATCCCTACCAACAACCTGATATCAGCAGATTACCTATCTTAGCGTTGGAAAGATACCACAGCTGCATAATTCCCATGATAGACCTTATATAAATCAGACGAAAAAGACAGCCTCGTGTATTTCATTATGAAGATTCTAATCATTTTGACGCTTTCTTCCTTGCTCGTCGCGTCTGCATTAGAGGTAGGCTGATCCCCTGTTCTTGTAACGCCCATCTCATAGCACCACCAGTAGCATGCATTTACAGAATATTTCCTACTGATTTAATTGTACATACCGTGAAGAGGCCATGTCCCTCTCTTGACTAGGTTTGCAATGATTAAATAAAGGCGCATTTTGAAGACCTCGACAAAATAAATATTTGGAGGGTTTGATAAAAATGGCAGGGACTTTATGTAGAGACGTACATCCCTATAAGGGGGAGAGATTATGTTGAAAATAAATAATATATTAAGGAAAAATTTGTGTTTTCATTCCGAACAATGGTATTTATTGTATTGCCCTCGTATAGTAACGTCTCTCTTAATTCACCATTCTAAACAATCCCATTTGTAAATAATTTAAACTTAATTCATTTTCTATAATGTGTGTGATAGAATAATATATTGATGTTTTCGAGGCGGTCTTTCATGATCTTATAGGCATATAAGTAGCTATAGCGGTGAGATATGCAAATATGATATAAAAGCATATGTATTTCATCAAAACATCGTGAAATTTTAACATCCGTATAAGCCAAGATCTCATCATATTATTGGTTTAAATAGAAGCTTTATAGATTACTATGTTCTACATTTTCAATTTGTGGGCTAATATTACTACCTATTATAAATAAAAGGCAATTAGCTGAGGAATAGTTTATTTTATATATATCGGCAATACACGGGATTTAGGGCTCAACAGCCCTTCGACAGGTATAACTACGCTAATGAGGTTTTTCGAATCTAAACCGAAGTAGGATATATAGTAGTAGTTATATCTGTCGAAGGGCTGTTGAGCCCTGAAGCCCTTGTATTGCCGATATACAGGGTGATCCAAAAGTCCCGCACTACTTTAAAAATTAATAACTCCGCTAATATTTGCGCTAGAGCAATGCGGTAAACACCATTGTGTTCAGGATGCAATGGGATTTTTTATGGCAAATAATGAAAAATTCGAAATTGATTTTAGTTACAATTTTATTCGCCAGATGGCGCTCTACCAGAATCAGAGATTCAGCGGCCAAATTGTTTGATAAATTGAAAAATATAACTGATCGACATGTATTTTTCCTTTTTGAATACCAGGAAAGAACCCTAATAATATCAAATAACAAATTAATAAAACACCACTTCGCCAAAAGTATGAAGATTTGGTTAACGATTTTCAAATACAATCAGAGATATGTAAAATAGGTAAATGCAAATTAAAACATGTAGCAAAAAGAAAATTGATATTTTAGATACGGTTCGTTTCCGAAGATAATAAATTTCTAATATTTTTAATTCAACTCTCACTCAGTGTCGACTATGTTTATTTTAATTCATTTGAAAAATATGTATCTATCTCTTTTATTTATTTATTTCAACACACAAACGCGATATCCGGGCTAGGGATAATTGCGTCGATTTACATTTTTTTAAACAGAAACAGTTATAAAATTTTTACAAAAAAAAAGTAATCGAAATAAAAAGAGAAAAAATATATATATATATTAGGAACCTGAACCTTTCAGGTTTGAAAGAAAATCATGTATCTATCTCTGATAATTTATTTTTCTCTGGAATGTCGTTGTTGTTTTTGTTGTGTCCAATAAATAGCCTCAGATGTCTCCATGCATTTCTATCACAGCAGCAGCAGCAATGTCCACTATCATGGATGTATAAAGCTGCTTCCCTGGGTCTATGTCAATTTTCTGCAAGGCTGCGGGCATGAGAATATGTGGGTAGGTGTTAGTTCCACACCAGGACAGTTGTTGCATGTTCTATAGGTTCTTGTGCCAGCTGGATGTATTTTCATTCCTTTATAATGTTTTGTTCTAAGTCTTGTTATAGTTTTTGTCAGTTTTCTCTCAGAGTTTATTTCACATATTTGATCTTTTCTCATTTTTTGTTTAATTATCTTGTATTTTGCCAAAGCATCAGCGTCAAATACTGACATTTGTTCTTTATTTTGGCTCAGCTTTCTGGCTTCCTTTGCCAAATCAACTGCCATTTCATTACCCCCGATCTCAACACGGGCAGGAATCCATTGTAGAATGCAGTTATTCTCCAATGATTCCAGTTGGGTAAGTAACGAGTGTATTTTCTGTGTGATTCTAGTATTGCCCTTCTGAATTGCTTCTAGAGCGGATATGGAGTCGCTGTATATTAAAATTCCTTCTGCTTGATGTAGGGATGGTTGGTTAAGGCATAAATCAAGAACATTCCAGATAGCTGTCAGTTCACAAGTGAAGTTTGACGAAATCTGTCCTGCTCCTTCTTTGATTTTGATGTTTGTTCCATCTTGCAGTATTATGTTAATTCCGTCCCCTCCATTACTCAGGGTAAGGTCTGAAGATCCATCTGTAAATGCTGTTAAAGGGCGTGGCCTAGCATTTTTAATCAAGAAGTTGTACTATGAGGACATAGTCGTTAATATTACAAACACATCAGACCTCGAAGCCCAAGGTATCAAAGTCTACCTCAATCAAAACAAAGCCATCAACATATACAATATGTATCACCCTCCAAACAATATATTTATTGACGAAGGAACAATGGCTCAATTTCTTACAGACAACACTATTATTGTAGGTGACCTTAATGCCAAACATCAACTATGGGGATGTTCTACGCCAAACCCAAGAGGCAAAATACTATCAAACATATTTGACGACAATGCCTTCATGTGCTTAGATGATGGGAATCCTACCCATCATTCCTACAAGATATAATAACTGCACAAGCCCTTGATATAAGTTTTTACTATCCTGACATTTTCCACAAATGCAAATAGCAAATATTAAAAGGTTTTGTAAGTGATCATTTGCCTAATTTGATAGAAATTAGCACCAAGACCAAAACTAGCTCAATTAAGAAAAATTCTGGAACTTCAAAAAGGCTAATATGATATCTTTCGAAAACACCATTATTAAAGCAGCCAAAGTTTCAATACCAAGAGGTAATATTAAGAAATGGATTCCAAATTATACACACCAGGCAAAAATATATTCAAACACTTATAACTAAAAGAAATTAACTACAAAAAAGTGCACCCAAAACCAAACAAATTGTATAACTGAACTGAACATTGTGATTGCAAAAATAAAAATATTATTATACGTAAATGTAAAAAGGGAAAAATGGAAACAAACTTGTGAAAACCTGAACCCAAGAAACCCAAATACAAAACTTTGGAATTTGGCAAAACAAATTGACAGAGCCCAGCCCCAAACTGAAAACACAAATATGATTAAGAATACAGATAGTACACCAGCAACTAATTATCACCAGCACTCATACTATTTTCCATGAAAAAAATCAATATGAAAAAGCTAGCTTATGCATTAGAAAACACTGACCTAAACAAGACTCCTGGGCCAGATGGAATCCATGGCCGAATGATATCAAACTTGGGCAAAATTGGCAAAGAAAGACTTCTTAATATTTTCAATAACTCCTGGAAAACTGGAAAATTGCCTCAAGACTGTAAAAATGCAACAATAATTCCCATTAAAAAATTGACAAATCTGCTGATGACCCAAAAAACTACCGACCTATCTCCCTAACAAATTTTTGCTGCAAATTAATGGAAAAATTATACTCAGACGACTCACCTACCACCCCGACACAATAAATCTCTTACCAGAAGAACAATATGGATTTAGGAAAGGACATGGGACAATAGACCAACTCTTATTTTTCACACAAAAGGTAAAAGATGCACAAAACAGAAAACTAACTAACCACACCCTAGCTGCTTTTTTAGACCTTCCACAAGCTTTTGATAAAGAGTATGGAAAAACAAGTTAATTACAAAATTATACAAGCATTTCAAAATTGATGGAAAAGCTATCACTTGGATAAATGATTTCCTTAAAAATAGATACATCAGGGTCAAATATAATGGAACTCTATCTATAACCTTCAAATTGTACCAAGGATTACCACAAGGATCAGTCCTTAGCCCAACTCTCTTCACCCTATTTATTGCAGGCATAGAAGAAATAATTTCACATAATACCAATATTGGACTTTTCGCTGATGACATTATTCTATGGAGCATAAACACTGACTGGAAAAAAGCTGAAAGGGATTTGAACAAGACTCTTCTCCACCTAGAAAAATTTGCTAATAAACATAAATTAGAAATCAACCCCCAAAAATCTGAAACCGGTCTTTTTACTACCGATAAGAAACTATACAAAATAATGCCAAAAATATTCTGAAAGAACAACAATTACAATATAATAAACATCCTAAATATCTTGGCTACACCCTGGATGCAGAAATTAACTCCAGTAAACATATTGAAGAAGTTATTAGAAAAGGAAGAGACCGACTAAAAATCCTGAAATATATTTCAGGAAGAGAGTGGGGAGCCGATGCAACCACACTAAAATTAACTTACACATCTCTAATTAGACCTATCCTGGAATATGGATATCAAATCTATGGTACAGCATCTGAAACAAATCTAAAATCACTGGAAAGGATACAACTAAGTGCAGCTAGAATTATTACAGGTCTTCGAAATACCTGCCCTAACGATATTGTACTTTACGAGGCAGACATTATGCCCTTAAAGGATAGGAGAAGCTACAATCTGCCAAAATATATAAACAAAATCAAGAGTTATGAAAATAAACACAGAACTTTCAATGACATACTTAATTGAGAACCCAATATAAGACTCAAAAAAGAAGGCCCTCTCCACCTGGCCAAAAGAAATAGATTTTTAAAATATAAAGTGGTAAAATATTATTTAGCTGAAAAAATATCTCCATGCGAACCACTAACAAAATGTTATTTTTAATGCCACTTTAAATGAACCCACCAACAGACAATACCAAAATCCAGAATACTTAAAACAATTATCATTAGAAATAATTAATAAAATTCCTAAAAAAATGCAATAACTATCTATACCGATGGTAGCAGAGACGAGTTGGGACACACTGGCAGTGGCTCTCTCATTAAAACCACAAATGGCAATGAGAAAATAAACAGAAGAAACCCAGAATTTTGCTCAGTCTTCATATCAGAACTTATAACCATCTATGAAGTCTTAAAATCCATCAGAAACATTAAACATCACGATATATAGATTCTTACTGATAGTAGAAGTGCCATACAACACTTGAGTCACACAGGGGATCTTAGAGACAAATTAAGCAAGAACATAATTGGTTATCTCCAAAAAATCTCAATACCTCAAAAATTCACCTTCAATGGATACCCTTACATGTTAGCATTGAAGGCAATGAAGCTGCTGATGCGCTAGCGAAAAAAAGGCACAAAAGAACCCTTGCTACAGAAAAATAAACTTACTTTTAAAGAAATAGAAACAGTAGCCAAAATAAACAAGAATTGGAGGATCCCACCTAAGCACAGTTGGTATACCCTAGAAGCAGATGGCCACCCAGACCTTTAGGTCCACAAGCCGGCATGCTAAGCATGCCCTTCGCTGCTATTCTGTTCTACTCATAAGCCAAGTAACGGTATCCAAGCTAGTGCTTGGACATTGTACCTGGAAACACCACCTCCCAGACAACGTGTCTGGAAGGATTTCTATACAGGTGGCCTTTAATCATAGCAAAATAGGAAACTATCTACTGTGTCCAGCAGGGACCGCGGGGAGGCAGCCCCCGGTCGACTCTGTTCACTCACAGCTGAGGAAAAGCTCAGCTGCCACGTCGTGGGCTTTCTCAAGAAGCTTGCTGTGATTTCTCAGCAGCTTACTCTTGATCGCGCCCCTCGCCCTCCTTCTCTCTTCCTGCACACCCACTACCCTTGGACAATCCAAGACGTAGTGGCGTGCATTCATATCCCTTTCTCCATAGACGCAATCAGGGTTTCTCTTCATTTTAAATCTGTGGAGACTTGGGGAAGAGCCCATATCCCGAACTACCCTAATGAGTTTGTGGGACATTACCTTACAGAGGCACTTGGGTGTTGTTACCCCATTGAATACCTTTCTCCCCTTCACACTGTTCCTCCATCTGTCCAACCATAAGTCCTGGACGTGCCCCCTGATCCTCCTATAAACTTATTTCTTGGTCACTGGGGTCCTCAGTGATCTACCTTTAAAGCATCCTGCCTTAGCGATCCTGTCTGCGAACTCATTACCTTCGATGAGGCTGTGTCTCCTAAACCAAGGGAGCTCCGGAGCCCGCGTCATCATCTCCAGCTCCTGGATTATTTGATGCGCGAGTTGCCCTTTCTCCAGATTGATGGCGACGAGGGCCGACATACAATCTGAATAGAGGCGGTCCGGGCTGAAGTTCTTCTCGGCACACACTCTGAGGGCTACCCTGATCGCAACCAGCTCGGCTGAAAAGACCAATTCGTCCACTCTGAGTGTTAAACTTTCTTGGAAGATCAGCTCTCCATTAGTGAATATCACTACCCCAGCTCCAGTATTGGTTCCAGACTTACTACAATCAGTGAAAACCTCCGTGCCAATCCCTATCGGCCCTCCAGGACTCCAATTCCACTTTGGCAACCACTGCGGAGGCTTCCTTGGATCCCTCTTCGATTCCAGGGCCCCCGCTTCAAGTCCCAGGGCATCTTCCCTGTTCTCCCAGATCTTCTGTCTGATGGTCTCCTCCTCTAGTTTCAATCCCAAGGGAATAAGCCCAGCGAGGACCAAAAAGTCCTCACTGCTGGTAGTGCGGTATCCCCCTGTAATTCTGAGTGCCGCTGTCCTCTGCACTCTCTCTAGAGTTTTTGCCACCTTCTGGTCCCTGTTTCGGCGCCAACAAGCCCCGGAGGCATATAGCAAGATTGGCTCGACACAGGAGAGGCAGAGGTTCCTAAAAATAGTATCCTCCTTCTCCCCCCCCCCCCTGTTGAGAGCCGCCCAGAACAGGCCTGCACAACGCCTCCCTGCCTCTCGCCACCATCTCCTCCGCCTGGTATTGCCAACCCATCTTGTCATCAATGACCACCCCCAGAATGGTCATCCTATTGACCACGCTACACTCCGTCCTTCCATCCGGATAGCCGGCTTGTGTTCCCATTTGATCCCTTTCATTTTAGTTCTTATGTCCCTAGGCTTAAAGCTGAGGGCTTTAGTTTTGGAGACATTGAACTTAAGGCCCAGATCGAGAGAATTTGGAGAGAAGTTCCAACACACTTCTCAGCCTTCGCTCTCGAAGCAGCCTCAATGATGAGGAACTGCTCGTCAGCATAGAGAACCAGCCTGGCTCCCTCAGGGAGCCCCTCCTGGAAAACGGTGTTTACCAGGATATTCCACAGAATAGGTCCGCAGCAAGAGCCCTGGGGGCAACCCCTAGCACAGTTTCTTTCCAACTTCCGCCCACCAAAACTGAGGCTAATCCGTCTATCCCTCAGGAAGTCACGAACCAAGCTGCACAAATTATCAGGACAACCCATGTCCATCAAATTTCTCATCAGCTTGTTCCAGCTCATGAGTTGATCGCGCCATCAATGTCCAGGGCCACGAAAAGAACCCAAGCACCCTTATTTATGCCCATCTCAACCCCCTCTAACACCTCGTTCAGAGCTGTGGTTGTGGACTTTTCTTCCCTAAAACCATGTTGGAAAGAGGAAAGGAGCTCATTACTCTCTAGCCAATGCTTCAGTCGCTAAGCTAGTAGGCTATCCAGGACCATACCTAGACACACTAGTAAAGAAAGCGGACTATAAACATTAGGAGAATTACCCTTTCTACCAGACCTTTCGAGAAGCACTATTCGGGCAACCTTCCATGCCTCAGGAAATGTACCAGTGTCCAGGCACCTATTGAATAACCTGGAAAGAAGCGATGAGTGCATCCTTACCAGGGCTTTCACGACCGTGTTATCGATCCCTTCGGGACCAGGAGATTTCTTTATCCAGAGCTTGAAAGCCGTCAGTTTCACCTCATTCTCAGAAAAGGGCGGATCTACCAAACCACAAGTGGTCAGAGAGATCTCGGCCTCTGGTTCCTCGTTTCCGAAGTTCCCCTCCAAGTTGTTTTTATTTTGTCTTCTGCTTTCGAGCGAGTAGGTCTAGAACACATTCTCTCTGAATTTTCTCATTGTTGGTGGATGAAACAGCACCAGTGATTATTTTGGCCGCTTTTGCTTGAACACTGTCTAGTCTTACTATACAGGGTGTACCAGGTAAATTGGGAATTTCAACAATGGTATTTTAACTGAAATTTTTTGCAAGTAAAAATTAAAATATCCGAATGAAAATTGACACAGTAGTAGATAAAAGGATATAGTTTTTACTTATTCAATGTAGTTTCCATTATTAGCTACAACAGTCTCGAGGCGAGTGCGGAATGAAGCACAGGCCTTGGCGACGATGACCTTGTCCATTTGGGTCATCACCGTGTGAACTGCTTTCTTGACAGACTGGATGGTGGTATGAGGAGCTTTGTTGACATCTCTCTCAACAACGCCCCATACATAGTAGTCGAGGGGATTGCAATCTGGAGAATTAGGGGCCAAATATCAGGACCCCAGTGACTAGGGACGTTAAGTGTCAGCCATGATTGTGTCTTTTTTGCCTTATGGGCTGGAGCTGAGTCCTGTTGGAAGACATACTTCCTTCCTGCGGCCACCATGTCCATCCAAGGCTTCACAACGGTCTCCAGAACATTGATGTAGGTGTCAGCGTTCATCCTAAGGCCCTTCTCAAAGAAATGGGAAGGCATGACATCACCTTCACTGCTGATAACGCCAAGGACCATTACGGAGGCAGGAAATTTCGTGTGCATCACGACAGGTATCTCTGAGGGGTCTTTACAGATCCAGCGATCATTCCTGGGATTTACCTTTTGGTCCACGTCAAAGTTCTTTTCGTCAGAGAAGAACCTTAGCATGCCAAAAGAGTCGTGTTTCAGGTTGTTGAGGAGGGCAGCAGCCTTTCCTTTTCTGTTATTCTTCATATTCTCAGTCAGCAACTGACCTTTCCGAAGGGCATAAGACTTGAGACCAAGGTCCTCATGGATAGTTCTGACAATTGTCATAGAGCCAACGTCCATTTCCTGGCTATGGCCCTCATGCTCTTCCCAGGGTTTCCATCAATCTTCTCCTTGACATTTTTGACAAATTCTTCGCCTCTTACCCTGTCCGATCGACGCGAGTGCTTTTTCCTTGTAGCTATCCCCTCTTTGTTACTGTCGGCCTCATCAAACTGCTTCTTGACACGATAAATAGTGGTTTTGGGCAACTTAAAGAAAATCCACTATCTCTTTGGGGCTCCTTCCGGCGCGCAGAGCAACGATGATGGCAGCTCGATTTTCAAATTCTCGGTTACTCTTCATCACTACACTGCGCACACATGTACTGTTGCATTTTACATGAATATGGCTACGTAATGAAAAAAACAAGTTTTTAATCTCAAGTAGTTTTTGTTTTATGGACTGTCAAAGTTAGTCCCAATTTACCTGGTACACCCTGTATATAGTACGTTTATTTTGCTCCCCAATTTGTTCCACATAGCCTTCTCAGAATGTTTAGTTTTCTGATAGCTCTATTTGAGGTGCTAATTATGTGTTCTGAAAATTCAAATTCCTCATCAATAATAATTAAAATAATTTTGTTGACATCTTGTCCATACATGCAAAGTGCACAGTCTGCACTATTAAAAAAAGATAATATACATTATATACACTATGTACAATGAATATGGCGCCTCTGCCAGCGATGAATACGTAGATCGCGTACTTCGCCGCTTAGGAGATGGTGATGGCGTGGTCCTCGAGACCAACTTGAAAGATCCAGGACTGCAGTATCACACCTAGGTATTATGGATTTCTAATTTTATCATTTATTTGTTTGTTTATGCTTATTTTGTGGTTATATTTATGCCTTTTTCTCTGTGAGTGGAGAAGACGCATAGGTTTAGTTTTATTTGGTTTATGGTCATTTGGAGTTCCATTGCCCACTTCTCCAGTCCTCTCATTGATGTGTTCAGTATTTTTTACGATTTTTCTATGCTGCTACTTGTGTGCCATATGGCTATATCATCTGCATAACAGGCAACCTTTGTGTCTTCAGTGAGGTAAGGATGAATGTCGTTAATATATAGCAGATAGAGTAGAGGACTGAGCACAGATCCCTGAGGTACACCAGCCCATGTTCTTCCTTCCTTGGAAAATTCTCCATTGACCCGAACCTTTAACTTTCTTCCCCTTAAGAAGTCTGCAATCCAGATTAAGGTTTTTCCTCTTACTCCGATGTTGTGCAGCTTTTCACGTAATTTCTCCCTCCACACTCGATCAAAAGCTGAGGTCATATCAAGGAATATAGCCGTGGTCTTCTTTGGCGGTTTTCCTGGAAAGAATATTTTATTGATTGACAGAAGTAGAACAGTTGATCAGTCGTACAGTGCTGGGATCTATAGGCAGTTTGGTAGAGGTTTATTTTATTATTGTTAGTGAACCAGACTATGAGCCTAGAATGGATAATTCGTTCTGGTATTTTACAAAGTATGCTGGTGAGAGCAATTGACCGATAGTTCTTGTATTCCCTGGCATCTTTGTTTGGCTTCAGTATTGGCACTATAATTGATATCTTCCATTTCTTTGGTAGTTTACCAGTTTGGGGTGAAATGTTCAGTATTCGTAGGAGTTTATTATTAGCTTTGTCTTCAAAGTGTTTAATCATTTGACCAAAGATTAGATCATCTCTTGGTGACCTCTTGGATTTTTTTATTGATGAGTTTAGCTCATTCATTGTTAAGTCTCTCGAGAAAATATCTTGTTGATGGAAGTTTCTTGCTTGTTTAACTAACTGGTTTATATTATTTTTTGAGTCCTGTCTTCATTCTTATAGTTGAGTATGGAAGTTCTTGAAAGATATTCAGCAATTATGTCAGCCATCTGTTTGTTCTCGTTCTCGCTGTTCTATTCATATCGGTTAGAGTATTGGAGGATTGGTGTTGGTTTTGATTGTTCTCTAACACTCTAATCATATTCCAGTGTTGGCTGTCCTTACTTGGATCCATTTTTTTCGCAGAATTCTGCCATTTTTCTTGTTTACATATCCAAATTTCTTGTTCTATTTTGTGACTAATTTCAATGAGTTCCTTTCTGTTTTCTTCTGTTTTATTTTTTTAAGAAGTTCATTGATATTGTCTCTCTCTCTGAAATCATTGCCTCGATGTTGTAGTCCTTCCAGTAAGGTATCCACAGGTCTTTACGTCTACCTCTAGGTATCGATGCTTTTGCAGCTTTTGAAATGTTCGAAGAGAATTTTTCCAAGTTTTTGTCAAGCGTTCTGTAATTCAATTTTTCGTTGCACAGTTCTTCAAGCTTTTCTGTGATTTTTTTTCAAGTCGGCTTTCCAAAAGTTCCATGTTCTTTTATTCTAATGGACATTCTCAATTTTGAAGTTTAGGGTTGTTAAAATTGGTCTGTGGTCACTTATTGCACCTCTCAGGATTTTTCATTGTGTTGTGGGTCGATGTTGTAATTTATCGCTGTGATGTCTATTGCGGATTCTGTGCCTGTGGACTTAGGTAGGTGTTCTCTCCGTTATTTAACGGTGTAAGGTCGAGGTCGGTTAGCATGGCCTCAACCTGCTGACTTTTGTTATCCTGGACAGGTGATCCCCAAATTGAACTTTTGGCGTTAAATTCGCCGAATATGATTGTGATATCCGAAGACGCTTCACTTAATGTCTCTATTGTGTGTACCCATAGAAAATTCAAAGATTTCACGAGCTGAAAGTTGGCCATTTTGAGATGCGTCAAGAATTCGCTGCGTGGATTTTCCGGCAAATTGATATTGATGAAAACTGGCTGTCGAATGTTCTGTGGACAGATGATGCTCACTTTTCTCTAAACGGAGAAATTAACATTCAAAACAGCCGCATTTGGGCAACAGAAAACCCTAGGATTTTTACAGAAATGCCACTTTACCAGCCTAGAGTTACAGTTTTGTGTGGGTTCACTTCTTTTATTATTGGGCCATTTTTCTTTGAAAAATCAATGGAAGAACTTTTAAAACCTTTTTTGTAACTGGTGAACGTTATGTTCAACTTTTGAGAGAAAAGGGTATTCCCATATTGCAGGGCAAAAGCACTAAGCGAAATAACATTCATGAAAGATGGAGGACCTCCTCATATCTCCCGAGGTGCCAAACAATTGCTGAAGGATACGTTCGGTGAAAATCGTGTGATAAGTCGCCACTTTATATACCAGTGGCCTCCAAGTTCACCAGACTTGACGCCTTGCGATTTTTGTCTATGGAAGTACATTAAATCGTGTGTTTATCGATGCTGGCCTACCACATTAGCCATGTTGAAGGCTTCTATTAGATGGCACGTTTTATCAATTTCAACAGATATGTTATTTAATGCTGTCCATTCTGTCATTTATCGTCTGCAGGCGGTGATTGAGAATAAAGGGTGCCAAATTGAGCAAGGATTGTGACCTAATACAAGAGAGAAGGCAGTCACCTCATGTATTATAATTATCTACCAATATTTTGAAGCTCTTTGTGTTGGGATATGGGGATAATAAATGCTTGCCTCACATCTTGACTCTTTTTTTGTGAACAGTAATATTTTGTTTGTCATTTGCTCACATATTATGTCGTGCAAACCAGAGTGTTATAACTTCTCGAATAACACTGGTACACACAATTTTTTCCCTTATATTTAGTTTTCGCTTTTCGCTTATTAGAAGAAATAGCGTAAGGATTATTTTCTGTACACCAATAATTTTAGAAATTTTGTGAAAAAAAATACAAAATGATTTTACTACCACGTTTTTCAACGCAAAAGGTCGATTTAAAAATTATTTTTATTTGAGGGGACACATTTTTTGAAATTGTGTACAGTATAATAAACAATGATAACATTTGACAAGCCCATAGGATATTTGGAATGAAGTACGACAAATATATTTTGTCACTCCCCTCTATATTTCATTTGTTGGATCATGACAAATATCCAGTTAAATAGTCAAGGGTCGCCAATCAGTCAAGAAACGACATTTCTTATAGCAAGAAATCCTATTAATAGTGCCATCATAATTTTTGGTACTATATTAACATTTCAAAAATTCGTGTATTGATATCAGCAGTGTTTTCAAACATTCAATCTATTTCACAAAACCCCATATAAAATATAAATATTTTTGCTACATGTTTTAATTTGCCTTTACCTATTTTACATATCTCTGATTGTATTTGAAAATCGTTAACCAATTCTTCATACTTTTGGCGAAATGGTGTTTTATTAATTTGTTATTTGATATTATTAGGGTTCTTTCCTGGTATTCAAAAAGGGAAAATACGTGTCGATCAGTTATATTTTTCAATTTATCAAACAATTTGGCCGCTGAATCTCTGATTCTGGTAGAGCGCCATCTGGCGAATAAAATTGTAACTAAAATCAATTTCGAATTTTTCATTATTTGCCATAAAAAATCCCATTGCATCCTGAACACAATGGTGTTTACCGCATTGCTCTAGCGCAAATATTCGGGGAGTTATTAATTTTTAAAGTTGTGCGGGACTTTTGGATCACCCTGTATATAAAATAAACTTTTCTCTCAGTGAATTGTTCTTTATTTATAATTTTACCGAAGGGATTATATTAATAACAAATTACTATCTATAGACATATTTAGCTCATTGAGAGGACATAGCTCATCAATGGATAACCCTTCCACACTTATTTCATTAATTAAATCTACTAAACAGCTACTTATATAAGAATTCAAACGCTATAACACTATTTTCAAAATAAAATAAATTTTCTCCCTCCATTTACTTGCTAGTGTTCTGGGCTCATTAGTAGTGATCCTTCACAACGATATCTTCAGCCAAATCTACCTGACCGAACTGCCATTCTATTTGACTGTTCTGTTCATATGGACTACAATTTATAGAATTTCTTCATGGTTTTAAAGTTTTTTTGTGGACATAAAATTTAAGGGACAGCAGCGATTTTTAAAACGCGTTAAGTTTTCGAATTGAAGTTTACAGATGTCACGATTATAACTTGTATTTGGTTTCTATCGTAATTCTTCGTTTAATTCATATTGGCGCAGAATAATATGTGTGGCATACTAGGTTTATCATCATTAGTCACGTGAGGTTGTCAGTATTTTATTTGTAAATATTTTGTTTAGATATATCTCAGTTTTTCAATGTTTAAAATAATTATAAATATACACTTACTTATTAAAATAAATATGTTTTATATTTTCTTACTCATTTATTTATTTCAATTCAAAGCGCTATGTCCCCCTAGGGACACTTGCCCTGTCATACATGTATGCCTCTACAGTTGTCTATACATATATCTGATAATTTAAAAGCCCAGTCGTTCTGCCATGTCCTTATATTGTCCCACCACCTTGTACCCTGTACCAAACTAAATCTTCTACTGTATAACATGATGTACCGTATAAGAGCCAAATGAAATACGGACTGTATGTCAGACAGACAGAGAAAAACAAGGAAATAATACGATTATAGAGATTAATAAACGATTGCAGTTAGTCCTAGAGTTAAGAGGAAAGATTCCCATCTCGCATCATTATAGTTAGGTCAACGACACTTTTTTTTCCTGAGAACTCCAAGACAAAGGACCCCGGAGTTGAATTCGCTAAAAACAACTTTATTTGGGTCAATGCTCCATCCTCACATTTTCTGCTAGAACTATCAAAGATGGTTCCTAGTCGTTTGAACCAATCCAGGCGATTCTTCATCTTCCATGATGTAATGAATGACCAATAAAAACTAAGAAAAGGTCGCGTAACACCACCCGACTGGGGAAGCCTCAGTAGCGTCTCCGAGTCTCATCCGTACTATACGTGTCTCCACATCCAGCGTAAATCGCGGGGCGTAAGCTCACTCTACTCCGTTATTCTCTGTCTGTCAGCATCGGTTCCCTTGACCAACCCATCCTGTGTCCTCACTCCTTCAATCACGACTACAAATTTACCCCAACCCAATCTCAAACTTCCAGTTGACAGCACCTTAGCTGTCACAACTACCACAGGGTGAACAGAGAGTCGGCGAGATTCGACATATATATATTTACAATAATTGTAGGTCGTGAAAAATAGTCAAATGATTGTATCAAGGAGAAAGCGAGAGAGAGAAAAAAAAAAACGAGACCAGAGAACTTTGTACAAAAGAAATGTCTGGCAATATATCTACAATCAACATAATAAATTAGCAGTTTCTTAAAATATATTTGTTGCCATATAATTTGAAATATATCTACAAAAGGTATTAAATTTAATATACAATCTTTACTGGATATGAAATTACCTGGATCTGTTACAATTAAATAATTGTCGATTCTATAGTTTTGAAAAACATGACAATCCAGTAAAAGATGTATTGAGGTTTGTTCCTCATGCCCGCAAAATAAACTCGAGGTGTTGTTGCTTACTCGTTCTGGTCTCACTTATAATATCGATATGGAAACATTGAATATTGACATAAAGCCAACCCTCCAGGACAGTGCAACAATATAGATCGAATATCGATGAGTAAGTCTTCAGCAATTTTATAGCAAAATTTTCAATGAGGTAGATATACAAGTTAATATATAGAGAACTTTGATTTATTTCAACTTAATGAGTATTAGCGTTCTTCGTTCCTGGAACCAGGGTGTGTGTTATCTATGAGTATATATCTCTTTAAAACAATTCAGGAGGAAAACGTTTTTTTCAACATCGGAAACTGAGTTAAAAATACTGATTGATTTAGATAGATATTTTTCCAAAGTTAAAGTTATGTGTTCTCTAAAACCCGGGTTATACACGGTAGAATCAATAAGTTCCCGAAATTTTAAAAATTTATATATGAAACAACTTCTGAAAGATGTAAAATAATTTTACTGTAAATATGTTTACATTACTATACTATGAATAAATAATTAATTTTAAAAAAAGGTTCGGGAACTTTTTGATCCTACCTTGTATATATATTTCAAAATCAATACAATTATTCAATTTAATATAGGCCTAATTTTCTGTTGTTTATATATTTTAAGAAATGGAAGCATTTAAAACCACGAATGTTTCCATTCAAATTTCAAACAAACTTCCACTATCTACGATGAAATAATTATTGGGAGGGCTTGGCTTATCAGTGGTGAACCCTCCTAGTGGTTTCGCCAATTTAATTTACCAGAACGCTTCTTGGAGTTCTATTACTGTATTGGTCGATTATGCTTATATTAGGCTGCAATGAAGGGTGGAATCTTAGAAAAGGAGTTCAAGAAAACTATTGACATAAGCTTTTAGGACAGCAGAATATTATATAAATATTTGAATCGAGCAATGCTCTTCCAAACAATGAATGCAAGGCCAGTTAGGAATAATTAATTATAAGGTTATAATGTGGCATCTATGTCATATAGATGACATTTTATCGTCTTATAATCTATATTTCAAGTTTTATTAATTAATTGTTAACACAGAGTATGTGTGTAAGATCATAAGAAAATGGCGATACCGTAAGAAAAATATTAAGTTTCTCTTTGTTTATCATATTTATAAGTTATTCTTTTATATGTTCTCACTCTTGTAAATCAATAAAAATGATGTTTGATCAATCATCTTGGTATAAATATCTTTATAAAAAAGAGAGAGTCTAAGCAAAGTCAACACTAATATAACTCTCAAATATCGTTTTCTTAGTGAAAGAGCAATGTTCGAAATCTTTTATGTGTGTGATTATAGTCTAAGTAAAGAATAACCTCTCATTAGACAAATTATCTAAAAACCATGAATACTCTAAAAGCTGGTATCATTTAGGAGGTTGAGTTATCAGGAAATTTTATTTTATATTATATACAAAATTAGCTTTAAAGGAAGTGGTTTGTCATAAGACATGGGTGACTCATTGGAGGCTCCTCTATATCTCAACAGAAAATAACAATAGTTTCAAGTATTTATAAATTTCCAGCTATACGGGCCGATAAAGTTATCACATAGATCTGACCAACCATTTAGTCGAATAAAATGGCAAAACTGGAAGAAGGGTTTATCACTCTGATGAACCATAACCCTTCCTATATTTTATATCATTTCAGCATAATATAGAAGCAATTTGAAGATAAATGTGCACAAATAAAATAGCTTTATTCAATTCCTTTTATCATTAGTCCGTTCATATATGTATATATGTGCGCATTCAATATACAGTGTTAATTATATGGGAATCCCTCCATTTTCTGATATATAACTTAGTAGACAAATCACGAAGAATGAACAAGTAATATTTTATGTTCAATATCTCTATGTAATATTGTGGCGAAGAAATATTTTATTATTTAATTTAATATTAATCAATGAAAATATTCAACAGATTATAAAAATATATCACTGTATTTGTGAAATCATCTTTAAAATATTTCTTTGCTTGCTTGCTTAAGATTCCCTAGCTGTAAATAGTTTTGGCTGACCTGTTAATAATTGTCGACTCGTCGCTGTGACGTCATCAATAAATACTTTTACATTTTAGGATATTTCAAGGCTTGATTTATACGCTACAATATACATGTTTAACTTGTATCAGCTATATGTGTCCTGCAGATATGTGACAAGGCAGAAGACTGCAAAGAAAACGAATGCTGCCTGGGAATGCTCGTCAAGCGCTGCATGCCCATTCCCGGAGAAGGTAATTTTATCATATTGCTGAGAAGAGGTGATTCACCAAGGGCAGGGGTCTGGAAACTTTTGTGTCGAAAGAGTCAAAAATTGAAATTTACAAAATTTCGAAGCTTTTAAATAGCGATATTTTTTCTTGGCAAGAATAAATAGCAATCGCATAAATAAAATTTGCGTATGGAACTATATAAAGAGCTACAGCTTCACATCCAAAGAGCCGCAGTTTGCCGACTCCTGGCCTAAGGGAAAGCGAGCCCCTATCATGACGTCACAGGCGACGCCAGCTAGTTCTCACAGGCGCCACGAGACGAGCTGAAGTCCGCCTAAAAACGGCCACTGAGTTTGGCTTCAAAATTTAATGCGAATGAATAGTATTCATGTGAAAATGAGGCACCTTTCCATTTTATTACAATGAATGCATAACGTATACAGAAATGGAGTTCTGTTCAAATTTTCCAAAGTTGACTTCGTAGCTTATTTATCTATCTGCATATAAGAATTCTTTTTAGAGATTAAATTAGAAGGTTATTGTTTTAATGCACTTAATGAATACATTTTTGTATTTTATCA
The DNA here is from genome assembly GCA_030710605.1 of Cordylochernes scorpioides. Taxonomy (NCBI): domain Eukaryota; kingdom Metazoa; phylum Arthropoda; class Arachnida; order Pseudoscorpiones; family Chernetidae; genus Cordylochernes; species Cordylochernes scorpioides. The sequence goes on from CP092869.1 coordinate 59,852,490, forward strand.
GAAGGAAGAGGTGCTATTTCAAATATAAAAGATGGAATAGTAAATTTGAAGACAAAATTAAACAATAAATAAAAATGTATGTAGGAAATAGAAAAGAAAGGGTGCAGCATTAATTAAGTAGACCAGAAATATATACTAGAAACATACAATAAAGAGCCAAGAAGTATATAAATAGATTATAAATAGACAAGAAAAGGGGGACAAGAAGTATATAAGCAGTCCAGACAATACTAGAAATATATAGGTAAGGGCCAAGAATTAAATATGTAGACATGAATCATACTATATACATACAATAAAGGACCAAGAAGTATATAAGCAGTCCAGACAATACTAGAAATATATAGGTAAGGGCCAAGAATTAAATATGTAGACATGAATCATACTATATACATACAATAAAGGACCAAGAAGTATATAAGTAGACCAGACACAATACTAGAAATAGATAGGTAAGGGCCAAGAATTAAATATGTAGACATGAATCATACTATATACATGTCATAATTTGTATATAATTAAATGCAACCCCGACCCACTATGTATGTACCATGTATGATTTTCAAAGATTTAATAAAAGAATAAGGTAACTGGAGGAAAGAAAGTAACAAAAGACATAGGAAGACGTCGCAGTTAACCTTCTGACCCCAGGTCCCTGCGAGCTAAGTTTAAACCGACACTTCCTGGAAAAACAGGACGTATCTAATGACCAGAAGTTATAAATGTTAAAGCTAACATTCAATACTTCCTGACAAAGCAGGACGTATTTTGATAACCGCGGAAGTAAATCGAGTCGAACAAATAAGACACTTCCTGACCCAGGCCGGGCGTAACTAACACCAAAGGAAGCCGCCGGCCCATCAGAAGACAGCACCTTAAGTAGGTCAACCAATAGGAAAAGAGCATGTGACATCTCTCGACCAATCAAAAGACAACACCTCAAGTAGGTCAACCAATAGGAAAGGATCATGTGACATCTCTCGACCAATCAGAGAGAAACTGAGGCTTGGTGTTAAATCGGAAAGCAAGAATGGGTAGTTACGCTTGAGCTCTCATAGGAACAACACCTACAGGGTTCACTGGCTCTCGCCGAGTTCGGACAGTGCTCCTTCGCTTCCAACAAGGTAACATCTACTCTAGAGATATCTCTCTCCGCTCATTTCATCATCGCCATGTGATCAACTAATTAATAAGTCAAATCGCTCAACTCTTCTCAAGCTTTCTTCCCTCCAACACAGTTGCCTCTTATTTTCCAACTCAATCACGTGTCCTGATTATTCCTAACTGTATGCTGCAACTTCCACTCAAACGACTGCGCTTCAACCAAATCTCACCATTCGCATCCAACAACAAGAAACCCCGCAACGATATTGCCACAGAACGGTTAAGTCGACAGGATTCTACAACAGTGTAATACATCAAATATTGCAGTGTAATAACTTTGGATCATCATATTACATACATACAATAAAGGACCAAGAAGTATATAAGCAGTCCAGACAATACTAGAAATATATAGGTAAGGGCCAAGAATTAAATATGTAGACATGAATCATACTATATACATACAATAAAGGGCCAAGAAATATATAAATAGACCAGACAATACTAGAAATAGATAGGTAAGGGCCAATAATTAAATATGTAGACATGAATCATACTATATACATACAATAAAGGGCCAAGAAATATATAAATAGACCAGACAATACTAGAAATAGATAGGTAAGGGCCAATAATTAAATATGTAGACATGAATCATACTATATACATACAATAAAGGGCCAAGAAATATATAAATAGACCAGACAATACTAGAAATAGATAGGTAAGGGCCAATAATTAAATATGTAGACATGAATCATACTATATACATACAATAAAGGGCCAAGAAGTATATAAATATGTTAGAAATATAGAAGAAAAGGGGTCAGGTAATATATAAATAGACCAGACAATACAATAAATAAAAAAATAAAGGGCCAAGAAGCATATAAAAATCAATAAGTATACAAAAGGTAGACAAGAAAGGACCACGAAGTTTATAAGTATATATATTGAACCGTACAAGAAACAGACAAGAGAAATAGTTAGAAAGTACATAATCATATCATCAATATACAAGAAAGGGCCAAGTAATAGAAGAAACTGATGAGTAAGAGAGATACGCACCCCGTCATGATATCAGAGCCATTTGTGAATTTCAAAGCGTCATTTTCCTAACCATTTCATGCAAAAAGTAAAAATTTGCTTAAGGTAAAACTCTTTCTTTATCAGGAATTTGTGCTAGCAAGCTATCATACTTAAATACCCTACTTAAGTCAGATATAACAGTAAAAAAAATAACTAACCAATATATCTATTTATCTTATATCTTTAAGTTCTATATATTTAAATTATAAGACGTTGTACTCCCACGGTAACCCAGGCTATGTATGTACAGGGGATAGATGTCCTATGATAAGAATGGCAGGATGCGCGTGCAAGACTGGTACAACCTGCAGAGTGAGTTAGCTTATACCCCACATATATACATATTATATAATCTGAAATACAAATATTTTATTAAAAAAAAAAACATATTTTTCATTTTCATTCATTGACTGTTATATATTTTTTGACCATAGATTAAAAAACATACCACTTTAATTATTACTGTTGTAAATATGTATAGTTAACCCTACCTTTTTTATTCACTATATAGAAATCATTTTATAAATTATATATTTCTGTGATAAATAATTTTATGTATATTTTTACTTCAAGTAATTCAAAATAAAATCTACTTGAAAGGTTTATTTATTTATGCTTATGAGGTGATACAGCAACGTCTTTACAATAAGAGAGGAGACAAAATGAATCAAATCTAGAAAAAAGAAGTGAGGACTTCTCGGTCATTAAAGTCTGAGAGGCAAGGCCTTCAGCCAGTTCAGGGCTTCCGGGGTGACAGAGTGGAGATTGGAGATTCAAAGGTAAGGTAAATAATTATCTTCACTTTTTCACGACTGCACCTCTTTTCAACAACAAAACACAAAAATAATATTCTAACACAATATACATATTATAACAAAAAATATTTCTGCTGATTTTGGAATATTATTGATATATATATATATAGAAGTTTTATACTTGCTGATTGATTTAGAGAATTGAGCATTTGTTTCAAGTTGGTACATGAGTATTTAAATTGTAAATATTGCAATGCAGTCGTGAACAGAATGATACAAATAGTTTAGATCAGAATTAGCTTCAGTTAAGCTTGAATAAAATATAATAAACATAATTTGTTAAATTACAGCCTGACTTAAGGCAAGTAGAATAAGGAAAACGAAAGACTTATTTACATAATTACAAAAGGTAGCATAATAGGTTTTGTTGTGTATGTAAATTGTTAAATATCTGTATGTATTTTGCATGTTTTTTTATTATTAATATGTAAATATATATTTGTATATATAGAACATTAATGGTGCAATTAAAGAGAAATTGACCAGTAAATATAGGCTGCGTGTCGTGACTAATATTGGGAGGCGACACAACAACTGGTGACGAGTGTGTGGGAACCGGTTCAAGTGCTCTTTCACAGGTGGAGGAAAACAGAAATATAAAGCGAACGAGAAGCCAACAGTATGTCTGGGTGTCCAATAATTGTACCGTTCTGTTTCTTCAGGCCAGGGGAAGAATCCTTTGATATTTTCGTTCAGAGGTTTGAAGCAGCTTTTGAGGCAAATGCATTGGAAGAAGGAAAAAGAATGCCCATCTTTGTTTCTCTGCTGGATTCGGAAATGTTGAAGCTGGGTAATGATTTGTTTTTCCCGAGTACAATGAAAGAACAGCCTTATGAACGGTTAATACAAAGAATAAAGCTACATCTAGTTCCAAGAAAGAAGGTGATTCCTCAACGATGCAGGTTCTTGAAGAGAATACAACTAGAGAATGAATCCGTCTCAGAATACCTGCGTGAGCTCAGTCTATTTTTTGTCTATGGATTGCACCTTTGGTGAAATGTTGGAGGTCATGTTACGAGACCGTTTTGTGGCTGGTATAAAATCGGAAAGCCTTCAGAAGAAATTGTTACAGGAGGATGACGATGTCACCTTGGACAGGGTATTTTCTATAGCAGTCTCGTTTGAGCTAGCTGAACAAAATGCTAAGGAGCTGCAGGATGGACTAGTGGCTAAGATGGATATTGTTCCGGGAGGAAATAGAAAAAATGAAGCTCGTAGAGGATGGCAGCATGGGCCCGGTTTGCAAAGAAGGGAGACAATTTGTTTCCGATGCGGCGAAAAAACTCTCACAAGGCACCTGCATGTCCACATAAAACAAAATCCTGTTTTAAATGCAAGAGAATTGGACATTTGAGCAGGGTGTGCAAAACGGGTAAATCATTGCCAGACTGCAGATATGTGCAGGACGAATTTATTTATTCGGTACAAGGTGATACTCATGCAAAAATAAATCTACATGTTGACGAGTATCAGTTGTGTTTTGTGGTGGACACGGGAAGTCCCGTCACACTGATACCGAAAACAATTTATGAAAAATACTGGAAAGATAATAAATTATCTCCATCTTATTTAAGATTGAGGTCATTTTGCGGAAAACCAATAAAAATTATTGGTGAGAGAAGAGTTTTTGTGAAGGAGGCAAATCAAGATTTGCGGTTGATAGTTGTAGATGAAGATATTTCGATAGTTTTGTTGGGACGAGAATGGCTAAAAGGTTTAAATCTTGATTTTTCTAGGTTATTGAACATTAGACAAGTAAGCGAGTCCGATATCAAAGTTATAATAAATAAGTATGCTAATTTATTTAGCAAAGAATTAGGTTGCTTAAAAAACGTCCATATTGATTTTTATTTTTAAAAAATACGACTCCTGTATTTTGTAAGGCGAGAAGTTTGCCTTTTTCTTTGAAGAAAAAAGTAGAAAATGAAATCGATGGTATGGTTAACGAGGGAATTTTACAACCTATTGAGTATGCAAACTAGGCCGCACCTATAGTACCAGTACTGAAGAAAGATGGAAGCCTTAGAATTTGCGGCGATTTTAGATGCACCGCAAATAAGGCCATAGAATTGGATAAGTACCCGCTTCCATCAATAGACGAAATATTTTCAAAATTGTCTGGAAATACAGTGTTTTCGTCATTGGACTTATCCAGAGCTTATTTGCAGGTCAGATTATCTGAAGAGGCCAAAAGAGTGGTGAACATTAATACTGCGAAGGGGTTATTTGCCTTTAAAAGGCTACCCTATGGAGTAGCTGTAGCACCAAATAAGTTCCAAAGAGAAATGGACAATCTATTTGCAGATATGTCGGGAGTGGCTTGCTAAATCGATGACATCCTGATAGTCGGAAAGGATCATAGGGATCACGAGCAAAAGCTGGAATTGGTCTTTAAAAGGCTGCAAGAAAAAGGTTTAAGATTAAACAAGGATAAATGCAAATTCGCAGTAAATGCTGTTGAATATTTAGGTTTTAAAATAGATAAAAAAGGACTGCATCCCATAAGTAGTAAAATAGAAGCGGTGGTAGAGGCGCCTGAACCTACAAACGTTTCTCAATTGAGATCTTTTATAGGTCTCCTTATGTATTACTCAAGGTTTATAAGAAATATTGCAGATATTTTAGCGCCCTTCTATCACCTCTTAAAAAAGAATTCCAAATGGAACTGGACTGGCAAACACCGTATATTATTTGCAAAATGCAAAGCATTGCTAACTAACGAGTCTGTGCTGGCACATTATGATGCAACTAGGGAACTAGTCCTTGCATGTGACGCCTCTAGCTATGGTTTAGGAGTGGTTCTGAGTCATAGGAACGATAGAAAGGAAGAAACTCCTATAGCCTTTGCTTCAAGAACGCTAACTGAAGCGGAAAGGCGGTATTCGCAATTAGAAAAAGAAGCCTTAAGCATCATTTTTGGTTGTGAGAAATTCCGACAATATCTATTGGGACGTGAATTTGTGTTAATCACAGACAACCGACCTTTAATGCGCATTTTTTCACCCCAGAAACCGATCCCCATATGTGCTGCATCAAGAATTAAGAGGTGGTCTTTAAAATTATCTGCATTTAAATACACTGTGGAGTTTCGAAAAACTGATGATAATGGCAATGCAGACGCGTTATCACGATTACCTTTAGTCTCAAAGACCACGGAATCTTTGGATGAGGATCAGGTGCTTCTCCTTCGGAAAATGAGTGAGGTCCCCTTCTCATTCCAGGATGTGGCAGTTGAGACACGCCGGGATAAATTACTATCAATTGTGTTGAGAAATGTTAGGGAAAATAATTGGCAAATTCCAAAGGTATCGCAGGAAAATCCACTTTATTCCTATTATAGGATAAAAGACGAATTAAGTTGTGAGTTTGGGTGTCTGCAATGGCGTGAAAGAGTGGTAATTCCCCAGAAATTAAGATCCTTAATTTTGAACGATTTACATGAGATGCACCTAGGGATGGTGAAAATGAAAATGATTGCTAGACGGTATTTTTGGTGGCCAGGCATAGATAAGAACATTGAAGAGTTGGCTAGAGATTGTAGAATATGCCAAGAATCTGCAAGTATGCCGCCGTCTACCATTTCAGAGTGGACTTGGCCTGAGAAGCCGTGGCACCGTCTACACTTAGATCTAGCAGGTCCCTTTATGGGACGAATGTTTATGGTCCTTGTAGACGCGTACACCAAATGGCTGGAGATTGTCATCATAAAGGACATTACGAGCAGGACCATCATAGGACATCTTAGGGAGATCTTTGCCAGATTTGGGTTGCCTGAACTTTTGGTAACCTATAATGGCAGACAATTTGTCTCAAGTGAATTTGAGGAATTTACAAAAATAAATGGTATAAGACACACAAAAACGAGTCCGTACAATCCCAGCACTAATGGCTTAGCTGAGCGATATGTACGTGAATTTAAAAACTCTTTACGAAAGAACCAAGGAAAGGACAGTATAGAAATTAATCTACAGCGATTTTTATTCACCCATAGAGCTTTTCCTCAAACGGTATTAAAGGAGTCTCCCGCGGAACTTTTAATGAAAAGAAGTCTTAGATCAAGATTTTCAAATTTGATTCCGAAAATGGCGAAGGTAGGAGAGGTGTACCATGATGCCATGAGGAAGCAAGAGCATTTTGCGGTCGGCTCTGATGTGTATTTTCGGAGTTTTGCTAACGGACCAAAATGGAAAAGGGGCAGGGTCATGGAACTACTGAGCAGCCGACATTACCTTATAGAAGACGAAGGCCGTTATGTGAAAAGACACATAAATCAACTAAGGCCAGTTATCAAGACAGAAGTTCCTGAAGTGAGAGATTTGGTATTGCCGGGTACATCAAGAGATTTTATACTGCCTGGCACTTCTCGAGATCACCCTAGGCTTGGAGGACAGGAGAAGACAATGGAAGAAGCCCCGGAGGTGGACGAAGAATTGAAAGGAGCGGAGTCTTCAGCACAAGAGGACACTCCAGAACCAGAACCGGGCCCTGCTGCTGCGGCTGCCCCTGTCCCTGTGCGCAGTCCAAGACCGCAGCGATCCAGAAGACCGCCAGAACCAGAACCGGGCCCTGCTGCTGCGGCTGACCCTGTCCCTGTGCGCAGTCCAAGACCGCAGCGATCCAGAAGACCGCCAGACCGGCTGCACTACTATTAAGAGGGGAGATGTGTTGTGTATGTAAATTGTTAAATATCTGTATGTATTTTGCATGTTTTTTTTTATTATTAATATGTAAATATATCTGTATATATAGAACATTAACGGTGCAATTAAAGAGAAATTGACCAGTAAATATAGGCTGCGTGTCGTGACTAATACTGGGAGGCGACACAACAGGTTTATATAAAGGTAAGTCGCGACCTCTGGGGGTCGACTTTACATAATAGTTTGATCTAAGAAATTATAATTTTGAAATAAAATAATTTTTATATAACGTACATACTCTACATTACTTCTACAATGTTGTCCATCACTTATATTACATAATTCGTCCAGCTATTCCAAACATAGATAAAGACATGTCTCTCCTACAGATCTTATTTTAAATTAAGAAAACATTAGAATGTTTGTGCTGCGCAATCTCGACCTTTCACAATTCAACTCTATATTTAACGCAACCCCACTGATTCGATTATTTACAATTCAACTATGTACTTAAATTTAACTAAAAGATATTACTTCACATTATTTTATGCGTAATAGAAATTGAAAAAAAAAACATATATAAAAACACAAACGTTAATTGATTTAATACTAATTTTAAAATGTTCTGTGTGTTTTAAAAATTTAATTTTTAAGGTGATATCATGGAAATGAATGTTAAAGTTTAAAGTGATTTTTAACACAATTTTGAATTCTCTTTGCTGGATTAGTTGGTCTTATGTTAACTCTAGGAGGTTGTGCATTTTAGGAATCACTAATTTAATAGTTTCTGTGTCTGGAGTCATAAAAAAATAATTTGATGCTGTGAACTTACTCAATATAATAAAACTAGCCGAATGACCCGGGCAACGCCCGTGTTTTACCCGATTGAATGTTTTTATTCAAATACTATTTGTTACAATTATAAATTGGCGCCTTAAAAAAATGCATATATTAGTTAATAACTATAGCTTATGTGCTTTATCTGTCTATGTACTGTTGGCTTCCGTAGGCGTCTCTTACTGAGTAAAAGAAAGAGAGGATTCCATTTAGTTATTAACTAATATATGCATTTATTTAAGGAGCGACCCGCTCCAACACAATAGTTACAAAAACAACAAAGCGAGTGGGGGGGGGGCATGATGGGGGGGCAAAGGTGGCGTGATCGTAGCCAACCAAATCGTAGCCATTCCAAAAAAAAAAAAAAAAGCAAACGGTGACAGAGATGAAAAAGAATTGATGACGCTCGTAACTGTATATAGAATATTTAGTTTTGGAAGGCATTGGTGGAATTGTTTAAAAGCAGTGTTTTTGAGATTTTCTATTATTAATTGTGAGATTATGGTGTGTGATTGTTGCTTCATTTCTATCCAGTTACTTAGTTTATCCTTATATTTATTTGACCATTTGTGATCACAATAGAATTTATTTGTTCAACAGTTTTGGAATATGCCCATCGTAATTGCAGTAGGGTGACTTTAATGCCACAATGTTTTTTATGCTTTCTTCAACGTGAAATTAAGTGAATTAAGTGCGCTATTGTTGTATATTTATATTTTAATTGATTAATTATTCCCTCAGAGTATGTGTTAAGATCACAAGTAAATAGGCGTTAACCGTAAAAAAAAAAGAAAAAGTTGCTTTGTTTAATATTAGTTTATTTTTTCTATTATTTCTCTCTCTTGTAAATCAATAAATATAATGTTTGATTATAATTCTTGGAATGAGTTTCTAAAATAATTCTAAGCAAAGTCAACAGACATTTTATTTAATCTGTGAGCAGATTGAGAGAGCGAAGTAAAGTTTCTACCTAGTTATCACAAAAACATGCACAGAGTGTGCTTGTAGTTATTTGTACGCCGAATTAACGTGGAGTTCCACTGCGCGTGCTTATCGAATGTTAACAGACACAATAGGCTCATTAAACATGTAATAAGTGCTCGCTATATCACAGAAAGTGTACATTAATTTATTTATTTTAAAATTCCAAAGAAAAATTACAAAATAAGTGGAGAGTACCGTTCTGGCACTTTCCAAGCAAAGGATCGGTCGAAAAAACTATAGTAAAAGTTTGAAACGTGATTTTCATGACTTCAATGAGTTGACTTAGTATCGTTTAATTAATTGCGTTGGAAAATGACGACTGGCAAAATATTCTAGACTAGATACACCACCTAGAATGAGTAGACCTCCCGTGCGTAGTGAAACACTGATAAAAAAAATTTGACCGTTTGACGTCGAAAAATAAAACCCCGAGTTAAAAAGAGATTGAAAAACAGTGCAACACATCTGCTCAAACAATTTACAAGATCATCCACAAGGATCTTTAAAAAACTGCGTAAGAAGGCAACCCTTCACGTCCTGAAGCCATCTCATCGACAAACCCGAATAACAAACTGCAGGAAGCTGTATGAGGACCACCTAGCATGAGAGAAGTCCGTCGTGACCCTGGATGAAGCACTGATTAGCTGACTGCAACGTGACACACGCAGGATATGGTAGAGGAAGGAGAGAAAAGAGATAAGAAGTCGAGAAGTTTGTGTTCCAAAAAAAAGGAAATGTTTGCCGAGATCTTTATCGTAGTTGGGACTTTAAGTGCCCATGTAACTTTATCATTGTAGAAAGTTACAAAATATTTTAAATTAGGGATAAATATATATTATGTGGAGACACTGTTACAATTTCTACTCGAACACCACTTTCCAGCTCTCTACGGCGTGAACACGAATAAAGTCTTTGTTGATCTATCGATCCTCTAATTGATCTAGCATCTTGCCAGTCCATAACAAGAAACAACACCAACTATTAGCCTATCTGGAGACCATGCCTTAGGGCTATGGACATCGTTGGTTCAGGGGGATATTTTATTTCATGAGACCCACAAGAATTTCAATAAAAATTTAGTATTTGCGTCGAAGAGAGTTTTCAAATGAAAAAACTAGTCATTTACTAGCTAAATTCCACTTTCGGCAAATTTTTAACGAATTCCTTATGTTTATCGTGATATTAAAGCCCTACACTACTCTAGACTGGCAGGAACATTTGCCTGAAATAAAGTTCTCTAGTTGTTATTGAATCTCATATGGCGTAATAGCTTTGTCATCGCGCGATTCACGTACTCTATAGTAGGAACAGTCAATAGGTGACGCCTTTTCAAAAATATTTTTGAAAAATAAAATATAGTATTTCAAAAATCTAGTCAGTCTACTGTTTATACGTACATTAGGCCTAACAACTAAACTGGGGCTGTGTTAATTGAAGAAGGAGGAGATCTAGAGAGGTGTTAAGATATCTTTGAATAATCTGAATATATATAGTTGTCACTCAACTAACAATTTGTGATCTCATGAGTATCTTGCATACACCCTTTAAATGTGACTACAAGTATTGAATTTAATTTTATCAAGTATATATACTAATGAAAAAATCAAAAGAAGTGGAGTTCATTGGTGACGCCAGTCGTCTGTTTATTTATTTAATTTTGATGAAACAAGCAATTTTGTGCACAATTGGTTATCTAGTGAATCTTCAATAAAGGTCACTGTGTATCAAATATCTTTCATAGTTATTGTCTGAATACCAATATACATACTAAAAGCACAACTCCCTAACTTTTTTTTTAATAAGAGTGTAATTTCCAGTAACGAATAAATTAAACATGTATGTCGTGTGTGGCAGTACAATCGGGAAGCAAATGAACATCAGTGCCAAAAGGACTAGGAACGTCTTCGGAGGAGGAATACCTCGTTCAAGAAATAAAATTTTACCTCTGTGTTAAAGGAGAGATTATTTTTTATCTACACTACACACACTAGTAACCTGATCCAAACAGGTCTACCTTGTAAACACAGTTTTAGAAAATAACACTTCAACGCCGTCCTGGACACTATACAAATCCGACTCTTCCAATAAGGATAACATTTAAACAACACTCTGACATCTTATAAATGTAGGTATCAAGCTTCTTTCTTCATGTGTGCCATAGGTACTTGATATAAGTACCAGCAACGGCGCATAGCAAACAGAATACTCGGTATCTACATTGAGTGTGAGTGTGTGTGAAAGAAACATACAATTATATTGTCGAATTGTAAGGTTTTATCCTGACATATATCTGCAAGAAATGAAATCATTTACTAAGATTTGACCTTTTTTAATTGACGATATATATATTTAACATACCAAACCCAGATACGGTTTGTGTTCTTCGTCTCTTAAGGACGGTATAAAGAGGACAAGTGACATTGTAAGGTTATGCATCTAAAGTTTCTTTTTATTGCAGTAATATACGAGATGGAAAGGGTAGACTAAAGTAATTCGCTGTTAGAAGAATCATTGAAGTCGTGGACGTCATTTCCGCTTCACACATTCCACGTCCAGCTTGGGCGACAGCGACTTGTAGGCTGTTCCACTGCAGACATACTCATTGCGGCGTTGACCTTTACAGAGCAATCCGTACAGGGCAGCCGTTTTGTCTTGTTCCGTCATCCCGCTTAGACAACTTTGGCTCACCTTTACCATCAGAAGAACATCTGAAATACTTCTTACGCTCCGCAACGATCCAACCATGCTTTTTTGAGGTCAACCTCTTTGGAACTCCTGTCTCTAGACCTTTTCGTTCCCTTGTCCTCTTCAGCTGCCCTATTTCATGAGGGAACGTGGTATTTTCTTGTGTCGCTCACCACTCACGCCGTATTGGCTGATGGGAACGGGAAGCCAGATGTTTTAATACATATATTTGTTTAAAAAATGCCTAAATAAACTATTTTGACCCAATATTTTTATGCACAATGGTGCAAAATAAACTCAAATTATTTTCTTTTTTCATATTCAACAATTAACCTCAGATTCAACATCTGCAGGATTACTAACGACTCATAATTTACTAATAATTGTCAACATTTGGTCAAGTTTCGAAATATTTGGTAGATATAATATATGATTTAATATTCAACAATGAATGCACAAATTTGACAATTGATTGTAAACAAAACAAAAAATAAAAAATAAAAACAACATAATTAGAATTTTCCTTTCAACATTTTTTTATATTTAACATTTTGAAAACTATTAAATTCTATTTAATACACAAACACATTGACCGATATGTAATTGATTCAAATATATATATTTTTATGACCAACATTACGTTCCAATGTGTATAATTATTGCCAAAACCTAGATTTAGCAGTAAATTTCAACAAGAGAACTAGATTTGACATTTTATTGTCAAAAAAAAAGGAGATGATTCGACAATTAAAGATCATAAATGAACTTCGAATTTGTCAATCAATGTCAAAAGGGACGAAAACCTATTATTTTGATGGCAACAATACGGGGCCACGTTTAACTTTTCTTTTCTAAAATTGAAACAATTTTTACATTTTTTTTGGTGTCTATATAAATACCCAGATTTGACATTTATTGCAAACAAATTGAGATATATTTTATATTTCATTGTCAATAATTTATTCCTAATCAAAATTTCAAAATCTAATGATGTTATAACTTCTTTCATACCCATTCTCATCAAATATATCTAATACAGAGACCTACCTTGTGAATGCAATTACCACTCACGGATTCAATCAGTCTAACCATTTGATTAATTTATCGCCTATTTAAAAATAGCAATACATTTGTTTTAAGCAGCATGGACAAAACTATAAGTTATTTTTTTGTTTTTGCTGTCAAGTATTTTCTGAGAACAAATATAAATACAGTGCGTGGAATGTATATATATATATGTAGTAAACCCGATGTGGAATGTGCTGGGTGCAGTCGTGGTAGTGGGTGCGTGATGGGATTCCCACACTGGGACAACAAGGAGACAGAGGCAGGTCTAGATGGTAATTCCAAGAGGAAGGTAGACCACGGACGAAGACAGCGGACCCGGACGCCACGGATGCCCTACATCGCGGATAGGGGTGAGTGAAAGATCCGACCGTGTAACGGCGTCGCTCTGAAACAACTACAACTATCTATCTAACTCTCCAACTGACGAACTTTTTAACGACCTCAATATATAGCCACCCTCAACCGTCTACCTGGCCTTGAATCTCATTGGCTGCTGGTCAAGCTGTTTGTTTGCTCAGGCGTGACGGCGCGCCTCGGTGTCTAGCCTTTCATCTTAGGTTTTGGTTTCGATAGATTGGTTTTGGTTGCTATAGTCTGACCTTGGCCGGCTACCTGGTGGATGCGACTCAAAATCATAACACCTGTTCGTTTGATCTATGGCGTCGTTGGTCTACCTCCCTCTTTGCTTTATTGTGATACATCTTACAAGGTTGATACATATTTATATAGGGATGGGATTACAATAAACATCAAAAATATACTACATATATATATATATATATATATATATATATATATGTGTGATAACCGAGGGTCTCTCTTTCTGTGGTGTGGTAACCGAGAGGGGCAAACCTGTAGTAACCGAGAGGGACAGTCAGGGCGTGGAGAGTTTTCCAGTTACTCTCTGCACCTTATAGGACCTTCAACAGTTCTCACAGAGTACAGGCAGTCGTGGTCGAGGCAGAGTAAAAAGATTGGGAATGTCTACACACAAAAACGAAGAGACACAGTAGTAGTAGGAAAGTTCCGTGAACAGATAAAAGTCGAGCTGAGAGCAAGATGTAGATAGAAGAGTTCTTACTGTTCTACATGGTCGATGAGGTGGACTTGGGTACAACCAACGAGGGCTCACGCTGATGGGGAAGTGACTATATTTTCGGCTAGGGCAGAGGCCTTATATATCTTTGCCGACAGAGGAGGTATGCGGGAGTATGGACTTTGAGCGGGTGCAAAGGGCGTGAAGCGTCAGCGATATTCTATACCCAATGACCTGATAGGCAACGACCTGCAAATTTTTTCTTTAGGGTTGTTGGACTTCTATCTCGATTTTAGACCTTTTTAGACTTCTATCTCAATTTATTTGCTTTAGCTCAACTCTTAATCTATTACATAGTTTATTTATTCATCCTCAGTTTGTACAAAGTACATTACATATGATGATGTAATGACACATGTCAATCATGCGTGTAAATATTTATAGATGTGTTTCTATTATACAACATGACAATCTTGTTATAAGTATTATACAATATAGGGTTGTTGGTTTAAATTACCATATATATATAATTTCTAACATTTTCTTCATAAGATGTTTAATCATTCGATTAAAAAATTATTACGATTAAGTTTTTTTTTTCTTGATAATAGTAATATCATTTTATTCGCGATCGAACGTTGTGGCCCATTGTTTTATTACATCCCAAACACGATGCGACGCAGGTCATCTCTGTCTTGAGCTCGATGCACCATTTCGGCGACCATTATCTTGATAATAGAAGAGTTTTATGGAATCTAAAATATTTTCGAAAGCCATTTTTCCCCTTTCTTTCTGATAAAAATACGTTTCTTGAAAATATTTCAAAATTTGATTTGAAATATTTCCATTGGATCATTTTTCTTCTGAGTCTTTTGTAGATACAACGAATTGTAATACCATTTTTCTTTTAGAACACTCGGCATATTTTTTGCAGAAATGTAGAAAACTTTCCTCATTTGTATGTGCGTGATCTATATAAAATTTAAATTTATTTGAGTTGTTTAATTTGAATTCATTTTAACCCATTTTTTTGAAAATTTTAATCGTTATTAGAAACACATTTTTAATCCTTTGAGTATGTGTCTTTTATTTTCCACTCTAAAGACCATATATCATATTTCTATATTTTAACCAATACGCCTTATTCTTGATATATCAAGGAAATTAATAAGTACACGTTTCGAGCTGTTAATCCTCATCAGGTTTGTGCGGGATGTTCGTTATTTAATAATTGGCCAAATTAAAGAAACGATTAGTTTATATTTATTCCGTAAGATGGCGCAAGCCATCAGCAACCTTTACAATTTCATTTTTTACTATTTTTCAAATTATAATATGTTTTATAAGAATTTAGATGTAGAACAGAATAAAATATTATATAATGATATAAAGTAGAATATAAAGAAAGGACAACAATATCCGTTCAACTGAATGCTGATGATGACTTTATGCCATCTATCGGAATAATATATTATATATCTTTTGATAATTTTATTTTCAACATAATTCGGTCAACACATTGAATACAGATAATATTTTTATTTTCATTTGACCCTTAAATGGCATTTATTACCCACAAATGTACATTTACAAGCTCAAAATGTACTCATATTTGACCTTATATGTAAATACAAGTATAAGACATGGCCTTGTATAAGACATGGCCTAATATTTCGTTGCCAATAATTAAGTTTTATTATCTTTCATAGTAAAAAATTTGAACTTATTACTAATATTCATTAGTCAAAAATGAACGTAGTTTTGCAATTACATTGCAAACAAGGGACCATAGTTAAGATTTCATGCAAACAATGGGCTCTAACTTAACGTTCCTTTACAAACAATGGGACCTTAGTTAACATTTCATTTAAAACAACAGGCCCTGAGTTAACATTTTTTGGAAAACAATGGGCCCTTAGTTAAATTTCATTTCAAACAAAAGTGTCCCTTATTTAGCTTTCATTGAGAACAATGGGCCCTTAGATAACATTTCATTGCAAACAATGGTCCCTTTTTAAGCATTTCATTTTAAGTAATGGGCCCTTAGTTAACATTTCATTGAAAAAAAAAGGCGTTCAGTTAAAATTGCATTGCAAACAATGGGTCGTTAGTTGATACTTCATTACAAACAATGGACTTCTAGTTAATGTTTATTTGCAAACAATGGGCCGTTAGTTAACATTTAATTTCCAACAATGGGCCCATAGTTAACATTTCATTACAGAAAATAGGCCCTTATTTGAAATTTAATTCCAAAAATGGGCCCCTAGTTAACATATAATTGAGAACAATGGGTACTTAGTTAACATTTCAATGCAAACAATGGGCCCTTATTTAACATTTCAATGCAAACAATGGTCCCTTTGTTAACGTTTCATCACAAACAATAGGTACATAGTTAACATTTCATTACAAACAATGGGACTTAGTTAATATTTCTTTGTAAACAAAATACCTGTAGTTAACATTTCATTGCAGACAATGGACCCTTATTTATTTTTTTTTTGCAGACATTGGGCCCTTATTCAACATTTCTTTGAAAACAAAGTACCTGTAGTAAAGGTTTCATTGCAGAAAAAGGATCCTTTTTAAAAAATATTTTGCAGTAATGGGCACTTATTTAACATTTCATTGCAAAAAATGGAGCCTTGGTTAACATTTATTTGCAAACGATGGGCCTTTAGTTGACATTTCCTTGCAAACAATGGGCCATTTGTTAACATTTCATTGAAAACAACGGTCCCTTATTCAAAATTTCATTGAAAATATGTGCTCTTAGTTAACATTTAATTGCAAACAATGGGCCTTTAGTTAACATTTCTTTGCAAACAATGGACTCTTTTATTAACATTTCATTACACACAATGGGCCCTTAGTTAACATTTTATTGCAAACAATGGGGCTTAGTTAAAATTTCATAAAAATTCAATATCCAGACTAAAAAATATATATATTTTTTATTTGATTTTCATTTGTTATTAATATATAAAGAATATATATATATATATATATCGTAATTTAAACAAAGCTATATAAGTTAATAGTCCTTATTTAAGCTTGTACCATATTAATAACCATTAACTCTCTCCCATCTGCTTTCACCACATATTTCGTGTAATTAATTATAACTTTATTAATATAGCTTTAATCTTTATTATGTTTGTACCATAGGAGACAGGCCATAGTTAAATTAGTATAAATCCATATAAATTGTAAAACTATTGGTTATTTTTAACCACTATTTTGCTCTAAAATATCACAATCTGTCTTACGTTAGTAATAAAGTATGGCACCATTCCAGTCGTCTTAAGTTTGCCACCGGACCCCAGGGAAGAGGAGGATGACTCACATAAGTCACTGACCAATGAGAATCAATCCCCGGGTATCCGGGCAGAGGGAGAAAAAGGGACGTGAGTCCGGCTGTCGACGGCTAAAGTTACAGTTGATATTTCTGACAGGCCCGCTCAGTACTAGGTCCGGTTTCATCTCACGTCGCGGCTGTTTTGGTCCTCTCTGCCCCCGCGGCTTCATGCAGGACGCCGAGCTTTCCTCTGTTAATCCTCAACTTTCCCCTTGTCCTGGTGCGACTTGAGACGTCCTGGAAGAGCGCCTTTTGATCCCAAGCTTTGTACTTACTGTCCCGTGCGGACTTCCCAATCCGCACGCCTTGCGACTCAACCCCGACTGCTTCCAACTCACTTGTTGGCTTACCCGGGTTTACGACATTTATATATATATATAGTAATTTGAAAAACAACCCCTAATTGGTAAATAAAACAAGATTGTCATGTCGTATAATAGAAACACCTCTTTTAATATTTATCCGCATGAATGACATCTGTCAATGCATCACAATATGTAATTTACTATGTACAAACCGAGGATAATAGATGAAAATGTGTAAAGAAGAAGAGTTGAGCTAAATAGCAAGAGATTGGAATATAGAAGTCCAACAACATTTAAGAACGAGGTTTAAAAGATGTCAGGAAGTTTCCTGGAAGTCGTTAAGAGTGTACTTTAACATATCTTCCGTGATCTAAGCCCTTATTGCATACGCTGAAGGCCCACCACTTTCTCATCGGAACGATATAAAATCTTCCGCAAAGCCGGAAATATACAGTAACTTCACCATCCGCGAAAGCCCTCGTCGGTTGATCCCAAGGTCTACCTCACGAGCATGTAAACCAGTGAGAACTCCTTTTAAATATAATATTTTGCTTCTAGCTCAACTCTATTATTTCACGGAACTTTCTTAATACAACTGTGTCCCTTCGTTTTGTGTGTGGACATTCCAAAGTCTTCCATTCTGCCTCGACCACGACTGCCTGTACTCTGTGAGAACTGTTAAAGGTCTTCCGAAGTGCAGAGAGGTACTGGAAACTCTCTACACCCTGACTGTCCCTCTCGGTTACTACAGGTTTGAACCTCTCGGTTAATACACACACATTCAGTTGTCGGTGGGAAAAGCGTAAATTTCATTTTTGTAAGTGAAACAAGCTTTCTCGAGCATTCCGTTCTTCAACAAACTATGGAAATATATCGCTGAACGTTATATTCTTCAGCCTGTTAATCAGATCCACGTTGAATGCTTGAATCAGTTTCACAAAAAAAAAATCACTCAGACCAACAGTAACCAATCGGTCAATAATTGAACCATTTTCTATATCAGGGAGAACAATAGACCCAGTTTAAGGTTACCATTAGATTTCACAAACTGTGGAATATGAAACCGAGATGTGACCTTAAATTCTAATATCTATTTATTCGATAAAAAGAGCGCAATATTTAATATTCATTGCCCATCAATGGAGCATATTGATCTTTACTGACAACTAATAAGCTCATTTCGTGCTATTTTCCAAATCATACTAATTATGCTCAGAATCAACGTTCCATAATTTACAATGGAAAAAAAGTTAACATTTTGTTTAAAAAACAATGGTCCGCCTTATTCACATTTTGGATCGTCAATATTAATATTTTTAATATTATAACCATATTTAGAAAAAAATCACCAACATAGGACCTAGTTCTGACATTTGAAATCCCATAAAAGGGCCAGAATTTGACAATCAACATCCAAGATTTGCCCAGACATTTCGCAGAGCAGCAATTAAAAATCTAAATTGACTTCTCTTTCTTCAATAAGGACACCTTATTTGATTTTTCCAATTCAACAATGATTCCAACTTTCAAATTACATGATTTAAAATAGACATCTTATTACATTATATAACGATATTTACCAAAGAGATTCTCCAAAGGTTCACTTTTTTCATTTTTTGAAAATATCAGAATTTGACACAACCGATATATAGGCCCAGCAGAATCCCTAACAATAACCAGACATCTTCAGAAGAATCCTTGAAAACAACCAGACATCTCCATCAAATTCCCTAACAACAGTCGGACATCTCCAGCAGAATCCCTAACAACAATCAGACATCTCCAGCAGAATCCCTAACAACAACCAGACATTTTCAGCAGAATCCCTAACAACAATCAGACATCTCCAGCAGAATCCCTAACAACAACCAGACATTTTCAGCAGAATCCGTAACAACACTCAGAATTCTCCAGCAGAATCTGTAACAATAATCAGACATCTTCATCAGAATCCCTAACACCAATCAGACATTTTCATCAGAATCCCTAACAACAACGAGACATCTCCATCAGAATCCCTAACAACAATCAGACATCTCCAGCAGAATCCCTAACAACAACCAGACATCTCCAGCAGAATTCCTAATAACAACAAGACATCTCCATCAGAATCCCTAACAACAACCAGGCATCTCCATCAGAATCCCTAACAACAACCAGACATATCCAGCAGAATCCCTAACAACAACCAGACATCTCCAGCAGAATCCCTAACAACAACCAGACATATCCAGCAGAATCCCTAACAACAACCAGACATCTTCAGCAGAATCCCTAACAACAATCAGACATATCCAGCAGAATCCCTAACAACAATCAGACATCTCCAGCAGAATCCATAATAACAACCAGACATCTCCATTGAAATCTCTAACAATAACCAGACCTCTCCAGCAGAGACACTAACCACAACCAGATATTTCCAGCAGAATTCCAAACGAAAAACAGACATCTCCATCAGAATCCCTAACAACAACCAGACATCTCCATCAGAAGTCCTAACAACAACCAGACATCTCCGGCAGAATCCTAACAACAATCAGACATCTCCATCAGAATCTCTAATGACAACCAAACTTCTCCAGCAGAATCTCTAACAACAACCAGACATCTCCAGCAGAATCCCTAACAACAATAAGACATCTCCATCAGAATCCCTAATGACAACCAGACTTCTCCAGCAGAATCTCTAACAACAACCAGACATCTTCAGCAGAATCCCTAACGACATTTAGACATCTCCAGCAGAATCCCTAACAACAATCAGACATCTCCAGCAAAATGCCTAACAACAATCAGACATCTCCAGCAAAATGCCTAATAACAACAAGACATCTCCATCAGAATCCCTAACAACAACCAGGCATCTCCATCAGAATCCCTAACAACAGCCAGACATCTCCATCAGAATTCCTAACAACAATCAGACATCTCCATCAGAAGTCCTAACAACAACCAGACATCTCCGGCTGAATCCTAACAACAATCAGACATCTCCATCAGTATCCCTAATGACAACCAAACTTCTCCAGTAGAATCTCTAACAACAACCAGACATCTCCAGCAGAATCCCTAACAACAATCAGACATCTCCATCAGAATCCCTAATGACAACCATACTTCTCCAGCAGAATCTCTATCAACAACCAGACATCTTCAGCAGAATCCCTAACGACATTTAGACATCTCCAGCAGAATCCCTAACAACAACCAGACATCTTCAGCTGAATCCCTAATGACAACCAGACTTCTCCAGCAGAATCTCTAACAACAACCAGACATCTCCAGCAGAATCCCTAACGACATTCAGACATCTCCAGCAGAATCCCTAACGACACCCTGATATCAGCAGTACAGTTATCTTAACGTCGGAAATATACCACACACACCTGGACATTTCTCACGATAGACTTTATTTAAATCTGCCGAATATTCTGAATGTTGTTATCATCATGAAGACTATCATCATCTTGGTTCTCGCTTCCTTGCTCGTCGTTTCAGCATTCGAGGTAGGCCAATCTTACACCTCTCATATACAGGCAGTACCGGGAGGCCAATACAGAAACTGGTATTCTACTCTACAAACGGTGGGGATGGGAGGGGGGTAAGGTGTTCATATGACTTATTTTATATATCAAAACTTACATTGACGACTCTTTGTTATAAAAGCTAAGAACTCTAAAAAATCTCTTTTTAGAGTACATGATATTGAAAGGTAATAATATATTTTATATATTTTATATTCTTTTTGAATTGGGATATATAATCCTTTTTACTAATATATATATATTATTTATTTTATTTGAATATATATGATTGAGGGAAGAGAGCAATATATATATATAGAATATAGGCACATATATATGTAATATTGTTTCAAATGATCCTGTCAACGTATGTATAAACTGGCAGTCGTGTATGTGAGGCGAGTGTTGATTTTCTCCCAAACGCGAACAACAAGAAGCAGAGGCAGGGCTGGATGTTAGCACCGAGAGTGGTCGGAGAGAGCCAACGGAACAGAGGTAGAGGTCATGACACAAACCTGGATTTCTAACAACGAGACACCGAGAGAGCGACAGAGAGAGACATAAGCGTTCTGCCGATGGATACACTGTACAACATACTGCCCTGACCCCCTGCTAAAAACTGTCCTGTTGACAGGGGTCTCTATTAAAAGCCGTGGAGGGGGGCCCCATCTGGGCGTCGGCTATTTCTCCCCTCTGCCCGCAGCTGACCAATCTTTGGCAGTTTTTATTTTGACGTCATCATTTTGAGTTTAAATACAAATAAGAGTGAAGAGGTTATATCAATAAAGATATAGCATACGAGGTGTGTTCAAAAAGTATCGCGACCCGAAAGCTCCCAATAAATTTAGTACTTTAAAAACTTGCGGTAAGTCACTTATTTAATATTGTATCTGCTGGAGCCCTGGCGGTGGACGGTTGGCTATTCGGTAACACTGGAGCTGACTCACTTCCTGCCGATGTTGTAACCCTACCTGCGGCGTTGCCATCGCCATGTTCCTTCTCTCCATGTGTGTTTACTTTTAATCTATATATATTCCCTTTACCTTATAGTTAATTAAAGTATAATTAACGTCGAGCGCTGTGTGTAATCAATTGGAATACAACAAAGATTATGATACTGAAGAAGCGCAAGGCCTAAAACGTGAAACTGAAGAAGCACAAGACTTAAAACGTCAGACTGAAGAAGCGCGAAGCCTAAAACGTGAGTAACCAAATTTCCTTTGATTACTTGGAACATCCTTTTTTTCTTCTCACCAAATATTTTGTAAAATGGCAAACACGACGATTACAAAACTAAATGGTGCTAATTACTCCAGCTGGAGCTTCCAGATGAAACTCGTTCTAATCGAAAACGATTTGTGGAGTTTGATCAATCCAGGAGAGGCTAAGCCTGACCCTAGTGACCTTGTTGCAACAAAACTTTTTTGTCGCGGGAGGGTAAGGCGTTTGCAAAAATTTGCCTCGGGATTAATGATGAACAACAATTGCATGTTCAACATTTGAATACTCCGAAAGAGGTCTGGGAGGAATTGGAAAAATTATACGCACCAAAGGATAGTAGATATCGAGCCGTACAACTAAGAAGACAGTTATATTGCGAAAGGTTGACTCAGCACAGCAATATGGAAGGGTATATGGGGAAGATAAACTACATTGTAAACGAACTGGCCCAAATTGGCGACAAAATTGATGATGGCGATTTGGCTATGGTTCTTTTGGGTGGATTACCAGAGGATTGGGACACTGTTGTCTCAACCATATGTAACTTGCCTGATTCAGACTTCACGACCGCCACAGTTAAAAGACGGCTGTTGGCAGAAGCAGAAAGGCGTTCGTCTAATCTACCAAAAGATGTGGGTGCCATGGTCGTTAATGCCTCTTCGAAGCCCATTGAAACCGAAAAACAATTTAAAGCAAAGGTTGTTTGTTTCAAATGTGGAGGTAAAGGCCATTATGCAAGGGAATGCAGGAAGAAAGGAAAGAATGAACAAAGACCAAGGAGGTTTGACCAAAACAAAGGCGTAAATATGTCGGCAATGTGCAACACTTTGTTTGGAGCTACCGCCGAGACCTGGATCATAGATTCTGGAGCGACGCACCATATGACTCCCAAGAGAGATTACTTCACATGTCTGAAAGAGTGCACAAGCAATATGAGTTCCATCACTATTGCGAATGGTTCTTCTATAGAAGTATGTGGTATCGGTACTGTCAGTGCCAATATTGTTGGACACAAGGGAGATGCCAGCAATATGGTTGCCCAGAACACCTTGTATGTTCCAGATATGCGTCACAGTGTTCTGTCTGTACTCCAAATGATAGAAAACGGTAGAAAAGTTGTCTTCAACAGGAGTGGTTGCCACATTATGGACATGAAAGGTAAACTCTTGATAGAGGGAAAGAAGTTGGGTAGACTTTACTACGTCCAGACTACTCCATCCTCTCCGATAGATCAGAATGATCGTGTTTCTCTTGCATCTGAATGCAAGGAAGAGCTTACACTGGAACTTTGGCACAAAAGGCTGATGCATGTAAATGCATATACGATAGAAAAGATGGCCAAGAACCAAAGCGTAAGAGGACTTGTTTGCAGCCCGGCAAAGCCAGAAAAGTGCGAAGACTGCTTGATCGGCAAGTCTTACCGTCTGCCATTCCTTCAACACTCACACAAGGAGGAAAAAGAAATCATGCCGTTGGACTTGGTGCATGCGGACTTGATGGGTCCACTCAACGTATTGAGCTGGGGAGGAGCCAAGTACGTCTTAACCATCATTGATGAATCTACGAGATATACAAGTGTATTTTTCCTGAAAAACAAAGGCGGAACCCTGGGAAAAGTCAAAGAGTGGATTCAAGAATCTGAGAAACAAACCAGCCGGAAACTAAAACGAATACGTACGGATAATGGCTTGGAATTTTGTTCCAAAGAATGGGACACTTTCTGCACGAGCGTTGGAATAGTTCCTGAACACACTATGACGTATACACCTCAACAGAATGGTGTGGCAGAAAGAATGAATAGGACACTCCTAGATCTTGTCAGGAGCACTATATCTGGAAGTGGTCTGCCAAAGGCTTCCTGGGCGGAGCTGACTTACACCGCAGCCTATGTCAGAAACAGAGTTCTCAACAATCACAATGGTGAAAACACACCATATGAACTGTGGACAGGGAACAAGCCTAGTCTTAAACACCTAAGAGCTATTGGCTGTCAAGTATTTGTCCATATTCCAAGACAAGTCCGTAAATCCAAACTCGAAAGGAGAGCTGTCAAAGGTAACCTTGTTGGATATACACTCAGAGGACGTGGCTACAGAGTGTGGATTCCTGAGATGAAGAAAGTGGTGGAATCTCGGGACTGTGTCTTCAAAGAGAGTGATGTATCGAGGAACGACAGCAACCGGGAGATGCTTCCATCAGTTGAACACTACAGCTATGGGACTCAACGGGAGATTGAAGAGAATCCAGTGTCTTTATTAGATCAAGAAGACGTGATACCTACAGAAGAGGACAGCCATAATGAAGATACTGTAAAGCCTTCTCCTACTCGATCTCATCCAATGATCCTAAGGAACCAGAGAGATGCTCAGAACTCAATTGAACTTCTCAGTACCGAAGTAAATAAGTGGAAGAAACCTAGCTGACATTTTGACCAAGCCACTGGGGAGAAAACTACACGAACTTCATCGTTCGAGACTTATGGACGGCGAAGTAATCCATAAAGAAGGGATCACTTCGAGGGAGGAGATTGCTGGAGCCCTGGCGGTGGACGGTTGGCTATTCGGTAACACTGGAGCTGACTCACTTCCTGCCGATGTTGTAACCCTACCTGCGGCGTTGCCATCGCCATGTTCCTTCTCTCCATGTGTGTTTACTTTTAATCTATATATATTCCCTTTACCTTATAGTTAATTAAAGTATAATTAACGTCGAGCGCTGTGTGTAATCAATTGGAATACAACAGTATCAATATAGTACAGTGGTACCTCGACATACGAGCGCCCCAACATACGAGTTTTTCGAGATACGAGCCGACGAGCAAGTGATTTTTTGCTTTTAGTTACGAGCGAAATTCGAGATACGAGTTCGGTTCGGGAGTGTTGAAGATATTAATCTGTGATTTTAAATGTTCCTTTTTGACCAGTACTTTTGTTTTGTTTTAGCTTTTCCTAAAATGTTTCTTCCTTCTTCTTCATTATTTTTTGTTCTTTATGCAAAGCTTTGTCTTTTGAGACTTGAATAAACAAATTCAAGTTTATTATATTTTTGTGTGCTTTTAAAGTTAAAACACAACAGGTAGTAACACGCAGTCGCACCATCACGATCAGTTAGCAGCGTGCTTCCGAACATTCTGAGAGGGAGGAAGAAACAAACCTCCTTGGACATGTTTTTTTCTAAACGGCCTACAGGTGAAAGCGAGAAAAATATAGCGAAAAAGGCAAAGACCAGTGAGGATATCTAATTTATTTCTTTACATTCTCTTTTTTGGTTTTGTGCAATAAATATTTGATATTTATAAATACGTTTTTATTATTTAAAACCACGTAACAAAAATAACTGGGGTGACATTTTGGAAGTTGAAACGGATTAATGGTAGTTCAATTGTTTTGTATGGGGAAATTTGCTTCGAGATACGAGTAATTCAAGATACGAGCAAGGTTGCGGAACGAATTAAACTCGTATGTCGAGGTACCACTGTATGTATATCCCGAAACTACCAAAACTTCAAACTCTTGTTTACTGGACTTTCCCCCCTCCCTCCCTCTAGTTGTTTAAATTCTTGTTATTCTGAACTCTTGATAAATTGAAAATTTTCTCTGGTCCCTTGAGTTTCAAATTATCGAGAGTCGACTGTATATGTACTTAACCCTTAATTACTCGCGCTGGGTGTATTACACCTAGTAAGATACTAAACTTTAAAAATAAACTGTAAATAATAAATATAGCAGCTTGAGTGTCTCGGTAGCTTAATTATTTGTGGTGAAGCATAGATTGGCCTAATAGATTTCAAAAATAAACATTTTACTTTTTTTGTAATCAGATAAGCTGGGTGGTTTACACCCAGCGCGAGTGTTCACGTAACACTTTTGGCTGGCCTTGAGTGACAGCTCGCCTATATTTTTTTAGGTTTCAGATTCAGTCGGATGTATTTCTGTTGGCTTTGTTCACATATTCTTTGTTTGCTCTTTATTCCCAGCTCTCCAAAAACTATCGTTTGCTATTAAAATATTTCATGGATTCTTCAACTCTCTCTAATTCTGATTCCAAAAATGAAGTTGTTGGTGGCACATCGGATATATCTTCTGATGGAAATACAGAAATATATAGCTACCATGATTCTGAATCCGAGTTGGAATCTGAAAACAAAGAATTTGGTTGATCTTCAACTTCCAGTTTCTATGTGGGGAGAGACCAGACAACGCGGTGGAAGACCAGTGAATGGCAAAGTACAAAGGAAAGAATTTGCTTTTGCAACATAATTTCTCACCTTCCTGGCCCGAAAAGAGATGGAAAGAACATCACAACAGCTGTTGGAGATTACAGAAAATTTATCACAAATAAAATAGTTGAAAAAATAGTATGTAACACCAATCAATATATCTCAAGGATTCGAGAAAATTTTTCTCGAGAAAGATATGCGAAATATACTAATGATGTAGAAATTTGGGCTCTAATTGGACTTGATGATGGAACCGGATTCGAAATTTCCCGGTCTGTAATGAATCACGAGCGATTTCTCTTTTTAGTCAGGTTTTTGCGTTCCGATGATTTGCCCACACGTGAAATAAGAAAATAATTGACAAACTAGCACCAAATAGAGCCATATTTGAAGAATTCGTTACAAACTGCAAACCTATGTATCATCCTGGAGAATATTTGACAGTAGATGGGAATATTATTCCATTCAAAGGCCGATGTAGTTTCAAGCAGTACCTTCCCAATAAACCCGCAAAATATGACATAAAGACTTTTGTGTTATGTTGCTCCCGCAAAAGCTATGTGGTGAATCTTGAAATATACGCTGGCAAGCAACCTGAAGGCCCTTATGAAATAAGTAACTCTCCCAACAATGTTGTTGAAAGACTTTTACCTTCAATCTCCGGGTCAAAACGCAACATATCTACTGACAATTGGTATACCAGTTATCCTCTTGCAGTAGCTCTTTTGAATGACCATAAATTTACCTTTGTAGAACCACTCAAAAAGACAAAAAAAAATGCTACCTGAATTTATGCAAAATGGCGCACGACAAGTGTTTAGCTCAATTTTTGGTTTTCAAAAAAATGTCTCTCTTGTATCATAAGTTCCTAAAGGGGGCAAAAGTGTCATTCTTTTATCTACAATTCACTCAACAGCACCAATTGATGGAATGACAAATGAAAAAAAGAAGCCAGAAATGATCACTTTTTACAAAATGACAAAAGGGGTGGACCTATTGGATCAAAAGACGTCACTCTATTCCGTGGGACGACGTACCAAAATATGGCCCCTGTGTATCTTTTTTGAACTTTTAAATATTTCTGAAGTTAATTCCGAACTTTTTTTTGTTGGGAATCAACCCCAAAACATTTACAAAAGAAGAAAGGATTTCCTAAAAGCTCTATCACTTGAATTGGTAACAGAGAATCATCATATCAGGTCTACTACCAAATCCTTCTCGAAACCACTTCGAAGTATTGCCCGGAAACATGTTGGTCAGTCACCAGAAACTATGATAAGTTTTATGTCAAAATATAATTGAAAAATTTATCTCTAATCGTTTTATATTTTAAGGAAGAAGACATTCCAGAACCTCTTTTAAAGGCCCAGAAAATATGCCATCTTTGTTCTTATAAAAAAGATCGTAAGACCAAAGCACTATGCCAGAAGTGCCAAAATAAGGTTTGTAAAGAACATTCTATTATAATGAGTAGGCAATGTATGTAAATATTTCGAAAATTGTATCCCAAATTTAAAAAAAGAGGACGCAGCCTAAGCAGACCTCATGGTCCACCAGGACGCAGTAAAAAGGACACTTTTATGAAAAATAAAATTTAATATATTTATGTCATAATTTGTATATAACTGTATGCACCCTCCGACCTACTATGTATGTACAATGTATGTTTTAAAAGAATTTAATAAAAGAACAAAGGTAACGGGAGGATAGAACGCCTTAGAGAAAAACCTAGGAAGTAGGCCTAGAAGAGAACATATTTATTAATAAAGTCACAGTTAACCTTCTGACCCCGGAAACCCTGCAAGCTAAGTTTAAGCCAATATTTCCTGGGCAGGGCCGGTGGTATCTTATGACCGCGGAAATCATAAAAGTCGAGTAACGCCCAGTATTTCCGGAGCAAGGCCGGACGTATCTTAATTCAAAGAAGTCAGTAAGGACCAATTAGGAGGCATCACCTAAATAGGTCAACCAATAGAAAACGGTCATGTGACATCTTTCGACCAATGGGAAAGAAGATAAGTCTTGGTGTTAAATCGAGAAGCAAGAATTGTGAGTAGCGCGTTCGCTCCCATAGGAACAACACCTAGAGTAGCGCTTTCGCTCCCATAGGAACAACACCTAGAGTAGCGCTTTCGCTCCCATAGGAACAACACCTATAGTAGTCGCTTCGCTCCCACCGAGTCCGGATCGAGTCTTCGACCTGCTCTCGCCAAGGTAACCTCTACTCTAGAGATCTCTCTCTCAACTCATCCCATAGTCAAGTCGATCATCACCATGTGATCCGAATTTAATAAGTCAAAATCGCTCCGTTTTCTCAAGCTTTCTTTCCTCCAAACCAGTTGCCTTTTATTTTCAAACCCCATTACGTGTCCTGATTATTCCTAACTGTATGCTTCACCTTCCACTCAAACGACTGCGTTTCAATCAAGCCTCACCATTCTCATCGAACAACAAGAAATTCCGCAACGATATTGTCACAGAACGGTTAAGTCGACAGGATATATTACCACATATATTGAAAGTCGACAGGATAAAGAGATGGAGATTAATCAGGATTTAATAAGCGTAAAAACGGACAACCCTACGAAAGAAAGAGGAGAAGACGGCAACCAATCGAGAGAGAACGAACAGGCAGGAGAAAGGCAGGAAGTGACCGGCCGAGAGACAACTGCGCCCCTAGCGGACGCCGTCACCCAGCTGTCGGCGCTCTTGACCCGAGCAAAGATTTCTGATGGAGCTGAGGCGACAATCCCGCCTTTCGATGGCACATACAGCGCGATCCAGTTTTTCCAGGCGTTCGACCGAAAAATGGAAGACGCCTCCATGGGAGAACAAGAAAAATTACTCCGCCTGCCAAACTATCTGGTGCGACAACCCCTGGAGCTCTTCAGTAAACTTCGGATGGCCGACCGGAGCTATTTCCAGGTGAGGCAAATCCTCCTAGATCTCTATCCTGAATCAAGCGAAGCGTCCTTTGCGAAATATTTCGCCATGAAGCTCACTGGACAAGCCAACTTAGAGACCTACTACCGGGAGAAAACCGCCATGGGATTGCAACTAGGACTCCCGCAGGAGGTGATTCTCGAGACGCTGACAGAAGGGCAACCATTCAACGACTAGCGCCTAGTCCGCGTAGTGCCTCCCGAGAACCTAGGAGAGTGGTTCCGACTGGTACAGCGGATCCACGGGCCCAGTGTACCGACAACGCGACCCAGAGAAGATCAACCACCCACAATGTCGGGTCCGTATCACAGCACACCCCGACGCCCAGGTGCATGGAATGCACCTCTTCCGCCGTCCAACTGCAAGTTCTGCGGCGCGAGGCACTGGCACAGCGAATGCCGACATCGACCAGTCCCGACGACCCACGAAAAAGTGCGGACAGTGCAAACAGTCCCAAAACAGCCAGTCCCGAGTCCACAACAACCAAGTCAAGCCAGAGACACCCCAGCCAAGCAGACTTTTCGAGACTGAGGTAGGATCCCTAAACCAACTGACTATCAAACTTTTTCTAGCCCCTAATATACCATGCCCCTTTTTAATTGATACAGGCGCCAGCCTGAATATAGTGCCATATAATCTTTATCATATGTTAAAAAAACCACCTGCCTAATTTAAACCTTAAGGGACATTCACTGGATCTCCAAACCCTAAACGGTTTTGCAAAAACCATGGGTAAACTATCCCACTGACAATAGGACAAATATCCCGAAGAGAGAATTTCCATGTAGTGAATGCACCGTTACCATTTGGAATTCTTAGTATCAATAGCCTCCATAAATTCAGATTAACCATAGATTTTAATAAATGCACTATATTCCAGCTGGGCGCCCCATTGTCTACCCCATCCTACCATTTTAACAATGTACCAAATGTATGCACGTACTGGCAGTGTCAGGCGATGTCACAAAGATTTCACCATACAGCCAAATCTTCCGCCTATGACAACCATTGCGTGCATTCATTGAAAAACACCCCCTTACCTACATGCCCTTTTTTCACTAAGGCCAATTGCCTTTTTTACATGCCCTCAAATAACCAAGTCACAACGACTTCAACTTGTAAACATGCCCAAAACGCACCCACACAGCGGGACAACTCGCATAACAAGCACATAGGTGATCACACACCGTCGCACAACTATCACATGACAAAACCACACAACGAACTCGACACGCACACTAATACACAACAAAATCCTTTGCCACATGCATACTACAACACAACATCTAACACTCACTATGCACCGCAGTTCACAACACTTCTACAGAGATACACTCACATTTTCACACAGAACAAATTCAGCGTACCATGCTTACGGATTTCACCAGTAAAAATACCCACGAATTCCGATAAAATAATTACCATACGTCCATATCGTGTTCCGATATGTGACCAACAAGAAATCCGTAATCAAGTCCAACAAATGCTGGAGAACGGCATCATAGAGCAATCTTTTTCACCTTTCTCGAGCCCTGTCACCCTCGTCACTAAGCGCGACAAGACCAAACGGTTTTGTATCGATTACAGAAAGGTGAACGAGCTAATCAGCTCTGATGCCCATCCCCTCCCGAGAATCGAGGGTATCCTAGACCGCCTCGCACAGGCCAAATATTTCTCCACGGCAGACATATCCTCTGCGTATTGGCAAGTCCCAATACACCCCGATTCTCGACCACTGTTAGCATTTGCCACCCTCGAAGGGTTATACCAACCCACTCGACTACCTTTCGGATTAAAAACCAGCCCTCAGATTTACGAACGAGCCAAAAGTCAGGTCCTACAGAGACACGGACTTGACTGTGTGGCACATTACTTTGATGATTTCATCATTTACTCCAACACATTGGAGGAGCATCAAAACCACCTGCGACAATTTTTCGCCTTTTGCGAAGCAGAGAAGCTACAACTTAACTTCGTAAAATGCGAATTTTTTAAGCAGTCCATAGATTTCCTAGGTTACACCATTACAGCTGGTACAATTACACCGCTCACACGCAACACCGACATTATCCACGCCATCAAACAGCCACACAACCGAAAAACGCTACAATTCTTTTTAGGCGCTGTGAACGTCTATAACAAATTCATTCCGGAATACGCTCGATTGCGAGCACCACTCAATAACCTCCTCAAAAAGGATGTCGTGTGGAACTGGAATGAAGTTTGTCAAGAGGCGTTCATTGACCTGAAAGGAAACCTCACACAACACCCCATTTTACACCTTTACAAAGAAGGTCTGCCATGCCAAGTGTATTGCGATGCATCCACCCTCGGTATAGCAGGCATTCTCAAACAAGTTCACCCTGACGGGAACGTATATCCAGTTCAATATTTCAGCCGAACATTGCGCCCACACGAGAAAAACTACTCCATCTCTGAACTTGAGTGCTTAGCAATCGTTGAGAGTGTGGAGAAGTTTCGCATCTACCTTATGGGCAGAAAATTTTCTATATTTTCTGACCATCACGCATTACAGTGGCTGAAAACCATCAAAAACCCGTCCGGCAGATTGTTTCGATGGAGTTTACGACTATCGAGTTACGAATATGAGGTCCGCTACATAAAGGGAAAACTACAATATGAAGCAGATCTCTTGTCCCGTAACCCGTTTTGTGGATTCTTGGACGCCACCCTTATCAAGACACACCAACCTCCTCCATCGAAAGAGTCTAGTTTAACCATTGATCGTAATGGATTACATACAGTTTCCCGAAAAGGTGTAACCAAGATTATAATTCCAAAACCACTCATACAACAACTCTTACAAACAGTACACACACAATACAATCACCCCGGTATTTCACAAATGTCACGACTCATATCCACGCAATATTACTGGCAAGGTATGTCCAAAGATATTAAACAAAAGGTTAAGACCTGCCCCACCTGCCAATTAACAAAACGACCAGTAGGACCCACTTACGGGGAATTAAGTCAACCTCCGGAAGCCAAAA
Organism: Cordylochernes scorpioides; assembly: GCA_030710605.1. Taxonomy (NCBI): domain Eukaryota; kingdom Metazoa; phylum Arthropoda; class Arachnida; order Pseudoscorpiones; family Chernetidae; genus Cordylochernes; species Cordylochernes scorpioides. The sequence continues at coordinate 59,885,338 of CP092869.1, forward strand.
AACCCTTTGACCTATTATCCCTTGACACCATAGCAGGATTTTCCAAATATGGCAACACCAAAATATACCTCCATGTGGTAGTCGATCATTTTTCGCGCTACGCGTGGACTTTTCCATCTAAATCCACCAGCATCATCACCTACCAACAGGTACTTAAGCGAGTATTACAGGATGGCTCTCCAAAACGCCTTCTTACGGATAGAGCCCCTGCTTTCACTTCGCCAAAATTTCGTAGTTTCCTACTTAATAGAAATATTCACCCATTACTCACAACCAGCAACAATCCACAGGCCAACGGTCTATGTGAACGCCTGAACGCCACCCTCACGGGAAAACTTAGGCTATTGCATCTAGAAAATCCTAAGATCGCATGGACCAAGTTGGACACACACGCACACAAAACAAGCATTTACAAGACAAAAACATTTATGATCAACGACACAAACAACCACATTTTGAAGTAGGTGATCTAGTGTTAGTAAAATTATATCACCACCCAAATACAGGGAAACTTGCGCCATATTTCACAGGACCCCACACAATATTAGAAATTATTTCACCAAATGTGGTCCGTATAGATCGACCAAATCAACCTCTTCAAAGAGACAATGACACAATCCACGTCAACAAACTTAAGCTGTATACAGAAACAATCCGTTATATATCACCACCCGCCATTAGCACATATCACATAAAGCACGAACCCGATTCCACGTTCCCTTTCAAACATTTAACACCCGAATTATTCCCAGCAGAGTAATTAAGGTTCAAACCCACCAGCAGCGAGCCTTTCAGACATTTAGACCCTGCCATTTTTGCAACAAGGCGATTTGCACCACTCCTCCCCGATGTTAAAAACTGCAAACCTGACAACCATTTCAATCATATCACACCACCCCCCAAAGATATCAAACAGTGCGAAATTGAACGGCCAACAATGAATAAGGTTCGAACAAATATTTCAGAGTCCCCATTTACAATAATATGGAAGAACATGGGGCAATACCCTATCTTTCATCTGATTTTTATCCTTTGTTTGTTAGTTCTACCATACAAATATATCCCAGTTTTATTTCTTAGTTATTTGTTTATCTATACCATGCCCTCTCATAGAATTTTCGAACTACAAGAGGCAGTTTTTAATTTTGGACAAGCATTTATAAAACTTCTCATAATTTTAGGAAACATCTTTGCAGAAAATCTAAATAAAATCCGAGGAAATAGAAGTAACTGAAAGTAACAAGATCCGAGCCGCACACACAAAGTCAAATAGGAAATAGGACGTAGTTCCGCGAGATCATAAAATTTGAGTAAGACAGCAAATACAAAAAAGGGAGCGTACTTCCTCGGCACGCCCCAGTCCGGATCCAATTACCACCCCTCATTTCCGGCCAACACATAAAAATAAGTCACCGCTTTTCCCCAGCCTCAGATTTCTCCATATCATCCCACTTTTTCATGCCACCGATTTTGGATTCCAGTTCAAGCCTGCGCATCGACTTTTACAAAATATAATCAAATCGACTGTCATTCGAAAATCAAACAAGGTACACGCACACACATTTAAATGAGTTCATATTCCTATTATAACTAATCATAATTACTTTACAGACTTCTAACATTTTTCACAACACACACAAAGACAAAAAAATACATAAAGGTTATATAGATTTCCATGTCTCCTGTACACATAGCATAAACGCGCACTTGAGGGCTAGGATCACGTTTCCACCGAAGTGTCGCTACAGATGAGACAAAAAATTTATAGGGCATAATTGAACAATTAATACATCTAGATCAGGGCATGTAGATACAAAAGGGTTCAAACCAATACACCTTATTGTTCATATTAATCATTTTCATTATTTTCTCTCAATTAAAATTTAAATATTTAATCAATTTAGCAATTTATTCAACTTATTATCACTTTTAATCATTAATTATCATTATATTTACCACTTAGTTTATATTATCATAGTTTCAAATCAACGAAAACTCATTGGTTTTCTTTTAAAATTGGATATTATATTTTATTTTGATTTACAAAAACATTCTCTTTTTTTCTATTTTTTTTTCACCATGCAACCAAGCATTTACTTTGATTTCTTCCAACTTTTTATTTTATTTTTTGATTTCTCAAAAGCCCCAATAAAAATCCCTCGATCTCCATTCCAAATTTCGTGTAGAATATAGTTAGGCATTTTTCCTTTTTTTTTCACCATGCATCAAGCATTCACTTTGATTTCTTCCAACTTCTATATTATTTTTGATTTCTCAAAAGCCCTAATAAAAATCCCTCGATTTCCATTCCCAATTTCGAGCAAAAGTATAGTTAGGCATTTTTCCTTTTTTTTTTCACCATGCATCAAGCATTCACTTTGATTTCTTCCAACTTCTATATTATTTTTGATTTCTCAAAAGCCCTAATAAAAATCCCTCGATTTCCATTCCCAATTTCGAGCAAAAATATAGTTAGGCATTTTTCCTTTTTTTTTTCACCATGCATCAAGCATTCACTTTGATTTCTTCCAACTCTTATATTATTTTTGATTTCTCAAAAGCCCTAATAAAAATCCCTCGATTTCCATTCCCAATTTCGAGCAAAAATATAGTTAGGCATTTTTCCTTTTTTTTTTTTTTCTTTCACCATGCATCAAGCATTCACTTTGATTTCTTCCAACTTCTATATTATTTTTGATTTCTCAAAAGCCCTAATAAAAATCCCTCGATTTCCATTCCCAATTTCGAGCAAAAATATAGTTAGGCATTTTTCCTTTTTTTTTTCACCATGCATCAAGCATTCACTTTGATTTCTTCCAACTTTTATATTATTTTTGATTTCTCAAAAGCCCTAAAAAAAATTCCTCGATTTCCATTCCCAATTTCGAGTAAAATATAGTTAGGCATTTATTTTTACCATGCAACAAGCACTTTTCCTTTTTTTCACCATGCAACAAAACATTTTTTTTCCCACCATGCAACAAAGCATTTTTTTTTACCATGCAAACAAGCATTTACTTTGATTTCTTCCAACTTTTATTTTATATTGATTTCTCAAAAGACCTAATAAAAATCCCTCGATTTCCATTCCCAATTTCGAGTAAAATATAGTTAGGCATTTTTCCTTTTTTTTTCACCATGCATCAAGCATTCACTTTGATTTCTTCCAACTTTTATATTATTTTTGATTTCTCAAAAGCCCTAATAAAAATCCCTCGATTTCCATTCCCAATTTCGAGCAAAAATTAGTTAGGCATTTCTTTTTACCATGCAACAAGCACTTTTCTTTTTTTTTCTCACCATGCAACAAAGCATTTTTTTTCCTCACCATGCAACCAAGCATTTACTTTGATTTCTTCTAACTTTTTATTTTTAATTTTTGATTTCTCAAAAGCCCTAATAGAACTCCCTCGATTTTATTTCCAATCTCGAGTAGAATCTCGTTTAAGCGCATTTTCTTTTCTTTTTAACCCACTATGTACCATAGCATTCATTTTGATTTCTTACAATTAAAAATATTTTTGATTTCTATTAATTATACTCAACCTATATCATCAACACCATTCTATTTTACCTCTTATATCACCACCAATGCTTGTATATAGCCTCTCAATACCCACAACTAATTTTCCCACAAAATTATTTTTCCCTTTACAGAATTCTCTCAGGCTAACCCCTTCTTGAATTCTTCACATGTAGGGGGCGCATCTGTCATAATTTGTATATAACTGTATGCACCTCCGACCTACTATGTATGTACAATGTATGCTTTAAAAGAATTAATAAAAGAACAAAGGTAACTGGAGGATAGAACGCCTTAGAGAAAAACCTAGGAAGTAGACCTAGCAGAGAACATAACTATTAATAAAGTCACAGTTAACCTTCTGACCCCGGAAACCCTGCAAGCTAAGTTTAAGCCAATATTTCCTGGGCAGGGCCGGTGGTATCTTATGACCGCGGGAATCATAAAAGTCGAGTCAACGCCCAGTATTTCCGGAGCAAGGCCGGCGGTATCTTCCACCAAAGAAAGCCGCAAGGCCCAATTAGGAAACAATACCTAAGTAGGTCAACCAATAGAAAAACGGCCGCGTGACATATTCCTACCAATTAGGAAACGACACCTAAGTAGGTCAACCAATAGAAAACGGGCATGTGACATCTGTCGACCAATGGGAAAGAAGCTAAGTCTTGGTGTTAAATCGAGAAGCAAGAATAGTTAGAGTGATTTCGCTCCCATCGGAACAACACCTACAGTAGCGCTTTCGCTCCCATCGAAACAACACCTAGAGTAGCGCCTTCGCTCCCAACAAGGTAACATCTGCTCTCGAGACCTCCCCGCTCATCCCATAGCTAAGTCAATCACCGCCATGTGATCAGATAATTAATAAGTCAAAATAGCTCCGAAAAACGACTGCGTTTCAATCAAGCCTCACCATTCTCATCGAACAACAAGAAATTCCGCAACGATATTGTCACATTTATTTTTGTAATATATGCCAAATTTATAAGCCAATATATATAAGGTTTAAAATTATTTTTAATGCTATTTAAAATGAATTTTGATGAAGAAATAAAAATAATAAAAAAATAAAAATTATATTAAAAAAAACTAAATTCACTCCAACACATAGACAAATGATATATATACAAAAAAACATGCTGAAAATTAGTAAAAACTATTTATAAAGGCCATTTCTAAGAGCCAATTAGAGCCAATACTTCTTCTTGGAGTAAATGGCCTCAAAACAATTATTTATACACAGAGGAACAAGGCAGGTCTTGCACATATAAGCAGTGTCCTTCCTTATTATTTTTCCAGTGGCACTTTTTCCTTTTTCAGCACAGACTTTGCATTTTCTTTGGATATTTACATTTGGCTTGTTTTCTTCTTTTATTCTTGTAATGAAGTGTCTCTCCAAAAGTCTGGCTTCTGAGCTTGAACTACCAAGTTGTTGATCTGTGATCTCAACTCCGGCTTCTTCAACCATTTTTTCCATAATGACAAGATGGTAGTCTCGGAATGACAGTTTGGATGTTGGATTTAATTTATTATAAATTATATGAGAATTGACTATTGTCAGGCCAAAGAGGTGAAAGAAAAGCTTTTTCCACCATTTCATAGTTCTCCGGTGAAAAGAGTAGTAAGAGAGGAGCTGGTCACTTCTGTCAACACCAGCCTTGTGCTTGTTGTAGTCCAATACTGCAGCTGGTTTCATGGTGAGAGGTTGGTCAGATTTCCTGGTTACAGGTATCATGGCATGATCATGTGCTGTGGAGACCATGAAAACGTCCCTAGTATCATGCCATTTGAATGCCAAAAGAGGACCTTTCATTCTGTAAATTACCTCTCCTTTTTTAAATTTTTTGGAAAATGTATTTTTTGGCAAGCCTCTTCTATTTTTCTTTATTGTTCCTACAGATTGGGTATTGTTTCTCCAGAGAAATTGAAAAAGTGTGGTAGAGGAGAACCATCTGTCAAAGTATATAACATGTCCTCTATTGAAGTATGGAGCCGCTATCCTTTCCACCAGTTTTAAGGTCGAATTGTAGTCTGCACCTTGACCAGGCTGCTTCCCCGTGTACACTTTAATGTTGCAGGCATATCCTGAACTTGATTCACAAAGTTCAAATACACTGCGTGACATTGAAAATGGAACACCAAGAAATAGTGGCCAGAAAATTATGCAAATTTCAGGGTAGACGCGCCTAACCGAGTTATGCAAATGATGTAAAATGCGCAGCTCTCGTGCGCACATGGAGTAAGATATAAGGGAAGGAACTTGCAGAAAGGACAGTATTCGTGTCGTTATTTCTTCAAGGAAAATCATTGTAGAAATTTTGTTCTTGTGTCAAAAGATACGTGTAATAACAGAGAATGCCAGGTCATCGTAAACGGAGGCAGTTCAAGCAGACAGACGCTTTTACGAGGGGCATGGTGATCGGACTGAAAAGGGCAGGTTAGTCCATAGGTCAAATCGCAGCTGATACACACCTTGGTGCGTCCACGGTGCACCGACTGTGGAGAAGATGGTTGGAACAAGGAAATGTGGCAATTAATAGGAATGTCGGTGCAACCAGAGTGACGTCAGCACGTGTGGATCGGCGTATCCTTCGACAAGCAGTGGCGGCCCCACAAGCCACTTGTACCGCCATCCTGCAACATGTGCAAGACACCCTAGATCATTCCATCTCGACCAGAACCATTTCCCGTCGATTGGTTGCTAATGGCCTGTACTCATGCCGTCCGCTAAGAAGACTGCCATTGACCCCACCGAATAGGCGCCAACGTTTGGAATGGTGCCGGGCTAGATCGACGTGGATGACGGAATGGCACAGGGTCGTGTTCTCAGATGAGTCGCGTTTCTGCTTGTCCAGTGATAGTCGCCGTGTACGCGTGTGGCGTCGACGTGGATAAAGGTCCAATCCGGCAGCAATTGTGGAACGCCCCACCGTGCGACAACGTGGAATCATGGTTTGGGGCGCAATCGCGTATGATTCCAGGTTACCTTTACTTCGTATTCAGGGCACTATGACGGCCCAACGATACGTTGATGATGTGCTGCGACCGGTGACACTCCCCTACCTTCAGGGGGTACCCAATGCCCTTTATCAGCAGTATAACGCCCGACCGCACACTGCTCGCATTAGCCAACAAGCTCTGCAAGATGTACAGATGCTTCCCTGGCCATCGTACTCTCCTGATCTCTCACCAATCGAGCACGTCTGGGACATCATTGGACGCCGTTTGCATGCCTTGCCACAGCCGCGTTCAGAAGACGAACTGTGGCAAATGGCTGAGAGGGAATGGAGAGCCATCCCTCAGGACGCCATCCGTACTTTGATTGACTCTCTACCTAGACGTGTTGCTGCGTGCATCGCCGTCCGCGGTGGTCCTACTTGCTACTAAGCCGACGCCGTTCTCGCTCTGTATTATAACTATCATTTTGAAATAAAGATCACTTATTGTTCGTCCCTGTCTCTCTCTGTCTGCCGAGTTTCATCACTTTCTGGCCACTATTTCTTGGTGTTCCATTTTCAATGTCACGCAGTGTATCTTGATCCCATATTTGTGTGTGGCTTTCCTTTGAAATATATTCTGAATCGTATTCTTCCTCTAAAAGGACATATAGCTTCGTCAATAGTCAAAGGTTGGCAGGGATAGTAATATGTTTTGAATTTGTGGACCAGAGAATCAAGGAATGTCCTAATTTTATGGAGAGGATCATGGCCTGGTTGACCAAAAGCCACATAGGAAGCGTTGTCATTTAGGTGAAGCATGGAGATAATGGCTTCAAACCGTGGTCTGATCATCCCCACATCTCTGTAGTAAGTTGTCCTAAGTTCACTGCGGGTTGACCAATAATCTTTCAATCTAGTCTTTACAACAAGGCTCATGTGAATTATTATAGCCATAAATATCTTGAGCTCAGACACAGAAACAGCTTTCCACATTTCTAAATGACTCCTAGGATTCAAAGGACCCTTTTTTCTTTCTCTGTCTATGGTTGCCCTAGCATAGCGGTTAGTCTCAAGTTTCAGATTACCAAAAAAATCCTCATCAATAAATTTTTTGAATATCTGGTAAGGAGAGTTGGGTTCTGGAAATAACTCGGCCCTTGGTCCAGGTTGGGCAGTAAACAGAGGTCTGGGTATCATGGATGTAGTAGTTTCAATCCAGTCATCACTTACCAGAGGAGACCTTGTTGTTGCAGGAGCCGCTTCATCTCTTGGTTCCTCAAAATATATTTTTGTTGAATCCGAATCAATATCTTCATCAGAGTTAGCATGGAATGTGGAATCTGGATCCTCAAAAGAATCATCTAATTCTGATCCAGAATCAAAAAGATGGGGGTGATAAATCTTCCACTCTGGAATGGGCAAGAGGAGATAACTTTGGATGTACTGGGCTGATCAGGATTCATTTTTATCCAAAAATGTCAATTGAAAATATCTAGAAACTTCATATAAAAATATTAAGCAAAAAAGAAGTGACAAGAAGAAGCGCGCAAAGTACAATTAGCAAATGACGGCAGATTAAAAATAGGTCAGTAGAGGTTGGGAGGGGAGGAAACTCGCGGAGAGGAGGAAACTCAAAACTCAATTTAATTGGTCAGCCATCCACCCTGTCATGTGGCAAAGTGGTGAACGACCTTGAGGCATGTTTAAACTTGCAGGAGGGCAAGTGGCCACGGGACGTAGCGCCTGCTATGATTTTATACCGATTTTTAAGAAAGTAGGACGTTAATATACGTCCTGCGGGCACTGTGCCATTTTCGCGAGGACGTTAATTGACGTCCTGCGTCCTCGAAGTGTTAAATTTACATTTTAATTTATAAAATATTTTAAAATATAAATATTATTCAAATTACACAGTCTACAAAAAAAAAAACTTTTTTTTTGCCTGAGAAAACCTGATGTTGATTCTAATGTAACTTTTCATGCTGAATTCAGAAATGAAATCAGAAGTTTTCCATAACCCATAGTTCTTGCAAGATAACCATTTTTTCTATAAATTGGTATATACAGTAATAATGCAAAAGAAAAACGTTACGTAAGCATTTTTTAAGTAAACATCATTACAATAGCTAGCGCTTTATTTTTGACAAGAAGAGTTGATATGTGGAGCCAAAAGCTTTATTTTATTTGTTATTAATTAAATTTTGCTCTTTAAGAACCATAAATATTAATTTAAATAACAAATTATTGAATTTTTAATTAAATAAGTTTATTTTATAATGCAATCTGTTTTGCTTTCAACTCAAAAATAACGACAAGCTCTGGAATGCTATTTGCTGAATAACAGTTTTAATATATATATTTAAATTGAACCTAACGATTTTTTATTAGATACGCATCAGAAGTGACAGGTAAATTTGAAGTGATCAGTTTATTCTTCTCTATCGATTTGCTTTTATAAATCGTGTGCATTAGACTGTGTCAATATGCCGAGGCGTTGCATTAGTATTCCTGATATTTCCTGTTACATTTGTGGGGAATTAACTTTCAAAGTTCAAAGGCGAAACTTTACACCGCTCATCAAAAAGTGCTATCAACTTTATTTTGGCTGTAAAGTCGGTGACTTGGGCTCGTCATAATTGTTGTGATATTTGTTCTCGACGTCTTACAGAGTGGATTAAAGGTGGACGTCATTATGTAGGGCCTCCAATCCCGGGATCCCGGAGCCAAATAATGATCCCGAAATCCCGGGATTCAGCTCGAAAAATCCCGGGATTACTGGTTTGTGCATGAAAATCAGCGCTAAAATGTATTTTTCTTATATAGCATTTTGGTAATCAAACAGATGATGAGATAGCACACTTTTGACGTTTTGTTTATACAGCTGCATTTCGGGTCTTTTTTTTTTCTGAGAGATTTGAAATTATTTTCATGAACTAATAACGAAGGGTTATTCTGCAAGATCTTTCCAAAATGGCAGCCTCTAGAATGAGAGTATGCAGCAGTATACATGGAGGGGGCCCCAGTTTTTGTTGACATGCAAATAGTGACTTCTTAGATAGTAGCGGCATCCCTTTATTTTTGTGGCGGACCTGCGTGTAACATGGACCCGCCACTAACCTCTTATCTGGGCTCCAAATTGTTTAACATTTTTTTTTTAATAATATGAGAATTTTAGAAGAGCGATGCAATAAAACATCTTTAGTCCTCCAATATCTGCACAATCCGCAAGCACAGTTAGAAAAAAAGAAGATGGTCAAAGAATATCGTGAAATTGCTTTTGCGTCTTAAACCGTTACAGGAACAAATGGCCGAAGTAAGAAATCAGGCTGATAATTCGCAACTTCCTCGGAGTTTACAAGAACGCCATGAGCCATCACAATCGAATGACCATCTTACAATTGAGCGCCGATTGCAAGAAGCTATTGAGGCTGCCACTTCAACTTCAATTGCAATACCTACACCAGACTCCGCATCCTACTCAACTATGATTAACCACGAACTTAATATTGCTGCTCAGTCAGGCAAACGAGGACCCCATTTAGAGAGTGTGTATCAATACTTGCTGACAATTCCTCCAACGTCTGTGGAATCGGAAAGAGTCTTCTCCTCCTCTGGATACCTATGCAATAAGATACGTTCTAGTTTGCATGATGACACTCTTGACAGATTATCTTTCCTACGCTCAAATCTTTCTCGAAATTGAATTTTTATCCTTTAAATAAAGTAATTCATGGTTTTTAAACGGTGCTGTCTTCTTTCTAAGCATTAATACATAGTTGGGCAAAATGCAATAATGATTACATTTTCTATAATCACAATTGCAAATAATCATGATTACATTTGCTATAATTACAATTACAAGTGGGGGGTCGGTGGAAGGCTGGTTAAACCGTTTGGTTTTCGACCACTAGGACCCGGGTTCGAACCCGCATTGGACACTTTTTCTGTTTAAAGAAAAAAAATGCTCCAATGGCCCCCGATTCTTGCAAAAGTCCAACCCCACCAGCGAGTGCAAGTAACCAAACGGGGCTCTGGCATTAGTAAGTGCAAAGTCGAACTGCTTTTCACATGTGTAGACATGTGGTGCACTTACAGTAAAAGCAGTCGCTAACTACCCACCATGATTGTCATGGCCTGTACCACGTGTACTAGGGATAAGCAAAAAAAACAAAACAATTACAAGTAATTTCAATCACAATTGTTATAATTATACATAGAATCACGAGTAATTATGTTTACATTCTAATGTAATTAATTTTTTTTTTTGCAAAGTAATCCATTGCAAAGTAATCGTAATTACAAGGTAATGTATTACTTTGAATGGATTACTGCCCAACACTGCATTAAAAGATGTGGTCTAAGAGTTCCAAGAACAGTAATTTTTTCCAGATGTGTGTCCAGTAATTGACAGATAATTTCAAACTGTAACCCAAAAGCAATGATTTAGTTCATAGGCAGGCGCAAAATATATGGCTTTCAGGTTGTTTTCATCGAAGTAAGTGCCACGTCATTGGCACTATATGAAAGAAAAAATTAAAAATATAACGAACGAAACGATATACCTCTTGGCGTAGAAAGACGAAAATGTTTTTCAATCCCGGGATATCCCGGGAAAATATGTACCGGGATTGGAGGCCCTAGTCATATGTCTTTTGCGGTTCCAATGATATGGAGGGAACCTAAAGACCATTCTTCAGACTGTTATTTTTGTTTGACAAAGACTACTGGTATTACATCCAAATCAAGACATACAGTTGAATATCCAGATTTGCCTTCTGCTCTGAGACCGGTTCCTCATAGTGATATTTTACCTGTGCCACAGCCTCCTGAAAATGTTACATTTAGTGACGATGATTCAGATAGACGAGAGCAACAGTCGGATGACACAAATTTTGAAGCAGGTGCTTCATCTGAACCTCATTTGTTAACCCAAGGAGATTTGAACGACCTGGTACGTGATTTAGATTTATCCAAAAAACAGAGTGAACCTTTAGGCTCTAGGTTAAAAGTCTGGAATCTGCTGCATAAAGGCACAAAAGTATGTTTTTTTCGCAAGCGTCAAGATGAATCTCAAGACTTATTTTCACAAGAGAATGATTTAGTATATTGCAATGATGTTGTTAGTCTAATAGAAGCGCTTGGTTATGACCATGATAAAGAAGAGTGGCGTTTATTCGTTGATTCTTCAAATATTAGTTTGAAAGCTGTTCTCCTTCACAACGGAAATAAGTTCCCATCAGTGCCAATAGCACATGCATCCAAAACATGAAAGAGACTTACGAAAACATGAAACTGCTTTTGAAAAGGATAGAATATGAAAGATACGGTTGGAAAATATGCAGCGATTTGAAAGTCAATGCTCTCTTGCGTGGATTACAGCTTGGATATACAAAACTTTGTTGTTTTCTGTGTGAGTGGGATAGCAGATAGGGAAAGGTATTACATTAAAAAAGCTGGCCAAACCGTGAAATCTTTACGCCAGGACATAAAAAATTGTAAATCCTCCCCTGATCGATTCAGAAAATATTTATTTACCACCATTACATATCAAACTTGGATTAATGAAGAACTTTGTCAAGGCAATGGATCGAAATGCCAGTGGATTTGCCTACCTAAAACAAATATGTTCTAGCATAAGTGATGCGAAAATTAAAGAAGGCATTTTCGTTATTAGATAAACCTTTATTTTTATCAAATTCAACAAATCTTCAGCAGGTACCTTATATCTATTCTTTTATTTTTATGTTGTAATATATTCCAATATATACTTATATCTCTATACGTAATATAGCTATAGTATAATAACCAAAACTGTAAAAACTAAATTCAACTAGCCAGTCTGGCCATCATGTATTGCCAAAACGACATAATAAAATTCGATTGAGTGACTGCGGCGCCAGACAGAAGGAAGGTATCTGAAAAACAAAGTCGGGTTACCAGGTTTGCCTGCCCCCTTTGGCTAAAAAAAAAAACAGATCAGTCCGCTCTGAGACTCGATGATTGACAGAAAACCATGGACAGAAATGCCTTGACAGGGGTCGGCTTCACATTCTCTTGCCATCTCTATGGTGACATTCAACATGCCTTGTCCTTTTGTGTAATTCAATTCACGCCTGCAAACACTCTGAACATTGAGGCCACAACGATTGCAACTAACCAACTCATCACGACATTCATCCTACAGGATAAATTACATCACAACATTTATATAATTTTATTTCCACTCATACACAAAATATATCCATATTTACACATTTGCTGTATTTTTAATCCTAAAAAAATATTATTTTTAAATAAAAGGTAACAAGATCAGATGAAATAATTCAACCATTGAAAACCATTCAAAGTGATTTTTAATTGAATTCTGCCTGACTCAAAATATATCTAAGTTCAATTTGATAATGAAATCGATTTTCAAAATATCGAATTCTTGATATTTGAAAGCTCGAAAGACAATGAATGAGATTTATTCTGATAAAAAAAAAAACAGATTAATAACAAATGGGCGAAATTTCTTTAACAGTATTGTTACCTTCATGTTATCCAGTAGTCTTATTAGAATGGTGAAACTGATGTTAAAGTCCAAACATTGTTTTATTATTTGGATAGACTGGGAAATATACATCTGTCTCGTCAAAATAGATAGAAAAACTAGGCATCGTTTATTAACTGTCTCAGCAAAAGAACAAAGTCTTTATTAACACGTTTATAGACATAAACAAGATTCCCGTATGGATTCTGTAGTAAAATAATTATTTATATTCATAATAATACTATTAATATATTATTCGAAATTTTTATTATATTAAAAGTGCATTTTTCTAAATGATAGAATCAGAGTGTGTAGAGTTTCAAAGACCCTATTTAACAGCCTCCTTTTCTGAAATTTTTGTAACTATTTCAAAGATTACTGTGTTTGTGTTCTTGTAGATCTGTACATATATTTGAAAACTATATATTTCAGATAATAATAATAATAAAACTTTCCACATCTTTCTCTTTTATCTCCTGCACTCTGCTCATTAAAAAATGATGAATATTTTCTAGTATTACATCAATATTGGTTGGAATTTAAATTCTATCATCATAACTCTTTTGGAGTATAGTATTCCCGGTACGATCAAAAAGCGACAGAAAATTAAAAAAATAAAAAAATATATTAAGAGGTTGAATCATTTTTTAAATAAAATATTTCAAAATAGGACCCTCTACTATCTACACCTATTTTTCCAGCGGTTAAAAACCTGTTCAAAAGAGGTTTCTTCTATGCAGAAATCAAAGGACATGTTGAAGAGAATAACTTAGGAAAGGCTGATATTAAACACTGTATGAACTTGACAACACCAAAACTCTTCTTATATTGATTGAACAAAGCGCTAGGAAGAGTGCCATCTATCGTAATAATTATCAACTAAACATTGATTTAGATATATTCCAAAATATTAGCTAACTCATTTTATTAAGAAATCAAGAAAATCTAACTATATGTCGGGCTGTTGGTAAGGGCGCTGCTGATTGTACTTCAGGATCTACCTGAAAAATCAATAAAATGTTCTGGAGATATCTAACTTGTGTTGTGTGTATAGTGGTGTGTACATACAGACGACTGCAAGGAAAATGAATGCTGTATGGGAATGCTGAACAGAGTCTGCATGCCTATTCCTGGGGAAGGTAGGTTCCTTAGAGCCTCGTTTATTGGCTAATAGAGTCGAACTTTGGACTTTTTTGAACCTTTGAACCATCTTTACTTAAAACAATATAATAGAGCGTAAGGAATTAAAATGAAAGGTTTGAAGATTAAATCAGCGAAACAATTTAGAGTTCATCACTGATTGGTTGTACCCTTCAGAGAGACAATACATATGTCTATCATTTTATAATTATAAGTAAAGTGCTTTTATCATTTCAAATTAAAAGGAGAAGCTAGAATTTGTATGTGCCAATTAGGTAAACATATCCAGAATTCTCAAATGAGCATTTTATATCGAATTTCACTTCCTATTATATATATGTGTGTATAAAATAAAAGGACTTAAAAGCGCGAATGTTTCTTTTATACATAAAACGAACTACTACTGTCCTTACTGCGATGAAAAAATATATTGGGAAGGCTTGGCTCATCAGTGGTGAACCCTCCCAGCGGTTTCGCCAATTTAATCCACCAGACCGCTTCTCAGAGCTCTAATACTGTATTGGATCATTCTGCTTTTATATGCTACGCTGAAGGATGGAATCTTAGAAATGGTTTTCAAGTAAACTATGGACCGGTCTGGTGGAATAAATTGGCGAAACCGCTGGGAGGGTTCACCACTGATGAGCCAAGCCCTCCCAATATATTTTTTCAGCGCAGTAAGGACAGTAGAAGTTCGTTTTATGTATAAAAGAAACATTCGAGCTTTTTTAAGTCCTTTTATTTTATATGTATAGATGGCGCGTTATGGCTTTGTGTTAATTTATTCCTAACTGGCCTTGTCTTTATAGTTTACTAAAGAGCATTGCTCGAAGCAAATATTTGAATGTAATTCTACTGTCCTATAAGCTTATGTCCATAGTTTACTTTAAAACAATTTCTAAGATTCCATTCTTCAGTGTAGCATATAAAAGCAGAATGATCCAATACAGTATTAGAGCTCTGAGAAGCGGTCTGGTGGATTAAATTGGCGAAACCGCTGGGAGGGTTCACCACTGATGAGCCAAGCCCTCCCAATATATTTTTTCATCGCAGTAAGGACAGTAGAAGTTCGTTTTATGTATAAAAGAAACATTCGCGCTTTTAAGTCCTTTTATTTTATATGTATAGATGGCGCGTTATTGCTTTGTGTTAATATATGTGTGTGTGTGAAAAAATAATTAAATTAAAAAAATTGATTAAAAAAATTATATATATGTTTTATATGTTTTGAGGATCATTCTTCATTAAATTGTTTACTTCTTACACACTTTTTTAAAATGTAAATTCTTATTCAAAATTACCAAAATTAATATTCTGTAATTCATTTTTCAAAATCATCATTTAACTCATTTATTATTTGTTTTCAATTAAAAATATTTTATGTTAAGAAAAATAACTATGTGGAAATAAAGCAAATTTACTCGAAAGAATGTTCTAGACTAGTCTAGACTTGTGACGACATCCAGCGACTTTTCTAGAACATTCGACCACCACATTATATACGCCAACCACTTTTTCACTTTGTATGTGTCCATCAATACTGTTCTATCTAAATTTCCGTTCTTTATTCCAGGAGGAAATGGATCTATAAATAAATATTTTTATTTTGGTCATAGATTTGGCCTAGCCACTCTACCGGCAAAACATCTCTTTGGGAGATTGTGAAGATTTCATTTGATACCTTGTAGATCTCATGAGATAAATTCCGACCTAAACTAACGAGAACCATTAGCCATAAACCATGTTCTCCAAGTGGACGCTTTTCAGTTCGTCAAAACTGGTGTTTTAGCTTTGTCACCCACCTAAGTATTCTTAGTTTGCGGAGACGGTCAATAGATGGCGCTGAGTTTTAGCGTCTATTTCAACGAAAGAGGCAACCTTTATTTATATATATGTGATATAATCCTGTCGACTTTCAATGTGGCAATATAGTGATAATAATGTGGTGGGGAAAGAGAAATAATCACGCGACGAGTTGGTAGAGGAATAACCCAGGCAACTAGCGAGAGAGAGGTAGCGCGAGGGCTGTCCTCTGGACGACCGTTTGTGTCGCCACCACCTCCCGACTGTCCAAAAATAGACCTGAGGTTCCAAGAAAAGCCCCCTCCGGCATGTGGCCAGTGGTTCAAAATGGCCGTAACTTAGTTGCCTTCTATCGACTACGTCTCTCTCTCTCTCTCTGGTCGACTGTAGATTGACTTTATTATTCCTGGAAGAGCATATATTATGACATATATATATATTTTCAAAAGCATCGTCACTGTCTTCTCCTCTACATGGCGGGTGGGGAAAGCAGCACAAATAAGGGACTGCCCTGTAGGGCGAAGTACGGTGTCTTGAGCCCCTGCCGCTACCGTAACCGTGAACAGGGAACTCTGAAATGTGGCTGACTAACTTCGCAATGGCACCCCCCCCCCCCCCCCCCCATTCTTTCCATGTGGGTAGACACCAAAATCACTGTCTTCTGACATTCACTACTCTTATCTGAGGGTCATAGCAATGCTGCTACAAAATGTATGAATTGAATATTACACTGTGCAATCTATCCCTAATCCATATTTTACTTTATTTATCACATCACTCCAACTGTCTCTGTACAGGGGAGAGATGTCCTATGATGAGGATGTCTGGATGCTCGTGCAAGACAGGAACCACTTGCAGGGTGAGTGAAGATTGAGGGGATATCTACATAACAATAAGATTATATATATAATATGAAACATATACTTGATATCTTATTTACTCTCTATCCATACAGATATCACTAATTATTTTAACAAATAAATTTACTGGAAATACGTTTCTTTTCAATAATATCATCAAATATTATCTCTACAGACCTTACTGCAATTATATAAGTTATTGAATAAGAGGGCTTGGTTGATCAGTAGTGAACTCTTGGGATATACCCTGCATTTTCTATGGAGGGCAGCTTAGGAGTGAACCTATGGACAAAAGACTATAGGTCTGTAGAGGTACATACATATATTTCCAGGGTATTGCATCAAGAAAAACTCTTTCGCAAATATGGTTCCATAACAAATATATATTAGTGAATTAAATTCATAAAGTCAATTGCCATATATTAATATAGAGATAATATTTGATCATATTGCCACGTGGAAAATTAGGGAAGAGCAAATTCGGGATGAGACAGCAATTTATTTCAGGCAAAAATAAACTATGAGTGATAAACAAAAGATAAACAAAAGAGGGAAGTGTACAGAGTATAGCAAAATATAAACATTAAAAACAATATTCTGCTAATGAATTAATAATTACTCTGTTACATAGCTTCTTCCCTATGGGTGCTGTTACCCACAGCTAGCAATTATTGTAGTTACTGACATGGATTTGACGTGCTTCTGCCAAGGATTCCATCGAAGTCTTGGAACTTTGTCCCTAGTACTTTTGCGTCCTTTTCCTTGCGGTGTGAAGAGAGGCTTTGTCGTCGTATCGTCTATAGGGACATCGTCCTCTTGGAGGGAAGTATTGGCTTTGACACATAGGTGGAATCCTGGAGCCAGTCTCCGAAAATGTAGATCACAGCACCCACGGCCTCTAGATCTTTACGGCGATCTTCATTTTGTCATCCCTAATTTACCCAGTATCTCCACCAAAATGTCACGTGGAAAATTAGGGAAGACCAACATCGGGATGAGACAACAATTTATTTCAGGCAAGAACAAACTATGAGTGATAAACAAAAGATAAGCAAATGAGGGAAGTGTACAGAGTATAGCAAAATATAAACATGAAAAATAATACTCTGCTAAAAAACTAATAAATACTTTGTTACAATATTATTGAAAAGAAACATATTGCCAGTAAATTTATGTGTTACAATTTTTTATCGATAGATTGTAATTGAATTTATTAATTAGTAATTCTGTTACTGAAAATCTCCACTCCGTCATAATTAACTCATATAATAATATAAAACCAGAAGAATGATTAGGTGGTAGAATAAGAAAATGACATTTATTGAAAATACTAGTGAAAATTGCTGAGGCTTGAGCTATCTCTCGGAATAATTTTATCTAAGCGTTACTGTATTTTATTCCTAATTTTGTGTAAATACCTATTCTTGATAAATCAATAAAATCCAATAACGTTTGCTATTTCAAGCTCTTGATTCTCGTCAACTCAAGGATCTAACTCAACTGTTGTCAACGTTCCAAAGCTTTCTATTTGCGTGCATACGCACTTTTAGCCTGTAAATTCCATTTCCTCGATTTATAGTAAAGTTCCTGTTTTTGGTCGTTGTGATTGATACTAAACCACGTTGACGAGAGCCAACAGCCTAAAACAGTACGTTGAATTTTGGACAAATTACAAGAAAATAAATAAATCAACCTTTTGTCGATCTTCTTCCCGAAAAAGGTCGCAAGATATCAGAAATATTTATTTGGTTAATAAGAAGATTCCTTTTTCTTGAATGTATTTTGTTCTTGTTATACAATTTGAATCCCTTTTCGTCCCCTCCTCTTTATTTTTTTCATTCTCTAAATAATAAAAAAAGTAAAAATGCACACTAGTCCATATTTACATAAATATGGTCGCAGATGACCTGATTTTAATCTATTTATGTTAATTATTTTCTTATTATATGCAAATAATTGAAACTTGAAATTGTACTAGGATCAGGTTCATATATTAATAGAATCTCCTGGTCGTGCAACTAAAGGCTGCTGATGGCTAGAGCCATCTGTCTGAAAAGATATCAACCAAACGTTGATTTCCAACTATGCCAGATAATTGATCATATATCCTTATTGTTTTAACAAGAAAAGATAAAAAATACGCGTTTCAAGTTGTGAGCTCTCATTAGCGTGGTGCAGGCCGTATATCAAGGACCAAAAAGCTGGTCTTTTTATTTTGTTTTGTATAACTTTTATATTCACACTCAGATTGTCAAAACTTTAAGAAGTAGAATGTCTTTGATGTCCCCAGTCGTCAATCTTTTTTGAGGAGACAGGCAATTTTGTTCGAACTCGGTTATCTCGTGTGTCTTCAATAAAGGTCACTGTGTATCAAATATCTTTTAGAGATTTTGTCTGAATCCCGATATACATGCTAAAAGGTACAACTTCCTCAAGTTTTGTCCATGAGTGTAATACAATTAGCGAATGAAGTTGTATATTTTTGCCTTATTATCTAGAGTTTTGTTTCGTTGATGGTTCTTGCTGAAAGGAGGGTATTTGAACTCCATTGCATCTAGGTAACTGGATTTCTCCGAATATACATTTGTTAATTGGAACTACTGTGTAACAAGTAGAGAATTGAATTCGAATCTCCCAATGTGCAACTCTCTATATGTGTGTCAGGTGTAGTGGAAACCAAAGAAACAAACAAAAGTGTTGTGTTGCAGTTTGACCTTGAGACAAGAGATCACCGTTGCCATAAAGACTAAGACATTCGTATGACAGAAAATAAAAATATATATTTCTTTTGAAAATAGATTATATTTCCTACATACATATATTTTATAAAAACCCTCACTATACACAAAAACTAGAAATTTTGTGTGAAATGGAAAAAATAATAATAAAGAGAGTAAAGAACATCAACTCTACATGGATCTTGCAAAAATGAGAAACGAATTTGAAAATGAATATATGAACTTGGTTATCTTTAATTGACACTAAATATACATTATATATATAATTTCAAAAAATCCTTTAATTTTCATAATATTTTTATTTTATTATTATTATTATTAATTTTAATTATAAATGTATTATTATCATTAATTATTTTTGACCAATGACACATTTGTTTTCATGTGCTCTACAAGAATTTGTAAATTAAGTTCACGGTACAATAAATTGATAAAGAGGGAGCAATCTCTCGAAATATTTTGAGAAAAAAATAGTTTTTTTTTTTAACAGATCCAGGTACGCCCTTTTATATAAACTACTAGCCGAATGACCCGGGCAACGCCCGGGTTTTACCCGATTAAATGTTTTTATTCAAATACTATTCTTTACAATTATAAATTGGCGCCGTGGATGTCACTCTTGTGAAACGTCCCGCTCCAAACTTTGTGTCTGAGAAGCGATATTTTTATAGAAAGATTATCTGGCTTTTGTTTTCTTCTCGAATGAATGTTTTTCTGTTAGAATTTTGTTCCTGCGTACAAAATAATGAACTGGTTTCACCCATGGTCTCTGCTTTTTGGAATTTTTCCCGATATAATTTTGTATCTGATAATCAAACATGATACAGCAATATCGTCATTATCATTTTCTGACTAAAAATATATAGTTTTAATAATTGATTTATATATTTTTTAAAATAGCCTATCGTCTTCCCCGTTTTTTTTTACCTTATATGGACATTTTGGTTTGAATTAGTGAACTACTGCGAATTTGTATACCGGACATACAAACAAACATACATTAATTTTTATATATATACAATTATTATCATCACATGGAAACTCTTGATCAGAGGTCGGCAATCTTTTGAGTCGGAAGAGTCAGAAATTACAATTTACATAATTTCAATTTTTTAAAGAGCCACAAAAAGTTTTTTATTGCCAACAATAAATAGTATATTTTCACATAAATAAATATTTGCGTATAGAACTATATAAAGAGCATCAGCTTCACATTCAAAGGGCCGCAGGTGGCTCGCAAGTCGCAGTTTGTGACCCCTGGTCTAGATGAATGATCTTCTGGGAAATATTACACACACACACAAAAGCCTTTATTAGGGACTTGCCCCATACAGATTCTCCCAATTGGGTAAGGTAAATATCATCTTGTATAATTTACATAGGTAGTAAGATGGAAATTGAACTGGCTTTACTCTTCGTCTCAAAGTCATTAAATTGTTGACTGGTCCTTACATAATGATGATCTAAAAAATGTATAGTAAGCTATTGCCTTAGATTTGTTTGCTGATATTTTTGAAAGCAATACGTAGGGTGAAATGCTGGTACATCGAATTTGTTGATATAGGGCCTTCCTTTATTCATCAAGGGCTGTACAATTAAGCAGGTAATGGGGGAGTTCTTCAGTAATTTCCCTGTCACATAGTGTACATATTAGATTTTTGGCCTCAAACGTCAGAACGTGTTTTTTTTAAGACTATAAATAGTATTCTCGATTGAGCAATGCATCGTTTAACTGGTAAAGGGAAATCATCGGTTAGATAGCATTCTGTTTATATTGACGTATGGAAATATTTAAAATGTGGAAACGTTTTGAATTTCTTATTTTTGTTTGGTCTTCTAGTATCGATTGATCTGATATTGTCCTAACAATCAAAGGAATATAACTTTGCACTAAATTGTGATCCGAGCATCCGATAAGCCATGAGAAACCGGTGTTATTTAATGTATTTGTTAAACTATTTGTAAATCCAATATTTTGTCTTGTAGAGGTATAAACATCCCACAAGTGAGCCAAACAGATTGAAGGTAATCTCGTAGTGTCCATTTTTAGCATTCTTAGCCAGAATTTTTACATTTCTTTTTTGCTATCACTGCGAGAAATGTTCTTCCTTTTTCTATCCTCAAAATATATCCTGGGGTATAATTTGGGAGATTTAGATATCGTCTCGGAAAGGTATCTTGGAATTTATTCAATATTAACTCTTGTCCATCTGACCAGATTGGAGAAGCATATAGTAGAGTTGTTATAACTATGGTATCGAGCAGCTTCATTATTGAGTGAAAAGAATTTAACTTGGATATCATAAAAATCTCCCATACTGCTCCTATAGCTGCTATGGCCTTACCCTTAAAATGAATAGCTTTTTGGGTAAATGAAATTGATGGGGCTAGCGGATATCCCAGGTATAAATATTTCTGTGTAGAGTTTATGATTTGTTGGCCCCATTACTATTTTTCAGATCGTGCTGGTTTACCGCCGTTTCGAAAAATCATTATTTTTGACTTGCTTTCATTCAAAATTAAAACATTAGTTTCTAAATATGGTTTTAAAATATTAAATTTCATTTGAAGATTAATTCGAGATTCACCAATTAAAACTATATCGTCCGCATAAAGCAGTATGTATGTATGTTTCCAAAATTTGGTAAACCTTTGGGAAATATCAGGATTTTCCCCAGAGTTTATTTTCACTCAATAATATAGACACAGAGAGAGATCTATAACACACAAGACAATTTAAAACAATAGTGAAGACAATCACTTCTGCATTCATTGATAATATTTCAAAATAATTATGTTTATTGTCAAATTGTCTCTCTCTCTCGACCTGCCCACTCTGTGGGAAAGGACTCTTGAGTCCATCGATGGCGGAGTCTTTCCCGAGGTGGGCCCCACCAATGAAGAGTTGTATATATATATATGTACTAGCCGAATGACCCGGGTAACGCCCGTGTTTTACCCGATTGAATGGTTTTATTCAAATACTATTTGTTACAATTATAAATTGGCGCCTTATATAAATGCATATGTTAGTTAATAACTATAGCCTATGTGCTTTATCTGTCTATGTACTGTTGGCTTCCGTAGGCGTCTCTTACTGGAAAAAAGTTGGTTATTAACTAATATATGCATTTATTTAAGGAGCGACCCGCTCCAACACAATGGTTACATATATAGCCGACCAATAGGAGGGCGCCATTCAAAAAAAAAAAGCAAACGGTGACAGAGATGAAAGATTATTAAGAACGCATGACGCTCGTAACTGTATATAGAATAATTATCAATTTTATATTTATTCATCTATATATTCTTATCTAATATCCTTATATGGACATGGTAATAAATCAGTTTCAATCTCAATATATCTCTCTTTCTTTTAAATAGATTTTCCTGGAGAAATAAAGGTAGCTGAACTAATCCACCAGTCCTATGGAAGTACAGTAGAGTCTCATTTATTCAACCTCCTATATTTCAACACCTACTTTAATTCAACTCTTTTGTTTTCAAAGCCAAATAAATCTATTTTCTTTAACACAAAATGCTGATCCCTTGAAGAGTTGAATTAAAAAAGTTTGACTGTAGATTCTTTAGCAATTTTGAAAATTTGATATGCTCTAATGGCCCCCGATTCTTGAAAACGTCTAACCGCACCAAGTAGCCAAACGGGGCTCTGGCACATTTGTAAGTGCATGGTCGAACTGCTTTTCACATGTGTAGGCATGTGGTGCACTTACAGTAAAAGCAGTTGCCTACTTCTTTCTTCCCATCATGATTACCATGACCTGTACCACATGTACTAGGGATAGGTAAAAAAAAACAGATTTGACATTTATTTCTAATTAAAAGGTTTGTCATAGAAAGATTCATTTTGAAAAGAAATACAGTAACACCTCTATATAGGACGCTTAGTTGTAAGAGCAAAAGTGTCCTTTATAGAGAGGCGGCCTCTTACCGAAGAGTTACTATTTAGCAAAATGGTAATTTTGGTGATGAAACTGTTCTTTGTAGCTCAATGCAACAAAATAAAGAATATTTTTTTCAAAATTCACAAAAAAACTTGTGGGTTTGACTATAAAAAAAGAAGTACAATTTATAAATCACTCATACGATCGAAAGCCACTAATGCAAGCGAAATAATGGTATCCATATATTTCCATACGTTCTTTACAGAAACTTCATTCACTACAACATAATATTCTTATCTCAATGGTACATGGAACCATATCATACGAATGTTCACGCCTCCTGTCGCATACACCTTTCATAAAAGACCATCTCCACTATAAATAAATAAAGTAAGAACTGAAAAAAAAAAAACAAAATTTAAACGGAATTCTTACACAGTTATATCCAAATTTTATATTAACTCAATTTGTCATGTCACACAGAAATTTCCAGAAATACTTAAATAAAAGAGGTCTATCAGAAAATCCAAATTGTTCCTGCGGAGAAACTGAACAAACTGCTCTTCCCCTTATCTATAACTGTCTGAACTTTACAGAAGTGAGACATCGTTTGGTCCCTGATCTAAATCATTTAACTCTTTTACATCAGCCACTTTGTCCACATAAATATTATCAAATCTATCGAATAATAGATTTAAAATTGTAAATATTTATTCCTAAGTTCTAATTTATTTTTAATTTTGTATGTTTCCTCTATAATAGGCGCAAATATTTCAATACCGCGCCTGGTTGTGTGTGTGATTAATAAAATGAAAAAAAAAACAACAAATATATAATACCTTATATTTATTTATAGAAAATAGAAATTGGTTGCTTTGAAAGAACTTTGGACATATGGCTCTAGTAAGATTGAAAACCAACTAAACAGAGCAACCCAGTGTAAAATAATTAATAAATAAATATACATTTAAAAAAAAGCTTTTATTCAAATGCACCAAAAATAAAAATATAAAAAAATATTTGATCTTCTATCATTGAGCATTTAGATGTATCTGAGTGAAAATAAAAGCGGCGGGGGACGATCATCATGAATTTTGAACTTAATAAGTTTTAATATGTAGCAGCTGATTAGCGATTTTTATAAGTGTTTGCTATATTTTTACCTCTTCTCTTAATATTATTGTCCCCCGCCGCTTTTATTTTCATTCAGATACATCTAAATTAATCCAGTTTATCAACCTACATTGTCATCGGGTTCTGAGAAGTTTACCAAATTTCAGATTCCTACGTGCCCTAAAGGTTTGTTGAAAATCGATTGCAAGATTTGTAGACAGACAGACGGACGGACAGAAAGGAAAGCAAGTTAAATAAAAGATTTTAAAAAGCATCCATTGTTGCATTGTTGAGGAGTAAATACATAGGACTGTGGAAAACAAATCACAATTATAATACAATATAATACGTCTTATGATTGTAGAACAACATTTGAAAATTATCCCGCATGTGTTTCTTTTGAACGAAAAATCGAAATGTATTTCAAGGAGAGAAATAATTATCATTTCTAACTTCAGGGATGAAGTATGAAAGGATGAAATGTGAAGAGTAATGATAAACGGGAAAATAAAATTGTCCAGAGATGGGAAGAAAGATTAGAAATGATCGTTATTTCTCTCCTTGAAAAAAACTTCGATTTTTCGTTCAAAAGAATCACATGCGGGATAATTTTCAAATGTCGTTCTAAAAAAAATAATAAATACCTCTCTATTGGCAAACACAGCCACAAATATTGCAACAAAAGTGATCAAGAATAAATCCTTCATGTTGTCGGATGAACAGGACGTCTCAGGAAACAATATAAACCCAGAGTTGGGAACGTAACATCTGGAGTCTATCTCTACACCTGGCGTTTCTTTTGTATATTTTATTCACATTGTTTCTCGAGAGCCATCGATTACATAATTGGTCTACCTAAAACTATTTTTTACTCTATATATATACGTAAAAGATATACACTTTCCATTTTAAAATGAATGAAAACTGAGTTTTCGTTTGACATGAGAATTCCTTCTAATGACTTGTCTATTCTCGAATTTTCTATCCTACTTCTTGTTCTAATATGCGTTTTTATACATTTTGAAATATATGAAAATTAATATAATAATAAAGATCAGGTGTTGATATTAAAATCAAAAAAGGCATATCCTGACCACGAGCACATGAGCTTTATAGATTGCAGAGCACCATCTAGTGGAACAGAAATAAACTAAACATTGATTTAGCCAGTTCCCTGATATTTGGTCAACCCATTTTTCTTGATAAATCAAGAGAAGCCAGCCACGAACGCGTTTTTTTTTTTGGTCGTATAGGTACAGCCTGCACCACCCTGATTAGGGCCAACAGCCCGAAACGCGTTCGTGGTTTCCTTTTCTTGATTTATCAAGAAAATGGGTTGGCCAAATAGCAGGGAACAAGCTAAGGTTTAGTTGAATCCTGTTCGACTAGATGGTGCTTTGCCATCTAAATGGTTCATGTGAGAGTGGTCAGGATATGACTTTTTTATTTTAATCATTAAATATATCACTTACCGAATGTTTTTTAAAAATAATATAAAGAAAAGATAGAAAATATCATTTTAATAACGAACTACTCATCGAGTAGTTCGTTATTAAAGTTTAGTGAAGGGATTATTGATTCAAGAAAATATCATCCTTAGCTAATGTAACTAAGAAGGAGAAACGATTAACATTTTTATAACAACGGTAAGAGTAAATGTGATCTTAAATATTAAATATATGTAAACGATAGATCGTTTACAAATATCTTTTGGTTTTCAAGATATTCTTGATTATATATAAAATATTCAAATTTTCGTGAAAAGAAAGAAATTTTATGGAGCACTAAGAAGGAGAAGAAGGGCAGAAAAATTTGGTCCCTCGGTTGGTTGTCTAGTGACAACTTCACAGATGCCCAGGCTACAAGGGCTAGGCATTAGTCATTAAGAAATCGCAGCGCCAGGGTAGCAAATTCTGGCCTTTCGCATGTGGTAATCTCTTTATCAACACCAGAACTGATTAATATGACATTTTGTGAGTAATTTTGTAATATATAACGCGATAACAGGGCTGAAAATAAGGTTTCTGTCATTACCACAGAAAATTTTATTATCAGCGCTAGATATACAAAATATAGTCTACTAAAGGCCATATTAAAAAAAAAATATTATTTGCAATTCCATTGCTGCAATAGCTGGCCTTTTGGATAGAATACTTTAAAACCTTTATCAAGGAGTTAAGATTACAACATCCCAACCTTTGCAAGGACTTCGTTATCTCTTTTCAAAGATGCAAAGCCGCGGAAATTTCGAAGTCATCTTTGCAATACCTTTAGAAAGGGCGACAGTGGATTGCATAAATGTTTAAAATTTATTCACATATAAATATATTTTAACTCAATTTAAAAAGATGAGTTTCTTTATATCTTATCTTACCTTGATACCAACACATAGGATACATTTAAAATCTAATGAAGGTCACGCTATGGTTGCAATTTTAGACTGTTAGGAATTGACTTGCCAGAATTTTTGAAACTCACTCTGATAGTTACGTGAAACTGATTAAAATCTGCCAAAAGTGAGAAGTTTTAATAGTTATCTCATTTATATCACAATGAATGTGATAGTTGAGGTTAGCTCAAGCGGTAAGAAAACCCTAACAAGAAATCATTTAGGATGCAAAATCTAGCAGATGATTTTAGACTATACACTACTTTTACCTTTCGAATTTAAAAGGTAATAAATGAAAAATAATCTGAATTTGTAGATATGTTACTGATCATGAAATGGGTTTAAACTAATATTAGCCTTAATTTATAGTCAATACATTACGATGCTTGAGAATATACATATCTCTATATAAATAAATTAGTTTTAATAAAACGACCCAGTATATAGATTCGTTTTTTTTTTTCTAAAGCTCAACTAATTTGAAATATTTTAATCAATCGTAAATGTCTAATCGCCTCTCTCTCCCTAATGCTATTGAATTCTTATATATATATTTACATATACAAGGGGCTCGGTGGAAGGCTGGTTAAACCGTTTGGTTTTCGACCACTACGGTTCGATTCCCGCAATGGACACTTTTTTCTGTTTAAAAAATAAATGCTCCAATGGTCCCCGATTCTTGAAAAAGTCCAACCCCACCAGCGAGTGGAAGTAACCAAACGGGGCTCTGGCACATTTGTAAGTGCAAAGTCGAACTGCTTTTCACATGTGTAGACATGTGGTGCGCTTACAGTAAAATCAGTCGCTAACTACCCACCATGATTATCATGGCCTGTACCACGTGTACTAGGGATAAGCAAAAAAAAAAAAACATACACATTTACATACATATAGTTATCTATAGCAAATATAACTTGGTAATATTTTTGTTGACGTTGTTTAAATGGTAAATGCAGTCTCATCCCTCTATCCCCATGGCCTTATATCTGAATGATAGGTGGTGTGGTAAAGGTTAGAGAGGCTAAAGCCTCTACCTCTATGGCTTTATGTGAGATGGTGTGCTATAAGTTTAAAATGGTCCAAAACGTTTTTCCAACTTTAATCAACAGGAATATATGATATAAAAATAAACGATAGCAATACGTTTCTTTATACGTGAAAATTTAATGCAAGCTTTCGGATCTTATCGATCCTTCCACAGGCCAAGCTATAAGCTGAGAGAAAGAAAGAGTATATATAGATGTACAATATTATTTACATACACCTAACGAAGATAGAAAATAAAAATATAAAAAT
Source organism: Cordylochernes scorpioides (assembly GCA_030710605.1). Classification (NCBI taxonomy): domain Eukaryota; kingdom Metazoa; phylum Arthropoda; class Arachnida; order Pseudoscorpiones; family Chernetidae; genus Cordylochernes; species Cordylochernes scorpioides. The sequence goes on from CP092869.1 coordinate 59,913,573, forward strand.
AAAAATAAATATAAACACATTTACATAAAATAATATATAAATTTCGCCAGACTGCAGGACATCTACATGTTCGAAAATTAAGACGCAAGTAAAATTCTATCTACATATGAACAAAACATGGTGTATGGGGCTATGGGTGTGAAGGTCAAACTGGGGAAGATGAGGAAGGATCTGGTGAAAAGGAAGGGCTGGGCTGTTTTTTCCTGAATGAGTGGTACTGAGATGGTAGTTCTATACGCCTGTTGATACTGTTTAAATCATGAGATACGAAGGATTCTATTAATAATCTTTGATATTTGGATTTGATGTTGTGGTAATGACAGGTTGGGTCGGAAAGGTTAAAGGCATGGCCGGTTTTTGAGGTGTGCTGAAAGATCAAAGATTTGGCATCTTTGTTTATTATATTTCTGTTGTACTCGGAAATTCTGTTATAAATGAAGCGGCCAGTCTCACCCACATATTTTGCGTTGCAATCTTGGCAACCTATGGAGTAAATGGCATATGGTTGCTGGTCGGGACGTTTCTTAATATTGGATCTGGTGATGGGGTTCCGGAGTATTTGGCCTATTGAGAGGTGGTTGGTGAAAAAGGTTCTTAAACCAAATTTTTTGAGGGAGTGGGCTATTGATTGATTTTCAAAGGAATAAGGTATAATGCAGGTGTTACGGTTTACTGCGGGCTGAGTGTGTTTGGAAGGGTTAAAACTATGTCTAAGTATAAAGGGAAGTGGATAGCCTCTTGATGTTAGATTACTGATGATGGTTGTCTTTTCTATTTTTTTGAAGGCTGGGGTGGAGCAGTGTGTATGTATTCTTTTCGTGAGTGTTCTGACGACTGTGAGTTTGTGGCCTATTGGGTTATATGAATCAAAAAGGAGATAGGATGGTTTTATGGATTTTTTGTAATAAACTGTTGTGTGGTATGATTCATCAATTTTGATAAAAAGAATGTCCAAATATGGCAGAACTTTGTGGGACTCATGTTCTATTGTAAAAGTGAGACGTGTATGGTAAGAGTTTAGGGTTTTCAACACCAATAGGACGTCATCCTTGTGACATATGCAAAAAATGTCGTCAAGGTACCTTTTCCAAACTTCTATTCGGAGATGTTTCTGTTCCAAAATCCAGCTGTCAATGGCGCTCATAACGAGCTCTGCCGCAATGTTGGATAAAGGGCTGCCCATAGGAGATCCACAGATTTGTTTAAAAAGCTGATCTTCGAAGCTGAAGTTAGATGTTGCCAAGCATGATTCAAACATTAAAATGATTCCTTCTATTTCAGGGTTCGGGATGCTGTGCGAAGAAAGCAATGAACGGAGGTTTTCTATAATTAGGTTTTGTGGGAGAGAGAACAAGATTTCATAATGTGCTCCTATGACGTCACCTCCTTGTTTCTCTCTCTCCCACACAACCTAATTATAGAAAACCTCCGTTCATTGCTTTCTTCGCACAGCATCCCGAACCCTGAAATAGAAGGAATCATTTTAATGTTTGAATCATGCTTGGCAACATCTAACTTCAGCTTCGAAGATCAGCTTTTTAAACAAATCTGTGGATCTCCTATGGGCAGCCCTTTATCCAACATTGCGGCAGAGCTCGTTATGAGTGCCATTGACAGCTGGATTTTGGAACAGAAACATCTCCGAATAGAAGTTTGGAAAAGGTACCTGGACGACATTTTTTGCATATGTCACAAGGATGACGTCCTATTGGTGTTGGAAACCCTAAACTCTTACCATACACGTCTCACTTTTACAATAGAACATGAGTCCCACAAAGTTCTGCCATATTTGGACATTCTTTTTTATCAAAACTGATGAATCATACCACACAACAGTTTATTACAAAAAATCCATAAAACCATCCTATCTCCTTTTTGATTCATATAACCCAATAGGCCACAAACTCACAGTCGTCAGAACACTCACGAAAAGAATACATACACACTGCTCCACCCCAGCCTTCAAAAAAATAGAAAAGACAACCATCATCAGTAATCTAACATCAAGAGGCTATCCACTTCCCTTTATACTTAGACATAGTTTTAACCCTTCCAAACACACTCAGCACGCAGTAAACCGTAACACCTGCATTATACCTTATTCCTTTGAAAATCAATCAATAGCCCACTCCCTCAAAAAATTTGGTTTAAGAACCTTTTTCACCAACCACCTCTCAATAGGCCAAATACTCCGGAACCCCATCACCAGATCCAATATTAAGAAACGTCCCGACCAGCAACCATATGCCATTTACTCCATAGGTTGCCAAGATTGCAACGCAAAATATGTGGGTGAGACTGGCCGCTTCATTTATAACAGAATTTCCGAGCACAACAGAAATATAATAAACAAAGATCCCAAATCTTTGATATTTCAGCACACCTCAAAAACCGGCCATGCCTTTAACCTTTCCGACCCAACCTGTCATTACCACAACATCAAATCCAAATATCAAAGATTATTAATAGAATCCTTCGTCTCTCATGATTTAAACAGTATCAACAGGCGTATAGAACTACCATCTCAGTACCACTCAATCAGGAAAAAACAGCCCAGCCCTTCCTTTTCACCAGATCCTTCCTCATCTTCCCCAGTTTGACCTTCACACCCATAGCCCCATACACCATGTTTTGTTCATATGTAGATAGAATTTTACTTGCGTCTTAATTTTCGAACATGTAGATGTCCTGCAGTCTGGCGAAATTTATATATTATTTTATGTAAATGTGTTTATATTTATTTTTATTTTTTATATTTTTATTTTCTATCTTCGTTAGGTGTATGTAAATAATATTGTACATCTATATATACTCTTTCTTTCTTTCAGCTTATAGCTTGGCCTGTGGAAGGATCGATAAGATCCGAAAGCTTGCATTAAATTTTCACGTATAAAGAAACGTATTGCTATCGTTTATTTTTATTTCATACTTTATAGCAATTCTTTTGGCTATTAACAAAGGAATATATGATAGAAATATATCTAGAAATGTGGAGCATTCACACACACATATATAGTGTAAGACTTCACACTATCAAATTATAAATATTTCGGTGTGGAGATGCCTGAGGCGCGATAAGACATTGGTTATAAATGCCAGGTATAGATAGATTTACAAATGTATTTTCCTTGGAATGAATTGAACATATTTGGTATTTAATTGAGAAAGCATATATTGGATAAAAATAATTTATTCATCAATATTTTAGTTAGCTGAACGCCAGGACTTTTCAAAATACAACAACGTATTGTAAAAAGGATAACAAAATATCCGAGAGGCCAAGATTCCATAGTAAAGTTGGTGGAAGATTGGAGGATTTCAGCTGTTCCAGCTGTCATGAGTGAGGGGAAAGGCTAAAAAAAAAAAAACAGCATCCCAGTTTGGGGAAGGACAGAGTCTGATCGACATCTGGGGAAGAAGGCGCGGCTGATTGCCTCCGAGCGTGTGGATGACCCTGCAAGACGGTGCCAGGAGAGCCTGACATCGGAGCGGCATGGATTCAAGCCGGTGTAGCCAAGGCTGGACATTACAGTGTGGTATACGGGAAGTTTCACAAGAGTGAGATCCACGGCGCCAAGGATCCTTCTGACAGGGAGGTTCAAGGCAACTCCTACTGATTGTACTCCTTCTGTTTAGTGAGACATATAATAAAGCGATAAATTCTGCTGCATTCCTTCGAACTCACGTCTTTATCTTTGTGGCATTCTGATTAGACAATGAACACGAACAGCCTCTGGGTACGACATAACAGTATTTATATAAATAACAAACTCAGCGCTACATAACGTCATTTTGGTATTGTGATCCTTTACAATAAATTTCTGTATAGTATTATTCTTTTAATATGTATTATGTTGAGGAGTGGGATTAAAATTGCATATTACAAAATATTAGGAAAATGCGTGGTATTAATTGGTTTATACGACATATTAACGGAATGTTTATGGTTGTAATATTGTCTCGTTACATATATTTAAATGGTGTTACCCGTGATTTCGACTCAATAAAGGAATGGTACACAATAAGGTGAGATAAGATTTAAAAGATGTTTCTGTAAAATAAACAAGTTTTTTTTAATTATAATAAATGAAGATGCGCCTCAAATGGCCTGGTTTAATTAAGACAAAAGTTGAGTTAACCCGTGAAAACGTTTGCTGTGACATTTACAAGATCGTGGATAGAGTGAATGATGTTGAAAATAAAATATACTTCGGCCAGAAAATTGTTTTTATATACTCAACGTTTCGACAAAAATCTTTTGTCCTCGTTTAGAAAAGGAAAATTAGAGCATTTGACAAGGCGTTAAAAATTATAATTACTATAATTTTATAATGTATGGTATTAGAGCTCTTAGAAGCAGTCTGTTGAATTAAATTGTAGAAACTACTGGGAGGATTCACCCCTGATGAGCCAAGACCTCCCAATATTATATTTCATCGCAAGGACAGTAGAAGTTTGTTTTATGTGTGAAAGAAAAATTCGTGCCCTATTTTTTATTTTCTATATAAAATATATTCGATGTATTATGTGTTTGTTTGCGAGAAAACAGATCAAAACAGCAAATCTTTGTTTTTGTTTTTATTTCTGGTAGATTGTCAGTTGTAGATCTGTTAGTAGCTTGTGCTTGTGGCATTCTGGCATGTGTAATGGAACCGGAATCTTTTGTCCTTCTATGCACACAGGAATACATTTAAACAAATATATAAGCATGAATTCATTAAAAAATCATATGAATGCTAATGTGACATAACCTTTTCGAACTAGGTTCAAAATTAATCAATCGATGTGAAATTTTGAACTAAAAGTTGAGTTTTCTTGATCCTTCTAATTCACATGTATTATTTCTTGGAGAATTTAGAAGAATGAGAATGATTTTATGTGAACTCTATCACAAGTGTGTTGTTCATTATATGGTATATCCACATTGCATGTTGAGAGTAAGAGGCCTACACATTAGATAATCTCAAAAGACTATTTATAGCAATAGATAACAAAGCTGTTCTCGATAACCGCCTACATTCCCGTGAAAGCCTTCCAGTTGGACGATTCGTTTTAGATGTGAAAACTGAACTGTAATTTCCATTCGATTTGTTTATATTTTTAACATTTTATTTATATAAATTAATTTCTTAATAGAAATATAATCATTTGGATTTACCAATTAACTATGGTTATTCTGTTATGAGACTAATATTGACATCTGTTAACACAAAGCAATAACGCGCCATCTATACATATAAAATAAAAGGATTTAAAAGCGCGAATGTTTCTTTTATACATAAACCGAACTTCTACTGTCCTTACTGCGATGAAGAAATAATATATTGGGAGGGCTTGGCTCGTCAGGCTCATTATTTCTTCATCGCAGTAAGGACAGTAGAAGTTCGGTTTATGTATAAAAGAAACATTCGCGCTTTTAAATCCTTTTATTTTATATTGACATCTGTATGTTAGAATCATAAACTTAATGTCATTATTTGTGCGCTCAGTTTAAATTTTACTTATTTCTATTAGGTGTATATAATATAATTCAATATATAATAAATATATACATTGTGAAAAAAGACCGGAACGCGTATGTGGTTAGCTTTCCTTGATTAATCAAAAATGGGTATTTAACCAATTCTAGAATAATTAAAAATAAACGAATAGTTGATATTTATTCCGATAGATGGCGTATTCAGCAACTTTCAGTTGCACGATAAGAAGATGTTTTTTTATTTCTTAATTTATATATTACTTTGTTGTTGTTGTTTTTCTTGGGTGGTCACGCACTGCCTCGTACCGGGAAAACAAAGTTACGTATGAAAGGTGCATTCAAAAGAAGCGTGACAGAAAAAGAAACACGCTAGATGTGAAAATTATTTATGGTGGCTATGGAAAGAATTCGGAAGTTACGTAAAAGTGTTTTGCGATACATTTTTGAATATAAAGAAGTTAAAAGGAATTGAAGATTATATAAAGAAAGGAGAAAGCTAGAGAGATCGAATTTGAAACTACCTATTACAAACAACGTCCATATAAGATTATAGAGAGAAATAGAGAAATATAAGAAATGTGTATGTGTGTGTGTGTGTGAGAGAGAAAAAAATATTAAAGATATCATTTTTGTTTATCCCAATAATATTCATAATTTAGAAACTTGATTTTTCTCTTTAATTTTTGGAATATTACACAGAGTAACAATGGCAATAGTCGAGCTCGTGTTTGAAAAGGAACTTGTATATAACAATTATTGTTTTTGTTGTTTTCACGTAAAACATATACCAAGATTTGTTTTGTATAATTGCTATTATTAATAAATAATATGCAAAGGTATATTGGTTAGGGATTCATCCTTCTTACTTACTTTAAGAGATCTTTCTATTTGCCTTTTATAATTGTACAATATGTAATATAAATTATATTTAAAGACGTCATTGAAGATTGAAACCCCTACCTTGCATTCCAGTCCCTCCTGGCAACGGCATTGTTTCCGGATATATTGATCGCAAATATCACCTGGGCACACATACAATACAACCTGTTTCAAGGGAAATATATATATAAAGAGACAAAGGTAGCCTCTCTCGTCAAAATAGACGTCAAAACTAGACGCCATCTATGGTCACCGACCCGAGGCCGCTAGGTTGCGGCGACGGTCAATCGATGGCGTCAAGTTTTGATGTCTATTTTGACGGGAGAGGCGACTTTTGTCTCTTTATATCAATATCCTCCCGGCAAAATTTCCATCTATATATATATATAATATTAAAAAGAGAGATTTTCTGCTTGAATTTAGATCATGTTGAAGATTATGGTAATGCTGTCGTGGTTAAAATTCTTGAAATAATAATAATAAAAATAGTCTTGTTCAGATATTGCTGTAATTGAACCCATGGAATATATATAAAAAACAATTTGATAAAAGTAATGCCTGGCTTAAGGCGAGAAGAATAAGGAACATAGTACCACTGATGAGCCAAGCCCTTTTTTCATCGCAGTAAGGACAGTAGAAGTTTGAATTATGTATAAAAGAAACATTCGTGCTTTTAAATCCTTTCATTTTATATGTATAGATGGCGCGTTATTGCTTTGTGTTAATTTATGCCTAATTGGCCTTGTCTTTATTGTTTGCGGAAGAGCATTGCTCGATGCAAATATTTGAATGTGATTTTACTGTCCTATAAGCTTATGTCCATAGTTTTCTTGAAAACCATTTCTGAGATTCCATTCTTCAGTGCTGCGTATATAAGCAGAATCGTCCAATACAGCATTAGAGCTCTGAGAAGCGGTCTGGTGGATTAAATTGGCGAAACCGCTGGGAGGGTTCACCACCGATGAGCCAAGCCCTCCCAATATATTTTTTCATCGCAGTAAGGGCAGTAGAAGTTTGAATTATGTATAAAAGAAACATTCGTGCTTTTATATCCTTTCATTTTATATGTATAGATGGCGCGTTATTGCTTTGTGTTAATATATATATATAATATTATTTTCCATACACATATATATATCAAAAACAAAAGAGGAAAACAAAAGAGACATATTCTAACCAGGCTCACATGAGCATATCTAGATGGCAGACATCATTTAGTAGAAAAAATGAACTAAACGTTTATTTAACTTGTTCCTTGATATTTGGCTAACCCAATTTCTTGATAAATCAAGAAAAGTCAACCACGAACGTGTTTCGGGCTGTTGTCTCTCGTCAACGTGGTACAGACTGTACCTCTACGACCAAAATTAGATCCCAGAGACTTCCTTAGAAATCAATAAATGGGTATTTTAGGCTTCGTATGATGACGAAACATCAAGGGGCCATCGTGTTGGTCGACTATGAGATTGCGGAGCTGGTAATATGGATGGCTGTGCTGTAGTAAACCTCCTTTTTTGTGTCTGGATGTTATATTTATGGCGAACTAAATAACTTAGTCCCTATTTCTGCTCTCGCTTATGGAATTGAAGACTTGGGGCGATGGCGTCGACCTTTCTTATTAAATCTTACTTTTCCTTATTACTAATAATTGTATATAGTTGCGGAACTACTGGTTTCCTGTGCTGCTCTTTTCCTGATATTGCACCTTGTACGGAGAATCTGTATAAGACTAATGTCTTAATAAAGGCTTTGTGTGTGTGTGTATTTAAGGCCTAGTTTGCGTAGATACGCTTTTCATGCGAAAAATAAAATTAAATAAATAAAATTAATATTCCCTATTTTACTCCCTTTAGCTTTACAAAAGGTTGCCTAATGGTAGGCTTTAGGCTTAATAACCACTGTGGCAGTAAGTTATTTAAATATATCAACATATATATAATAGTTGGTTTCAATAATTTTAACAATGAGTATACGGATTGCAAAAATAATATTATATTCATATTAAGACTTATATTTACAATGAATATATATATTATGTAAAAATTATATTTTAAGATTATAAATCCCAGAACAAATTACTCTGTTTATATCTATCACCAGATGTCACGACTTTCCCTATATAAATCTGTTGTTTTTGTTTCCCGTTGGCCGGCTCAAACCTTTTGTAATTATGTAAATAATATTTTGTTTTCCTTATTCAATTCGCCTTAAAACAAGTATTACTTAATCAAATTATGTATTTATGTTCCATAAGCTCAATTAAAGCTATTTCTAATCTTAACTATTTTTATTTATATTTTCAAGATTTTCCACTACTGCATACCAATACCATTTAATACCAATGTACTCAATAGAACCAGAAAATATCACAAAAATATTTTTTTGTAATATATATATATATATTAATTTAAAAAAATACTTTCTTCTGATTTTGATTATCTGGAGGATTGTGCTATGGTAATGCAGTCGTGGTTAAAATCTTGAAAGTATAATAAAAATGTGAAGATTAGAAATAGCTTCAATTGAGCTTATGGAATATAGAAAACATAATTTGAGAAAGGTATGCCTGACTTAAGGCGTAAGAATAAAAAAATGAAAAACTTATTCACATAATATACAGAAAGTTTGAGCCGGCCATCGAGAAACAACAACAATGAGTTTTTATAGGAGAAGCGTGACCTCTGGCGGTCGATTTAACAGAGTATTTGAATCTATGAAATATAATTTCAAATAAAATAATATTTTAATATAACTTATATATATTAAAAATAAATAAGGCATATCCTGATCAGGAGCACATGTGCTTTTTAGATTCACAGCACCATATTGTGGCGAAGAAATATTTTATTATTTAATTTAATATTATTCAATGAAAATATATTCAACAGATTATAAAAATATATATTAATCTGTATTTGTGAAATCAACTTCAAAATATTTCTCTGCTTGCTTGCTTAAGATTCTCTAGCTGTAAATAGTTTTTGCTGACTTGTTAATAATTGTCGACTCGTCGCTGTGACGTCATCAATAAATACTTTTACATCTTAGGATATTTCAAGGCTTGATTTCTACGCTACAACTGGTGAAGAAGCTGGATCGATACCCATTCAGAAAAAAACGGAAAATTGACTCGGTTGAGCAAGAAGAAAAAACCATGAACATCAAGAAAGAAGCAACTACTCAGGTAGGTTCATTTTTTGTCCAACATCTACCTAGAAACCCCTCAATGTTCTCTGGTGAGGGTGTTGAAGATCTCCGTAGCTGGTTAAAAGGGTATGAACGTGTGGCGAAGCACAACCAATGGGATGAAACCCTTTGTCTCGCTAACGTTTATTTCTATCTAACTGGCACTGCTCTCAAATGGTTTGAAAACAACGAGGAAAGCATCCAGACATGGACGGAGTTCATGTCACAATTAGAAAATGTATTTGGAAAAAATGAAAGCTCAAGACTGCGAGCTGAGAAAATACTCAAAACTCGCGCACAATTAAAAGGAGAACGCACCGAATATTACATCCAAGACGTCCTCCGCCTTTGCAAAGAGGTAGATCCACAAATGAATAAGGAAGATAAAATATCCCATCTGATGAAAGGGATAGCTGAGGAGCTCTACCAGGCACTACTCCCAAGGGATGTGCATAACACTGAACAATTCGTCACCGAATTCTTCCATGGACCTCCAATCAGGGTACTGGCAAACCGACGTAGAAGAATTGGACCGTGAGAAGACAGCATTTATAACTCCAGATGGACTGTACGAGTTCAAAGTAATGCCATTTGGGTTATGTAATGCTCCAGCTACCTTCGAACGAATGATAGATAATCTTCTGAAGGGTCTTAAGTGGACCATTTGCTTGTGTTACCTCGACGACATCATCGTTTTTTCAGATGGCTTTGAAGAACATCTAAGACGCCTTCAACTTGTATTAAATTGCCTTAAGATAGCCGGATTATGTCTCAATTCCAAGAAATGCAAGGTTGGTGCAAAAACTAGCACGGTTCTTGGACATGAGGTGAGTGAAAATGGAATTCGTCCCGACCAAGAAAAGATTCGAGCAGTCCGCGACTTCGCTACGCCAAGGTCATTGAAGGAAGTTAGAAGTTTTCTTGGCCTTTCATCCTACTACCGCCGCTTCATACCCAATTATGCCCAAGTAGCCCAACCCTTGAATGACCTTTTGAAGAAAGACTCAGCATTTAATTGAAACCAGGAAGAGCAAAATGCATTTGAAGCTCTCAAGAGTTAGCGTTAATTTCCGAACCCGCTCTTAGACATTTTGATTACTCATCCCCAACCGAAATACACACTGACGCAAGCAACTACGGAATAGGAGCAGTATTAGTGCAGATACAAAAGGGAAAGGAAAGAGCCATTGCTTATGCATCCAGAACCTTAAATAAGGCAGAAAAAATTATTCAGCCACAGAAAGGGAATGCCTTGCCATCATTTGGGCTATCAATAAATTCCGACCATATGTCTTTGGACAGTTGTTCACTATTGTTACAGACCACCACTCTTTGTGCTGGCTGACCAACCTCAAAGACCCATGTGGGAGGTTAGCAAGATGGGCACTTCGGCTGCAAGAGTTTGACGTCACTGTCGTGTATAAGAGCGGAAGGAAACATCAGGACGCAGACTGCTTATCAAGAAGTCCATTAGAATACAGTGAAGATATGGAGGAAGATATTCCAAGCATAGTGACTTTGCAGAACTTTAGCGAAGAGCAGATGAATGATCAAGCTATTAGAAAAATCGCTGACAAATTACAAAGTTCTCCCAATAATTCCTTTGTAAAAATCGATAACACGCTCTACAGAAAAAAATTATGATCCAATGGGGAAACCATGGCTTTTGGTGGTTCCACGCCATTTAAGGCAGGAATTACTGAAAAATTTCCATGATTCACCCACGGCTGGTCATCTCGGATTTACTAAAACCTATGACCGAATAAGAAAAAAGTATTACTGGCCCGGAATGTATAGAACGGTTAGAAGGTATGTGGCACACTGTTCAGATTGTCAGAGGCGTAAACATCAGCCCCAACTCCCCTCAGGGCACCTACAGCCAATACCTGTTCCTGAAGTTGCCTTTGAAAAGGTAGGAATGGATCTTCTGGGGAGATTTCCAACATCAGAAGGTGGCAACCGTTGGATTATTGTATGTACGGACTACCTAACGAAATATGCGATAACTAAAGCTCTACCCACTAGTGAATCCATGGAAGTCGCCAAATTCTTCATTGAAGATGTCATCTTAAAGCACGGCGCGCCGAGGGAATTAATCACGGATAGAGGAAGGAATTTCACATCTTCAATGATAAGTGATCTGAACAACCAGTGCAGAATAACCCATCGGAAGACGACCGCCTATCACCCCCAGACAAACGGACTCACGGAGAGGTTGAATAAGACCATAGCAGACATGCTGTCCATGTATGTAGATGTCAACCAGAAAGATTGGGACAGGATTATTCCATTCGTTACATTTGCATACTACACAGCAAAACAAGAGTCTACTGGGTTCACCCCATTTTTCCTTGTACACGGGCGTGAAGCCGAGACTCCACTTGACGTGTTATTCCCCAAGTTATTGCCAGAAGACGACGATTTCATCCAAACTCTAGGGGCAAGAGCCGAAGAAGCACGAAAACTGGCACGTATCCACTCCATGAGATCTCAAGATAGCAATAAACATCGCTATGACGCCCATCACAGAAATATAATTTATCAGCCTGGAGATCTTGTATGGATCTTTATCCCTGTGCGTAAAGTGGGATATTCGTAAAAACTAATGAGACGTTACTTCGGCCCATACAAAGTAACCCGAAAAATATCTGATGTGACCTATGAAGTTGAAACATTCGGAAACCAGCAAGGTCGTCGTAAAACAAAAGATTTAGTTCACATTTGTAGGATGAAACCTTATTTAAACCCAGAGGACCAGGAGGACCAGCTAGAAGAGGACCCAGAAGATGACTCGACAAACTTCCAGGAAGAAAACATCCCCACTGAACGAACACAACAACCACAGACCCGCGAAGAGATCTCAGGCCCTATCACCCGTTCTCGAGCCTTGAGACTGAGGATGTAAGTCTCCTTCCGAGCATCGGGTCGATGCTCTTTATAGGAGGAGGTGATGTGGCGAAGAAATATTTTATTATTTAATTTAATATTATTCAATGAAAATATATTCAACAGATTATAAAAATATATATTAATCTGTATTTGTGAAATCATCTTTAAAATATTTCTTTGCTTGCTTGCTTAAGATTCTCTAGCTGTAAATAGTTTTTGCTGACTTGTTAATAATTGTCGACTCGTCGCTGTGACGACATCAATAAATACTTTCACATATTAGGATATTTCAAGGCTTGATTTCTACGCTACAATATAGTATTTTCTTTGTTGATTTCTGTTCCACTAGATGGCCCTCTGCAATTTAAAAATCACATTTTCTCCAGGTCAGGATACGTCTTCTTCATTATATATATGTAATATACAGGGTGATCCAAAAGTCCCGCACAACTTTAAAAATTAATAACTCCGCGAATATTCGCGCTAGAGCAATGCGGTAAACACCATTGTGTTCAAGATGCAATGGGATTTTTTATGGCAAATAATGTAAAATTCGAAATTGATTTTAGTTACAATTTTATTCGCCAGATGACGCTCTACCAGAATCAGAGATTCAGCGGCCAAATTGTTTGATAAATTGAAAAATATAACTGATCGACACGTATTTTTCCTTTTTGAATACCAGGAAAGAACCCTAATAATATCAAATAGCAAATTAATAAAACACCACTTCGCCAAAAGTATGAAGAATTGGTTAACGATTTTCAAATACAATCAGAGATATGTAAAATAGGTAAATGCAAATTAAAACATGTAGCAAAAAGCAAATTGATATTTTAGATACGGTTTGTTTCCGAAGATAATAAATTTCTAATATTTTTAATTCAACTCTCACTCAGTATCGATTATATTTATTTTAATTCATTTGAAAAATATGTATCTATCTCTGATAATTTATTTTACTCTGGAATGCCGTTGTTGTTGTCGTGTCCAATAAAGAGCCTCAGATGTACCATGCATCTCCATCACATCAGCAGCAATGTCCACTATCTTGGGTGTGTAAAGCTGCTGCTCTGGGTCTATGTCAAATTTCTGCAAGGCTGCGGCCATTGCTGGACATGAGAATATGTGGGTAGGTGTAAGTTCCACACCAGTACAATTGTTGCATGCCCTATAGGTTCTTGTGCCATCTGGATGTATTGTCATTCCTTTATAGTGTTTTGTTCTAAGTCTTGTTATAGTTTTTGTCATTTTTCTCTCAGAGTTTATTTAGCATTTTGATCTTCTCTTATTTTTTGTTTAATTATCTTGTATTCTGATAAAGAATCAGCGTCAAATAATGACATTTGTTCTTTCCTTTGGCGCAACTTTCTGGCTTCCTTTGCCAATTCAAATGCCATTTCATTACTCCCGATCCCAGCATGGGCAGGGATCCAATGTAGAATGCAGTTATTCTCCAATGGTTCCAGTTGGGTAAGTAACGAGTGTATTTTCTGTGTGATTTTAGTATTGCCCTTCTGAATTGCTTCTAGAGCGGATATGGAGTCGCTGTATATTAAAATTCCTTCTGCTTGATGCAGGGATGGTTGGTTAAGGCATACATCAAGGGCTTTCCAGATAGCTGTCAGTTCACAAGTGAAGTTTGACGAAATCTGTCCTGCTCCTTCTTTGATTTTGATGTTTGTTCCATCTTGCAGTATTATGTTAATTCCGGCCCCTCCATTACTCAGGGTAAGGTCTGAAGATCCATCTGTATATGCTGTTAAAGGGCGTGGCCTAGCATTTTTTAGCAATAATTTGTACTATGAGGACATAGCCGTTAATATTCCAAACACATTAGACCTCGAAACCCAAGGTATCAAAGTCTACCTCAATCAAAACAAAGCCATCAACATATACAATATGTATCACCCTCCAAACAATACATTTATTGACGATGGAACAATGGCTCAATTTCTTACAGACAACACTATTATTTTAGGTGACCTTAATGCCAAACATCAACTATGGGGATGTTCTACGCCAAACCCAAGAGGCAAAATACTATCAAACATATTTGACGACAATGCCTTCATGTGCTTAAATGATGGGAATCCTACCCATCATTCCTACAGCTATAATACTGCACAAGCCCTTGATATAAGTTTTTACTATCCTGAAATTTTCCACAAATGCAAATAGCAAATATTAAAAGGTTTTGAAAGTGATCATTTGCCTAATTTGATAGAAATTAGCACCAAGACCAAAACTAGCTCAATTAAGAAAAATTATGGAACTTCAAAAAGGCAAATATGATATCTTTCGAAAACACCATTATTAAAGCAGCCAAAGTTTCAATACCAAGAGGTTATATTAAGAAATGGATTCCAAATTATACACACCAGGCAAAAAATATTCAAACACTTATAACTAAAAGAAATGAACTACAAAAAAGTGCACCCAAAACCAAACAAATTGTAGAACTGAACTGAACATTGTGATTGCAAAAATAAAAAGATTATACGTAAATGTGAAAAGGGAAAAATGGAAACAAACTTGTGAAAACCTGAACCCAAGAAACCCAAATACAAAACTCTGGAATTTGGCAAAACAAATTGACAGAGTCCAGCCACAAACTGAAAACACAAATATGATTGAGAATACAGATGGTACACCAGCAACTAATGACAAAATTGCTGCCAATCTTTTAGGTAATTCATATCAAATAAGTAGTAAAATCAAGGTTGAAAAAAGGCCCGAAAGATTATTCATGACTAAAAATGTCACCAGCACTCATAATATTTTCCATGAAAAAAATCAATATGAAAGAGCTAGCTTATGCATTAGAAAACACTGACCTAAACAAGACTCCTGGGCCAGATGGAATCCATGGCCGAATGATATCAAACTTGGGCAAAATTGGCAAAGAAAGACTTCTTAATATTTTCAATAACTCCTGGAAAACTGGAAAATTGCCTCAAGACTGTAAAAATGCAACAATAATTCCCATTAAAAAACTTGACAAATCTGCTGATGACCCAAAAAACTACCGACCTATCTCCCTCACAAATATTTGCTGCAAATTAATGGAAAAAATTATATTCAGACGACTCACCTACCACCCCGACACAAGAAATCTCTTACCAGAAGAACAATATGGATTTAGGAAAGGACATGGGACAATAGTCCAACTCTTATTTTTCACACAAAAGGTAAAAGATGCACAAAACAAAAAGCCAACTAACCACACCATAGCTGCTTTTTAGACCTTACACAAGCTTTTGATAAGGTATGGAAAAACAAGTTAATTACAAAATTATACAAACATTTCAAAATTGATGGAAAAGCTATCACTTGGATAAATGATTCCCTTAAAAATATATACATCAGGGTAAAATATAATGGCACTCTATCTAAAACCTTCAAATTGTACCAAGGATTACCACAAGGATCAGTCCTTAGCCCAACTCTCTTCACCCTATTTATTGCAGGCATAGAAGACAAATTTTCACATAAAACCAATATTGGACTTTTCGCTGATGACATTATTCTATGGAGCAGCAACACTAACTGGAAAAAAGCTGAAAGAGATTTGAACAAGACTATTCTCCACTTAGAAAAATTTGCTAATAAACATAAATTAGAATTTAACCCCCAAAAATCTGAAACCTGTCTTTTTACTACCGATAAGAAACTATACAAATTAAGACCAAATATTATTCTGAAAGAACAACAATTGCAATATAATAAACATCCTAAATATCTCGGCTACACCCTGGACCCAGAAATTAACTCCAGTAAACATATTGAAGGAGTTGTTAGAAAAGGAAGAGACCGACTAAAAATCTTGAAATATATTTCAGGAAAAGTGGAGAGCTGAAGCAACAACACTAAAATTAACTTACACATCTCTAATGAGACCTATCTTGGAATATGGATATCAAATCTATGGTACAGCATCTGAAACAAATCTAAAATCACTGGAAAGGATACAACTAAGTGCAGCTAGAATTATTACAGGTCTTCGAAAACCCTGTCCTAATGATATTGTACTTTACAAGGCAGACATTATGCCCTTAAAGAATAGAATAAGCTACAATCTGCCAAAATATATAAACAAAATCAAGAGTTATGAATATAAACACAGAACTTTCAATTACATACTTATTTGGGAACCCAATATAAGACTCAAAAAAGAAGGCCCTCTCCACCTGGCCAAAAGAAATGGATTTTTAAAATATAAAGTGGAAAAATATTATTTAGCTGAAAAAATATCTACATGCGAACCACTAACAAAATGTTATTTTTAATGCCACTTTAAACGAACCCACCAACAAACAATACCAAAATCCAGAATACTTAAAACAATTATCATTAGAAATAATTAATAAAATTCCTAAAAATGCAATAACTATCTATACCGATGGTAGCAGAGACGAGTTGGGACACACTGGCAGTGGCTCTCTCATTAAAACCACAAATGGCAATGAGAAAATGAACAGAAGAAACCCAGATTTTTGCTCAATCTTCAGATCAGAACTTATAGCCATCTATGAAGTCTTAAAATCCATCAGAAATATTAAACATCACGATATATGGATTCTTACTCATAGTAGAAGTGCCATTCAACACTTGAGTCACACAGGGGAACTTAGAGACAAAGTAAGCATGAACATAATTGGTTATCTCCAAAAACTCTCAATACCTCAAAAATTCACCTTCAATGGATACCCTTACATGTTAGCATTGAAGGCAATGAAGCTGCTGATGCGCTAGCGAAAAAAAGGCACAAAAGAACCCTTGCTACAGAAAAAGAAACTTACTTTTAAAGAAATAGAAACAGTAGCCAAAATAAACAAGAACTGGAGGATCCCACCTAAGCACAGTTGGTACACCCTAGAAGCAGATGGCCACCCAGACCTTTCAGTCCACAAGCCGGCATGCGAAGCATGCCCTTCGCTGCTATTCTGTTCAACTCATAAGCCAAGTAACGGTATCCAAGCTAGTGCTTGGACATTGTACCTGGAAACACCACCTCCCAGACAACCTATCTGGAAGGATTTCTATACCGGTGGCCTTTAATCACAGCAAAATAGGAAACTATCTACTGTGTCCAGCAGGGACCGCGGGGAGGCAGCCCCCGGTCGACTCTGTTCACTCATAGCTAAGGAAAAGCTCAGCTGCCACGACGTGGGCTTTCTCAAGAAGCTTGCTGTGGTGTCTCAGCAGCTTACTCTCGATCGCGCCCCTCGCCCTCCTTCTCTCTTCCTGCACACCCACTACCCTTGGACAATTCAAGACGTAGTGGCGTGCATTTACATCCCTTTCTCCATAGACGCAATCAGGGTTTCTCTTAATTTTAAATCTGTGGAGACTTGGGGAAGAGCCCATGTCTCGAACTACCCTAATGAGTTTGTGGGACATTACCTTACAGAGGTACTTGGGTGTTGTTACCCCATTGAATACCTCTCTCCCCTTCACACTGTTCCTCCATCTGTCCAACCATAAGTCCTGGACGTGACCCCTGATCCTCCTATAAACTTCTTTCTTGGTCACTGGAGTCCTCAGTGATCTACCTCTAAAGCATCCTGCCTTAGCGATCCTGTCTGCGAACTCATTACCTTCGATGAGGCTGTGTCTCCTAAACCAAGGGAGCTCCGGAGCCCGCGTCATCATCTCCAGCTCCTGGATTATTTGATGCGCGAGTTGCCCTTTCTCCAGATTGATAACGACGAGGGCCGACATACAATCTGAATAGAGGCGGTCCGGGCTGAAGTTCTTCTCGGCACACACTCTGAGGGCTACCCTGATCGCAACCAGCTCGGCTGAAAAGACCAATTCGTCCACTCTGAGTGCTAAACCTTCTTGGAAAATCAGCTCTCCATTAGTGTATATCACTACCCCAGGTACAGTATTGGTTCCAGACTTACTACCATCAGTGAAAACCTCCGTGCCAATCCCTGTCGGCACTCCAGGACTCCAATTCCACTTTGGCAACCACTGCGGGGGCTTCCTTGTGTCCCTCTTCGATTCCAGGGCCCCCGCTTAAAGTCCCAGGGCATCTTTTCTTTTCTCCCAGATCTTCTGTCTGATGGTCTCCTCCTCTAGTTTCAATCCCAGGGGAATAAGCCCAGCGAGGACCAAAAAGGCCTCACTGCTGGTAGTGCGATATCCCCCTGTGATTCTGAGTGCCGCTGTCCTCTGCACTCTCTCTAGAGTTGTTGCCACCTTCTGATCCCTGTTTCGGCGCTACCAAGCCCCGGAAGCATATAGCAAGATTGGCTAGACACAGGAGAGGCAGAGGTTCCTAAAAATAGTACCCTCCTTCTCTCCCCCCCCCCCCCTGTTGAGGGCCAACCAGGACAGGCCTGCACAACGTCTCCCTGCCTCTCGCCACCATCTCCTCCGCCTGGTATTGCCAACCCATCTTGTCATCAATGACCACCCCCAGGATGTTCATCCTATTGACCAACGCTACCCTCCGTCCTTCCATCCGGATAGCCGGCTTGTGTTCCCATTTGATCCCTTTCCTTTTAGTTCTTATGTCCCTAGGCTTAAAGCTGAGGGCTTTAGTTTTGGAGACATTGAACTTAAGGCCAGAGTCATGGGCCCAGATCGAGAAAATTTGGAGAGAAGTTTCAACACACTTCTCAGCCTTCGCTCTCGAAGCAGTCTCAATGATGAGGAACTGGTCGTCAGCATAGAGAACCAGCCTGTCTCCCTCATGGAGCTCCTCCTGGAAAACGGTGTTTACCAGGATATTCCACAGAATAGGTCCGCAGCAAGAGCCCTGGGGGCAACCCCTAGCACAGTTTCTTTCCAACTTCCGCCCACCAAAACTGAGGCTAATCCGTCTATCCCTCAGGAAGTCACGAATCAAGCTGCACAAATTATCAGGACAACCCATGTCCATCAAATTTCTCATCATCTTGTTCCAGCTCATGGAGTTGAACGCGCCATCAATGTCCAGGGCCACGAAAAGAACCCAAGCACCCTTATTTAAGCCCATCTCAACCCCCTCTGAAACCTCGTTTAGAGCTATGGTTGTGGACTTCCCTTCCCTAAAACCATGTTGGAAAGAGGAAAGGAGCTCATTACTCTCTAGCCAGTGCTTCAGTCGCTTAGCTAGTAGGCTATCCAGGACCTTACCTAGACACACTAGTAAAGAAAGCGGACGATAATCATTAGGAGAATTACCCTTTCTACCAAACTTTTCGAGAATAACTACTCGAGCAACCTTCCATGCCTCAGGAAATGTACCATTGTCCAGGCACTTATTGAATAACCTGGAAAGAAGCGATGGGTGCATCCTTACCAGGGCTTTCACGACCGTGTTATCGATCCCTTCGGGACCAGAAGATTTCCTTTTCCCGAACTTGAAAGCCGTCAGTTTCACCTCATTCTCAGAAAAGGGCGGATCCACCAAACCACAAGTGGTCAGAGAGATCTCGTCCTCTGGTTCCTCGTTTCCGAAGTGCCGATCCAAGTTGTTTTTATTTTGTCTTCTGCTTTCGAGCGAGTAGGTCTAGAACACATTCTCTCTGAATTTTCTAATTGTTGGTGGATGAAACAGCACCAGTGATTATTTTGGCCGCTTTTGCTTGAACACTGTCTAGTCTTACTTTTAGTGACGAGCTTGAGGGAGCCCAGACCGGTGTTGCATATTCCATTATCGGTCTTATTAAGGTGGTATATGTTGTTCTGAGAATTCTGGGTTTTGCTCCCCAATTTGTTCCACATAGCCTTCTCAGAATGTTTAGTTTTCTGATAGCTCTATTTGAGGTGCTAATTATGTGCTATGAAAATTAAAATTCCTCATAAATAATAATTAAAATAATTTTGTTGACATCTTGTCAATACATACACAGTCTGCACTATTAAAAAAGATAATATGCATTATATACACTATGTACAATGAAAATGGCCCCTCTGCCAGCGCTGCAGAGTTTGGTGGAGAATCGCCAGTGGGTCTCCAGCGACACCACGCATTTTGCGATCTACGATGAATACGTAGATCGCGTACTTCGCCGCTTAGGAGATGGTGATGGCGTGGTCCTCGAGACCAACTGGAAAGATCCAGGACTGCAGTATCACACCTAGGTATTATGGATTTCTAATTTTATCAATTATTTGTTTGTTTATGCTTATTTTGTGGTTATATTTATGCCTTTTTCCCTGGGAGTGGAGAAGACGCATAGGTTTGGTTTTATTGGGTTTATGGTCATTTGGAGTTCCATTGCCCACTTCTCCAGTCCATCTCATTGATGTCTTCAGTATCTTTTACGATTTTTCTATGCTGCTACTTGTGTGCCATATGGCTTTATCATCTGCATAACAGGCAACCTTTGTGTCTTCAGTGAGGTAAGGATGTATGTCGTTAATATATAGCAGATAGAGTAGAGGACTGAGTACAGATCCCTGAGGTACACCAGCCCATGTTCTTCCTTCCTTGGAAAATTCTCCATTGACCCGAACCTTTAACCTTCTTCCCCTTAAGAAGTCTGCAATCCAGATTAAGGTTTTTCCTCTTACTCCGATGTTGTGCAGCTTTTCACGTAATTTCTCCCTCTACACTCGATCAAAAGCTGAGGTCATATCAAGGAATATAGCCGTTGTCTTCTTTGGCGGTTTTTCCCGGAAAGATTCTATTATTGATTGACAGAAGTAGAACAGTTGATCAGTTGTACAGTGCTGGGATCTATAGGCCGTTTGGTAGAGGTTTATTTTATTATTTTTTGAGAGCCAGACTATGAGCCTAGAATGGATAATTCGTTCTGGTATTTTACAAAGTATGCTGGCGAGAGCAATTGGCCGATAGTTCTTGTATTCCTTGGCATCTTTGTTTGGCTTCAGTATTGGCACTATAATTGATATCTTCCAATTCTTTGGTAGTTTACCAGTTTGCCATGAAATGTTCAGTATTCGTAGGAGTTGATTATTAGCTTTGACTTCAAAGTGTTTAATCATTTGACCAAAGATTAGATTATCTCTTGGTGACCTCTTGGATTTTTTTATTGATGAGTTTAGCTCATTCAGTGTGAAGTCTTTCGAGAAAATATCTTGTTGATGGAAGTTTCTTGCTTGTTTAACTAACTGGTTTATATTAATTTTAGAGTCCTGTCTTCATTCGTATAGTTGAGAATGGAAGTGCTTGAAAGATATTCAGCAATTATGTCAGCCATCTGTTTGTTCTCGTTCTCGCTGTTCTATTCATATCGGTTAGAGTATTGGAGGATTGGTGTTGGTTTTGATTGTTCTCTAACACTCTAATTATATTCCAGTGTTGGCTGTCTTTTCTTGGATCCATTTTTTTCGCAGAATTCTGCCATTTTTCTTGTTTGAATATCCAAATTTCTTGTTATATTTTGTGAATAATTTCAATGAGTTCCTTTCTGTTTTATTTGTTTTAAGAAGTCCATTGATATTGTCTCTCTCTCTGAAATCATTGCCTCGATGTTGTGGTCCTTCCAGTAAGGTATCCACAGGTCTTTACGTCTACCTCTAGTTATCGATGCTCTTTTGCAGATTTTAAATGTTCGAAGAGAATTTTTCCAAGCTTTTGTCAAGCGTTCTGTAATTCAATTTTTCGTTGCACAGTTCTTCAAGCTTTTCTGTGAATATTTTTCAAGTCGGCTTTCCTAAAGTTCCATGTTCTTTTATTCTAATGGGCATTCTCAATTTTGAAGTTTAGGGTTGTTAAAATTGGTCTGTGGTGACTGATTGCACCTCTCAGGATTTTCCATTGTGTTGTGGGTGCGATGTTGTAATTTATCGCTGTGATGTCTATTGCGGATTCTGTGCCTGTGGACTTAGATAGGTGTTCTCTCCGTTATTTAACGGTGTAAGGTCGAGGTCGGTTAGCATGTCCTCAACCTACTGACTTTTGTTATCCTGGACAGGTGATCCCCGAATTGAACTTTTGGCGTTAAATTCGCCGAAGTATGATTGTGATATCCGAAGACGCTTCACTTAATGTCTCTATTGTGTGTGCCCATACAAAATGCAAAGATTTCACGAGCTGAAAGTTGGCGATTTTGAGATGCGTCAAGAATTCGCTGCATGGGTTTTCCGGCAAATTGATATTGATGAAAACTGGCTGTCGAATGTTCTGTGGACAGATGATGCTCACTTTTCTCTAAACGGAGAATTTAACATTCAAAACAGCCGCATTTGGGCAACAGAAAACCCTAGGATTTTCACAGAAATGCCACTTTACCAGCCTAGAGTTACAGTTTTGTGTGGGTTCACTTCTTTTATTATTGGGTCATTTTTCTTTGAAAAATCAATGGAAGAACTTTTGAAACCTTTTTGTAACTGGTGAACGTTATGAGAAAAGGGTATTCCCATATTGCAGGGTAAAAGCACTAAGCGAAATAACATTCATGAAAGATGGAGGACCTCCTCATATCTCCCGAGGTGCAAAACAATTGCGGAAGGATACGTTCGGTGAAAATCGTGTGATAGGTCGCCACTTTATATACCAGTGGCCTCCAAGATCAACAGACTTGACGCCTTGCGATTTTTGTTTATGGGGATACATTAAATCGTATGTTTATCGATGCTGGCCTACCACATTGGCCATGTTGAAGGCTTCTATCAGATGGCACGCTTTATCAATTTAACAGATATGTTATTTAATGCTGTCCATTCTGTCATTTATCGTCTGCAGGCGGTGATTGAGAATGAAGGGTGCCACATTGAGCAAGGATTGTGACCTAATGCAAGAGAGAAGGCAGTTACCTCATGTGTTGTATAAGCCGCCATGTATTATATTATCTATCAATATTTTGCAGCTCTTTGTGTTGGGATATGGGGATAATAAATGCTGTCCTCACATCTTGACTCTTTTTTTGTGAACGGTAATATTTTGTTTGTCATTTGCTCACATATTATGTCGTGCAAACCAGAGTGTTATAACTTCTCGAATAACACTGGTGCACACAATTTTACCCCTTATGTTTAGTTTTTCGCTTTTCGCTCATTAGAAGAAATACATAGATAATAGATAATAGATAACATAGAAATACATACATAAGAAATACATGTAGCATAAGGAATATTTTCTGTACACCAATAACTTTAGAGATTTTGTGAAAAAAAAAATACAAAATGATTTTACTACCACGTTTTTCAACGCAAAAGGTCGATTTAAAATTTATTTTTATTTGAGGGGACACATTTTAAAAATTGTGTACAGTATAATAAACAATGATAACATTTGACAAGCCCATAGGATATTTGG
Organism: Cordylochernes scorpioides; assembly: GCA_030710605.1. Taxonomy (NCBI): domain Eukaryota; kingdom Metazoa; phylum Arthropoda; class Arachnida; order Pseudoscorpiones; family Chernetidae; genus Cordylochernes; species Cordylochernes scorpioides. Next base: position 59,937,227 of record CP092869.1, read on the forward strand.
AATAAAGTACGACAAATATATTTTGTCACTCCCCTCTATATTTCATTTGTTGGATCATGACAAATATCCAGTTAAATAGTCAAGGGTCGCCAATCAGTCAAGAAACTACACATTTCTTATAGCAAGAAATCCTATTAATAGTGCCATCATAATTTTTGGTACTATATTAACATTTCAAAAATTCGTGTATTGATATCAGCAGTGTTTTTCTAACATTCAATCTATTTCACAAAACCTCATATAAAAATAAATATTTTGCTACATGTTTTAATTTGCATATACCTATTTTACATATCTCAAATTGTATTTAAAAATCGTTAACCATTTCTTCTAACTTTTAGCGAAATGGTGTTTTATTAATTTATCATTTGATATTATTAGGGTTCTTTCCTGGTATTCAAAAAGAAAAAATAAGTGTCGTTCAGTTATATTTTTCAATTTATCAAACAATTTGGCCGCTGAATCGCTAATTCTGGTAGAGCGCCATCTAGCGAATAAAGTTGTAACTAAAATCAATTTCTAATTTTTCATTATTTGCCATAAAAAATCCCATTGCATCCTGAACACAATGGTGTTTACCGCATTGCTCTAGCGCAAATATTCGCGGAGTTATTAATGTTTAACGTTGTGCGGGACTTTTGGATCACCCTGTATATGTATATATGCGTATTTATATATAGGTGTATATATATTTATGTAAAAATTTGGAAGTAAAAAATGTCATTTACCTTCAGCAGGCTTTTTTGCACATCCGCCAATTAACAGCAGTTTGTAGCAGCACTCATCAGCGTCGCATTGTGAATCGTTCCTGCATATCTGATACATAAACTACACGTCAGTCTAACTTACCTTTATCTCTATATAAAATATCTGTCTAGGTAAAAATTGGTTTATATAGATAGAAATATCCAAGATAATAAACTAGGAACACAAGTAACACATAAAATATATTTTATTTGTAATTTTGAAAAAATAAAAAATAAAACTTCATTTCATAGAAAAATCATTTTCTTGTTCATTTATTCTTAAAACATGCAGATTCGTATCCCAGAATAAACTTTGCTGTGGTTACATCCTGGAATAGGAAAGCAAAAATGATTGCAAATATAGAGAAGTAAAATATTGAACAGCTTAAGCTGACCTCACATATCGTCTGTTTATTTTAAGGAATTTCTACAGTATAAATATATATCCAGTTCTACAATCCTACATTTCTACATATTCAATATACAATCTAGCATAACCACCTTTAGAATATCGCGAATATAATACAGTATTATCACAGGATTGCAGATTTCGACAAATTACAAAAAAGGCATAAGACACCACAACTATTTTTATAATAAAATAGTTGCGGATTCTCTCTTATGCCTTTTCTTGTAATAATACAACATATATATTAAAAGATTTAATGTAAATCCCTCTTCTTCAGTATGGGGGCGGTTACCAAAAACAAATCGGCCCAATCGGCTAAAGAGCTGTTTTAGCTGGTGAAATGATACAGGCCAAAAAGGCACATATAAATGAATAGGCTAAAATATCAGATTTTCTAAAAAGACAAGCACACCTAAGCTCTATAATATTTTCAAAGAGTTGTTTTTCCCTATGCAATTTGAACACAAATGCAGTACTCATTACGAGAAGAATTAATAGGGATTTCAGTATCAGTGGTGTAACCTCTCAGCGGATTCACCAGAAATCTACCAAACATATAGCGAAAGAGCTGGTAGGTTCTTTACTACTACTGATAGATTCATGATTAATACATATATCCACACAAAATATCGTGAAATATATCAATTTCTACAGGTAAACTCCGTACAATTGGTATAAGTGTATAACGAATCAAAGGTTTTTACGAAGGAGTATCTTTTATTATATTTGAGCAAGCTTTCGAACTTTGCAGTTCTTCCACAGGCATGGATAGCACAGAAATACTTACCGAAGGGTAGTATTTCTGTGCTATCCATGCCTGTGGAAGAACTGCAAAGTTGAAAGCTTGCACAAATATAATAAAAGATACTCCTTCGTAAAAACCTTTGATTCGTTATACAAATATTTCAATATTTAAAGTTCCATTTACCTTCAATAAAGTAGGTAGCATTTATAATGTTATATACTCACTGGGTTAGAGAGAAATGGAATTAAACAAATATAAAATTGATCATCAATATCACAAATTCATAAATGTAGGCGGTAAAATGTTGATTTACATAGGGTCGGTGGGAGGGTGCTCAAAACCATTGGTTTTCGACCGCTACGACCCGGGATAGAATCCCTCATTGGGCACTTTTTTCTAATTAAAAAAATGATCCAATGGCCTCCGATTCTTGCAAAAGTCCAACCAGCGAGTTCAATTAACGGGGCTCTGGCACATTTGTAAGTGCAAATTCTAACTGCTTTTAACATGTATAGACATGTGGTGCACTTATAGTAAAAGCAGTCGGCAACTATCCACCATGATTATCATGGCCTGTACCACGTGTACTAGGGATAATAAAAAAGATGATTCACATATCCAAGGTGGCGTTCAGCTCAGAGCCCTCCCACCAGTCCGTGAAGGAGCTGAATGAACATTTTATATTCTAAACACTTCTCCAATGATTCCCAGAATAGTTTATTTTCACAGAGAGTGAGAGACAATGACAATGTAAAAGGTTTTATTGACTCCTATAGTGTCAACAGTCTCAAAAACAAATATAAAACAAATTTTTAAAATTCAATTAAAAATTATTTCATAAAAAGCGCGATATCTTAAAGCGAAAGGTTTCTCTTTTAAACTTTTTTTATTATTTTGCCGAGCTTTGAGCATTACTGCCCTTCCACAAGAGAAAAATAGTAAAAGAGGATGATATCTGCATATTTACATATACACTGGTCCGCATAATTAAAGGAAAAACATATTTTTTTCATTCATCTCAAATTTTATTGAGCATTTATCAATGAAATTGTATACACAAATTTATTATTCCATTATTGATTAGAAGACCCGAAATCAAAGAATTCTAACACGTATTTTATGCAAATTAGCCGGTCAAGCAATGATCTTCTTGCAGTCAGTGCATAAATATCTTGGATATTGTTGTTAATATGGGGTGTGATCGCCTTTAACTGATAGACAGGCTCCACATCGGCGACCCATACTAAGAATTAGGGAGTTTATCAGCTCCTGTGGAATCAACGCCCACTCTTTTGTTAAGGCTGTTTCTAGCTCATGAGTGTTTCTAGGAGGGGGTTGGAGGGATGAGATCCGCCGTCCTAAGTTGTCCCATACATGCTCAATGGGATTTAGGTCTGGGGATCGAGCTGGCCAATTCATCCGAGCAATTACATGGTTTTGTAGAAAAGTGTTGACCTCACCAGCCCTAAGTGGACGGGCATTATCATCCATTAGGAGAAAGTTTTCTCCCATTTCCAATGCTTGAGGCATCACATATGCTGCCAAGATCTCGTCCCGATACCTCTCTCCAGTCAGGGTTCCTTTCCGAAAAATATGGAGTACTGTGCGACCGCCCAAGAAGATTCCAGCCCAGACCATAAAACCTTGGCTTCTGTAGGGATCCCTTTCAACCATATTCCGGGGGTTATTTCTGGTTCCTACCTCTCTCCAGACAAAGACACGACGAGAATCGCTGTTTAGAGAGAATCTGGACTCAACAGTGAACATTACACGCCTCCATTCATTTGGATTCCAGGTGACATGTTGTCTGCACCAAAGTTTCCTTGCTCTCTTTTAAGGTGGTGTCAATGGAACACAAATTATGGGTCGTCGAGCATAGAGGCCCTTCTTGTGAAGCCTTCTGCGTATTGTATCAGTTGATACTAAGACTCCTGTAACTGCATTGAGGTCACTTCGTAGTTGCGATGCTGTCATTCTTCTATTGCGACGCACAAGGAGACTCAAATAACGGTCTTGATTTAACGTTGTGACCCTTGGCCGTCCTTGTCCGGGTGTTCTGGCAACATTAGCTGCCGTTTGAATTTTTTTCCAAACCCTTGAGACAACGTTTCTTGTCACTCCAAGCCATCTTGCTACTTCTGCCTGTGATCGGCCTGCTTCCATCCTTCCAATAGCTTGCCATTTTTTTTTCTTGTGATAAATGTTGCCTATAAGCCATGAAAACTTAAAAAAACAAAAATGTTCGAAAAAAATCTAGTGGAGCGTAAAATTAGGACGCTTTGAGAAAGACTCAGGCACGTGCTGGAGGCGGAGTCAACGTAGACGGTGGTATTTTGCATATTGGGAACAACTTAATTTGTTTTTCTGTTTTACATACTCTCTTAATTCATGGAAGCTTTTGAATATACCAAAACTTGATATATATCCCTTAATATAACTTTTATTTTTCTTAAACATGTGTTGTTCCTTTAATTTTGCGGACCAGTGTATTATGAATTTACACCAGCGATTATATTACTCAAGATAAAAATTATTTACATAAGAGGAATCTGACTTAGAGTTATCTAGTCCGTTATCCGCCCTGAAGTCGGACAGTCTCCCATGTATATCGGACATGCACTCTAGACATAGGCTATTGCCATGTTATTGAATTCCTTCAGAACAGACCTCTGCCCAGGCGAGAGAAACTCGAGGACGTCCTCTCTACTAGAAGGAGATACAACATCGTCCTCTAGAGTTCCTCCCTATGATAACCATCATAAAGTAGTTCTAGAATGGAGTTAACATTTAAGCCCTAGAACAACTTAATCTGTTCTATAGTAATCTGAAGAGGCTGTTTCATTTGAATCGTATTTTGTTGATCATCTCGTCATGTTATTTTTATATCTATTTTAAAGAGCTACTATCCTAGTAACATAATTGAATGAATCGATTTTTCAAAATAAGATTCGGTTTAGAGAATTTATTGTGTCTCTATGTATCATCGTAAAGAAAGAGGCTGCCTGGCCGGGGCATTCATAATTCTTCAAATTAAAGATAATTTGGCCAGTAATTGAGGTAATAAAAGATTTACTGGCCGAAGTATTTTTAATTTGAAGATCTATGTATCATTATATATATTAAATAACATTAGAGAGGATTATTGGTACAAAAAGCTAGTCGACAGAAGTAATTTGAACCTATTTAACGGCGATTCCCTTTCTGCGATGTAAAGATTGGAAGGGTCTAGCCATCAGGTGGCCTATTCTCTGGAGTTATCAATCACTGATGAGCCAAGTACTTCCTAAACTTTTCTTAGCAGAAAGAACCATTTTTTGAGTTCTTAAATCCGACTATATAGTGAATCTGAATTTTTCATATTTTTATTAAGTTATTCAAAATAATCTAGAATTATAAGTTTGAATTATTGTTTAAAACCAATTTTGAAATTTCACCTTCATAGAGGCTCTTTGAAAATTAGCATTTTATTCTTAAATTCGGTTGATCATATAAATAAATTTAATTTGGAATTAGAAAATATTTGTCTTAAAAATTAGATTAGGTCTCAAATGCTTTAAAGGCTTTTTAATAATCAGAATTCTTACTAAAATTGTATTTATAGTAATTTTTTATAAATTATAAAGGAATATTATATATATATATCAAATGAAAGAATATATATACATATATATTTTGTTTTCTAGACTATGGTAGGTATTAAATACAATTTCGAATGTAATAACATGCATTGTGTCTAAATATCCTCATTGTTTAACATACACTGCGTGACATTGAAAATGGAACACCAAGAAATAGTGGCCAGAAAGTGATGAAACTCGGCAGACAGAGAGAGACAGGGACGAACAATAAGTGATCTTTATTTCAAAATGATAGTCATAATACAGAGCGAGAACGGCGTCGGCTTAGTAGCAAGTAGGACCACCGCGGACGGCGATGCACGCAGCAACACGTCTAGGTAGAGAGTCAATCAGAGTACGGATGGCGTCCTGAGGGATGGCTCTCCATTCCCTTTCAACCATTTGCCACAGTTCGTCTTCTGAACGCGGCTGTGGCAAGGCATGCAAACAGCGTCCAATGATGTCCCAGACGTGCTCGATTGGTGAGAGATAAGGAGAGTACGGTGGCCAGGGAAGCATCTGTACATCTTGCAGAGCTTGTTGGCTAATGCGAGCAGTGTGTGGTCGGGCGTTATCCTGCTGATAAAGGGCATTGGGTACCCCCTGGAGGTAGGGGAGTGTCACCGGTCGCAGCACATCATCAACGTATCGTTGGGCCGTCATAGTGCCCTGAATACGAAGTAAAGGTGACCTGGAATCATACGCGATTGCGCCTTAAACCATGATTCCACGTTGTCGCACGGTGGGGCGTTCCACAATTGCTGCCGGATTGGACCTTTCTCCACGTCGACGCCACACGCGTACACGGCGACTATCACCGGACAAGCAGAAACGCGACTCATCTGAGAACACGACCCTGTGCCATTCCGTCATCCACGTCGATCTAGCCCGGCACCATTCCAAACGTTGGCGCCTATTCGGTGGGGTCAATGGCAGTCTTCTTAGCGGACGGCATGAGTGCAAGCAATTAGCAACCAATCGACGGGAAATGGTTCTGGTCGAGATGGAATGATCTAGGGTGTCTTGCACATGTTGCATGATGGCGGTACAAGTGGCTTGTGGGGCCGCCACTGCTTGTCGAAGGATACGCCGATCCACACGTGCTGACGTCACTCTGGTTGCACCGACATTCCTATAAATTGCCACATTTCCTTGTTCCAACCATCTTCTCCACAGTCGGTGCACCGTGGACGCACCAAGGTGTGTATCAGCTGCGATTTGACGTATGGACCAACCTGCCCTTTTCAGTCCGATCATCATGCCCCTCGTAAAAGCGTCTGTCTGCTTGAACTGCCTCTGTTTACGATGACCTGGCATTCTCTGTTATTACACGTGTCTTTTGACACAAGAACAAAATTTCTACAATGATTTTCCTTGAAGAAATAACGACACGAATACTGTCCTTTCTGCAAGTTCCTTCCCTTATATCTTACTCCATGTGCGCACGAGAGCTGCGCATTTTACATCATTTGCATAACTCGGTTAGGCGCGTCTACCCTGAAATTTGCATAATTTTCTGGCCACTATTTCTTGGTGTTCCATTTTCAATGTCACGCAGTGTATAACAAGGCAACTAATAAAATGAGACTATAATTAATATAAAATAAAATCTGAATACATGCTAAAACATTTTCACTTTTTATATATTATCATCTGGACATTCTTTTATCAAAACACCTTATATAATTCTGATGAATGAATACATTTTATATATTTGCAATTTTACAAGTAATATATAACCTTTTTTGATATATTTCTTAAATATTCTATTTTATAACCTATTTATATTGTCACGTAGAAATTTAGGAAAGAAAAACTTCAGAATGACACGGCAATTTATATAAGGCAAGAACAAAATCAACATTTATAAGATACTAGCGGTTGTACCCGGCTTCGCCCGAGGTTTTACCCGAGTAAAGGTTTGTCTAACGAACATTTGTTAAAACAATTATCTATAAACTTATTTTAAAAAAAAGATATATTTTGATAATTTGAAACTCGTAAATTTGAATCTCTCGATAAAGTGAACATTTTTTCCCGATCCCTGTGTGCCGTGTCATCCTGAATTTTGTCTTTCATAATTTTCTACATTACAAAATCATCGTTTTATCTAGTGAACATATTTTCCCGGTCCCTTGAAAAATACTCGATAAGTTGAATAAAATCATGGTCGTTTATGGAAGATTGACGTAGTTCCCGGAGGTCACCCGCGAGGCTTTTTTCTTGTCTAATTTGCACAGCTGTGTCACCAACTCTGCCCCCGCGCGCCAGGACCTCTTGATCCCTCTGATTGGTCGGTGGGAACTTGGACTGACCGGCCGGCGGCCGGACGGGGGGGGGGGGGGGCAGACCTAAGCCTATCTCCGTCGCAAGGTGGCGCTGCTTGCGAGTTAAAGCTACAAATCTGCAAATAACTCTAAGGATATTAAAGATATTCAAGAAATTATTTTTCGTAAACATTTCCGGGGATATGCCTAATAATATCCCAAATTTTAATGGCGATTGGATGTATGGTTTTTGAATCCATAGAGGACACACACACACACACACAGACAGACATTCATTTATATATATATACTAGCGGATGTGCCCGGCTTCGACCGGGTTTTACCCGAGTAAAGGTTTGTATAACGAACATTTGTTAAAACAATTCTCTATAAACATATAAAAAAAGAAAGATATATTTTGATGATTTGAAACTCGTAAATTTGAATCTCTCGATAAAGTGATCATTTTTTCCCGGTCCCTTGTGCCGTGTCATCCTGAATTTTGTATTTCCTAATTTTCTATATTACAAAATAATCGTTTTATCTAGTGAACATATTTTCCCGGTCCCTTGAAAAATACTCGATAAGTTGAATAAAATCATGGTCGTGAATCTCTCGATAAGGTGATCATTTTTTCCCGGTCCCTGTGTGCCGTGTCATCCCGAATTTTGTATTTGCTCGATAAAGTGAACATTTTTTACCGTTCCCTGTGAGCCGTGTCATCCTGAATTTTGTCTTTCCTAATTCTATACATTACAAAATCACCGACACGGGATATCATTTAATGTTGTCTAAAGGGGGTTAAGAGAGCAGTTTCTTTCAAATGAAAAATGCTTTAATTAAGCAGATGTTTAAAGTATAATATATGAGAGAGGCAATCTTACAGGTTGTCGACGCTGTAAAATCCCCAGAGAGAGTGTTTTTGTAGCATCATGCTGTGACTCACACGATGACCCAAGGTCATCAGGAGCAGCAAACTAAGCCTATCTCCGTCTCAATGGTAGCGCAGCTTGCGAGTTAAATATGCAAATCTGCAAATAACTCTAAGGATATTCAAGATATTCAAGAAATTTTTTTTCGTAAACCTTTCCGGGGATACACCTCATAATATCCCAAAATTTCACGGCGATTGGATGTATGGTTTTGAATCCATAGAGGACACACACACACACAGACAGACAGACAGACAGACATTCATTTTTATATATATAGATATATATATGTAATATTATGTTGGATCCTGTCTGTGATAATATGTTGAGATCCTTATCTGTGATTAGGGATCCTGTCGACTAGCTGTAATAATGCGTTGAGGTTTGGTAAGCCTGTTGTAGAACCTCGTCGACTCTCGCTATAAGTTGTGGCAACCGAGGGTCAAACCTGTAGTAACCGCGAGGGACAGTCAGGGGTGGAGAGTTTTCCAGTACCTCGCTGCACCTTGTAGGACCTTTAACAGTTCTCCCAAAGTACAGGCAGTCGTGGTCGAGGCAGAGTGGAAAACTGGGGAATGTCCACACACACAAAACGAAGAGACACAGTTGAAAGAAAGTTCCTTGAATAGATAAAAAGCGAGCCAAAAGCTAAGATGGAGATCGAGAAGTTTTCTTACTGTTTTACATCGTCGATGAGTTGGTGACAACCGGCGAGGGGTGACGCTGATGGGGAACTGAACTAGAACTGGCTGTTGCTACGCGGCCTTTTTATACGACCGCTCTGACTAAGAGAATTGGGTCATACACGTGTCACACGTGTCTCTGTTACTCGAGAATGGCGCCAGGCTGGCGGCTAACAATCTATCTTTAGAAGTTACTTTGTAAATCTCTCTCTGGCTCTTAACTCAGCTTTTAATCTATTATATAGTTTTTTATTTATTCATCCTCAGTACATTACATTTGGTGATGCAAGGAGACATGTCAATTATGCGTATAATTAGTTGTAGTTTATAATTAGTTCTATATACAACATGACAAGCTTGTTATACGTATTACATAATATAGGGTTATTGGTTTAAATTATCATAGATGGGCCCCGTGAGTGAAAGGGTTTATCCGGGTTTAAGCGGGTAAAGCCTCTCTAACACAGGTAAGTAATTAGAATTTATTTTAATTAATTAAAACTGTGAGGGAAAAAGGCTATAACAAGATGTTTATTTGGCTATATCTGAAAATTATAAAAATAAAACTTATGTTTAATTTAAAAGTTATGATATTCATTATAAAAGAGAACTGTAGATAAAACCTTTGTTTGCTAAAAATAATGATGATAAAAAATGATGTTCTAAAAGATTGTTGGCGGGCGTTGGAAAGGGTTAGGGGTTGAAGAATATGCAATTGTAAGTGTTGCACAGACAATCAAATACTGAGATCCAGGTGCAAAGCGAGGATATAGACTTGTGCGTCTTCCTTGGCAATGTTTCACCTGTGATCCTGTATAAGGTTACAGTGCTTTGTCACAATTGTAAGGTTATTGGTTGAAAAGTTGTTGAAGAAAATAATTAATATGCTTGAAAGGGGTGGTAGAGCCATGCGATAAGTAGAATTGTTGTAGCGACAGTAGGGTCTGACTTGACTTGAAATCAAAGGTTGATTGTGGTCCGCTAGAGCTAAAAAAAATTGAAAGTTGAAAAAGTGAACGCTTTGTGCATGCGTTGGTGATGTGCTCTGCGGATGATTGAAATAAACTTTTGAAACGTGTTCAGACCAAAAAGTCGAGACTTGTACTTCTGGGGAACGGTGTTTTCAAAGAGTTTGTTGATTTACGAAATCAAAAGAAAAATTGTCAAGCAGTACTGTCGTTTCTCTACGTTGATGTGAAGCAATGGCGGAGAGAAAGATAGTAGTGTAAAGTACACTGAAGTGGTTAGAGAAATAGATTGTTGTAAACGATTGTTGTATATGCCCGATAGTTGATGATAAACAAACATTGTCATATAATAAAGTATTTAAACAAAAATATAGTGAATAAAAAGATAGAAATATGATTGCGGATAAAAAAAATATAAGTGGATAAGATCAAACATGTACTATATTAAAGATATAATAATTATTTAGTAATATATAAAAGATATAATAATGAATTAAAAATGATTATTGAAAGAATTAAATGTTTTGCCATACTAAAATAATATCATGAAGAATAAAATTGTTAAAATAAAGTTGTTAACATAATGTTGGAATAAAAATTTGATTATAATTGAAAAGTAAAAAAAAAAAATAAAAATAAAAATAATTATTCAAGATTTTATACAAAAAAAATATAATATAATTAAAGGTTATTAATGATTAGATAAACAAATGGAGCAAAAAATGTCTCTTTTGAAGAAAAGTTAAAAGAAAACAAAAAATATTCGTTCCTGAAAAAAAAAGAAAGGAACATATTCACACAATGTCTAGGTGTAGGTCCAAGATTATTGGTGTCTTTAGTTTGACCTATGGGGAGGCAATGTGATCCTATGTCGCTTTGGTCTGGTCTGAGAAGTTGGTCTAAGCCAGATCTTCCCGATTATATTATGTGAGACCAGACGGGGAGCGATCTTGATTCTTAAAATTGGATGGTAATGACGAAGATGATTGTAATATATAACAATAAAGGGTTAACATCATAAAAGATGGCGTTCTAGTTTAGAAAAAAATATTCCATACTGGGCGTGAAAATAATGTAAAAGTTGTAAAACACACAATGATAATTGAAGATATAAAGTGTTATAATATTTCAATATTAAAGTTCAAATTAATAAGTAAATTGGGTAATTATTGGTAAGTCAATTAGTTTTAGGTGCTGCAATCTATCCATTCTGCGAGCTGGATCACGAGTCAGGTACAGGCGAACTGGGCTAGTCGGCGGTGGAAAACTGAAATTGGAGAGGTCAACATGGCGGCTGCAGCTGGTGTTTATTATTGTTGGCGATGTGGTGAATCATCCTGCTGGCTAGAGAAAAATCTCTCAGCACAGTGGTACTTGTCTATTTGAAAATATAGTTTTCTCGGTGTTCGTAAGTGTTGTGTCTCGACGTTGTTGCGGACTTATTAAAAAATGTTATTCAATGATGTCAGGTTTAGATGTGAATAAAAGTGCGACTTCAACGTAGACACGCTTTGGTGAGGTGTCACAGGCATGAAGGCGTCTTGGGCCTGTTAAGTGAGAAAATTGTTGTGGTGCGCTGTGTAACACTAGTGGGTGTTGTATGGAAAGGTGTCACGTGAAATCTTTGTTCTTGGTACAGCATCTAACTAGTTTCCGAAAAATAACAAATTTATTAGTCATGGGTGGTGGTTGTACAAAACACATCGAGAATTTTCAGATTGTTATAGAGGTGGCATGTTTATCGTGAAATCTTTGTGTTCGCGACGATATGGAGCTCGTGTGGCTCGAAATTGGACGTGTTGTTAAATCGCGCGTTAAAATGGTGGCCAATTGGAGAAAGTGATGTGGTAATGTGTTGAAGTTCGTTCCGAGAGATGTGTGAATTATTAATAATTATGCATGTAAAAAGAAAAGGACGAGGGAGTGTAGCTATGCTGGAATTTTTAACTTGTTTTGGGGAAGGACAGTTACATTTCTAGTTGTGCTTTTGAAGATATTGTATCTTTCGATTTTTGTATTAAAAAAAATGCGTTTCATCTATGTTTATTAAAATTTGAATATACTTTTTAAATCGTTGATTATGTTAGTGCGAAAATTATACTTGTAAAAGGGCAATGGCATGATAGTGACTTAATTTGAATGGGGCGTGTACATAAAATAGTGAACATAACAATGATTTTTGCAAAGTTTTGTGTATTTAAGTAAGACATTGGTGTTTTTTTGGTATAAAAATAAGGTATTAAGAGAAACACACAAATAAGTTTAGAATTATGATTCGAGTAATTTAAATATAATATGAGTTTTTTAATGTAAAATTGAAAGTAATGAATTAAAATTTAAAAGTTGCTTAAAATAAAGTAAAAAATGATAAATGAGGGTGTACAATATTTAAAATTTGAATTGAAATGCTATAAAAATGGTAAAATTTGATTTAAAAATAATTACAGTAAAAATAAACATTATATTTATGGAAAATCAAGTTGTTAGCATGAAGAGAGAGTTAAGTAGATTTTTTAAAAACTCACAGTTTTTATGATTGTTCAGTCAGGAGACTTGGTCTTTGGTTGTTGTCCTGATGACGTGGAAGGCGTCCCATGTAGAGCTTGTAGAAGCTTGTGACTTCTGTTTGGCGATGGTGGCATGTCGTCTGGATGGTTGTGTTGTAAGGTCGAAGGTGGGTAACTTCTCACCGGCTTATTTTGCGGGATGTTCGGCTGTGTCGTTGGGGGGAAGATTGCTTGGTCGTTTTGTTGGAATGGCGTGCTTGTTCCTCCATCTTGCTTCTTGGCTCTTTTATCTATCTGGACAGTCTTTTTACCTTCTTCGTTGTGGTCTCCTTCGTTGTGGTAATCCTGTCGACTATCTGTAATATTGTGTTGGAGTTCTGGTTGACTCTCTGTGATAATATGTTGAGATCCTTATCTGTGATTAGGGATCCTGTCGACTAGCTGTAATAATGCGTTGAGGTTTGGTAAGCCTGTTGTAGAACCTCGTCGACTCTCGCTATAAGTTGTGGCAACCGAGGGTCAAACCTGTAGTAACCGCGAGGGACAGTCAGGGGTGGAGAGTTTTCCAGTACCTCGCTGCACCTTGTAGGACCTTTAACAGTTCTCCCAAAGTACAGGCAGTCGTGGTCGAGGCAGAGTGGAAAACTGGGGAATGTCCACACACACAAAACGAAGAGACACAGTTGAAAGAAAGTTCCTTGAATAGATAAAAAGCGAGCCAAAAGCTAAGATGGAGATCGAGAAGTTTTCTTACTGTTTTACATCGTCGATGAGTTGGTGACAACCGGCGAGGGGTGACGCTGATGGGGAACTGAACTAGAACTGGCTGTTGCTACGCGGCCTTTTTATACGACCGCTCTGACTAAGAGAATTGGGTCATACACGTGTCACACGTGTCTCTGTTACTCGAGAATGGCGCCAGGCTGGCGGCTAACAATCTATCTTTAGAAGTTACTTTGTAAATCTCTCTCTGGCTCTTAACTCAGCTTTTAATCTATTATATAGTTTTTTATTTATTCATCCTCAGTACATTACATTTGGTGATGCAAGGAGACATGTCAATTATGCGTATAATTAGTTGTAGTTTATAATTAGTTCTATATACAACATGACAAGCTTGTTATACGTATTACATAATATAGGGTTATTGGTTTAAATTATCATATATATATATATTAATGCTCAAATCGCATTTTTCCTTTTATATATCTTTCTTTTAATATATGCAACATCGTTTAAGTTTATTTCAAATTATTTATTTAAAACTAAAGATAAGAATCTATAAAACATTTGGAGGCGTTATAGAATTGTTTCTCTAGGCCACCAATTTCCATCTTTGTGAACTCATTGAGACTTTCTAGTTAGTTCAACTTATTATTAACGCATTTTATAATATTAATTACAATATTCAATGTTGTATATGATCACTCAACTATATATTTTTATCCTTACTCATTAAAATTTATTTTAAAAAATTGGGCTAAACCTCAATTATAATCTGTTATTACCTCATTTTATTATTATTCATCATTGTAAGTTAGAAGGTTTATCCAATATTATTATTCTACAAGCCCATATTTTATTAGCTATAACCATAATTCTGAATCAATTTGAACACAAATTATTTCCTCCATTTAAATCACCTTATGCTTTCATCTACACTCATCATAAGCTAATTTTCATCACCCGGGGCATAAACTGTAGTAACATATTTCAATATTTTTTTGAAAATAGATCAATCCATATATAACTCTATATATATAAATTAATTTGATCCAATATATGCCTTTTTAATTAAATATTTCAATATATACTAGAATTTTATATATGTATGATAATAATAAATAATGTAACAGCCTCAAAATATAGATAAACGTTCAAATGGCCAGTTTGACCATCATGTAATGACAAACAAGAAAATAAAGTTTTATTTTTACAGCCACAGCCTAGGTAGGGCAGGGATCGAATTTCGTCAAGAAAATTCATTTCTTTCCAGGAAACTTACAATAGGTTTTACGACCGCCACTGAACACCAACAGATCGTCTTTTCGTCTTATGTAGATCATACATTCCTCTACCTTGTCTGCTTTTTCGGCACAGGCCTCTCTCACCCAACCTGCCTCGTGTTGGTGTTAACCATTGACGCTGTACCACGAGGCTCATGACTGCAAGTATTTATATTACCATCTATATATATTGAAGTGGTGCAGCAAGGAAGAGGAAGGGAATAGGTGGGCAAGCCAAGAGAAGAAGGTATGCAGCCCCCCCCCCTCCAAGGAAGTGTTGATTAACAAAATTCCAGAGGAGGGGGCGGCAGACAGGGAGTCCAGCTGGTGTCGTCGTAGAGCAAGCAGCCGAGTTAGCGGCCGGCCTGCCGGGGGTTTATGCGCTGAGAAGACATGGCAGTCTGGGGGGAGAAGTCTGCCTGGTGACAACGGGACCTGCAGCAAGGAGAACGGCGGTGACGACAGACGCGGCAAGTTGGCGACGTGAAGTGGGCTCTGGGACCGTGTGGATCAACAAGAGGAACACGGTGCAAAGAAGGACGAGGAGGAACCTACCCGGGGTGAACATTGAAGGCAAGTTCATCTACTATGTCTAGTTACTAATATCCTTTTTAAAGCTCTGAGAATAAATCCATAGTACTAAGCTGTGTCCAAAACGAACCCACATTGTTTTCTCAGAAACCTTGCACGCAAACATCGACGGCTGAAAAGAGTCGTAACAATATATATCCTGGAATTTGTGATAGAGCACAAATACATATTGGCTATTGCCTCGTCTTCAAAATCATGTTCTTCATTATAGTTTATATGAAAATTCTAATAGTAAAATCTCATGCTTGAAATATTTTGGAAAAAGCAACCATATATCTATAGCCTAGAAAATTTTAAATTTTAAGTTTTAAAATAACCTGCGTAATATAGGATTTAGTAAAGGAGATCCACCTGAGTAGTGGATATCAGGAAGTCTTTGGGTAGTCTGCAGGGTAGGGCTCAGAGGTGGTGCAACGGAGCCTGGGAGGGAAGCGACGTCGTCGCGGAGAACCGGAGGGGACACGCACGACGATATATATATTTCTAATGTTTAAGAAAAAGGCATTCGTGCAACCGAAGTTGCTGATGGCTTTGCGCCATCTATCGGAATAAATTTATCGATCAGGATTTTTTAAAATGCATCTACCTGATCGAAGTACAATTCAGTTTTGTACTATTTTTCACCTTTCTATGTTTAGTAGTTCACATTTAAAGTTACATTGTTAAAATTCAGCGATGCATGATTGACAGTCCAACACGCACTTCTTGTGTATTTGCTCTTAGTGTGAAGTAAAGAGTGATGAACGTTTCACAGAACAATGATGCGGGGCTGGGTATAAAAACTACGAAGTGATGGTACGTTGTTTTCGATGATTTCCTGATACTTAAAATTTCCGAACTACGAATATGCATTCGTTTCTTCACGGAATAATATAAAATGGTTGGTAATGGTTCGAAATGCATTCGGTGAGACATGCCTAAAAAATCCGTAGGTAATGAATAGTACAACTGTTTCAAAAGTGGACGATCTCATTCCAAGATGATCCAAGAAAGAGTCAGAATCCTATAGAAAAGAAAAAAAACAAAAAATATATATTAGCACATACAAAAATTACAGAGAATTGACTAAAATGAAATAATGATAGCAGGAACTTTAGAAAATAACGAGTCTTTTATGGGTTTAGTTCATTCCAATATTAACGGCAATCTGAAATTGTCAAAGAAGTGCTCCAAATTTGTCCCTCTACATCTCACACTAGAACAGAAACAGAGACGCTGAGAAACATGTTAGGTCAAGCTTGAAATGAGGGTAGATTATAATGAATGGCTCAAGAAAGAAATAACTGCGGTTTATAGTTTTATGACCCGGAAAATTAATTTCAATCAAAATAATGGTGCAATAAAAAAAAAAAAAAAAAGCTCGGTTTTAAAGATCCAAACTCAAGGTTCTGTTGTGTACTTTTTTTTTATCATAAAGGGCTGTTCAACCATTGTTTGCTTCTGAAGGAAAACCAGCATATTTATATCGATGTCTTGCGGCGACTACGGGAACCATAAGGAAGAAACAACCCGAAAAATGGTCTTCTTATGATTGGGCTCTTCATCATGACAACGCCATACCTCACGCGGCTGTGGCAGTTTTGAAATTTGTGTGTGTGGCCAAGTTAAAAATTCATATTTTTCCTCAGGTCCCATACTTACCAGATTTTACCTCGAATTACTTGTTCCCAAACAGTAAATTAAATTATGAAAAAGGCATCTCCTTATCGTGCAACTGGAAGTTGCTGATGACTTGTGCCATCTATCGGAATAAATATCAACTATTCTCGTTGATTTTCAATTATTCGAGAATTAAATTCCAGTAAATTAAATGTCTTTTAAAGGGAAGCGATTACAGATACGAGAAGTAATAATAGAAATCGCTGATTTTCTTCAGTGGTCGGCTTTAGAAAAATCTCGGGAGATATTGGGTAGTGAGATGGCATATATTTTCAGAAGGTGATTATTTAAAATATTATAAATAAAGTGTTCTTGTGATCATGTATTATTTTTAATTTTAATATTTCCTGGAATTTTTAATAATATACCTTATATTCAGCATTAATGTCTATAAACTAATGAATAAAGAATCCATAGCACATAAAATTATATAAACTTTAAGCATTGTAACTGCTTAGGTAAATCAATTTTTATCTTTAGATATTGAGAGAGAAATAAAAATGAAAAACGCACACCGTTATTTATTCTTATTTATTTATTAATTATATTTACTAATATATAGTATTAATTCAAATATATTTATAAACTCATTTTTATATGAAAAATAAATAGCGGGTTAAATGTATTTATTTTTAATATAATACATAATAAATGTATAAATGTATAAATGCCTGAATTTTGAGTCTATTCTTTATGTATATTAAGAATTAAAGGATGATCTTTTCTGTTTGTAAATTATGTTGTGGTGATGTCATGTGACAATTTGCAGATTTAACATACTTCTGAGTTTGATAGAGATATAAGCAGGGATTGCGGTATATGACATTGGCATAATGCAAGCCCGCATGTTGCCGGTATCTCGACAGCTTGGTATCAAAATTTACAAAGTTCTTTGTGTTTTATTTATAGAGTCCCAAGATGTTCTGATCATATCCTCATGGCAATATTGAAATCAATTTGGACAACACATTACCAAACTATCAAATATTTCTTATTTATATATATATTTTTTGTATTTCATATGCCTAATTTCTTTTGATGCCTTCATATTTAAATCTTTAAAATGTTTAATGTATGGAAATTTTGGAAAATTTTGTTTTTAAAATGATAATTATTTCCTTTTTAAAAATACTACACAAGGGATGATACATTTCTTCAGATCTGGCTCATTTTTAAATCTATTTTTCTTTTTTGACTCTTGTTTTCTATCCTGGAATTTTTATCATTGATTCGCTATTCCCTTCTATATACCATACAACTATTTGACTTTAGAAAAATATCAGTGATTTTTAATTTTTGGATTTTAAAAGTTTTTTTTTTCTGATTTGTATCTTCATATACACAATTTACTATGTAAATTTAGCACTCCAGTCTTGCAGTCCAGGCGCAAGTAGAAGATGGATTTGCCATCCTCTGCACACCCATTCCTCCATTGTTGTATGATTAAATATCTTGGTAACATCCTTTCCTACAATAGTGTGGCTATTGGTAAATGACTTCCTGCAAATTAGAGTAAATCACTTGCAAGATACCACGCTTCATTAAAGTCTACTCCTATTTCAAAAAACGGCTCATTAAAAACAAGGTCTTATGAAAAATACGCTTTTGAAGGCGAGGCTTCATTTGAGACCGCGCCTTTTTAAGACCCACACTTTATTTAGGATTTCCCCTCCATAAAGATTACACCTTATTATAAAAATCACGCTTTACTAAAGATCAAGCCTCATAAAAGACTACGCCTTATTCAAAAACAAAAGCCTTTGTATATCCAACACCATATTAAAGACTAGGTGTTAATAGAGGCCATGAATCCATATATATACAGCTTTATTAAAGAGTACACATCTGATTAATGAGCATGCCTTATATACCAAATCTTATTTGAATCGACGCCTATTTAAAGCCACCCCTCATTATATACCATGCCTCATTAAAGATTACTCCTCATTGTACATCACTGAAGGCCTCATTGAAGGCCGCGAATTATTAAGGTATATGGCTTACTATATACCACACATCCAACTCATTAAAGACCATATATATAAACCTTTATTATCCATATATATAAATATATAAACGGCCTTTTACCTCTCTACAAAGAAAAACAACCCCAATGATAACCACGCCTTATTAAATTAATGTCTCATCATATGTGCCACGCCTTATTATATATAATACCTATTTATAGACACCACAACTTGTTGAAGACCTAACCTTATTTAAAAATGCCACGTCTTATCAAAGACTACACTCTATTGAAGAACATGCCCAAATAAAGACCATTACTTATCAAAGAGAAGTTTAATTTAAATTAAGAATCAAATCCCATTGAAGACCTTGCTTTATTACTGACCACGCCGCTTGAAATAAAAACCAAACCTTAATAAATACCAGGCCTCATTATAAACATAGGCAGCTATATCTCCATTTAATATACGGCCATATATTATTTTATGAATTTATATGAAAGTACATCATCTAACAATAGCCATGACTTTACAGAGACTCTATGACTAGCGTTAAACAAGACTTTACAGAAGCCTTACGTAGACCTTATAGAAGCCTGATGCTTTTCCTTTAATCTTGTTTCAACACGGATCATCCTGTGGCTAGAGACATGGAAGATGAAATAAGAATAGACACAGAGAGATGCCTAGTGATTTTATTATTGAATATCAATATTTATATTCGGGTAAGAATATAAGAAGAAATACGTTACTTTTTGAATAAATACAATTGATGTTATATATTGAAATGTGCATTTTGATCCAAAAATATAGCTGATACTTGATGTGAGTTTATCAATCTAATAGTAGGACTGCTCTGGAATCCATACTTTCATTTCTATAATGGTCAATACCTTAATCGTACTCTGTCGGTCTATATGTCTCAACGCCTAAACCCTTTTACTTCAAGGATAGCATGTAATTGATGTAACCCACAATTATTCTTTTCTTTTATATTTATTTTATTTCATATGTTCTTCTTGTGTCACACCCTATAAAGAACACCCATATTAAAAAATTCTCAATTGTACATTTGAATATAATTTGCTATTGCATATTTTCAATTCATTTCTTTCTTGTTTATATATCTGTTGGGTCAGTTTTTTCCATTAAACAAAACCCAACAAAGATGTAAACATTCATTTACATCATATAAACATATATATACGCAGTGTCTCGCCGAAGTGTTTGTTGCCTAGGTGGAAAACTCCCAACGATGGCCGACGATGCTCTAAAGGCCCCCTTCCCTGACGCAGGGCCTCTCTTGGAAGGATGTGCAAAGGGCAGACACGTGAAGACACGGGTGACATCCAGAGACATCCGTGCTGAGAACTGCTGTACCATGTGTACATATATTACTGTACCATATGTACATATATTCCCCTCATTTCCTTTTGGTAGTAGGTGACCTAAGAAAAACATTGTGTCATGTAAACATGTAAATCAATAATTTTTATATACTCGGGATATATATATATATCTTAATTAATTCCTAAAGGAATTAAATTTTAGGGATTAATTTGTTTTATCCAATATACAATTTTCTTTCTCGCGCGGCAACAGGGGAAATTGGGGGGCGTGGTCATGGGGGACGTGCGTGTTTTCTTCCGACGAATGGAGATGCCCATCGATCACGTGGGTGTTTGCTCTTGACGAATCAAAATGCCAGCCAATAATAACTTTGGCATGATCAACGAATGGAAATGAAGAAAGACTAGTATAAAAGGGCCCGTTTTTGACTAAAAAGAGAGCAGATCAGAGAGAGAGCCGCTCAGTGACAGTAGAGAATTTATCCAGTCGACCCCGAGACGTGAAGGAGACCAGTCCGTGCCGCCGCTTTCCCGAGAGAAGGTAAGCACGCCATTATGGCCCAACTCCCTTTCATAGTTTTCAATTAGAAACAGATCTATTTAGATTTTGAATGGGCCCAAAAAGGGCTTTAGATGATATTTTAAAGTAAGGTTAGTATTTTTAGTACCTTATCCCGTTAGAATAGATGGGGATCTATGTTTTTTTTTTTTTATGCAACGAAGAATTTATAACCTTAAGTCACCTCTACCAAATTACTATGTAAATAGCATGCCCCGCTAGTATAAGATGTCCCAGAAAATTTTTTATTCTTGCTTAATAAATAGCTACATATACATTTTCTTAGTCAAAGAGTTTCGTTTCCTTCTTTATACAATTTCATTCCCTGGTTTTATGGTAATACCCCCACCTTATTATAAAATCCCATTTTTTGTGTGGACTACCAACTCTGATGTAATAGAGTTGCGTACTGTGTACTTGCTGTGGCATGCTGACACAGCAACAGTTGCATAAATACGACTTTATCATGGCCGTTTTGAGGGTATATATATATATATATCTGTTAGGTTTTAATAAATACTTGTATCCTCATGTGAAGAATCTGCCTTTCCCCATTGTCTGATCAAGATATAGTATGATTCTTACCTATTTGAAGAGAATGTTGTTAATAATCAAGTCTCCATAAATTGCCGGTCATATACATCGTTGTAAGTGTCTGTGTTTCAGCGTGTTGCATCATATCTACTTTATATTGTTCATTGATTTAAAATTAATAAGATACATGTTGTCTTAAAACTCATTAGGTTGTTCTCTTTACGGCTTTATTGAAGACCCAGGTTTTAGATATATTACGATTATTAATGACAATAGCATAAGTCTATAGTATGTTTGTCTCTTATAACCTATCTGTTAGATTCCGGAATAATCTCTATAAAACGGGGTCCTTCACATATATCCAGATGGTAACTTACTTGTTGCACTTTATTGAACCTTTATTATAAAATTGGGAATCAAATGATATCCGCACGTTTGATCAGATTTTCTACTAGAAGTCTGAACTTGGTACTTATGATATCTACTTTGAAATATTGATTTTAACTTACTGTACTTCAATAGAAATATTAATTTGGTCTTCTATATTCAGGATTTTAGTCTCTAATAGTAACATGTTCATCTTTCTGAGATTTTCCAAAATCGTTGAATGATCTCAAAAGGACGGGACACAAAGAGATGGGTGCGTCACGGTCCGTTGGACTGTAGGGGCGGTAAAATGAATGGCAGTTCCATTCCAGCGTCTATCTTTATGATGGGAGAGCCGTCCACTATTAAGTGTATAGTTTGCTTGTCCTTTATTTATTAGATTTTTGGTGTAATCTTCATAAATAGAGTTCTTCCCATATATCCAGATGGTAACATACTTATCGCATCTTGTTGAGTCTTTATTATAAAAATTAGGATTAATGTATACCTGCATGTGCGGTCAGATTTTCCACCAATGGAGTATGAATCTGGTACTTCATGATATTTGGTCTAAAATATTGATTTCCACTTGTTATACTTCAACAGGAGTGTTAATTAAGTCTTCTATATTCAGGATTTTAGTCTCTAATAGTAACATGTTCATCTTTCTGAGATTTTACAAAATCGTTGAATGATCTCAAAAGGACGGGACACAAAGAGATGGGTGCGTCACGGTCCGTTGGACTGTAGGGGCGGTAAAATGAATGGCAGTTCCATTCCAGCGTCTATCTTTATGATGGGAGAGCCGTCCACTATTAAGTGTATAGTTTGCTTGTCCTTTATTTATTAGATTTTTGGTGTAATCTTCATAAATAGAGTTCTTCCCATATATCCAGACTGAAGAATCAGTCATATATATGATAAGATTATTCTTACTGCAATGTTCAAATAAATCTCAGGCCCTTTAAGGGTATAACATCAATTTATATCGTCTATTTTTAGATAATATTGAAATGATATCAAAGTTATCTTCTCTCTGATATCAAGAACATTTTTCTTCAACAATGAAAAAATAACGTTCATTCTTTGAACAAGTAATAGAATTTGACAAAGGTTTTGTGATATCTTCATAACCTGAGAAATAGGAAAGATCTACATACTAAGAAGAGTGGTATGCTCCATTTTCTCGATTTCTGCTGCGATTCTTTTTCTCTTCTGGCAGTGAAGCCCTCGCTTCTGATTCTTCTTCTCAAGTTGAAGAGCCTCTTCGTGTTATTTTTCTTTCTTGATACTCTCAAGTTTGTTAATGGCCGAATTCACTATCCAGATGTGATAGAAAGTGGAATCTGGGAGCCATTGATCTGGTGATGGGACAGGAGGAGGGCAATCAGGGAATTCTTTGCCAGAGACAGAGAGGCAATCCTTTTGAATGGTAACGCCTTTCTTTTTTTGAAGTGGCTGATGTTTGCGAGCCTCGCGCTTTTCGCTTTTTTTTGCTAACTTTAGGTTTGCTTATGCATTTGCCCATATTGCTTTATAATTTATAATCAACAATAGATAATACCCTTTTCTATATTATTTTAAAATATATATATATTTGTAATTAACGAAACCCTCTTCTCTCTACTACAAGCCTGTTATTTCCATGCTAATTTATTGCCAGAACTATAGAGATTCAAATGAATTGCAACCAACCTTTGATTTGAAACTGTAGACGAAATATATATACGTATAAGTCTATAGGTTTAGACTAAATATTGTCAAATTTTCACCGGATATGATATCTTGATATATATATATATATTTTACCAGTGTATATATATATCTGAAGGTTTCAATAAAGCCAATAGTTATTTCTCTGTTTCTGATGTTTTTTCCTCTTCCTACCCTCTTGCCACGGAAAACCCATGGTGAAACAAGTTTAAATGAGCAACTTCAGTCCATCTAAAGCTATTGAATATATATATAATATATTATATAAACAGATTGAGAGAAAGGTGCAAGTTTTAAAATATTTTCTATTAGGTAATATTGGGTGTATTGCCTTTTTTCATACTGTCTCTACCACGCTTCATTAGATTCCTCGCCTGATTAAGTACTGCGCCTTTTTAAAATCCACTCCTCATTACATTTCAGGGTTTATTAAAACCACGGATTACTACATTCATCACTATTTTAACAAACACTCTTATCAATAAATAGACACGCCTCATTAAAGACCACGATTCATTAAGGAGCACATCTTGTTTAAGATTATATATCATTGAATTCAACGCCTCATTAAAGACCATGATTCATCAAATAGCGCATCTAGTTAAAGAACATGCCTCATTCAAAATCACAACTTATTAAAACCTATTCGACATACAAATCACAACCTATTGAAAATATTTTATTATGCTTTATTAAATATAACACTTTTATAATGTCTACGTCTAAATAGATACCACGCCGCATAGAATACACTACTTTTAAAAGGTCATATAACATTAAAAGTCCATTTTTTATTAAATTTATATCACCTTATTAACGGTAACGTGCCATTGGAAGCCACCCCTTATTAAAAAGACCACATATTATAGAAACAGGCATTCATTAAAATCAATTTGTCATCAGAGCCACTATCGCTCTAAATTGTGAAGCGTTGACCATAGCTGCTATTCCATTGTTTGATCCAAAGTAGCCATTAGTTGTACAATTCACATGGATATACCACGCCTCATTAGAGACCACACCCTTTTAAAATCCCCACACATTATTTTCCAGGCTTTATTAAGAACTACATGTTATTATATACCATGCTTCACGTATTTATAAAGACCATGCTTTATTAGCAGTAACGCCTGATTGAGATGAAGACTGCATCTTATTATTATATACTACTTAAAACTCTTTTATTACGCACCATACTTTATTATTAGTGTTTAGCAATACCTTTATATGGCCTGAAGTTGTTCATTTTAACTTGTTTCAGCATGAGTTTGCCGTGGTCAGAGGGTAGAAAGAGGAAATAACAACAGAATAAGAGAGATAACAATTACTTTATTGGATGACCCTTCAGAATATATATACAGAGGGTGTTCACATTTATAGGAAACAAGTTTTATTATAAAATATTAAAAATTAACACCATATTTGAAATTTTTCAAATGTTCTATTTGAAAGCCTTTTTGTTTATTTACAGAACGGCACCTGATTTTCCACGATAGCAGACACTTTCCAGATCTGATTTTACCTATTTGGACATAATTAAAATATGCAAACAAGATGATATTCAATATTTCTAAAAAAAGGTATTTATAATATTATTCACGACAAAAACATCAAGTTTTTATTCAAAGCACCTACGGAGAAATGGACAAAAGATTATCACCCTATATCTGTGAGAACTCCTGCAACTGTCAAAAAAGTGAAAAAATATATTATAAAAGAAAATCCTATTCACCAAAAAGATATAGCCAAATTAATAGGAACATCAGTGTGTGTGTGTGTGTGTGTGTGTGTGGTGTGTGTGTCAACAATAAAAATATAATAATAAATAAAGATTTAGGCCTAAAAGCTACAAAACACATGCGGTTCACAAATTGTTCCAGAGCCATTATTCGTTAGCGACACACTATCAGCAGATATTTTTATGAAAATTTATTGGCTGCTGATAGATGGAAATTTATTGTTACCTATGACGAAGCATGGGTATATTTAACCGATTGCGACAGAAAAAGAGCTATATTCTATCAAAAAAGGTTTTTCCAATTTGGTTGAAGGAATGTGCCGAAAGTTACCCCAAAGGATTTATGGTGGCATGCGGTATATCATATGAAGGATATTTAAAAATAAAAAAAAGTTGAAAGAAATGCCAAAATGAACTCGGAGTACTATCAAAACAACATTTTAGAACCTATATTTTTAAATGATATTACCTCTATCTATGGAAAACAGAGCAACAAAGTCTGGTTTCACCATGATAACGACACAAGTCATGCCTCATCTTCAACCCAAGCTTATTTGGAAGATCTAAGGCAAAGAACAGGAATCAACACTATTCCAAAGAACAGAATCCCTGTAAAATCTCCTGATTTAGCCCCGAGGATTTTTGCATTTTTGGATGCCTCAAAAGAGCACTTGTAAATAGACACCCTAGGACAATTGAAGGTCTCTGGAAAGTGGTAAAGGAAGAATGGGATCTTTTGAGTATGATCATGATCATAAAGTGTCTGCTATCGTGGAAAATCAGGTGCCGTTCTGTAAATAAACAAAAAGGCTTTCAAATAGAACATTTGAAAAATTTCAAATATGGTGTTAATTTTTATATTTTATAATAAAACTTGTTTCCTATAAGTGTGAACACTCTCTGTACATTGGTAAAATATAATAGGAATTTTATGTTTGCTGAATCGTACATCTAATACTCTAGCTTGAATATCCCTGTTTGGTACAGATATTTAGTTAATTCTTGCTGAAGTTATCAATCTATGATATATTATATAAGCTTTTTTTTGCTTATCCCTAGTATACGTGGTACAGGCCATGATAATCATGGTGGGTAGAAGTAGGCGACTAATTTTAATGTAAGTGCCCCACATATCTACACGTGTGAAAAGCAGTTCGACTCTGCGCTTACAAACATTTTTTTTTTAGTAACTTACTTTTTCATATTGTAGTTAACAGAATTGAAATTTGGTGTTTGAGAAGATCACACAAACATTCACATTAAAATAGTTTTATGTATCAATGAAGAATTCGCGATTATATTTTGTAATTAATATATAACTATAATTTGGCTTATATATATTTATTTAACATTTTTATTTTACTTGGATTATGTTTGCCTTATTAAACCTTTGGCAGAACAAAGTTTTGAGATAGGTCACCCCAAGACCCCCCCTTCATCCAGAAATATTCAATCATAAAATAACTAAATTTGAACCAAATAAAAAAGAAAATACTTTTTGAAAATATCAAAAAATATTTTCAAAAGTTCGCTAGTCAATCGAAATTCGAAGTGTCCTCTAATCTTTTTGCTGGGATGAATGGTCGAGAAGGTACAAGCAACAACATTTCCGACAAATAAAAAATTAATGTTATTTTTAAACCATCACAAATCAGATATTATTTATATTCTATAAAATCCCAGTTGTTTCACAGTTCCGCACAACATCAAGTTCTTTTTTAACATCTAGGATACATTATTAATCATCAACTTATTCATCATTTGTCAAGGATATACAAGACTAGACGAATGACCCGGGCAATGCCCGGGTTTACCCGATTAAATGTTTTATTCAAACACTATTCGTTACAATTATAAATTGGCGCCGTGGATGTCACTCTTGTGAAACGTCCCGCTCCAAACTTTACAGTCAGATTAGTTACGATATAAATCTTCAAATCGAGCGAGCGTCTATAAATATTTCGATTTAGATCAAGTATTCTAATTAGTAAGCGAACTATTATTAATAAAATTTTGAAAAGATTTCGATTTTAAACGTATTCATAACCTTGATAGAGGGCGCTGTTCGTGAGCTAAGTAGAATAATTTTAATATATAGTTTTAATATTTAATTTATATATAATTTATGAACGGAAAAATATGTCCAGGGTAGCCTAGTGGTCATGGCATCTGCCCGGTAAGCGGAAGGTCGTGGGTTCGATTCCCATCCCTTGACACTTTTTTTATTTTATCCATTCTGACCAAAATCTATCCGTGAACTTCACACAGTGAACTACACACAGACAGAATAAGGCAATTATATAAGTAGATAATAATTATCATTAGAAAATGATAATGATCATAATGATGATGCGCGCGTTGATGACCAAAATCTATCCGTGAACTTCACACAGTGAACTTCACACAGACAGAATAAGGCAATTATATAAGTAGATATTATAATAATAATTATCATTAGATAATGATCATAATGATGATGCGCGCGTTGATGACCAAAATCTATCCGTGAACTTCACACAGACAGAATAAGGCAATTATATAAGTAGATTACCACTTAATTTGAATTCTCATTCATATCAAGATATTTCAGAAAATATTTGTTAAGTGCGATCTATGCGATATTTCCCAAATACGTCTTTAATTATAGTTTTGACATAAGTAGATTCGTCATGTAGATTAATGTAGGAAAACTACTGGGGATGTGAATCACTGATGAGCCAAACTCATATTTTCAGTATAGGCAGTAGTGAATTGTTCGATAAAAATTTTAAAAAGATCTAAATCATTTGAATTCTCTCTTATTATGGATGATAAAAAGTGTTCACAAATTTGGTTTGACATAATCCAGAAAAAAATTCCAGCCCTCTCCAAATTAATTTCCACACACAAATAGTATAACAATTGTGATTTGAAATTATACAAAGTGATACCATACAAAAAAAAATGGGAACCTGTTTAGGTAAAAAACGAAAAAGCGCAAATAAGGAGGGTGCAACCCATCTTCAAGAGCGACCCCCAGTACGGAAGGGCGTTTCCTTCCACAAGGAAATATATGTTCAGCCATTCCACCCAGCTGAAGCGCCAGTAGCCCTGAAGAGAAGGCCAGTTGACCATATTAGGGAAGATATACTTTTCCATCCGGGAAAGACCTTTCCTATATCTTTGGCCCCGCAGAATACACCAATTGCCAAGATGCCGAATTCCCCCTTCTTCACCAGGGCAATCCTCGAAAGGGTGGCAAGAGCACTCGAGCAAGTGCATCAGGCTCAAAAGCAAGAAGCAGCCTTGCGGATGAAGAAGAAGGCATTGAAGAAGGCTCTTCACCACAAGAAAATCCTGGAGAGCGCTTCAGAAATTGAGGAGATGGAGTTGGAGGACATTTCTTCAACATGTATGAATCTTACTGCATTTATCTTACTCTTATTTGATTGAGGATCTCCTTATCTTAAATTCAGAATTCAGAGTTGAAATAACCATTCTTTGTTATTTGTTTATTGTTAGATAAATACTCTCTGAATATCAAATTGCGAGATTCACTAAAAACATAGATTTTTGATTACTTATGATAACAAAGTGTCCTCAAATATATAATACGTAGTTATATATATATATATATATATATATATATAGTGTAGAAACTATATAACAAAATTATAACAGTGATTATAATTTTAAAACTTAAGGAGCAAACTGATAATAATGATAACTTATATCAATTAGATTTGATTAGATTAGCAAGCTAAATCTAAATTAATTATAATAATAAATAGTTATTTAATTTTATAGTCCATTTTTGTATTAAGATTATCTTCACTATTATGATCATTTAAATTCAAATTATAAAATTTGTAAAATGTTATTAATTTGTAGATAGAGAGAGAAAAAAAAATTCTTTACTTCTAATACATCCTCAAGTTAATTATATATTTATAATTAATAACAATAAAAATTAACAACGTAACGTCTATTACATCGGCTTTTACACGTCATTTAGACATTGGACGCCGCGGTCGAGGTAGGTTTACAGTTTAAATTTGTTAACACTTGTATCTGTTATATATGTTCATTTAAATATATCACTGAAACAACTTAATATTAACACATAAAATCCGGTTTAAAAGAGATCTATGACATAATAAAGAAGGGGTGAAATGTCGTTGGACTTTTATCTGAAGATCCCCGGTCCAGCAGATCTCTTTTTCCAATTTATTTCAATTTAAAGTTTTTTATGTATGTCTGGTCTACCATTAGGGTTTCAAAACATAATATCCAAACTTATAACAAATGTTAATTCATACTATAGATATATTACTAAATACAACTATTTATAATCATATTATAAAATAAAAAAAACCTTTAAAAATCTTTAAAAAAAAAAAGGATAAAATATAAAATTATAAAAATATATATATATATACTAACAATCTTATCTACCTTCTTTACAAAACTTTTTTTTTTTCCTTATTATTAGTTTGATTAAAAGTGCATGGTTCTATCTTTCTCTCTTTTTTCTAACTATTATATATATTCTCTCTTCGATTATTCTATATATAGGATTAGAGTATGTCTAAATGACGTGTAAAAGCCGATGTAATAGACGTTACGTTGTTAATTTTTTTTTCTCTCTCTATCTACAAATTAATAACATTTTACAAATTTTATAATTTGAATTTAAATGACCATAATAGTGAAGATAATCTTAATACAAAAATGGACTATAAAATTAAATAACTATTTATTATTATATATATATATATATATATATATAGTGTAAAAACTATATAACAAAAATATAACAGTGATTCCACATTTAAAAGTATGTCTAAATGACGTGTAAAAGCCGATGCAAAAGACGTTACGTTGTTAAATTTTATTGTTATTAATTATAAATATATAATTAATTGAATGATGTGTAAGAAGTAAAGGATTTTTTTTTCTCTCTCTCTACTAAATAATAACAATTTACAAATTTTATAATTTGAATTTGAATAATCAAAATAATAAAGATAATTTTAATACAAAACTAAACTATAAAACTAAACAACTATTTATTTATATATATATGTTAACACACAATGGTATTAAGTACTATAAAAATCTTCATGAATATAAAATACAATTCTTATTGTTATATTCTCAATCTGAGGAATTAAATCACTACAGAATTTTAATGCTAATATAATTAAAATAAATATTTATAATCTATTTTAAGAATTTAAACTGTGATACTATCGTTTTCAAATATTGATTTGTTAACATACATGGATTTTATTGTAGAGATTTAACAGTTTTTTTTTTGTGATATAGATAAAGGTCAAATTTGTTGGTTTTAAAATTTGTGGGAAAAAAGCCTAATAGTATAATGGTCATTTCAATATGGTTTAACTATTTACCTCTTTAATTTGAAGTTTTTCTTATAATTAAAATTTAACTATAAATATATTTATACATTTTTTGTGTATTTACAGAAGCGCCCAAATCGCCAACATCGAACCAGGGGAAAAATAGATGCCACCTTATCATCAGTAGAACGATAGGTACAATTATTCTATCTTTTAAGCTGTGCACATGATAACCTGATGAATCAAATAATTTCAATTGATAGATGATATGTTTTCAGCTGATCATATAAATTAAGTAATGTTTAACTAATTTCTAAATAAAGTTTGATTTTAATTTTATTTATCAAATTCAGATATTTTATTTCATTCAAATATTTTGAACCATGTAATATATATATAAAAATATTAAGTACAACAAATACAAATTCAAGTGAATGTGTGAATATTGCAACTATATCATTGTCCAAAATATTATTTTTCAAATAATGACCCAGTTTTTTTGCTAGGACTTGTTAGATGAAAATATTCGCCTTAGCCTTTTAGTTAATTATAAATTTAAAAAAACTATTATCAAAAATATGTGTTGAAAAAACTTTTTAGTGATAAAGCGCTTACTTAGTCTATAAAAAATATCTTTTGTTTGAGCGTATCAATCATTAATTTTTTCAGGGATTTTTTTCTTGTAATTTTATGATATATTATATATTTGAAAATTGTAAAATAATTACATATTGAATAAACTTTTGTGTTTCAGGACATCAG
Organism: Cordylochernes scorpioides; assembly: GCA_030710605.1. Lineage (NCBI taxonomy): Eukaryota > Metazoa > Arthropoda > Arachnida > Pseudoscorpiones > Chernetidae > Cordylochernes > Cordylochernes scorpioides. The sequence goes on from CP092869.1 coordinate 59,968,687, forward strand.
GATCCGGTTCCTCCAAATACCTTTTGTATATAGTTCTTATTCTCTATTTTCTAATTCATATTTTTTCATTTTTTTACTTTCTCATTGGCAAATATATATTCTCAAAATTTTTTATTTATTTATTTATTATCTATATATAACTACATTTTATAATAACTACATTTATTTACATCCTTGCTCAAGCCTGCGTGTTCATAGTTGGTGCAGGGGAAACTTGGAATTTTAATCCCTCAAGTTTTAATAAACTTTTGTTTACTTATAGATCTCGGTGATATTTTGTGGGTGTTACGCGCTTCGGGTTGGGAGCCTTTCTGGGGGAGAGGTAGGTGGAACTGGGCCCTCCACCCTCGTAGAACCTCAGCTAAGTTGTTGGAAAGGAATAAAGTTTACAGTTGTTTGAAAGTGTGTGTGTGTGTGTGTCATTGTGATATCAATATTTACCTCAAAATAATAGTTAACATACTTTATGTACATAACTGTAACTCTCTTTCGGCAATGAAGAATCTTTAATTTTTCATATCAAATGTTTTTTGAAATTTTCAAACTGAATTTGTGAGTTATAAATATAAAAAAAATGGAAATTCATGTATCTATATTCAGGCTATAACTAATTTGGAGAAATAGTTCACTAAACATTTTCAAAATGAAGGTTTTGAAAAATTAATATAATTATTAAAATGTGAATCAAGGACTTTTCTAAATTTTACAAATTGAAGCGCTATATCATATTATTTTATGGAAGTTTTAAAATATAAAATTTGACCAAATTAAAATATATATATATATATATATTTTTTCAAACCAATGTGAATCAAAATGCACCTTTAGATATATAAAATTGCTTGAAGACCTTGAAATATTTAGAACTGGGATTAATTGCTATTTCCTTTTGAGAAGTGATGGTATATAAAATCGTTACTATATGTGAAAAACATATTGTTTTTCAAAGGGATATCGTAAAGAGAATAAAGGACTACTATCTATCATTGATTTAATAAATTTACATCACACACAGCACACAAACTTACATGTACGACCCAGGATCGAATCCTGCATTGGGCACTTTTTTCTAATTAAAAAATAATATAATACGCTGCGGTCTGTGATTGCAAAACGACACTTGAAGTAAGTTCAGAAATAGTCAATATTTCACCTTGAAATACAATTTTTATTTTTGAAAATAAAATGCTCCAATGGCCCCCGATTCTTGTAAAAGTCCAACCCCACCAGCGAGTGCAAGTAAACAAATGGCTCAGGCACATTGGTAAGTGCAAATGTCGAACTACTTTCCACATGTGTAGGCATGTGTTTCACTTACAGTAAAAGGCAGTCGACAACTTCATCCACCATGATTATCACGACCTATACCACGTGTACTAAGGATAATCTTCTTTCTAGAAATTTCGCAATCGCCATGAATTTCAACATTCAAATAAAAACGGCATATCCTGGATCGAAAAATAAACAGGGTTTATTGAAAGAAGATTTTCAAAATGATGAACGTTTTGATCGACGAAATATCATGTTATAAACCCAGTTTATTTTAAAACCAAATTTTCCATTTTCATTTGAATATCTAGATAATATGTATATAATTATATTATTCTTACCATCTTTCAGACTCGAGAAGAATAGTATTTCCATCTTTAATAAAAGTATATATATACATTTTATGGTAAGGATATCCTATATAATAATTTCTGTGCTAGGCAGGTTATGCAGTCGTGGGGCCATTGGTTTCAGGGTTCAATAGGTAACACAAAAGGACGAGGCAGGTTGGATGTCAGTTCAGAGAGAGGCCAGCCCCGAAGACGCGGACAAGGTCCAGGAGGATGTTATCTACATGAGAGGGAAAGTTGAACTGTTGTTATTCGACTTTTTTTGTAGGAGATAAAACAAACTAACGTCTTCTGTAATCGGAGAGATCCTTTATTCTGGCATGGGAGCGGCGGACTCTCAAACTTTATTATCTTGTTTTGTATTGCATGGTAGCCAAACTGGCGAGTTGAATTGAATATACATTTTGGCGATGTTACACTATATTTATGTTATGTGTGCAAATCTAATATATATTACTACACAGAATATGTTCCGGGTGACAAAGAGGGCAGCTTGTGTGGAAATTCATTTACATGATATGGCTTGAATGTGTGATGAAGGCATTTTTTGATATTCATGGATGATTTGGTACGAGAGTTTCAATTTGAAAGAGCATTTTAAAATATTTTGTGGGTGTTTTGTTGTATAGAAAGTTATATTTTAACGAAGCATTTTCAAGACAATTAGTGTATTGAAAATCGTTAAAAGTATCTGGTTTTAAATGTAAGTGGATATGGGTGAATATTTTTATAGACAGTGAAATGCCGCCATCATGTTGAGAATCACTACCCTGTGCTGGACAACAAGACCAAATCAATGGCGTCGGCACTGATTGAGAGATGGAAGAAAGCCCAAGTTGGGAAGTTGGCTCTGCAAGCAAAGTGTGATCCTCCGATGCGTTTTAGGGCGACTGGGACGCCTCATGTTATCAGAGAAATCAAGTAAATTGAAGGGCCTCCATTGGCATGAGGGATAATAGGACCTGTTAGAGGGCGAACAGAAATTGAAGAGTGGCAGTGAAACAGTGCAGCAAACAACATCATAGAATAAAAGCAGTGAAGCGTTAAATAAGAGAGTCAAGAGATGTGGGCAAGCCAGTAATGAAAGTATACAGCCCCCTACACAAGAAAGTGTTGATTAACATATTTCAAGGGGTAGGTGGCGGACGGGCAGTCCAGCTGGTGCGGTCGTGGGAGAAGAAGCCGATATAGCGGTTGGCCTGAAGACGAGTTCGTGCGCTTGGAGGACATTCAAGGGTGGGGGACATTGACATTTAGAAACATTCGTCTGCGACAAGTCAACTGAGTTACTCTTTTAATTCGGAATTATTTGGTCAGAAAAGGAACTGAATTTAAACCCATAGAATAATTTACGAGAAAAATCGCAAAAATGATTATTGACAGGATACCTGTTCAATTAACCTAAATAGTTTCGAATGTTTTTGTGATATATGATGAGTTAAGCAGTTTCAAAAACCAATATAAAACATTTTCAGCAAGTTAAAGCGAGTAATATACATATATTTCTATTTTTTAAACCTTTTGACAACACATTTACACAAGACTGATAAACACGAGCGCTTTACATTAGCTCCACACACAAACGTTAATCATTCAAATCCAAACTATCCTATAAATGTATCCTATGCCAACGACATACAAGGTGGGGACTTGACTATAATTTCTTCCAAATCAAGATATTTTGAAACAATTTGAAAAGAGCGATTAATGTAAAAAATTTCCACCCAAAAATTGCTTCAAATAATGAGTTGGTACATCAGTAGATCACTCTGGTGTATTAATCTGGTTGAACCATTTATATCTGAACCAGTAATGACCCAGATATTTCCAATATATTTAACTTTGCAATTGAGGCAGTAGTAATATATGGTTAATAATAAAGAGAAAGTTAAATGATTTTAATTAATTCTTATCATTAATGTTTGTCCAAATTGTTTACAAATTACGATTTACAGAATCAAGGAAATAAATATTCCAACTTTCTCCTTTTAAATGATAAAAAGGACAATTTTTATATCTACACACCCAAATGGTATAACAATTGTAATATATATTTATATAAAGCGATATTAGATATAAGAAAAATGGGAACCTGCCTAGGGAAAAAAAGAAAAAGCGGAAATAACGAGATAACGACACCTCTTCTACAGCCATCACCTCCAGAAAAGAAAGGAGTCTCCTTCGAAAAGTAAATATTAATTCAGCCAATTAATCCAGCCGAGGCGCCTTCGGTCCTAAAGAGAAGACCTGGAAACAGCATCAGAGAAGATATTCTATTCCATCCAGGTAAAACATTCCCCATCTCTCTTGCTCCGCAGAACACACCAACTGCCAAGATGCCAGATTTGCCTTTCTTCACCAAGGCAACTCTAGAGAGGGTGGCGAAGGCATTGGAACAGGTGCAATATGGCACAAAAGCAAGAAGCAATCTTGCGGTTTAAGAAGAGGCAGATGAAGAAGGCTCTTCATCACAAGAAGATCCTGGAAAGTGCCTCAGAGATTGAGGAGTAGGAGCGGGAAGACTCCTCTTTTACTTGTATGTACCTCACTACATTTACCATTCTCTTCTTTGATTGAAAAAACTGATGTTGATAACAAAATCTTTGTTAAATTCTTCCTTCATTGTTAATTTGTCCATTGTTGAAAATAAGATCTGAAAATATTGATCTGTTATTTGCTCCAAATAATCCTTTCTTTCATTGATATATTGTTTACATACACACAGTTGATTATACATATCTTTTATATCGAAAGTTTCTTTTTGTGAATATAAAATCAAAAGAATATTATCATAAATACAAAATAAATCATGTTCTTATTTACACAGGGAGGAATAAAACAAATTAAAGAATTCAGTACCGAAATAATCGAAATTATTAATTTGACAGATATTTTCGATATTATTTCATATGTATTACCATCGTTATAAAAAATTTGTTCATTTACATATATGTATGAATTCAACAAATGTGTGATATTCACAAAGTAAAAGGCTAAAAAAGAAATCAAATATTTCGGTTAGAACAAAAAAACTACCCATTTTATGGTAATTGAATACTTTAATACACTGCGTGACATTGAAAATGGAACACCAAGAAATAGTGGCCAGATTATTATGCAAATATCAGGGTAGACGCGCCTAACCGAGTTATGCAAATGATGTAAAATGCGCAGCTCTCGTGCGCACATGGAGTAAGATATAAGGGAAGGAACTTGCAGAAAGGACAGTATTCGTGTCGTTATTTCTTCAAGGAATATCATTGTAAAAATTTTGTTCTTGTGTCAAAAGACACGTGTAATAATAGAGAATGCCAGGTCATCATAAACGGAGGCAGTTCAAGCAGACAGACGCTTTTACGAGGGGCATGGTGATCGGACTGAAAAGGGCAGGTTGGTCCATACGTCAAATCGCAGCTGATACACACCTTGGTGCGTCCACGGTGCACCGACTGTGGAGAAGATGGTTGGAACAAGGAAATGTGGCAATTTATAGGAATGTCGGTGCAACCAGAGTGACGTCAGCACGTGTGGATCGGCGTATCCTTCGACAAGCAGTGGCGGCCCCACAAGCCACTTGTACCGCCATCCTGCAACATGTGCAAGACACCCTAGATCATTCCATCTCGACCAGAACCATTTCCCGTCGATTGGTTGCTAATGGCTTGCACTCATGCCGTCCGCTAAGAAGACTGCCATTGACCCCACCGAATAGGCGCCAACGTTTGGAATGGTGCCGGGCTAGATCGACGTGGATGACGGAATGGCACAGGGTCGTGTTCTCAGTTGAGTCGCGTTTATGCTTGTCCAGTGATAGTCGCCGTGTACGCGTGTGGCGCCGACGTGGAGAAAGGTCCAATCCGGCAGCAATTGTGGAACGCCCCACCGTGCGACAACGTGGAATCATGGTTTGGGGCGCAATTGCGTATGATTCCAGGTCACCTTTACTTCGTATTCAGGGCACTATGACGGCCCCAACGATACGTTGATGATGTGCTGCGACCGGTGACACTCCCCTACCTTCAGGGGGTACCCAATGCCCTTTATCAGCAGGATAACGCCCGACCGCACACTGCTCGCATTAGCCAACAAGCTCTGCAAGATGTACAGATGCTTCCCTGACCACCGTTCTCTCTTGATCTCTCACCAATCGAGCACGTCTGGGACATCATTGGACGCCGTTTGCATGCCTTGCCACAGCCGCGTTCAGAAGACGAACTGTGGCAAATGGTTGAGAGGGAATGGAGAGCCATCCCTCAGGACGCCATCCGTACTCTGATTGACTCTCTACCTAGACGTGTTGCTGCGTGCATCGCCGTCCGCGGTGGTCCTACTTGCTACTAAGCCGACGCCGTTCTCGCTCTGTATTATGACTATCGTTTTGAAATAAAGATCACTTATTGTTCGTCCCTGTCTCTCTCTGTCTGCCGAGTTTAATCACTTTCTGGCCACTATTTCTTGGTGTTCCATTTTCAATGTCACGCAGTGTATATTGAAACTCTTTACTTCTAAATGTTTATACAAATATTTTTTTTTTCAGAAGCTCTCAATCAATAAATATCGAAGCAGGAGACAAGATGAAGCCACTTTGTCATTTGGAAAGGTAATAATATTTTACGTCTTGAACTGAATATCAAATTCTACGAGTGGTGTCCCATAATTCCGTGGCCCGACCTTGAGAACGAAATAAAGGAAACAAAAAATTTTTACCATATATACCTTAAATATAAAGATATGTAAATTTTTAAGTTTCTACAACTAACCGTTTTTTTTTTATATAGGTTCTGAAAGAGGACAAGAAACAGGAATCATCTAAAATGTAGACAAACGAGATTCGTGCTGTAATAAAATATCTTTGTAAGAAAGGAATGTCGCCGAATGAAATCTATGAAGATATGGTGTATACATTAAGGGAAGATACTCCTTCCTATAGCACAGTCAAAAATTGGGTAGCTGCTTTTAAATTAGGGAGGATCAGCACCGAAGACGAACATCGACCAGGAAGACCTGTTGAGTCAGTTACTCAAGAAAACATCGACAAGATACATGATTTTGTTATGTTGGACAGAAGAATGACAGTTCGTCAGATAGAAGAGTCCTTGGGTATTCCAAAAATAACAGTGGATCGGATCATGAGAGAACACTTGGGCCTCAGGAAGCTTTCTGCCCGTTGGGTTCCCAAACTTTTGACACCCGATCAAAAGGATGTAAGGAGAAAGTTATCTTCGGACAATCTTGCGTTATTTGAAGCCAATCCAGAGGAATTTGTTAATAGATTTGTTACCATGGATGAGACTTGGGCCCATCACTTTACACCAGAGTCCAAGCAACAATCCATGCAATGGAGACACTCCGGTTCCCCTCCCCCCAAGAAAGCCAAGACAGTTCCATCAGCAGGGAAGGTTATGGTGTCTGCTCTTTTGGGATTCCGAGGGTGTACTTATTCTAGACTTTCTGAATAAGGTTCAAACCATCACTGGCAATTATTATGCAAATCTTGTGAAGCAACTACGAGAAGCTATTAAAGAAAAAAAAAGAGTAAAGTTGCCCAGGAAGATTGTTTACCATCAAGACAATGCTCCGAGTCATCGGTCAGTGCAAGCCATGGCTGCAATTTATGATTCTGGCTTTGAACTTTTACCACATGCACCCTATTCACCAGATCTAGCTCCGTCTGACTTCCACCTATTTCCTCATTTGAAAAAATCACTTTCTGGCATTCACTTTAGGTCAGATGAAGAGGTCATTGATGCTGTAACCTCATTTATTTGAGTCACTTGAAATATCGTTCTTTTTGGAGGGCATAAAAGCATTAGAACATCGCTGGAAAAAGTGTATAGACCTTAAAGGGGATTATGTTGTACAATAAATCATAATCATTTTATTAGTCATTTTCTTTATATGTCGGGCCACCGACTTATGGGACACCACACGTATATCATGACAAATACTCTCACTTATTATACGAGGGTTGTCCGTTAAATAAGTTCCACGGGGCACCACTGTCATGAGGATCGCTTTTAGGCTCGAGCCGACTGCATGGGCTCGTAGCTTGTTCTCCCCACTCCAATTTCCCACCAAGGACACGTCGCTGGCAAGCTTAGTCTTGGCTGAGCAGCCGTTAGTGATGGAGCTTCCCCTCGTGTCTCCCGCCAGCTGCGAATTACGGTCAGTAATTCGATTTTTGGCCGCAAAGAAGAATTCGGCGAAAGACATTCATACTGAACTCTGTCAAGTGTATGGAGAAGGGTGTATGAGTTCCAGAATGGTGCGCAGATGGGTCAGAGAATTTAAAAACTGCCGAACAGACGTCCACCATCAACCGCGTGCTGGACGGCCATCGGTTTCGGACGAAACCATTGCCAAAGTCGAAGCGGCAATGCTTGAAGATCGACGGGTTACTGTGCGGAAGCTCTGCGATTTGGTTCCTGATGTCAGTAAAACCACCATCGACAAGATTTGGCGTGAACATTTAGGGTATTCAAAGGTCTGCGCAATATGGGTTCCGAAAATGCTGACTGAAGACCATAAACGGCAGCGGGTTGATGCGGCCCAGAAATTTCTCGATTGCCACAAAACTGACGGAGAGGAATTCGATCGTTACTGGTGATGTGACCTGGGCACATTACACCACACCGGAGACAAAGGAGCAATCCAAGCAGTTGAAGCACACTTCTTCGCCGAAACCTCTAAAGTTTAAACAAACACTTTCTGCCGGGAAACTTATGACTACCGTCTTTTTGAACCGAAAAGGCCTATTGTTGTGCGAATTTATGCGTCGGGGTACAACAATCAATTCCGACCGGTACTGTGAGACCTTGAAACAACTTCGACGCGCTATTCAGAACAAGAGGAGAAGGATGTTAACCAAAGGGGTGCGTTTTCACCACGACAACGCTCGGCCGCACACCGTTCATCCAACTACTGCCCTCATCGAAGAATTTGGATGGGAATTGGTGTCACACCCACCTTACAGCCTGGACGTAGCTCCTAGTAACTTCCATTTCTTCCCCGAGTTGTAGAAAAACCTGGGTGGAAACCAATTCCAGGACAATGACGATTTCGAAGAAGCGGTTTTAGGCTTTCTACGCGGCCAGGCGGCAGAGTTCTTTGACTCTGGGTTCCATAAGTGGGTGTACCGAATGCAAAAATGCGTCGAACGAAACGGCAATATGTAGAAAATGGAAAAAAGTCTGATATTTTCGAAAATGTATAGTTCAGGGCAAATAAACCTGTTTTTCTGTATGAAAAACCTCTGTGGAACATATTTAACGGACAACCCTCGTAGATTATGTTTATTTAGCCAAGTATATATAAGGAGATTTTTTATAGCTAATTATTTATTTTCATTTAAATTTTAAACATTTATGTTATCATATGTTACCATATATCAACTATGTTATTTCAATGGGAAGATGTTTGGCATTCAACTATATAATTGAAGATATAAATATTACAACTATATAAATACAATTATATATATAATTAGTTCTCTTTTCAACCTTTTTATCGTTAATATCCAGAAGGGCAATTAGTTAAAAATATTTCCTACTTGAATGAAAAAAAAAAAGAAACCTATTTTATCACCTGAATGTGTTTCAATATCATTTAATGATTCAGTGTTAATACAAAACGTATATAAAATAAAATATATCATATTAGTCAAATATATTTCTCACGTGTCTTTTTATATTATATACTTATGATTTCAAAGCTACAGTTGAAACTTTCAACCAAAAATTCCAAAATATAAAAATATTGAACTTTTTATATATATTTGCCCAGATGGCGCTCTGCCTTCTGTAAAGCACGTGTGCTCTTGGTCAGGATATGCCATTTTTAATATATATATATATATTTATTCGACAAAACATATATTTTGAAAAAAATGTTTATTAAATGGATTTGTGTGTTTTAAGTTATCGAATTCCGATCCCTAACGACTTTTATATATAGCTTTTTTTATATTTTAAAAACACTTCTACATTAATATTCTTCTAATTGATTAAAATTCTCAAAATCATTTATTAGTTTATTTTTATTTAAATTGTAACATTTAATTTATTCATTGCGTGCGCGTGCCTCGGCGCGTTGGTCGCGAGGAAGAGAACTCTTGTATATTATGTTTTGGTAAATGAATGTTTAAGCCTTTCTTTCAAATTTTGAAATTAAGATTCATAAATAAAATATTCTATCTTATCTTATCGATAAATTTAATTTGTCCCTTTAATTACCTTACAATATATAAACTATTATTACATATTTTTTTCAATCTTGCCTTTCTGTAGATGGTGCTGGAGGAACTTGGAATTTTAATCCCTAAAGTCTCAAAATTTTTCTGTCGTATTGTAAATTTTAGCAATGTTTTTTTGGGGGTATTTACGCTTTTTGGTTAGGTTTCATTTCACATGGCGAGGGTAGGGAGATTTTTTGCGGAAGAGATCGAACTGGGCCCTCCACCCCTCTCGCACCACAGCTACTGGCAATGTTAGTAGAAGCTTCCCTATATCAATGTTATAGCCACTTGGAAATGTACGAAACCTAACATTAATAGCTATTGTACTTTGAAGCCAGATAACTAGAAAATTAAATAAATTAAGATAAATCTCTTTATAAATATATATCATTAGATAATAAAAAGGCATATATTGGATTGAATAAAATATTTATTTGCCAACATTTCGGTTGACTGAACGCCAACCTTTATCAAGGCTTTACATTTTTGTATACACTTTTATTCAATCCAATATATGCCTATTTATTATATATTGATTTAGGTATGGATTGCTCTATATTCAGAATGTTATATATATAAGAATAATTTAGGAATAAGGTATGTAAAATTGAATAAATTATGATTCACACATTTTGAAAATTAAATATAGTTTAAACGTTGAGTCAGAGCAGCAAACTAATTCTGTATTAAATAATACTGTTCCAGCCTTAAATATGCAAAATTGTTAGAATTTACTTTTGTTAATTATTGTTAAATTATGTAAATTTTAGAAATGTATATAATCTTGATTTTGGAAAATAAAGTGAGTTATTAAAGTATACGTGGTTGAGTCATTAGAGCTAGTGAGACGAGACAATAGCAGTTATTCAAGTTTGAATGAGTTATAGTTAGCTCGCTGAGTCAAGAAGCATAGAATTAAAACCAGCGTTAAAATAAGAATTAGGCGGTGATTCCTCCTTAGTGCCAGGAGGCCAAAGCCAGTTCGATTCATGGTCCCTCGATATCTGGATTAGGATTTGAAACAGAAGAAATTTAGGAAAAAACTCAGCGAAAATAAAATTGCGAAATGTCTCGAGACGAAAGGATCCTCCAAATAAAGTTACGTTGCCAGATAAGGAGAATTGATGGATTTATTGAAACTGTGGATTCAATTATTGAGGCAGGTGAAACAGTACGCTTAGAAATAATGGGTGAAGAATTAAAGGAGATCAAAGAAAAAATTGAGAAACTTTACGATGGGCTGTTTTCTTTGGATGAAGTTGATATAGATAAAGAAAGTGAGGCACATGATAGTTCAATGAACAAGATTGGAAGCTTGAGGGTAAAAATAGAAAATGAAAGAAAACTCAAAGACAAACTGGCGGACATAAAGCCAAATGGCTCTCAGGCAAATATAAACTTGCCTCAATTTGACTTGCCGATATATGATGGAGATATGGGCACTTGGATCAACTTCAAAGAGCTATTCCTCACCACCATCGATTCACATCCAGGTTTAACTAATATACAGAAGTTACAATATTTGAATTCTGCAGTAAAAGGCGAAGCGGCCAGATTAATAAGGGGTTTCCCTTTACTAAGTGAAAATTATGGCCAAGCATGGAATACACTGTTATCAAGATATGATAACCCGAAAGAGCTAGCTTATGCCCAGGTGTCAAAATTCTTTTCTCTCCGGGCAATTAAGAATCCATCGGCTAAGTGTCTCCATGAATTCATGGATGTTTGTAATGAAGCCATAAGAAATTTAGAAACGCTGGAATTGAAGAGAAATCAATTAGTGGATGTGATCCTGGTGCACTTCCTCCAGCAGAAGTTGAGTGAAAATCTAAGGTTGGATTGGGAACTGTCAGTGGACAACACTCTTCCATCTTATGACAAGTTCATAGCGTTCATTTCCAGACATGCGAGAAGCATGTCTTGTGCTGTCAAGGAATGTTCAAAAAAGGAAGAAACCACCGGATCGAGATTTCCCAAATGCCAAAGCTACGGGATGCTAATTGAGAGTTCGGACACTTGCATATTATGCAAATCTAAGCATCATCCACTATACATGTGCAACTTATTTTGCAAAATTCCTTTAAAAGAAAAATTAAATGTAGTAAAGAGTTCAATTGCTTGAGGAAAGACCATTTCTCATGGAATTGTAGGCTGAACCAACGATGCAAAGTATGCAAGGGGAAGCACCACACGATGATTCATTATGATAAACCGAGCACGGAAGGCGCTTCGGCCCAAGTTGAGAACACAACACCGAAGGAACATGAAAGTGCTATCAATTTGACTAATACTCAACAGGCAAACTGCATTGATAGCCACGTACTACTCGCAACAGCTGGAATCAAGATAAAAAATGGACTCGGAAAGTTATGCACCTGCAGAGCCCTACTGGACAGCGGTTCCCAAGTCACCATGATAACAAAAGGATGCTGCGAAAGATTGGGACTTGTCCAAAGGAAATCAGATCGGATGATTATAGGGGTTGGAAACACACCAGTGCAGCATTCTTCATCGACAGTAAGTGTGACATTTTGTCCACTGAATAATTCTGAGAATTTCTCGGTAGAGGCAGTAGTCACGGGAGTGCTCACTTCAGAAATTCCGAACTTCAGGTTGAAAGACCCTAATTGGCCAACTTTGAAGAACCTCAAATTGGCAGACCCAGAGTTCTACATACAAGCCCCAATAGATATGATATTGGGAGCAGATATATACACTGAACTTATGTTGAATGGCCCTATATCTCTCGGAGAAGGATTGCCGATGGCTATTAATACAATACTAGGTTGGGTACTTCTAGGAAAACTCATGGGAACATCGGAGAGTAATACAGAAGTCTGTAACCTGAGTTTACAATCTAAACCAGAACTAAAATTCGTATTGAAAAGATTCTGGGAAACTGAATCTGTGCCGTCACCGGATCTTTGTACACAGGACGAAGATTGTGAAAGTTTATTTTCGAATAACCATGGCAGAGATAGCCATGGAAGGTATTGGGTAAAATTGCCATTCAGACAACATCGACCGCTTCTGGGTGAATCAAGAGAAAAAGCTTTAAGAAGGTTCCTTTTGTTGGAAAGAAAATTGTGTAAGAATGTGAAATTATATGACCAATACCGGGGATTCATGAAGGAATATGAACACTTAAACCACATGGAAAGGGTCCCAATTGCAGAAGTGAAGCGAGAATTTTGCAGATGCTATTACATGCCTCATCATCCAGTAATTAGAGAGCAATCCACTACAACCAAAATGAGAGTTGTGTTTGATGCATCAGCTAAATCTGAAAATAATGTTTCTTTAAATCAATTTTTGCACAAGGGACCAAAAATTCAACAGGATGTATTTTTCATTCTCCTCAGATTCAGAACGTATCCTGTCGCCATAACTGCTGATATAGAAAAGATGTACCGCCAGATAAGAATTCATCAGAAGATGCGGACTATCAGAGGATATTGTGGAGACCATCGCCAGAAGAGCCTGTGGTGGACTATCGACTACTGAGTGTTACCTATGGTACAACTTCGGCTCCATTTTTGGCAATGAGAACATTACAACAGTTAGCAGAAGATGAAGGCCAAAATTATCCTGAAGCTTCTAGGGTGACCTTGAATGATTTCTATGTCGATGATCTGCTAACAGGAGATCAAACGATTGCTGAAACCAAAGAACTAATAGACCAATTAAAAGACTTAATGAAAAGGGGAGGGTTTCACTTAAGAAAGTGGAATTCAAATTGCCACGAGATAGTGTCTCAGGTCGAGGAAATGAACGAAGAGAAGAAAATTAACTTGGAGAAAGGAGCCATATCCAAGATTTTAGGAATTGTATGGGATCATGTACAAGATACGTTTAGAGTTAATATAACTCTTCCTGAAGAAGTTGTTACCAAAAGAGATCTTCTCTCCAATATTGCGAGGATTTTCGATCCACTTGGTTTCCTCTCACCTACTACAGTGGCTTTGAAAATAATAATGCAGGAGTTATGGAGAAGTGGGACAGGCTGGGATGAGCATATTCCGAACGACATCAAGGAAAAGTGGAATAATTTTAGAGCCGAATTACTAAAATTAGGGGAGTTGAGTATCCCAAGATACGTATGGGCATGTGAAAAGGATCGAGATGTTCAACTCCACGGATTTTGTGACGCGTCAAGTGTAGCTTATTCGGCTGTGTGCTACTTAAGAACAGTCTCTCTGGATGGACAAGTCCATATATCAATGCTTGCAGCAAAAACCAGAGTTGCCCCATGTAAGTCTCTAACTCTACCTAGATTGGAATTGTGCGCGGCTCTCCTCCTGTCTCAGCTCTACAGATCTGTTGTTGATTCATTGAAGATTGATATTGGCAGGGCATATTTGTGGTCAGACTCTCAGATCTCATTGAGTTGGATCAAATCAGATCCTAACAGATGGAAGACCTTTATACACAATAGAGTTGTGAAAATACAGCAACTGTCTGACAGAAACTCATGGCGTCACGTGTCTGGGAAGGATAATCCCGCCGATTGTGCCTCTAGGGGAATAATGCCTGCTGCGTTATCTGGACATACACTGTGGTGGCAAGGACCGACTTGGTTGAAAGATAACAACTTTGTTCAGAATCAGGATAATTGCTATGGCCGAGAATGCCATGAGGAAGAAAAAGTAGCCTTAGCTTGCCAGTCCCGAGTTTCAGTCTGTCCAGAAGTTGTAACAAAATACTCCACTTTTATCAAGACGAGGCGAATCATAGCCTGGTGTTTGAGATTCATCACTAACTGTCGGGTGTCGCTGAAGAAAAGAGAAATTGGAACATTGTCGAAGAAGGAGTTAGAAAATGCAGTGATTAGGATTATTGGATGGATTCAGAAGGACGAATTCGGAGAAGAAATGCAGGATCTAAGAAATACGGGACATGCTTCAAGAAAAAGTAGAATTTTGCAGCTTAATCCTTTTATAGATGCATCTGGGATGTTAAGAGTAGGTGGTAGGATTAAGTACGCGAATGTAAACCCTGATCAAAAATTCCCACTGTTATTACCGAAAAATCATCACTTTACCAAATTAATAATACTTCATTTTCACACGAGATATTTGCATGCTGGTCCACAGCTAGTCTTATCTCTAATACGAAATAGTTATTGGATCATGGGGGGTAGAGACATTGTAAGAAGAATCATTAAACAGTGTATAACCTGCTTCAGATTCAGGGCAAAAACTGCAGTACAAATTATGGGGAATTTGCCTGCTGATAGAGTAAATCCATCAAGACCGTTTACCAAGACTGGAGTCGATTTGGCAGGACCTTACGAAATAAAACCAAGTCTGACTAGATCGAAAGGGATGATCAAATGCTATGTGATTCTCTTTGTGTGTTTTTCGGTCAAGGCAATTCATTTGGAGATGGTGACTAGTCTCTCAACCAGTTCATTTATTGCAGCTCTCAGGAGGTTTATATCTCGTAGAGGAAAACCATCAAAAATTTACTCAGACAATGGAACGAACTTCAGAGGAACCGAAAGCTTCATGAAGAAACAATATAAAATTATGAATTCAAAGGAGACTAAAGACTTTTTAGCAGAAGAGTTTATAGAGTGGCATTTCATTCCTCCATCAGCTCCACACTTTGGAGGACTTTGGGAGGCAAACATCAAATGCTTAAAGGGTCATCTGAGCAAGGTAATAAAGTCATCACTTTTAAATAGTGAGGAATTCATCACACTACTCTGTCAAGTTGAGGCTTGCCTTAATTCAAGACCGTTAGTAGAGTTAAGTCCCGACCCTAACGATCTTCGAGCTTTGACTCCGGGACATTTCTTGATTGGCTCCCCTCTGATTGAGGACCCAGGATTGCAAAATTATGAGCGAGTTGATTTACGGTCAAGATGGAATCTGGTACAAGGTCTGAGGAACTCGTTCTGGTCAAGATGGACAAGAGAGTACATCAACTCTTTGCAACAGAGAAATAAATGGAGGTTGTCACAAGACAATCTAAAGCCTAATCAGTTAGTGCTAATAAAAGAAGATAACCTTCCACCTCTACAGTGGCGTCTGGCCAGGATCCTCAAGGTATATCCGGGCTCTGACCAGAAGGTGCGAGTTGCTCAAGTTCGGGCTGCTACCGGAGTCTACCTACGACCTATTACGAAGTTGGCTCCGCTTCCCTTCAAATCTGAACCAGGGTTCAGCGGCCGGGGGGAGTATGTTCCAGCCTTAAATATGCAAAATTGTTAGAATTTACTTTTGTTAATTATTGTTAAATTATGTAAATTTTAGAAATGTATATAATCTTGATTTTAGAAAATAAAGTGAGTTATTAAAGTATACGTGGTTGAGTCATTAGAGTTAGTGAGACGAGACAATAGCAGTTATTCAAGTTTGAATGAGTTATAGTTAGCTCGCTGAGTCAAGAAGCATAGAATTAAAACCAGCGTTAAAATAAGAATTAGGCGGTGATTCCTCCTTAGTGCCAGGAGGCCAAAGCCAGTTCGATTAAAATACATTTGATAAAATTTTCAAAATTTATATATTTCTTAGTTCATTTAAACAAAAGAAGTTTGTTTCTATAACTATAATTAAAAAAATAGATAAAATATAATAGGGGAAAAAAGAAAAACGCCAGCATACCTAAGCCGTTACGCGTCATAGGCTGGGTAGAAAAAGGAATAAGCGAACAAATAGTTTTGTATAAAATAGAAAAAAAAACACACAAAACGATGATAATAATATTCTAATAATTAAAATTTATTTAGTCTAATTGAGCCTTAAACACCTCTTGACTTTTAAAAAATTTTGCGAAATGTTACCTGAGCTACTCCTTTCACACACACACAACACATCCGGTACTCCTTAATGGTAATAAATTTGAGCTTTATAAAGAATATACATAGTAAATACACTTGGTAAATTAAACTTTCAAGTAAGCTCCAATAGCTTTACTGGAATAAATATTGAGTAGTTCCAGACCCTGACGATACCATTTGAGCTCGATAAAATTAAGCAAGTAATATCTTTTTAGATGTAAATCTCAAGTCTTATTTAAACCATTTAACCAGATATGTTTTTCGTATTCTGATAACACCAGGTATTCTATATCAGCTCCAGAAAACAGTCATTTTATAGATTGAGGTACATTATCATATCGCAAGCGATACACAAAAGTATCATTCAACTCGCACTTATTTTCAATCAGGATATTTAAAACGGGTTATTAAGTGCTATTAATGTAGAATTACCAATGATCAACTAAATAATCCAATAGTTGCATTGGAACATGGTAGATTAGTCTGCCAAGTATTTTCACATCTGATGAATTAGATATAATCTTTTTTTTTTCAAATAACTGTTAAATTGGTTCGATAATTAATATTTATTAAATTATTATATATATTACTCCAAATTGTTTCTCGAAATTCGGTTTGAGATAATTAAGAAAAGAAAATGTCCCCCAGATTTCACCATACACGATATCAAATCATTCCTCAAATTTCTAAAACAAGTGGTATAACAATCGTGATATAAGATTACATAAAGTGATACGTTAAAAGCAAAATGGGAACCTGCTTAGGTAAAAAAAGGAAAAGCGCAAAAAGCGAGAGTTTGGCCCCTCTTCAACAGCCACCTCCAACAAGGAAGAACGTTTCCTTTCAGAAAGAAATATTTGTTCAGCAATTCCATCCAGCTGAGGCGCCAGTGGCGCTCAAACGAAGACCCGGAAACCACATCAGGGAAGATATCCTTTTTCATCCGGGCAAGATCTTCCCTATCTCCCTGGCACCACAGAACACGCCTACTTCTGGGGTACCAGAATCTGGCTTCTTCATCAAGGCGACCCTCGATAGAGTGGCGAAGGCACTGGAGCAGGTGCACAAGGCTCAAAAACAAGAAGCCATTTTGAAAATGAAGAAGAAGCAGATGAAGAAGGCATTTCATCATAAGAAGATCCTCGAAAGTGCCTCCGAGATCGAGGAGATGGAGTTTGATGAGGCTTCGTCGCCCTGTATGTATTTTACTCCATTTATTTTCCTCTTCTCTAGTTGTGGATAATTTTATGATGATTATGTTATTTCGTTTATTGTTGAAAAATGAGATATATTAATTTCTTTCTCTATCAAGCTGTGATATTTACTCTGAATATTTTATTTCTTTTTCTTATATTCTGTTATTTTATTCAATATTTATATATATATATATATATATATATATATATATATATATATATATTAGAAAACGAAATAAAAAAATAAAAGATAAAAAGATCAGGTGTTGAAATCAATATAAAAAATGGCATATCCTGACCAGGAGCACATGTGCTTTACAGAAGGCAGAGCGCCATCTGGTGGAACAGAAATCAACTAAACATTGATTTAGCCTGTTCCCTGATATTTGGCCAACCCAATTTCTTGATAAATCAAGAAAAGCCATCCACGAACGCGTTTCGCGCTTTTTGGCGCTCGTTAGCGTGGAGTAGGCTGAACCATTGAGACCAAAAAATATTTTTTGATCCCAATGGCCTCCTGAAAAACCAAGAAATGGGTATTTAAGGCCAAACTTGCGTAAATACGCTTAGCACATTAGAAAACGAAATAAAAAAATAAAAGATAAAAAGATCAGGTGTTGAAATCAATATAAAAAATGGCATATCCTGACCAGGAGCACATGTGCTTTACAGAAGGCAGAGCGCCATCTGGTGGAACAGAAATCAACTAAACATTGATTTAGCCTGTTCCCTGATATTTGGCCAACCCAATTTCTTGATAAATCAAGAAAAGCCATCCACGAACGCGTTTCGCGCTTTTTGGCGCTCGTCAGCGTGGAGTAGGCTGAACCATTGAGACCAAAAACTTTACGCAAGTTTGGCCTTAAATACCCATTTCTTGGTTTTTCAGGAGGCCATTGGGATCAAAAAATATTTTTTGGTCTCAATGGTTCAGCCTACTCCACGCTGACGAGCGCCAAAAAGCGCGAAACGCGTTCGTGGATGGCTTTTCTTGATTTATCAAGAAATTGGGTTGGCCAAATATCAGGGAATAGGCTAAATCAATGTTTAGTTGATTTCTGTTCCACCAGATGGCGCTCTGCCTTCTGTAAAGCACATGTGCTCCTGGTCAGGATATGCCATTTTTTATATTGATTTCAACACCTGATCTTTTTATCTTTTATTTTTTATTTCGTTTTCTAATGTGCTAAGCGTATTTACGCAAGTTTGGCCTTAAATACCCATTTCTTGGTTTTTCAGGAGGCCATTGGGATCAAAAAATATTTTTTGGTCTCAATGGTTCAGCCTACTCCACGCTGACGAGCGCCAAAAAGCGCGAAACGCGTTCGTGGATGGCTTTTCTTGATTTATCAAGAAATTGGGTTGGCCAAATATCAGGGAACAGGCTAAATCAATGTTTAGTTGATTTCTGTTCCACCAGATGGCGCTCTGCCTTCTGTAAAGCACATGTGCTCCTGGTCAGGATATGCCATTTTTATATATATATATATATATATATATATATATATGTCGTATGCGTCGTGGTCGAATAGAAGGGCGCATGCGTTGTGCATATATGCTTCAAAAAAGAACTTGTTCCACACTCGTGAGCTGCGCGCTGGCTCCTAGATTTATTTTGTACAGATTTATAAATGGATGAATTTGTATTTACAATTTAACATAATAATTATGGAGTAAATAAATTATACATTTTGGGTATTATACAAATTATGACATATATATGTGATAACTGTATATAGGATTATGTAACCCTATCACCATCTATGTATAATGTATCGTCAAAAGGTTTAATAAAAGTTAGGCCTCGCGAGATTGGAAAAGAACAAAGTACAGGATTGCATCATCAAGGAAGTAAAAATCACTACCCCGGACCCATAACACTTAAGTTCAAAGGCCTTCTTCTTCCTGGAGGATTGCAATCCGGCGACAATGGAGGTACTGAGCCAATCACATTTAAACATGATAAATTGATATCGAATCATCAGAGAACACGTGGAAGGATCTCCACCAATGAGAAGTCGAGAGAGTTGATGACGATGATCTCGCACAAGAAGTAAAAAGAAGGTAGGTGACCGTGCTACAAGCTAGGTGTGCTCAACATAGGCTCCAACCAAGGTAGTGTACGCTCCATCATGTGAAAGGCTAAATACCTCCAATCTCATTTTCCCTCTCGCTAAGGTCTATTTTCTACCCCATCCAGGTGTGCTCGTTCTTCCCCTGTATAAAACCTTTTTTACCATTCGACAAAGGCTGCACCACCAATCCAATCATATCCACCCAACCACACAATTCGACAGGATTCTACATAGAGTCCACAGCAACCCCACAGTGAGTCGACACCACCACCGCATTCGACAGTAATTCAACACCCCGATTCGACAGTGAGTCGACAAGATTCGACAGAGAGTCGACAGGATTCGACAGTGAATAGACTGGAAATCTATTGGGATTTCCCGCACAAGTTCGAATCCTGTCGACTCACTGTCAAATCGGGGTGTTGACTTACTGTCGAATGTGGTGGTGGTGTCAACTCACTGTGGGATTGCTGTGGACTCTATGTCGAATTCTGTCGAATGGTGTGGTTGAATGGATATGATTGGATTGGTGGCTCAGTCTTGGTCGAATGGTTAGCTCGAAACACGGTCACCTACCTTTCTTTTTACTACTTGTCCGAGATCATCGTCATCAACTCTCTCGACTTCTCATTGGTGGAGATCCTTCCACGTACTCTCTGATGATTTGCTATCAATTTGTCATGCTTAAATGTGATTGGCTCAGTAACTCCATTGTCGCCATGATTGCAATCCTCCAGGAAGAAGAAGGGCTTTGAACCTAAGTTTTATGGGTCCAGGGCAGTGACCTTTACTTCCTGGATGATGCAATCCTGTACTTTGTTCTTTTCCCATCTCGCGAGGCCTAACCTTTATTAAACATTTTGATGATACATTATACATAGATGGTGGTGGGGTTACACAATCCTATATACAGTTTATCACATATATATATAAATTATATATATTATATTATATATGCTTAAACGTAATATTATTTCTAAAAATAATATTAGCACGTAGAATAATGTGATTTGTTTTTATTGAAGCAAATTATAAATAATTGAACTCCAGAGAAAGGAAATGAAAAATTTGATGTGTATGTATTTTATATATTTAAATTGATAATATATACGTAAAAATAATAAAGATATAACTTCAATATTATAAAAATCTTCATAAATATTCAAAATATTTCATTATTATTTATACATAGGGTTGGAATTGAGATAATTTAGCACCACGATAGTCCAAATAGCTATTTGAACTGAATTTTGATACTGAATTAATACTGGTTTTAATATTGATATAGTGGTTGTTTGTTATTTGAATTTGAAGTTCGAAATATATTTGAAGAAGTGAGGCAAAAAACCATCATTTAGAGGTATTTAGATAAGATGAGTAAACTATATTTCATTTCAATGGTTATAATATAAAGAGTGATCCAAAAGTCTTGCATAAAATTTAAAAAATTAAAAACTTCGTGAATAATTTAGCTAGGGCAATAGGTAGTTTCCCATCCCTGGACGCTTTCATTTTTTCATTTATCATTACTCTTTAAAATTCATCCTTTCATACTTTTTCCCTGTGAATAAATATTTTTAGAAATTATTTATCCTTAAAATAAGTTACGATTTTTCGTTCAAAAGAAATATTTGCGGTGAAATTGTCAAACAACGTTCTACAAACACCATTAGTGTGAAGAAAAGGATTAAAAAACGCTTCACAATGATGCGTAGCTAGGTATAAAAACTCGACAGTGATGGTACGTTGTGAGATGTTGCAAGGATTTTAAATAGATAACTCACTGACAGAAAAGAGAAAGTATAAATCTCCTTTCAACTAATTAATTTTTAAAGATTTAGAGGACAAAAAAAAAAAAGAAAAACTGTTGAAGATATTAATCTGCGATTTTAAATGTTTCTTTTTGACCAGAACCTTTGCTTTGTTTTTGCTTTTCCTAAAATGTTTTATTCTTCTTCTCCATTATTATTTGTTCTATATGCAAAGCTTTGTTTTTTGAGACTTGAATAAACAAATTCAAGTTTATTATATTTTTGTGTGCTTTTAAAGTTAAAATACAACAGGTTATGGACCCAACCACGCATTCACTGCGAAATATATCAAAATCGAAGCAACGGTAAGCCTAAAAAGGTCAAAGATTAGACATGCTCTATAATCAATTCTTTAATTTTAAGAAGGATCCTACAGATGATATTTCAAAGCACATTTCGAAACTAGAAGGTTTATGGAATGATATGCAAAATGAACATAATAAACAAGAAAATTTGAAATTATCTGAATCCATGCTGATGTGCAGAATCATAAACACCTTGCCTGATGAATATTTTGATTTTAAAAGTGTTTGGGAATCAGTGTCTAAAGAAGAACGTTCTGTAGCCAATCTCACACAAAGGCTTCGGTTACTCGAAATAAGAATTAAACAGCGAGATGAATGCAGCGTATCAAGTTCGACAGCACTAATGGCAAATGCATATGAAAAAAAAAGCAAAATATGAAAGGAAAAGTTACCAAAAGTGATGAAAATTTTCAGAAAACAAGGGAAACAAGAGAAGGTTACTTTTGTCATAGAAAAGGACACTTGGCCAAAGATTGTAAGTATGCAAAACAGAAGAAACTAAAGGATAAAGAAAAGGATGAAACTAAATTAGAACTTAATTCAAAATTAAGTGATAGTTTAATCAGTGAAAGATTCAATGAACAAGATGAAGACATTTGAATTGGTGACTCAGGAGCTACTAACCACATTACAAGAAATGCAAGTTTTTATACTTCTTATAAGGATTTTCCTACCCAACAGACTGTTAAAGTTGGAAGTAATGAAAAATTGATAGCTTATGGAAGTGGAACTATAACAATTGAAACTTGTGTAAAAGGTAAATGGCAAACTCACTACCTAACTGATGTATGGTATGTTCCCAATTTCAGTCGTAATGTGATGTCATTACAGTCCACATTGGATAAAGGGTTTGAAATGAAAATGGATAAAAAAAGATTGTAAACTTTTTAAGACAACAACTGGAGAAGTTATTGTAGAAGGAAAAGACTACCAGGAGGCTTGTATGGTATGTTAATAACAAGTATCAAACCTGAAAATGCTGCAGAAGTCAATTTAGCCAAAACCCAAAATGTCAATATGTTACAACTATGGCATGAAAGGTTTGGACATCAAAATAAAAGACATGTTCAAAATGGCTTAAAGCACAAGGAATAGATGCAGTAATGGACAAAGAACCTTGCGAGGCATGCATTTATGGCAAACAACATAGACTGAGTTTTGGATCAAGAGAACAATATGCTTCTACCCAACCTGGAAACTTAATTCATGTAGATGTATGTGGCCCTATGCAGGAGGTTTCAAAAGGAGGGATAAGATACTTTGTGTGTTTCAAAGATGATTTTTCAAAATACCGATCAGTGTATTTCCTAAAAGAAAAGTCACAAGTCATTGAAAAGCTAGAATAATTTCTCTTGGAAACAAAGACTACTGGACATATAGTGAAAGATATTCTCACAGATGGAGGAAAGGAGTTTGTAAATAAAGAAACCTCAAAAATTACAAACAAGTATGGTATTATTTCATAGGATCACAATGCCATATACTCCAAAACAGAATGGTTCAGCGGAAAGAGAAAACAGGACTTTAATAGAAGCAGCTCGTTCAATGATATATGCCAAAAATATGAGCCTAAAGCTTTGGGCAGAGGCAGTTAACGCTGCTACATATGTTTTGAATAGAACAGGACCAACACAAATTGAGGGAAAGACACCTTATGAACTATGGTGTTAAAAAACCAGCAGTTGATCATCTTCGAATATTCGGAACTGAATGTTTTGTTCATGTGTGCCTGATGAAAAAAGAAGAAAGTTAGATGCCAAAAGCGAAAAAGGTATTTTAGTTGGTTATTGCAGTAACAAGGATGGGTATCGAATCTGGATACCGAACTCAAACAAAGTTGTCGTCACAAGTAGGGATGTAATATTCAAAGAAACTATACCAACATTTAGCCTTGATATTGAAAAGATAAATAAGGAACTTTCAAGTAATCAGATTGATGAACAAAATGATACTCAAGATATTGGGAAAATTGAAAGCAATGTTCAAACATCAGACGTATACAATCTACGAGATCGATCAAATATATCAAACCCCCAAAGGTATATTGATGCTGAAATAAATATTGCCAAAGGTCTTGAACCCAAGACATACAAAGAAGCAAAGGATTCTCCAAATGCACAGTTTTGGAAATAATCAATGAATGAAGAAATGAATTCTTTAACGGAAAATGATGTATACGAATGCACAACATTACCACCTGGCCAAAACCCAATTGATTGTAAATGGGTATTAAAGACCAAATTGAATTCTAAAGGAGAGATTACAAGATATAAGGCAAGACTGGTGGCAAAAGGGTTTGTACAAAAGAAGGGTATAGATTATGAAGAAACATTTAGTCCTGTGGCAAGACATGACACCATAAGAGCTCTTTTAGCAATTGCTGCTAATGAAGACTTAAAATTGGTACAGTTTGACATAAAGACAGCCTTTCTACGAGGGTGAGTAGAGGAGTAAGGTCTCCTATTTTTTTTTCATAGAAAAACACATTTAATCACAACTTTCCATACATCATTGGAAAGGTTGGGCACTTTGCTATTTTTCTACATAGTCGCCTTGATGCTCAATCACTTTTTTCATCCTGTCAACCAACTTTGTAATTCCGGTGTTGTACCACTCTCCCGCCGCCTCTTTGAGCCACTTGTCGACCCACCTGGCGGACACCTTTCTGTAGCCGAGGGTCTCAGACACAATCTTGTGCAAGGAGAAGTGGCTGCAATCTTCATTCAGGCCATCCTCGATCTCTTCAAGGGTTATCCGCCGGTTTGCGCGCACCATTTCGTCGATTCGAGCCACGGTTGATTCCGGCAAACTCGGCCGTCCAGACCGCTGTTCATCGTGGACGTTCATCCGCCCCTCGTTAAACTTCCGGCACCATTTCTGCACATTTTTGATGTCCATGCACTTCTCACCATACACTTCCACTAACTGACGGTGAATTTCGAGCGGAGAATTATTTTTCGCATTTAAAAAGCGTATAAGTAAGCGCAACTCGCACTTGGCGGGAGAGCTAAGGGGAAGCTCCATCGCGAACGGCTGCCAGACAGCGACTGAGCGTCCCAAGATCACCGGGAAGGTTCTAGACGGTAGAGGGGGAACCAAGGAAGGTAGCGGTGTTGTCGGATTTCACCTAGCAACGCGAGTTCGGAAATTATCTTGTAGAAGACCTTACTTTCTACTCACCCTCGTATATGGAGACTTATAAGATCAAATTTATATCAAACAACCTGAAGGATTCGACAATGGAACAGATCTTGTAAGGAAATTGAAGAAAAGTCTCTATGGACTTAAACAGCCACCAAGATGCTGGAATCAGAAAATAGTCAACTTCATGAAAGAAAGATGTCTGAAGGAAAGTAAAGCTGACCCCTGTTTTTCAGAAAAACAAATGATCAACTACTCATTATTGCCATATATGTTGATGATGGAATCATTGCTGGTACAAATGAACAGGAAATCAAATAATTTCTTGATGAACTAATGTTTTCATTTAAGATCACAAGTGAACTGTTAAATTACTTTTTGGGTATTGAGATAGAGCGGCAACCGGATGAGTCAATCTTTATAAGTCAAAAGGCATACACTGCGTGACATTGAAAATGGAACACCAAGAAATAGTGGCCAGAAAGTGATGAAACTCGGCAGACAGAGAGAGACAGGGACGAACAATAAGTGATCTTTATTTCAAAATGATAGTCATAATACAGAGCGAGAACGGCGTCGGCTTAGTAGCAAGTAGGTCCACCGCGGACGGCGATGCACGCAGCAACACGTCTAGGTCCTGAGGGATGGCTCTCCATTCCCTCTCAACCATTTGCCACAGTTCGTCTTCTGAACGCGGCTGTGGCAAGGCATGCAAACGGCGTCCAATGATGTCCCAGACGTGCTCGATTGGTGAGAGATCAGGAGAGTGCGGTGGCCAGGGAAGCATCTGTACATCTTGCAGAGCTTGTTGGCTAATGCGAGCAGTGTGCGGTCGGGCGTTATCCTGATGATAAAGGGCATTGGGTACCCCCTGAAGGTAGGGGAGTGTCACCGGTCGCAGCACATCATCAACGTATCGTTGGGCCGTCATAGTGCCCTGAATACGAAGTAAAGGTGACCTGGAATCATACGCGATTGCGCCCCAAACCACGATTCCACGTTGTCGCACGGTGGGGCGTTCCACAATTGCTGCCGGATTGGACCTTTCTCCACGTCGACGCTACACGCGTACACGGCGACTATCACTGGACTAGCAGAAACGCGACTCATCTGAGAACACGACCCTGTGCCATTCCGTCATCCACGTCGATCTAGCCCGGCACCATTCCAAACGTTGGCGCCTATTCGGTAGGGTCAATGGCAGTCTTCTTAGCGGACGGCATGAGTGCAAGCCATTAGCAACCAATCGACGGGAAATGGTTCTGGTCGAGATGGAATGATCTAGGGTGTCTTGCACATGTTGCAGGATGGCGGTACAAGTGGCTTGTGGGGCAGCCACTGCTTGTCGAAGGATACGCCGATCCACACGTGCAGACGTCACTCTGGTTGCACCGACATTCCTATAAATTGCCACATTTCCTTGTTCCAACCATTTTCTCCACAGTCGGTGCACCGTGGACGCACCAAGGTGTGTATCAGCTGCGATTTGACGTATGGACCAACCTGCCCTTTTCAGTCCGATCACCATGCCCCTCGTAAAAGCGTCTGTCTGCTTGAACTGCCTCCGTTTACGATGACCTGGCATTTTCTGTTATTACACGTGTCTTTTGACACAAGAACAAATTTCTACAATGATTTTCCTTGAACAAATAACGACACGAATACTGTCCTTTCTGCAAGTTCCTTCCCTTATATCTTACTCCATGTGCGCACGAGAGCTGCGCATTTTACATCATTTGCATAACTCGGTTATGCGCGTCTACCCTGAAATTTGCATAATTTTCTCGCAACTATTTCTTGGTTTTCCATTTTCAATGTCACGCAGTGTATATAAAAATAATTCTTGAGAAATTCAATATTTCTCAAGCGAATAAAGTGGGAACACCAACTGATAATTCTACTGTTCCTGGGGAAGCAGAGATTCTATAAAATGTTCCCTTTCGTGAAGTGATTGGTAGTCTGATACACCTGAGCTGCTTAACAAGACCCGATATCACTTTTGCATTGAATAAAGTTTCTCAAACACTTGCAGCATCAACAAAATATGACTGGGAAGCAGTTAAACGAATCTTCAAATATAATGTAGGAACAACTGAATATGGAATTATGTACCAAAAGGGTCATAAAGTAAGAGTTTTTGAATCTTTCAGTGATACAAATTTTGATGGAGGCCCAGAAACTAGAAGATCTACCAGTGGAGTTGTGTGTAAACTGGCTGGTGGTGCTATTCCTTGGCTTAACCAAACACAAAGATCTGTATCTATGTCAACAACTGACGCCGAACTCGTGGCAGCAAGCAATACAGCAAAGGAAGTCATTTGGTTAAATAGACTTTTCAGTGAAATTTCTCCACTAATAGAACAACCAATTATAAAAGTTGATAATGCAAGTACAATTAAATTGATTAAAAATCCTGAATTTCATAATAGAACCAAACATATAGAAGTAAGACACTATTTTGTGAGAGAAAAGTATCAAGAAGGTATTTTCAATGTAGAACATATTTCTGGAAAAGATCAAGTTGCTGACATTATGACCAAAGTGCTCCCTAAGCCGCGTTTCCAAATGCTGAGATATCTGCTGGGTATGAGGGACATTTGAAATCTGATTAAGGGGAAGTATTGAAGATATTAATCTCCGATTTTAAATGTTTCTTTTTGACCAGTACTTTTGTTTTGTTTTTGCTTTCCCTAAAATGTTTTTTTTTTTCTTCTCATTATTATTTGTTCTATATGCAAAGCTTTGTTTTTTGAGACTTGAATAAACAAATTCAATTTTTTTTATATTTTGTGTTCTTTTAAAGTTAAAATACAACAAAAACAAATGGTCAGCAGACGACGCTGCGCTAATGGTCTCTAGGAAGAGCCTAGGGAGGGAGAGGTGTCAGCAGGCGGTCTTTGATTGGTTGCTGCCAATTTGCCATTAAATTTATTACAGCATTAAGTTCTATCAGTAGTTTCATCATATTATTTGGTACTATATTAGCATTTTAAAAATATGGAATTGATATCAGAATATTAGTTTTTGAAGAACTCAATATATTTCACAAGACTGTACATAAAATATTATTTTTGCAACATTTCAAAAATTTTCCTTTACCTATTTTGAATATCCTGGATTGTATTTGAAGGTTCTCACCGAAATCCCAAATATTTGGTTAAATGGTGTTTTATTAACATATCCTCAAATATTATTGGGCTTCTTTTCTTGTATTCCAAAATGAAAAATAAATACCGATCTATTAATTTTATAAAATATTTTGGCTAATATGATTGTCTGATGCTGGTAGAGCACCATCTAGCGATTAAAATGGTAATTTAAATAATTTTAAATAAATAATCTATTTGCTGTTAGCTTCTATTCTTTCCTCCTTGAAATCATTTCATAATTTATTTTTCATCCTTAAAAGTCCCAATTGCAACCTGAATATAATGGTGTTAAACGCATTGCTCTTCGCGGATTTCGCGAAGTTACTATATATATATATATTTTTTTTTTTTTTTGAAAGACTTTTGGATCCTCCAGTATATTGAAAACTTTACTGCCAATAAATTATTCACAAGGTTTTGTGCTTTTTTAGGAGTTCCCAAACCAGGCATTCAACTATGAGACCAGGGGATGCCACATGAACATCAATACAGGTGACGATATTTTAAAAGCTTTCATTTATTTGCTCCATGTTCCACAAATCTTGTGATCAATTTTTGAATTATATTTTTACAGAGCACCTAAAGTGTTAAATTCGTAGACTTGTTTAAATCTAATGACAATGTATCTTGATAAAGATCTAAATCTCTAAGTGTTTTTGGATTGGACTAATTTTTCTATACTTCAAATTTTTGTCATCGATTTTTAAATATATTCCCAGACCATATAGAAGTCTTAAATTTTGTAAATTTGCTCATAACAGCTATTACAATACAAGTCTACTATATATAATATTTCTAGTGATCGTGACGATATTAAATTGTAAAAAGAATAAATTTTGTAAATTTTCTTTCAAATGAGAAAATAGGCGCAGCCGCTTCTATGGCTTAATGAGTGGTTGCGACAATCTACAAAAATAAATCTGTAGAATGTCTGTAATATTATATAAATATTAATTTAAAATCATCAGAATGAAATATCAAGAAATAGAAATATTTTGTTACGTAGGAAATAATAAAAGACTAACCAGGGTAATTTATTTGACGCTAAAACATATCAAACCCTAGAGAACAAATACCAGAGAAGCAACGAGGAAAGTTTTCAGAGTAAAACAATATAAATATAAATAATTTGTTTATAAAATAACAAAAAATTCAAAACATAACTATTTGATAAGAGAAAATTATATTGATACAGCGAGGCCCAAGACTCTGTATGGTAGCAAGCTGGCAGGAAAAGCAAGAGGACAGGTGAACGCAAGTAGAAGCCGACCAATCAGGGAGAAATTTTCGTCAAAGACTCATCCCCCCTCCCCCTTGTTGACCGTGTGGTAAGACAATCCTCTCTGTAGAATAGTGTGAAATATATAAGTGATGTGAATATAAGAAAATGGAATTAAGAACAATAGACTGACTGTGTTTTGTAAATATATGTGTGTGATAAATAAATAATTATAATTAAATAATAAATATATAAGTTGTAATTTATAAAAGATAAACAACACAACATATTTGGCGACGAGGATTAAAAAAATAATGATTAAATAAGCGTAACAGAAGATGGCAAATAATTTGACGTCTCCATTACCGTTGAACCTTAATGCTACAGATTTGTATTCCGAGTACAAACATTGGATGAATTCATATTTAATTTATGAATTAGCAAGCGGTGTTTCAACAAAGAAAGGTGACGTTAAAAGGGCAACACTTTTGCATTGCCTTGGACCACAAGTCCAAAGAATTTTCTTTAATTTGCCAGAGGAAAAAGATACGTATGAAAAAGCAAAAGAAGCTTTAACTAAATATTTCACACCACAAAAAATATTGTATCAGAACGATTTAAATTTAGGCAAAGAAAACAAAATACAGATGAAAATATTGATTCATATGTCATTGCCCTGAGAGAATTAGTCAAATCCTGTGAATTTGGAAATTTAGAAGAAGACATGATCAGAGATCAGATAATAGAAAAATGCTATAATAGGCAATTAAAAGAAAAGTTGTTGCAACAAGATAATTTGAATCTTCAAAGAACAATTGAGATATCAAGAATGTTTGAAACAGCCAAAGAAGAATTTAGAGTATTGACAAATGAAGATATGACCTCAATAAATAGAGTAAACTATAAAAATAATTTCCAAGCAGCTAAAGAATCAACTGTTAAAGGACCAAAAGCTCATAATGTGTACCATCAAAAAGGAAGCACCTCCAAGGTAAGTGCACCTAATTTGGAAGAATGCTATAGATGTGGCTTAACTACACATCCTCCATATAAATGTGGAGCTAGAAATATGAAATGCACATTTTGTAACAAGATGGGTCATCTTAATAGAGTTTGTAGAAATAAAAATAAATATAAAAATATTGAAGGAAAGAAAAGAAATATTCAAAATATTTCAGAAAATAATGAAGACTCAGATGAATACACTTTCTTTTTAGGCTCTAATAACAAAGAAAATATCTATATAGATGGAAAGGAAATAACAATGACTATTGATACAGGTAGTGATACAACATTCATAGGACTTGAAAATTTGAAAAATATTTTTCCTAAGTCTCAAATGCCAACTTTAAATGGTACAGAAAGGAAATTTTATGCCTATGGACAAACTTCACCTCTTCCATGTTGTGGATATTTCTTTGCAGATGTTTCATGGGGTGAAAGGTCTATAAAGGAACAGATTTTTGTGATTGAAGGTAAAGCAGAACCTCCTTTAGGGAAGAAAGCAAGTTTCGAATTAGAAATTATAAAGCGTGGAACAAAAATAAGGAATATTCAACAGGAAGTTATTCCGAAGGATATATATAATTTGATACAAGAAAACATGAACCTTTTTCAAGGTCAAGGAAATGTGAAGGGTTATAGTAAAAAAATAACTCTAAAAGAAAATGTTACTCCTGTAGCTCAGAGATGCAGACATTTTCCATATAAAATGGTAGAAGCCATCAATCAAGAGCTAGACAAAATGATAGAAGATGGCATTATTGAGGAAGTCCATGAAGCTTCTGAATGGATCTCAAACATTGTGGCAGTTCCAAAAAAGGGTACTGAAGAAATCAGACTATGTGTTGATCTGAGAGAAGTGAATAAAGCCATAGTTAGAGAGAGATATCCTATACCAACAGTTGACAATATATTGCAAGCATTGCAGGGAGCAAAAGTTTTTGCTAAACTTGATGCGAAGAAAGGCTTTTGGCAAATTGAACTTGATGAAAAGTCCAGGCCATTGACCACCTTTATTACACCCAGAGGATGCTACAGATTTTGCAAAATTCCTTTTGGACTTTGCAGCGCACCTGAAGCTTTTCAAAAAGCTATGAACTCAATATTGTCTCATTTAGAAGGAGTGTTATGCTACATAGATGATGTGATTGTATGTGCGCAATCTATAGAACAATTGGATCAAAGACTGAAAAAATTATTTGAAAGATTTCAACAAGTTGGACTCAAACTAAACAAAAGTAAATGTAAATTTGCTCTAAATGAATTGGAAATATTAGGCCATATTGTTAGTAAAGATGGAATTAGACCTGATCCAAAGAAAATAGAAAGTGTTCTAAGTTTTTTCAAAACCTGAAAAATGTAGATTCTCTAAAATCATTTTTAGGTACATGCGGATTTTTTAAGAAAATTCATTCCAGACTTTTCAAAGTTAGCCGAACCACTTAATAATTTGACAAGAAAGGACATAAAATGGAAGTGGAGCAAGAAAGAAGAGGACTCATTCAGAAAATTGAAAAAAGCTCTTACAAAAAATCCATGTTTATACCCAAATGAATCACCTAATGAGAATAAAAACAAGACTGTCATCACTAGAAGTGGAAGACAAATACATGTTCCTTCTAGATTTAAGGACATGATTAGATACTAACTAAACAAGGGAGGAATATGTAGAATAGTGTGAAATATATAAGTGATGTGAATATAAGAAAATGGAATTAAGAACAATAGACTGACTGTGTTTTGTAAATATATAATTAATCTTTACTAAATTTAAATGTGTGTGATAAATAATTATAATTAAATAATAAATATATAAGTTGTAGTTTATAAAAGATAAACAACACAACACTCTCCAAGTAATTTGTTTGCAAAATAACAAATTTCAAAATGTAAATACTTAATAGGAGATGATTTTATTTTGTTACAGCGATGCCTAAAAGAAAGATTGGGCATATTGGCAAACTAGCAGAGCCATGAAGAGGACACGTGTGCGCAAGGAAAAGCCGACCAATCAGAGCTTAGCTACCCGTCAGTCATCCTTCCCCTTGTTGACTGTGGGGTATGACAATTCTCCATGCAGTTGTAAACTGTGTGTGCTCTGTAATGCGCGATGGTAAATATAACAAGTCAAACATGTAACCTACTAGCGGATGTGTACCCGACTTCGCCCGGGTTTTACCCGAGTAAAATTTGCCTAACGAACATTTGTTAAAACGATTCTAGAAAACATTCAATCTACCTATATATAGATTTATGAACGTATATAAATATTTTTATATGCGTTTAAATATATCTTTGAAAAACAAACTTTTTTGAAAATATTTTTTAAATTTTAAATAAGATATTTTAAAAAATATATATATTAATATTGAAATGCCAAGTTTTTTTACAACGTCATTGGAATATTATATTACTTATTTATTCAACTGTAAATACAAAGCGCGATGTCCCGCCAAGGACACTGGCGCCCAAAGGAAAGCAATACAAGAGAGAGAGAGAGAGAGAGGGAGAATCTATTTACATATATAAAAAAAAAAAAAAAAAAAAAAACATATGCTCAAGGCATTTACATATTTTTGAAATTGATTTCAAACAAGCATTCTATATACATAGGTAATTTAATTTAAACATAACTCAAGATAAAGGAAAAAGGAAAAAAAAAAAGAATCATATATACAGCACATAGTTAATTATACCTAACACTTGAGATTAATTAAAAACTTTGATATAAATTTACAAAATCTATTGAAAACAATGTATGAATCCCTGCTGGATATCAGTTCTCTTGGATCGGTACAGAGGATACAGTTATTGAGTCTGTAGTCTTGAAATGCTGGGCACTTAAGTAAAAGGTGAGTGGAATCTTGAATGCGGCATCCACAAAAACAGCCCGGATCCTCCGATGCGCGTATTCTTTCCAGAAAACTTCCGAAATTACCATGGTTGGTTACAAATTGTGTGTTGTGGAAATTAGGGCGAAAATAATTAGGAATACCCCGGTTGAAAAAACTTGTAAATGTCTCGTTTGTATTATTCAGTAAGAGCAACATTCTTTCGTCTATATAGGATTTAATTATAAAGGGAATATCGATGTTGTATTTTTGCTTGTCCTCGAACGATAAGTTATTTAAGTCATATTTCATATTTTTTGCTTCAATGTAATCTGCAATCAATGGAGTCTTAGCCAAACTGTGAACACAGTTGTACGAAGTTGTCTTGTAAGCTTGAATGCTCCATAATAATATCTGATATTGCATTGAGTTTAATTTTTGTATCGATTTTTTATTTAAAAATTTGAACCATATTTCTGATCCATATGTTAAAGTTGATCTGAATAAAGATTTGTACAATGTAATTCTTTTATGGGAGCTCAAACCCCATGATTTGCTGCACAGAGAGAATAGAAAATTTTTTATTCTTAGAGTTCTGCTCACTATTTCCTCTATATGAAAAGCAATATTTAATTTGTTTTTTCTTCTATGATTTGCAATTGTTATTCCTAAAATTTTTATTTTTTGTACTGGTGAAATTAATCCACTCTTAAATTTAACTGGGATCTTCTCTTTATTATGCAAATATAAAATGTTTGTTTTTTCGGAACTGATTTCTAACTTGTTCTTAATACACCACAATTCGATAGTATTTAATGCTTCCTCTATAACTATTTTTAGTGATGCTAGATCTTTATTCCAGCATATGATAGAAATATCATCCGCATAACAAATCAACTCACAGTTGGGCACCTGCAAATTCATCAGCAAATCATTCAACAAAATTGTCCATAGAAGTGGAGAAAGCGGACCGCCCTGAGGACACCCCTTGGTAATTGGCTTTGAAGTTGTTAGATTGTCGTAACTGAAAGAAATGAACCTGGAGTTTAAATATGATTGTAGAATTTTGATCAGTTTTTCCGGTAAATTATCTGAGTCTATTCTTTTGATGAGCGTTGGCCACCAGGCATTATCAAAAGCCCCCGAGATATCTATTGTAATTAGTGCAGACAGTTCTTTTTGCTTATGCTCCATTAATACATCGATTATAGTATTCAAAGCAGTGATGGTTGACTTAGACTTGATAAATCCGTGCTGCCTCGGGCTTAACAGATTGTTTTGAATATAAAATTCATAGATTTTATTTTTGAGAATTTTTTCTAGAATCTTTGAAAAATTTGATAATAAAGATATCGGACGGTAGCTTTTAGCTGATTCATAATTGGTTTTGCCGGGTTTGGCTATTATTTTGAGTGCTGCTGTTTTCCATTTTTTAGGGAAGTATCCTATTTGAATACATTTATTAAATATTGAGTGTAAAATCGGAAGTATTAGTTGAAAAGCATTCTTTATCATATTATTACTAATATTGTCTGGACCAGGAGCTTTATTTACATTAATTTTGTCGATTATCTCTTCTATTTCTTTCTTATGAATTTTGCATGAGTTGGAGTTTGTAAAATTCGGTGTATAGTTCCTTATTGATGTATGGTGAGCAGTATCCGATATAGTTGTATCATCAGGAATTAGTTCATTAATCAGATCTTTATTAGAGTTTCTTTAGAATCTACTGGTGCCTGTTCAATTATTGGTATCCCTTTTGTTGATTAGAGGAGCACAGTTTTTTTAAGGTTCTATAGGCGTTTCCAAACGGATTATTAGATCCATTTTCTTCTATAAAATCTCGCCAACTATTCCTCTTAGCTTTTCTAATACTATTTTTATATTTATTTCTGACAGACTTATATTCATTAACACTATTGCTTTATGATGAAAGTATCGATTTCTCACATAATGAAAATACTTTTTCTTTTGTTCTAATTCTTTGTTCCACCACTTGATCCCGGTATCGAAAGTGAAGTTGGAAGATTTCACCTCCAGTGATTGATATGCAGCTTCCAGAATTATATCCGATAGCCTGTCAACTACCATGTCAATATCAGTTTCCCTTTCGACCTTTTTTACATCGTTTTCCAATCTTCTTACTTCCTGTTAGAAATTGTATTTGAAAACAGTGACCAGTCTGCTTTCTTTCGCTAAATTTCCATGTAGATTTTGTTGATTGTGTTTGTAATATCTAAGTTAACATTGATATCAAATGAAACTGTCACATGGTCGGAAATATTGGTCAATTCAGAAGTTTGCCAATTGTTTACCAGTTTCAATGAATGTCCTATTTGAAATAGTGAGATCTATTATGCTTTATTACGCCAGGTAGGAGTTTTGTTATTGTGAATAAAAAGATTATATTCATTGATAATAGGTTGCATTTTATTATCCGTTAGAGTTTGTAATTCTATCGAACCAAACCGGGGTGACAGGAATTAAAATCTCCACAGAGGATTAGGGGAGAGCTCTCAAAGGTAGCTATCAAATTCTTTAAAAAGTTCAAATGTTCGTCATCGCATTTGTTTGGAGGAATATAAAAGTTTGCTATTATCGTCCTGGATTTAGTGTATTTATAGAGATTGATGTACAAAACTGATTTGTGAAACCCTCCAACTTCCTATATTTTATATTTTTATTATATATAACTGTTGCAGTATAAGTGTTTTCTGTTGAGGAACAATGTACTATGTGAGAGTCCATATCGAACACGACCTTTCTATTTAAAACATAAGGCTCTTGAAGAAGGAGAATATCTGGAGGATTGTCTCTAATTGAGCTTCTGAGTTCGGTAGTTGCAATTATACTTTTCCTAATGTTCTGTTGTATACATTTAATTTTTCCTCTGGTTAAAATTTTTGCTTCTTTCATAATGGAGATTTATGCGAAGCGCTTATGAGCCTGTTGTGTAATCTGTTCGCTGAATCATCAGGCTGATTTGTTTATTGTAAATTGGACAATCCTTAGAATTTGGTTTGTGATCAAGATTGTCATTTTTAAAATATGGGTGTTTGACGCAGTTGCAACACTTTATTATATTAGAACATTGATGTTGACCCTCTGTACCGCAGTTCACGCTTTTTTTACAACGTCATTGGAATATTATATTACTTAATCCTCACATTAAATAATAAATTTATTATACCTGAAACACATTTTAGCATTTTTACAATTTATAAATGTAATTTCACCAGATGCTGCCCGAGACGCTGCTTGCGAGTGAAAGTAGAATATTTGCAAATAAAATTGCTACGAATATTTATTTAAAATCAAATTCAAACTAGAAACCTTCCCAGTAGTATAGTAAATAAATTCCTAGAGTTTCACGGCGATTGGATAAGATTATCCTTATATACCTTTTAAAAACATTCATCGTGTAAACAAACTAACAAACTACGTGTAAAATTATTAACCAATCAAATTCATTTATCGTCGCGACCAGTGCTGTGCCAAGGGGTAAAAGGCTGGAACTAACTCTTTTTGGTTTTACATTTTTTTAAAAGCGCATTAACCTTTTTAGTTTTTTAAATAGCCTCTATGTTAAAAGAAATCATTAGCTACCTACATGCGAAATTTCATAATGATTGATTCTGTAGATTTTGCGCAACGCAATAACAAACATCGATTTTGGATTTCATTTTTATAGATATAAAGGATATGGTCATTCTGCATCCACGGAAGACCTACGGCTGGACTTCATTGTGAAAAAAATAAAATAGTGCATTCCACCTTCACATATGTGACGGAACATCTTTTGACGTAAA
Source organism: Cordylochernes scorpioides (assembly GCA_030710605.1). Lineage (NCBI taxonomy): Eukaryota > Metazoa > Arthropoda > Arachnida > Pseudoscorpiones > Chernetidae > Cordylochernes > Cordylochernes scorpioides. The sequence continues at coordinate 60,005,861 of CP092869.1, forward strand.
TGGCGCTTCATTATTTTTCATTTTTGTACTTCTGTTAAAGAACAGTGTAATGCTCGATAGTTTGAGATTGCAATAAAAATGAAAAGAAACTAATCACCAGAAGCCTGTTGCACTAGTCAATTCATATACAGGAGATTCTCATATATTGCATATATACAGAATCACAATAAGAATATTTAAATTACCCTTTCAAAATGTTTTGGTTGAAAAGTAGATATTTCTTATTAGAAATGTAAATGATTCTTGAAGTATTCAAAATAGAATAAATAAATATGCTAAATAATCATTATTCATTTATATCACAGATAAATTGTGATATTTGTTGTTTTCTAATAGACTGATGGTTTAGTTAATAGTTCAATGTTTTTTTTATATTCAATTTGTTAATTTTTCTTTATATCCTGGATAATATAGAAATAAACTAACAAGAATGCATTCGATGGAAGTTACTACTTTATAACTATTATAATTTCATAAAATTATTTTTAAGGATATTAATTACATGTATAAACTATGAGCAATAGGTAATCCCTAAATATATACCAGGTCTATTAGAATGAAACGCGAAAATGGGCGCCAGAGGCCGCTGTGCAACTTTATTTGAGCCGACGGTGGCGCTGTTGTAGGCGTTTTGTTCTTTGACTCACGTGGCATCAGCAATGCGTGCAGTTTTAGAAAAATTCAATTCGAGAAAAATTTCTGGAGCCCGTGGAAAATGGCGATTTCCGAGCCAAAAAGTGCCCATTTGCGGGGAAGTTTGTTGTGTTCGCCTTCAACTGGAAGAAAAGTGTCACTGAAGCCCACCGAATGCTCGAGGAAGTTTACAGCGACCACGCTCTGAGCAAATCGCAGTGTTACAGGTGGTTTAAAAAATTCCAAAGTGGCGATTTTGAACTTGATAATGAACCACATGGAAAACCGCCCCAAAGGTTCGAGGACGCTGAACTGCAAGCTTTGTTGGATGCGGACAGTACCCAAATGCAGGAGAAACTCGCAAACAGCTCCAGGTGTCTCAAGATGCTGTTTTCTCTACGTTTAAACAGCCTCGGAATGACCCAAAAGCTTTCCAGATGGGTCCCCCACGAGTTGAGCGAAAGGCAGCAATAACGGCGTCTGGTAACCTGCGAAGGGCTGCTCGCCAGGCATGAAAAGAAGTCATTTTTGCACCGAATCGTAACTTCTGATGAGAAATGGATCCACTTCAGCAATCCTACGCGCCCAAAAGTCGTGGGACCTGCCCGGCCAATTTCCAAAACAGATGCCTAGGCCCAATCGCTTCGGAAAAAAGGCAATGCTTTGCATATGGTGGGACCAGACCGGCGTAGTATATTTCGAGCTCCTGAAACCTGGCAAAATGGTCAATACTAGTCGCTACGAACAACAAATGCAAAGTTTGAGAGAGGCGTTGAATGAAAAAAAGACCGGAATGGCGTGAAAAGCACAACAACCTGATACTGCAGCATGACAACGCTCCAGCCCCACAACGCTACGAGTGGACAAAAACACTATAAAAGACTTGGGCTGGGAACTCTAACCCCACCCGCCGTACTCACCAGACTTAACGCCGTCGAACTACCACCTTTTCACATCTTTAGGACACGCCCTAAAAAAACAGGAATTTTCGAACTCAGACATACTCCGAAAATGACTTGTTGACTGGTTCGACTCAAAAGGAATAGAAATTTTCAGACGAGGAATTCGATAAATTGCCTGAAAAGTGGTCCGAGTGTATAGCTAATCAGGGCAGATACTTTGAATAAAAAATCTTTTGTTGTATGGAATTGGTGACCTTTTGAATTCACTGAAAATTTTCGCGTTTCATACTAATAGACCTGGTAGAAATCAGTGTATGTATGTATGTATGTATGTTTGTCGGCTAGAGACGTCCACAATACGTAACTAATCTGACTAATATTTTAACAGTATATATAGTAGAAAATCTGGAAAAATTATAAATGTCAGGTCTCTATCCCGAATATTCTTCGAATTATTTGCAAATTTGCCCTTTCGCTCGCAAGCAGCGCCTCTAGCGGAGAAAATGGGAGGTAATATCAGCTGACCTAATGTACATGTAAAGGTGTTTTAACAGGACATATAGAAAAATCTGGAAGAGATATTTGTCGCATTTTCAGCCAAGAAAAATTTAAACTGACAGGTTATGGGCAAAAATAGTTGTTTTTAGTCACAAAATGATGACGACAATATTGCTGTATCGTGTTTGATTATAAGATACAAAATTATATCGGGAAAAATTCCAAAAAGCCGAGACCACTGGTGAAGCCCGTTCATTTTTAGTATGCAGGAATAAAATCCTAACAAAAAAACATTCATTCGAGCAGAAGACACAAAGCCAGATCATCTCTCTACAAAAATATCGCTTCTCAGACACAAAGTTTGGAACGGGACGTTTCACAAGAGCGACATCCACGGCGTCAATTTATAATTGTAACGAATAGTATTTGAAAATCAAAATAATATAATTTTCCAAATCGTTGTGAAATATTACATTTTTATATTTAAAAAACACACACAAAGTTTAGAGCGGGACATTTCACAAGAGTTACATTCACGGCACAATTTATAATTGTGACGAATAGTATTTTAATAAAAATCTGATAAAACCCGGGCGTTGCCCGTTACATTCGGCTAGTATATATAATATAATAAATTGTCGTAATTTTTAATTTCAATAGTAAAGATAATCTTGCAAATAAAAGATGATACTTTACATATTTTATAGATAGAGCTTTTAGAGCATTGTTTGTTTAAGGTATATTTGTTGTTATCAAAAATACAAATGAAAAATGGTATACAATTGAGTATAAAATATTATTTTGTGTTTCAGGTCATCAAGATATTGGTCCCTTCAA
>CP092869.1:60008830-60134748 GCA_030710605.1 Cordylochernes scorpioides
ACGGATAAGAAAGAGAAGAATCTTCACAATAGATTACCTCAGGTTCTTTTATAAATAAAACAATTTCGAGAAGAACTACCTGATTTGAGATTTGAAGAAGAAAGAAAATAAAAACCATGATTACTTAATTACATATTTACAAAAGATTTTGTTCCAGCCTAAAAAAAGCACAACAAAAATGGATTTATATATTTTCAAGATGTTCTTCCTGGCGGCCGACTTCACAGAATTGTTCTAGAAAATATTATTGAAAAATAATATTAAAAATTTGCTCATAAAATAGAATTAAATATTCTATTTACAATATACAGTCGACTCTCGATAATTTGAAACTCGTTAATTTGAATCTTTCGATAATTCGAAATATTTTCCCGGTCCCTTGAAAAATATATATACTCGATAATTTGAATAAATTCAAAATAAATTAGTCCCCTCGGTAATTTGAAGTTGAAGGAATAGTATCTTACCACAAATGAAATTTGTGAATAACTGTACAAATGTTAGAATTATAAATCCTGAATTTTGATCAAACTATTGTTTACTTGATTTTATTAATATGTAAGATTATATCTGAAAATATTAAAATATGAAGGAAAATGTTGCCTGCAACTCTCTCAAACCAGACCAGCCCGTGAACTAACAAAAAATGCGCTCAAATTTCCCACGGCGAGCGAGGTAAGGAGATCTCTTACTACCCTAAGCTCTACCCGCCTCAGAACCGACACAAGTAACGATTCCTTCGCAGCTCTCACTACTATAGAAAATTCATTGGACAATTATAGACTGATTCGCTCACTCAACAAAAAATTACTGATTTCTTTTCAAAATGAAAATTTGTGAATAATTGTTTAAAATGATGAATCTTGAATTTTGAGATCAAAATCGTGTTTGAGAAAGGGAAGGCCCGAAAGCTCCCAATAAATTTAGTACTTTAAAAACTTGCGGTAAGTCACTTATTTAATATTGTATCAATATAGTATGTATATCCCGAAACTACCAAAACTTCAAACTCTTGTTTACTGGACTTTCCCCCCTCCCTCCCTCTGGTTGTTTAAACTCTTGTTATTCTGAACTCTTGATAAATTGAAAATTTTCTCTGGTCCCTTGAGTTTCAAATTATCGAGAGTCGACTGTATATGTACTTAACCCTTAATTACTCGCGCTGGGTGTATTACACCCAGTAAGATACTAAACTGTAAAAATAAACTGTAAATAATAAATATAGCAGCTTGAGTGTCTCGGTAGCTTAATTATTTGTGGTGAAGCATAGATTGGCCTAATAGATTTCAAAAATAAACATTTAACTTTTTTTGTAATCAGATAAGCTGGGTGGTTTACACCCAGCGCGAGGGCTCACGTAACACTTTTGGCTGGCCTTGAGTGACAGCTCGCCTATATTTTTTAGGTTTCAGATTCAGTCGGATGTATTTCTGTTGGCTTTGTTCACATATTCTTTGTTCGCTCTTTATTCCTAGCTCTCCAAAAACTATCGTTTGCTATTAAAATATTTCATGGATACTTCAACTCTCTATAATTCTGATTCCAAAAATGAAGTTGTTGGTGGCACATCGGGTATATTTTCTGATGAAAATACAGAAATATATAGCTACCATGATTCTGAATCCGAGTTGGAATCTGAAAACAAAGAATTTGGTTCATCTTCAACTTCCAGTTCTATGTGGGGAGAGACCAGACAACGCGGTGGAAGACCAGTGAATGGCAAAGTACAAAGGAAAGAATTTGCTTTTGCAACATAATTTCTCACCTTCCTGGCCCGAAAAGAGATGGAAAGAACATCACAAGAGCTGTTGGAGATTACAGAAAATTTATCACAAATAAAATAGTTGAAAAATATAGTATGTAACACCAATCAATATATCTCAAGGATTCGAGGAAATTATTTCTCGAGAAAGGGATGCGAAATATATTAATGATGTAGAAATTTGGGCTCTTATTCGACTTGATGATGGAACCGGATTCGAAATTTACCGGTCTGTAATGAATCACGAGCGATTTCTCTTCTTACTCAGGTGTTTGCGTTCCGATGATTTGCCCACACGTGAAATAAGAAAATAATTGACAAACTAGCACCAAGTAGAGCCATATTTGAAGAATTCGTTACAAACTGCAAACCTATGTATCATCCTGGAGAATATTTGACAGTAGATGAGAATATTATTCCATTCAAAGGCCGATGTAGTTTCAAGCAGTACCTTCCCAATACACCCGCAAAATATGATATAAAGACTTATGTGTTATGTTGTTCCCGCAAAAGCTATGTGGTGAATCTTGAAATATACGCTGGCAAGCAACCTGAAGGCCCTTATTAAATAAGTAACTCTCCCAACAATTAGAAAGAAGGAATCATATATCGCCGCAACTCTTTTTTATTATTAACGCGATTAAAAGCTTTCGGGCAAGCCCTTCTTCAGCTAATTATAGTGTACAAACAAGGAGAGATTATATATCGTATTTAAAATAAAATAAAAGAAAAGAAAATTACCACGCCCCTATCGCCCTCGTTTCAATAGCACCGCGTGGCCACGTCATGTCTGATCCTAACTTCAAATATAATATGGTACAAAAATATCTTAAAATAAATTTACGTAATTGAATAAATATAAAGAATCAATTATAAACAGTTCAAAGGATTTAGTGGAGACTTTTGAAGATTTTTAGGATAGAATGGGAACGTACTGTGATGGCAACTGTATACTTTTGTTTAATGGTTTAGGGTGCTTCATGGTTTCTATTGCTTCAAGAATGAGTCTTTGGGTTTTAGTTTTGGCATTTGTATGGAGGATTCTGGTATTATTGAAGTCTGGAGTGTGTCCGGTTTCTCTGACGTGGTCAACTATTAAGGAGTTTGGGTTTAGTTTAGAGATGTTTCTTTGGTGTTCTTTAATTCTGATTGAAAGGTCACTTGATGTCTCGCCGATGTAGACACTATTGAAGTTGAGGCAGGGAATTTGGTAAACTAAATCTTTTTTCTGTTTCTGGTCGGTGCTTTTGGTGATTGGGTTTCTTAGAATCGAGGCCATGGAAGGTGAACCTCTGAAGATGGTTTTTATGCCAAAACTTTTGAGTTTGCGGGCTATTGTAATTGTAGATTCTGTATATGGTAAGTAACAAAATACAATAATGAACTTAAGTCTATCGAAAACCAGCTTCTTAAATCTGGATACCCGCTTCCTTCCATTAAAATAAATAGATATAAACCAGGGACTCCCAGAAATAACTCCAATCAGTACATCTCCACCTGTTACTTACCATATACAGAATCTACAATTACAATAGCCCGCAAACTCAAAAGTTTTGGCATAAAAACCATCTTCAGAGGTTCACCTTCCATGGCCTCGATTCTAAGAAACCCAATCACCAAAATCACCGACCAGAAACAGAAAAAAGATTTAGTTTACCAAATTCCCTGCCTCAACTTCAATAGTGTCTACATCGGCGAGACATCAAGTGACCTTTCAATCAGAATCAAAGAACACCAAAGAAGCATCTCTAAACTAAACCCAAACTCCTTAATAGTTGACCACGTCAGAGAAACCGGACACACTCCAGACTTCAATAATACCAGAATCCTCCATACAAATGCCAAAACTAAAACCCAAAGACTCATTCTTGAAGCAATAGAAACCATGAAGCACCCTAAACCATTAAACAAAAGTATACAGTTGCCATCACAGTACGTTCCCATTCTATCCTAAAAATCTTCAAAAGTCTCCACTAAATCCTTTGAACTGTTTATAATTGATTCTTTATATTTATTTAATTACGTAAATTTCTTTTAAGATATTTTTGTACCATATTATATTTGAAGTTAGGATCAGACATGACGTGGCCACGCGGTGCTATTGAAACGAGGGCGATAGGGGCGTGGTAATTTTCTTTTCTTTTATTTTATTTTAAATACGATATATAATCTCTCCTTGTTTGTACACTATAATTAGCTGAAGCAGGGCTTGCCCGAAAGCTTTTAATCGCGTTAATAATTGAAAAGAGTTGCGGCGATATATGATTCCTTCTTTCTAATTTGTCGAAATCCGCAAAACGTTTACCATAAATCTCCCAACAATGTTGTTGAAAGACTTTTACCTTCAATCTCCGGGTCAAAACGCAACATATCTACTGACAATTGGTATACCAGTTATCCTCTTGCAGTAGCTATTTTGAATGACCATAAATTTACCTTTGTAGAACCACTTAAAAAGACAAAAAAGAAATGCTACCTGAATTTATGCAAAATCGCGCACGGCAAGTGTTTAGCTCAATTTTTGGTTTTCAAAAAAATGTCTCTATTGTATCATAAGTTCCTAAAAGGGGCAAAAGTGTCATTCTTTTATCTACAATTCACTCAACAGCAATTATTGATGAAATGACAAATGGAAAAAAGAAGCCAGAAATGATTACCTTTTACAAAATGACAAAAGGGGTGGACCTATTGGATCAAAAGACGTCACTCTATTCCGTGGGACGACGTACCAAAATATGGCCCCTGTGTATCTTTTTTGAACTTTTAAATATTTCTGAAGTTAATTCCGAACTTTTTTTGATGGGAATCAAACCCAAAACATTTACAAAAGAAGAAAGGATTTCCTAAAAGCTCTATCACTTGAATTGGTAACAGAGTATCATCATATCAGGTCTACTACCAAATCCTTCTTGAAACCACTTCGAAGTATTGTCCGGAAACATGTTGGTCAGTCACCAGAAACTATGGTAAGTTTTATGTCAAAATACAATTGAAAAATGTATCTCTAATCGTTTTATATTTTAAGGAAGAAGACATTCTAGAACCTCTTTCAAAGGCTCAGAAAAGATCCATCTTTGTTCTTATAAAAAAGATCGTAAGACCAAAGCACTATGCCAGAAGTGCCAAAATAATGTTTGTGAAGAACATTCTATTATAATGAGTAGGCAATGTATGTAAATATTTCGAAAATTGTATCCTAAATTTAAAAAAAAAAGAGGACACAGCCTAAGCAGACTTCATGGTCCACTAGGACGCAGTAAAAACGACACTTTTATGAAAAATAAAATTTAATATATTTATTTTTGTAATATATGCCAAATTTATGAGCCAATATATATAAGGTTTAAAATTATTTTTAATGCTATATAAAATGAATTTTGATAAAAAATAAAAATAATAAAAAATTAAAAAATATATTTAAAAAAAACTAAATTCACTCCAACACATAGACAAATGTTATATACAGGGTGTACCAGGTAAATTGGGACTAACTTTGACAGTCCATAAAACAAAAACTACTTGAGACTAAAAATTTTTTTTTTCATTACGTAGCCATATTCATGTAAAATGCAACAGTACATGTGTGCGCGGTGTAGTGATGAAGAGTAACCGAGAATTTGAAAATCGAGCTGCCATCATCGTTGCTCTGCGCGCCGGAAGGAGCCCCAAAGAGATAGTGGATTTTCTTAAGTTGCCCAAAACCACTATTTATCGTGTCAAGAAGCAGTTTGATGAGGCCGACAGTAACAAAGAGGGGATAGCTACAAGGAAAAAGCACTCGCGTCGATCGGACAGGGTAAGAGGCGAAGAATTTGTCAAAAATGTCAAGGAGAAGATTGATGGAAACCCTGGGAAGAGCATGAGGGCCATAGCCAAGGAAATGGACGTTGGCTCTATGACAATTGTCAGAACTATCCATGAGGACCTTGGTCTCAAGTCTTATGCCCTTCGGAAAGCTCAGTTGCTGACTGAGAATATGAAGAATAACAGAAAAGGAAAGGCTGCTGCCCTCCTCAACAACCTGAAACACGACTCTTTTGGCATGCTAAGGTTCTTCTCTGACGAAAAGAACTTTAACGTGGACCAAAAGGTAAATCCCAGGAATGATCGCTGGATCTGTAAAGACCCCCTCAGAGATACCTGTCGTGATGCACACGAAATTTCCTGCCTCCGTAATGGTCCTTGGCGTTATCAGCAGTGAAGGTGATGTCATGCCTCCCCATTTCTTTGAGAAGGGCCTTAGGATGAACGCTGACACCTACATCAATGTTCTGGAGACCGTTGTGAAGCCTTGGATGGACATGGTGGCCGCAGGAAGGAAGTATGTCTTCCAACAGGACTCAGCTCCAGCCCATAAGGCAAAAAAGACACAATCGTGGCTGACACTTAACGTCCCTAGTCACTGGGGTCCTGGTATTTGGCCCCCTAATTCTCCAGATTGCAATCCCCTCGACTACTATGTATGGGGCGTTGTTGAGAGAGATGTCAACAAAGCTCCTCATACCACCATCCAGTCTGTCAAGAAAGCAGTTCACACGGTGATGACCCAAATGGACAAGGTCATCGTCGCCTAGGCCTGTGCTTCATTCCGCACTCGCCTCGAGACTGTTGTAGCTAATAATGGAAACTACATTGAATAAATAAAAACTATATCCTTTTATCTACTACTGTGTCAAATTTCATTCGGATATTTTAATTTTTACTTGCAAAAAATTTCAGTTAAAATACCATTGTTGAAATTCCCAATTTACCTGGTACACCCTGTATATACAAAAAAACATGCTGAAAATTAGTAAAAACTATTTATAAAGGCCATTTCTAAGAGCCAATTAGAGCCAATACTTCTCCTTAGTGTGAAAGGCCTCAAAACAATTATTTATACACAGAGGAACAAGGGAGGTCTTGCACATATAAGCAGTGTCCTTCCTTAATCTTTTTCGAGTGGCACTTTTTCCTTTTTCAGCACAGACTTTGCATTTTCTTTGGATATTTACATTTGGCTTGTTTTCTTCTTTTATTCTTGTAATGAAGTGTCTCTCCAAAAGTCTGGCTTTTGAGCTTGAACTACCAAGTTGTTGATCTGTGATCTCAACTCCGGCTTCTTCAACCATTTTTTCCATAATGACAAGATGGTAGTCTCGGAGTGACAGTTTGGATGTTGGATTTAATTTATTATAAATTATATGAGAATTGACTATTGTCAGGCCCCAAAGATTTGAAAGAAAAGCTTTTTCCACCATTTCATAGTTCTCCGCTGAAAAGAGTAGTAAGAGAGGAGCTGGTCACTTCTGTCAACACCAGCCTTGTGCTTGTTGTAGTCCAATACTGCAGCTGGTTTCATGGTGAGAGGTTGGTCAGATTTCCTGGCTTTCTTGGTTACAGATATCATGGCATGATCATGTGCTGTGGAGACCATGAAAACGTCCCTAGTATCATGCCATTTGAATGCAATTTGAATTTTTCAATTTTTTGGAAAATGTATTTTTTGGAAAGCCTCTTCTATTTTTCTTTATTGTTCCTACAGAATGGGTATTGTTTCTCCAGAGAAATTGAAAAAGTGTGGTAGAGGAGAACCATCTGTCAAAGTATATAACATGTCCTCTATTGAAGTATGGAGCCGCTATCCCTTCCACCAGTTTTAAGGTCGAATTGTAGTCTGCACCTTGACCAGGCTGCTTTCCCGTGTACACTTTAATGTTGCAGGCATATCCTGAACTTAATTCACAAAGTTCAAATATCTTGATCCCATATTTGTGTGTGGCTTTCCTTTGATATATATTCTGAACCGTATTCTTCCTCTAAAAGGACATATAGCTTCGTCAATAGTCAAAGGTTGGCAGGGATAGTAATATGTTTTGAATTTGTGAACCAGAGAAGCAAGGAATGTCCTAATTTTATGGAGAGGATCATGGCCTGGTTGACCAAAAGCCACATAGGAAGCGTTGTCATTTAGGTGAAGCATGGAGATAATGGCTTCAAACCGTGGTCTGATCATCCCCACATCTCTGCAGTAAGTTGTCCTAAGTTCACTGCGGGTTGACCAATAATCTTTTAATCTGGTCTTTATAACAAGGCTCATGTGAATTATTATAGCCATAAATATCTCGAGCTCAGACACAGAAACAGCTTTCCACATTTTTAAATGACTCCTAGGATTCAAAGGACCCCTTTTTCTTTCTCTGTCTATGGTTGCCCTAGCATAGCGGTTAGTCTCAAGTATCAGATTACCAAAAAAATCCTCATCAATACATTTTTTGAATATCTGGTAAGGAGAGTTGGGTTCTGGAAATAACTCAGCCCTTGGTCCAGGTTGGGCAGTAAACAGAGGTCTGGGTATCGTGGATGTAGTAGTTTCAATCCAGTCATCACTTACCAGAGGAGACCTTGTTGTTGCAGGAGCCTCTTCATCTCTTGGTCCCTCAAAATATATTTCAGTTGAATCCGAATCAATATCTTCATCAGAGTTAGCATGGAGTGTGAAATCTGGATCCTCAAAAGAATCATCTAATTCTGATCCAGAATCAAAAGGATGGGGGTCATAAATCTCCCACTCTGGAATGGGCAAGAGGAGATAACTTTGGATGTACTGGGCTGATCAGGATTAATTTTTATCCAAAAATGTCTATTGAAAATATCTAGAAACTTCATATAAAAATATTAAGCAAAACAAAATAAATAAACGTGACAAGAAGAAGCGCGCAAAGTACAATTGGCAAATGACGGCAGATTAAAAATAGGTCAGTATAGGTTGGGAGGGGAGGAAACTCGCGGAGAGGAGGAAACTCAAAACTCAATTTAATTGGTCAGCCATCCACCCTGTCATGTGGCAAAGTGGTGAACGACCTTGAGGCATGTTTAGACTTGCAGGAGGGCAAGTGGCCACTGGACGTAGCGCGCGCTATGATTTTTTACCGATTTTTAAGAAAGTAGGACGTTAATATACGTCCTGCGGGCACTGTGCCATTTTCGCGAGGACGTTAATTGACGTCCTGCGTCCTCGAACTTTAAAATTTAAATATTACTCAAATTACACAGGTCTACAAAAAAGACATTTTTTTTTTGCCTGAGAAAACCTGATGTTGATTCTAATGTAACTTTTCATGCTGAATTCAAAAATGAAATCAGAAGTTTTCCATAACCCATAGTTCTTGCAAGATAACCATTTTTTCTATAAATTGGTATATACAGTAATAATGCAAAAAAACGTTACGTAAGCATTTTTTAAGTAAACATCATTACAATAGCTAGCGCTTTATTTTTGACGAGAAGAGTTGATATGTGGAGCTAAAAGCTTTATTTTATTTGTTATTAATTAAATTTTGCTCTTTAAGAATCATAAATATTAATTTAAATAACAATTTATTGAATTTTTAATTAAATAAGTTTATTTTATAATGCAATCTGTTTTGCTTTCAACTCAAAAATAACGACAAGCTCTGGAATGCTATTTGCTGAATAACAGTTTTTATATATATATATTTAAATTGAACCTAACGATTTGTTTAATAGATACGCATCAGAAGTAACAGGTAAATTTGAAGTGATCAGTTTATCCTTCTCTATCGATTTGCTTCAGACTGTTATTTTTGTTTGACAAAGACTACTGGTATTACATTCAAATCAAGACATACAGTTGAATATCCAGATTTGCCTTCTGCTATGAGACCGGTTCCTCATAGTGATATTTTACCTGTGCCACAGCCTCCTGAAAATGTTACATTTAGTGACGATGATTCAGATAGACGAGAGCAACAGTCGGATGACACAAATTTTGAAGCAGGTGCTTCATCTGAACCTCATTTGTTAACCCAAGGAGATTTGAACGACCTCGTACGCGATTTAGATTTATCCAAAAAACAGAGTGAACCTTTAGGCTCGAGGTTAAAAGGCTGGAATCTGCTGCATAAAGACACAAAAGTATGCTTTTTTCGCAAGCGTCAAGATGAATTTCAAAACTTCTTTTCACAAGGAATAATTTAGTATATTGCAATGATGTTGTTAGTCTATTGGAAGCGCTTGGTTATGACCATGATACAGAAGAGTGGCGTCTATTCGTTAATTCTTCAACAATTAGTTTAAAAGCTGTTCTCCTTCACAACGGAAATAAGTTCCCATCAGTGCCAATAGCACATGCATCCAACATGAAAGAGACTTACGAAAACATGAAACTGCTTTTGAAAAAGATAGAATATGAAAGATACGGTTGGAAAATATGCAGCGATTTGAAAGTCATTGCTCTCTTGCGTGGATTACAGCTTGGATATACAAAACTTTGTTGTTTTCTGTGTGAGTGGGATAGCAGAGATAGGGAAAGGTATTACATTAAAAAAAGCTGGCCAAACCGTGACATATTTACGCCAGGACATAAAAATATTGTGAATCCTCCCCTGATCGATTCAGAAAATATTTATTTACCACCATTACATATCAAACTTGGATTAATGAAGAACTTTGTCAAGGCAATGGATCGAAATGCCAGTGGATTTGCCTACCTAAAACAAATATGTTCTAGCATAAGTGATGCGAAAATTAAAGAAGGTATTTTCGTTGGACCTCAGATTCGAGAATTGCTGCAGGATGGAAATTTTCAAAATAGTTTGAAGCAGCAGCATGGAATTCCTTTAGAAACGTTTGCAAGACCTTCTTAGGAAGTCTCAAGGTTAAAAATTACCGAGACATAGTTAATGATCTGTTGCTTTCCTACGAGGCACTGGTATGTAACATGTCTCTCAAGATCCATTTCCTGCATTCACATCTGGATTTATTTCCAGACAATCTTGGTGCAGTTAGCGATGAGCATGGTGAGAGGTTTCATCAAGATATATCAAGCATGGAGAAGCGATACCAAGGTAAATGGAGTCCCGGTATGCTTGCTGACTACTGCTGGACACTCAAGAGGGATGTACCACAGGCAAAGTATAGAAGAAAATTCACTGTCACTACTTCACTAAAATAAATATATTTCGTTCATATATTGAAAACATTTCCAAATTTCAAGTAGGTGTTTCTCAAAAATCTTGCGTGATAGAAAAAAAACTAATGGTATATTTGGAATCAGAACAAAGAGTTAAATTTAGATAAGATGCTGTTTCTTTTGGGACAAAGAGAAATATTTTTTGATAAACCCGTGTAATGTAATAAGGTTTATGCAAAAATGCTTGAGTAATATTTTTTGCATTTTCTGTATTTATCCCAATACCAAAAAAAGGCTGTTACGCAAAAACCATGGGTGATGAAAAATTCTGATTAGATTTTTGAGTTCAGCATGAAAAGTTACAATAGGAACACCATCAGGTTCTCTTGGGCAAAAATGTTGTTGACGAGTGTTATCGATTAAAATATTTCAACTGTAAATAAAATAATTATATCATGCAAAAAGGTTCAAAAAATATTTTGTTTTAAGTGATATTTCACCAGGTTAAAACACCGGGTGTATTACACCCAGCGCGAGTAGTTACGTCACAAAAGTGAGCGCGAGTAACTAAGGGTTAAAGAGGCTCGTCTCTCATTGAATGTGTATTAGAACACAATTAGAACACAATGCCTTATGTTAATCACAACCACTAAAAATTAAGACTAGTAATAGAAAATAAGCCACAACATATCAGTTTTAGAATTCCAGACAAAAGGCCAACCTGTGTTTTGACCTTCATAATTACAGAGGCGGCTTCGATTTCATAACATCCTTTGAGAGGAGTTATTAAATTGGTCGAATTTATAAATCCATCGAACAATACATTTTCCATTACACCTGTTGTGTAGGGGGAAATTAAATATAAACATTATTGTGAAAAAATCAATAAATGGATTTAAAATTCGCTAATTCTCTCTCCATAAAAATGCCTCACATATACCAATATAAAAAAGGTCGTATCTCCCATCAAATTAGCGTCAAAAACTAGACGCCATTTTTTTTAGCGTCTCCTCAAACTAGCGGACGGTAAAAAAGCCATTAACACCATCTTCGGCAAACAGAGAGGCGCCCACCTGGAGACTATGGTTTCGGGCGGTTTGCGGAGGGGGTTAATAGATCTAAGTTTTGACATCTCTAGTTTGTTATTTATGTAATAGATCATTATCCTTCCGACAAAATATCCAACTATATAACAATATATACAGTAAATTATTATTTTTTATGTCAAATATAATTTTTATTATTACTGGAAAATAATTTTCCTAGAAATAATTGACTAAAATGTTTTTGGTGTTGTTATAAACTTGAAACATTACATGAAAATGCCAAAGAATTCAAGATACAAATCCTCAACGAATTTTAAGCTTTTATTTTGTAATGTTTACTACCTATTGGTTGCTTCAAGTCTCATATACCATATTAGATAAACCTTTATTTTACCAAATTCAACAAATCTTCAGCACATGTACCTTATATCTATTCTTTTATATTTATGTTATAATATATTCCAATATATACTTATATCCCCATATGTAATATAGCTATAGTGTAACAACCAAAACTGTAAAAACAAAATTCAACTGGCCAGTTTGGCCATCATGTATTACCAAAACGACATAATAAAATTCAATTGAGTGACAGTAGGCGCCAGACAGAAGAAATGTCTCTGAAAATCAAAGTCGGGTTACCAGGCGTGCCCCCTTTGGCTCGAAAAAAAAATACAAACAGATTAGTCCGCTCCGAGACACGATGATTAACAAACAACCATGGACAGATCTGCCTTTACATGCGTCGGCTTCACACTCTCTTGCCATATCTATGGTGACATTCAACATGCCTTGTCCTTTTGTGTAATTCAATTCACACCTGAAACCAGTCTGAACATTGTGACCACAACGACTGCAACTAACGAACTCATCACGATATTCACCCAACAGGATAAACTACATCACAACATTTATATAATTTTATTTTCACTCATACACACAATATTTGCATACTTACACTTTTAGTGTATTTTATTCCTAAAAAAATTGTTATCTAAAAAAAAAAAGGTAACAAGATCAGATAAAAAAATTCAACGATTGAAAACCATTCAAAGTGATTCTTAATTGAATTCTGCCTGACTCAAAATATATCTAAGTTCAATTTGATAATGAAATCGATTTTCAAAATATCGAATTCTTGATATTTGAAAGCTTGAAAGACAATGAATGAGATTTATTCTGATAAAAAAAAACAGATTAATAAAAATGGTTGAAATCTCTATACCATTATTGTTACCTTCATACTATATCTAGTAGTCTTATTAGAATGGTGAAACTGATGTTAAAGTCCAAACATTGTTTTATTATTTGGATAGACTGGGAAATATACATCTGTCTCGTCAAAATAGATAGAAAAACTAGGCATCGTCTGTTAACTGTCTTAGCAAAAGAACAAATTCTTTATTAACACGTTTATAGACATAAACAAGATTCCCGTATGGATTCTGTAGTAAAATAATTATTTATATTCATAATAATACTATTAATATATTATTCGAAATTTTTATTATATTAAAAGTGCATTTTTCTAAATGATAGAATCAGAGTGTGTAGAGTTTCAAAGACCCTATTTAACAGCCTCCTTTTCTGAAATTTTTGTAACTATTTCAAAGATTACTGTGTTTGTGTTCTTGTAGATCTGTACATATATTTGAAAACTATATATTTCAGATAATAATAATAATAAAACTTTCCACATCTTTCTCTTTTATCTCCTGCACTCTGCTCATTAAAAAATGATGAATATTTTCTAGTATTACATCAATATTGGTTGGAATTTAAATTCTATCATCATAACTCTTTTGGAGTATAGTATTCCCGGTACGATCAAAAAGCGACAGAAATTTAAAAAATAAATAATATATTAAGAGGTTGAATCAATTTTTTCATAAAATATTTCAAAATAGGACCCTCTACTATCTACACCTATTTTTCCAGCGGTTAAAAACCTGTTCAAAAGAGGTTTCTTCTATGCAGAAATCAAAAGACATGTTGAAGAGAATAACTTAGGAAAGGCTGATATTAAACACTGTATGAACTTGACAACACCAAAACTCTTCTTATATTGATTGAACAAAGCGCTAGGAAGAGTGCCATCTATCGTAATAATTATCAACTAAACATTGATTTAGATATATTCCAAAATATTAGCTAACTCATTTTCTTAAGAAATCAAGAAAATCTAACTATATGTCGGGCTGTTGGTAAAGGCGCTGCTGATTGTACTTCAGGATCTACCTGGAAAATCAATAAAATGTTCTGGAGATATCTAACTTGTGTTGTGTGTATAGTGGTGTGTACATACAGACGACTGCAAGGAAAATGAATGCTGTATGGGAATGCTGAACAGAGTCTGCATGCCTATTCCTGGGGAAGGTAGGTTCCTTAGAGCCTCGTTTATTGGTTAATAGAGTCGAACTTTGGACTTTTTTGAACCTTTGAACCATCTTTACTTAAAACAATATAATAGAGCGTAAGGAATTAAAATGAAAGGTTTGAAGATTAAATCAGCGAAACAATTTAGAGTTCATCACTGATGGGTTGTACCCTTCAGAGAGACAATACATATGTCTATCATTTTATAATTATAAGTAAAGTGCTTTTATCATTTCAAATTAAAAGGAGAAGCTAGAATTTGTATGTGCCAATTAGGTAAACATATCCAGAATTCTCAAATGAGCATTTTATATCGAATTTCACTTCCTATTATATATATGTGTGTATAAAATAAAAGGACTTAAAAGCGCGAATGTTTCTTTTATACATAAAACGAACTACTACTGTCCTTACTGCGATGAAAAAATATATTGGGAGGGCTTGGCTCATCAGTGGTGAACCCTCCCAGCGGTTTCGCCAATTTAATCCACCAGACCGCTTCTCAGAGCTCTAATACTGTATTGGATCATTCTGCTTTTATATGCTACGCTGAAGGATGGAATCTTAGAAATGGTTTTCAAGTAAACTATGGACCGGTCTGGTGGAATAAATTGGCGAAACCGCTGGGAGGGTTCACCACTGATGAGCCAAGCCCTCCCAATATATTTTTTCAGCGCAGTAAGGACAGTAGAAGTTCGTTTTATGTATAAAAGAAACATTCGAGCTTTTTTAAGTCCTTTTATTTTATATGTATAGATGGCGCGTTATGGCTTTGTGTTAATTTATTCCTAACTGGCCTTGTCTTTATAGTTTACTAAAGAGCATTGCTCGAAGCAAATATTTGAATGTAATTCTACTGTCCTATAAGCTTATGTCCATAGTTTACTTTAAAACAATTTCTAAGATTCCATTCTTCAGTGTAGCATATAAAAGCAGAATGATCCAATACAGTATTAGAGCTCTGAGAAGCGGTCTGGTGGATTAAATTGGCGAAACCGCTGGGAGGGTTCACCACTGATGAGCCAAGCCCTCCCAATATATTTTTTCATCGCAGTAAGGACAGTAGAAGTTCGTTTTATGTATAAAAGAAACATTCGCGCTTTTAAGTCCTTTTATTTTATATGTATAGATGGCGCGTTATTGCTTTGTGTTAATATATGTGTGTGTGTGAAAAAATAATTAAATTAAAAAAATTGATTAAAAAAATTATATATATGTTTTATATGTTTTGAGGATCATTCTTCATTAAATTGTTTACTTCTTACACACTTTTTTAAAATGTAAATTCTTATTCAAAATTACCAAAATTAATATTCTGTAATTCATTTTTCAAAATCATCATTTAACTCATTTATTAATTGTTTTCAATTAAAAATATTTTATGTTAAGAAAAATAACTATGTGGAAATAAAGCAAATTTACTCGAAAGAATGTTCTAGACTAGTCTAGACTTGTGACGACATCCAGCGACTTTTCTAGAACATTCGACCACCACATTATATACGCCAACCACTTTTTCACTTTGTATGTGTCCATCAATACTGTTCTATCTAAATTTCCGTTCTTTATTCCAGGAGGAAATGGATCTATAAATAAATATTTTTATTTTGGTCATAGATTTGGCCTAGCCACTCTACCGGCAAAACATCTCTTTGGGAGATTGTGAAGATTTCATTTGATACCTTGTAGATCTCATGAAATAAATTCCGACCTAAACTAACGAGAACCATTAGCCATAAACCATGTTCTCCAAGTGGACGCTTTTCAGTTCGTCAAAACTGGTGTTTTAGCTTTGTCACCCACCTAAGTATTCTTAGTTTGCGGAGACGGTCAATAGATGGCGCTGAGTTTTAGCGTCTATTTCAACGAAAGAGGCAACCTTTATTTATATATATGTGATATAATCCTGTCGACTTTCAATGTGGCAATATAGTGATAATAATGTGGTGGGGAAAGAGAAATAATCACGCGACGAGTTGGTAGAGGAATAACCCAGGCAACTAGCGAGAGAGAGGTAGCGCGAGGGCTGTCCGCTGGACGACCGTTTGTGTCGCCACCACCTCCCGACTGTCCAAAAATAGACCTGAGGTTCCAAGAAAAGCCCCCTCCGGCATGTGGCCAGTGGTTCAAAATGGCCGTAACTTAGTTGCCTTCTATCGACTACGTCTCTCTCTCTCTCTCTGGTCGACTGTAGATTGACTTTATTATTCCTGGAAGAGCATATATTATGACATATATATATATATTTTCAAAAGCATCGTCACTGTCTTCTCCTCTACATGGCGGGTGGGGAAAGCAGCACAAATAAGGGACTGCCCTGTAGGGCGAAGTACGGTGTCTTGAGCCCCTGCCGCTACCGTAACCGTGAACAGGGAACTCTGAAATGTGGCTGACTAACTTCGCAATGGCACCCCCCCCCCCATTCTTTCCATGTGGGTAGACACCAAAATCACTGTCTTCTGACATTCACTACTCTTATCTGAGGGTCATAGCAATGCTGCTACAAAATGTATGAATTGAATATTACACTGTGCAATCTATCCCTAATCCATATTTTACTTTATTTATCACATCACTCCAACTGTCTCTGTACAGGGGAGAGATGTCCTATGATGAGGATGTCTGGATGCTCGTGCAAGACAGGAACCACTTGCAGGGTGAGTGAAGATTGAGGGGATATCTACATAACAATAAGATTATATATATAATATGAAACATATACTTGATATCTTATTTACTCTCTATCCATACAGATATCACTAATTATTTTAACAAATAAATTTACTGGAAATACGTTTCTTTTCAATAATATCATCAAATATTATCTCTACAGACCTTACTGCAATTATATAAGTTATTGAATAAGAGGGCTTGGTTGATCAGTAGTGAACTCTTGGGATATACCCTGCATTTTCTATGGAGGGCAGCTTAGGAGTGAACCTATGGACAAAAGACTATAGGTCTGTAGAGGTACATACATATATTTCCAGGGTATTGCATCAAGAAAAACTCTTTCGCAAATATGGTTCCATAACAAATATATATTAGTGAATTAAATTCATAAAGTCAATTGCCATATATTAATATAGAGATAATATTTGATCATATTGCCACGTGGAAAATTAGGGAAGAGCAAATTCGGGATGAGACAGCAATTTATTTCAGGCAAAAATAAACTATGAGTGATAAACAAAAGATAAACAAAAGAGGGAAGTGTACAGAGTATAGCAAAATATAAACATTAAAAACAATATTCTGCTAATGAATTAATAATTACTCTGTTACATAGCTTCTTCCCTATGGGTGCTGTTACCCACAGCTAGCAATTATTGTAGTTACTGACATGGATTTGACGTGCTTCTGCCAAGGATTCCATCGAAGTCTTGGAACTTTGTCCCTAGTACTTTTGCGTCCTTTTTCTTGCGGTGTGAAGAGAGGCTTTGTCTTCGTATCGTCTATAGGGACATCGTCCTCTTGGAGGGAAGTCTTGGCTTTGACACATAGGTGGAATCCTGGAGCCAGTCTCCGAAAATGTAGATCACAGCACCCACGGCCTCTAGATCTTTACGGCGATCTTCATTTTGTCATCCCTAATTTACCCAGTATCTCCACCAAAATGTCACGTGGAAAATTAGGGAAGACCAACATCGGGATGAGACAACAATTTATTTCAGGCAAGAACAAACTATGAGTGATAAACAAAAGATAAGCAAATGAGGGAAGTGTACAGAGTATAGCAAAATATAAACATGAAAAATAATACTCTGCTAAAAAACTAATAAATACTTTGTTACAATATTATTGAAAAGAAACATATTGCCAGTAAATTTATGTGTTACAATTTTTTATCGATAGATTGTAATTGAATTTATTAATTAGTAATTCTGTTACTGAAAATCTCCACTCCGTCATAATTAACTCATATAATAATATAAAACCAGAAGAATGATTAGGTGGTAGAATAAGAAAATGACATTTATTGAAAATACTAGTGAAAATTGCTGAGGCTTGAGCTATCTCTCGGAATAATTTTATCTAAGCGTTACTGTATTTTATTCCTAATTTTGTGTAAATACCTATTCTTGATAAATCAATAAAATCCAATAACGTTTGCTATTTCAAGCTCTTGATTCTCGTCAACTCAAGGATCTAACTCAACTGTTGTCAACGTTCCAAAGCTTTCTATTTGCGTGCATACGCACTTTTAGCCTGTAAATTCCATTTCCTCGATTTATAGTAAAGTTCCTGTTTTTGGTCGTTGTGATTGATACTAAACCACGTTGACGAGAGCCAACAGCCTAAAACAGTACGTTGAATTTTGGACAAATTACAAGAAAATAAATAAATCAACCTTTTGTCGATCTTCTTCCCGAAAAAGGTCGCAAGATATCAGAAATATTTATTTGGTTAATAAGAAGATTCCTTTTTCTTGAATGTATTTTGTTCTTGTTATACAATTTGAATCCCTTTTCGTCCCCTCCTCTTTATTTTTTTCATTCTCTAAATAATAAAAAAAGTAAAAATGCACACTAGTCCATATTTACATAAATATGGTCGCAGATGACCTGATTTTAATCTATTTATGTTAATTATTTTCTTATTATATGCAAATAATTGAAACTTGAAATTGTACTAGGATCAGGTTCATATATTAATAGAATCTCCTGGTCGTGCAACTAAAGGCTGCTGATGGCTAGAGCCATCTGTCTGAAAAGATATCAACCAAACGTTGATTTCCAACTATGCCAGATAATTGATCATATATCCTTATTGATTTAACAAGAAAAGATAAAAAATACGCGTTTCAAGTTGTGAGCTCTCATTAGCGTGGTGCAGGCCGTATATCAAGGACCAAAAAGCTGGTCTTTTTATTTTGTTTTGTATAACTTTTATATTCACACTCAGATTGTCAAAACTTTAAGAAGTAGAATGTCTTTGATGTCCCCAGTCGTCAATCTTTTTTGAGGAGACAGGCAATTTTGTTCAAACTCGGTTATCTCGTGTGTCTTCAATAAAGGTCACTGTGTATCAAATATCTTTTAGAGATTTTGTCTGAATCCCGATATACATGCTAAAAGGTACAACTTCCTCAAGTTTTGTCCATGAGTGTAATACAATTAGCGAATGAAGTTGTATATTTTTGCCTTATTATCTAGAGTTTTGTTTCGTTGATGGTTCTTGCTGAAAGGAGGGTATTTGAACTCCATTGCATCTAGGTAACTGGATTTCTCCGAATATACATTTGTTAATTGGAACTACTGTGTAACAAGTAGAGAATTGAATTCGAATCTCCCAATGTGCAACTCTCTATATGTGTGTCAGGTGTAGTGGAAACCAAAGAAACAAACAAAAGTGTTGTGTTGCAGTTTGACCTTGAGACAAGAGATCACCGTTGCCATAAAGACTAAGACATTCGCATGACAGAAAATAAAAATATATATTTCTTTTGAAAATAGATTATATTTCCTACATACATATATTTTATAAAAACCCTCACTATACACAAAAACTAGAAATTTTGTGTGAAATGGAAAAAATAATAATAAAGAGAGTAAAGAACATCAACTCTACATGGATCTTGCAAAAATGAGAAACGAATTTGAAAATGCATATATGAACTTGGTTATCTTTAATTGACACTAAATATACATTATATATATAATTTCAAAAAATCCTTTAATTTTCATAATATTTTTATTTTATTATTATTATTATTAATTTTAATTATAAATGTATTATTATCATTAATTATTTTTGACCAATGACACATTTGTTTTCATGTGCTCTACAAGAATTTGTAAATTAAGTTCACGGTACAATAAATTGATAAAAAGGGAGCAATCTCTCGAAATATTTTGAGAAAAAAATAGTTTTTTTTTTTAACATATCCAGGTACGCCCTTTTATATAAACTACTAGCCGAATGACCCGGGCAACGCCCGGGTTTTACCCGATTAAATGTTTTTATTCAAATACTATTCTTTACAATTATAAATTGGCGCCGTGGATGTCACTCTTGTGAAACGTCCCGCTCCAAACTTTGTGTCTGAGAAGCGATATTTTTATAGAAAGATTATCTGGCTTTTGTTTTCTTCTCGAATGAATGTTTTCTGTTAGAATTTTGTTCCTGCGTACCAAATTTGAGCTGGTTTCACCCATGGTCTCTGCTTTTTGGAATTTTTCCCGATATAATTTTGTATCTGATAATCAAACATGATACAGCAATATCGTCATTATCATTTTCTGACTAAAAATATCTAGTTTTAATAATTGATTTATATATTTTTTAAAATAGCCTATCGTCTTCCCCGTATTTTTTTTACCTTATATGGACATTTTGGTTTGAATTAGTGAACTACTGCGAATTTGTATACCGGACATACAAACAAACATACATTAATTTTTATATATATACAATTATTATCATCACATGGAAACTCTTGATCAGGGGTCGGCAATCTTTTGAGTCGGAAGAGTCAGAAATTACAATTTACATAATTTCAATTTTTTAAAGAGCCACAAAAAGTTTTTTATTGCCAACAATAAATAGTATATTTTCACATAAATAAATATTTGCGTATAGAACTATATAAAGAGCATCAGCTTCACATTCAAAGGGCCGCAGGTGGCTCGCAAGTCGCAGTTTGTGACCCCTGGTCTAGATGAATGATCTTCTGGGAAATATTACACACACACACAAAAGCCTTTATTAGGGACTTGCCCCATACAGATTCTCCCAATTGGGTAAGGTAAATATCATCTTGTATAATTTACATAGGTAGTAAGATGGAAATTGAACTGGCTTTACTCTTCGTCTCAAAGTCATTAAATTGTTGACTGGTCCTTACATAATGATGATCTAAAAAATGTATAGTAAGCTATTGCCTTAGATTTGTTTGCTGATATTTTTGAAAGCAATACGTAGGGTGAAATGCTGGTACATCGAATTTGTTGATATAGGGCCTTCCTTTATTCATCAAGGGCTGTACAATTAAGCAGGTAATGGGGGAGTTCTTCAGTAATTTCCCTGTCACATAGTGTACATATTAGATTTTTGGCCTCAAACGTCAGAACGTGTTTTTTTTAAGACTATAAATAGTATTCTCGATTGAGCAATGCATCGTTTAACTGGTAAAGGGAAATCATCGGTTAGATAGCATTCTGTTTATATTGACGTATGGAAATATTTAAAATGTGGAAACGTTTTGAATTTCTTATTTTTGTTTGGTCTTCTAGTATCGATTGATCTGATATTGTCCTAACAATCAAAGGAATATAACTTTGCACTAAATTGTGATCCGAGCATCCGATAAGCCATGAGAAACCGGTGTTATTTAATGTATTTGTTAAACTATTTGTAAATCCAATATTTTGTCTTGTAGAGGTATAAACATCCCACAAGTGAGCCAAACAGATTGAAGGTAATCTCGTAGTGTCCATTTTTAGCATTCTTAGCCAGAATTTTTACATTTCTTTTTTGCTATCACTGCGAGAAATGTTTTTCCTTTTTCTATCCTCAAAATATATCCTGGGGTATAATTTGGGAGATTCAGATATCGTCTCGGAAAGGTATCTTGGAATTTATTCAATATTAACTCTTGTCCATCTGACCAGATTGGAGAAGCATATAGTAGAGTTGTTATAACTATGGTATCGAGCAGCTTCATTATTGAGTGAAAAGAATTTAACTTGGATATCATAAAAATCTCCCATACTGCTCCTATAGCTGCTATGGCCTTACCCTTAAAATGAATAGCTTTTTGGGTAAATGAAATTGATGGGGCTAGCGGATATCCCAGGTATAAATATTTCTGTGTAGAGTTTATGATTTGTTGGCCCCATTACTATTTTTCAGATCGTGCTGGTTTACCGCCGTTTCGAAAAATCATTATTTTTGACTTGCTTTCATTCAAAATTAAAACATTAGTTTCTAAATATGGTTTTAAAATATTAAATTTCATTTGAAGATTAATTCGAGATTCACCAATTAAAACTATATCGTCCGCATAAAGCAGTATGTATGTATGTTTCCAAAATTTGGTAAACCTTTGGGAAATATCAGGATTTTCCCCAGAGTTTATTTTCACTCAATAATATAGACACAGAGAGAGATCTATAACACACAAGACAATTTAAAACAATAGTGAAGACAATCACTTCTGCATTCATTGATAATATTTCAAAATAATTATGTTTATTGTCAAATTGTCTCTCTCTCTCGACCTGCCCACTCTGTGGGAAAGGACTCTTGAGTCCATCGATGGCGGAGTCTTTCCCGAGGTGGGCCCCACCAATGAAGAGTTGTATATAAATATATATGTACTAGCCGAATGACCCGGGTAACGCCCGTGTTTTACCCGATTGAATGGTTTTATTCAAATACTATTTGTTACAATTATAAATTGGCGCCTTATATAAATGCATATGTTAGTTAATAACTATAGCCTATGTGCTTTATCTGTCTATGTACTGTTGGCTTCCGTAGGCGTCTCTTACTGGAAAAAAGTTGGTTATTAACTAATATATGCATTTATTTAAGGAGCGACCCGCTCCAACACAATGGTTACATATATAGCCGACCAATAGGAGGGCGCCATTCAAAAAAAAAAAAGCAAACGGTGACAGAGATGAAAGATTATTAAGAACGCATGACGCTCGTAACTGTATATAGAATATTTATCAATTTTATATTTATTCATCTATATATTCTTATCTAATATCCTTATATGGACATGGTAATAAATCAGTTTCAATCTCAATATATCTCTCTTTCTTTTAAATAGATTTTCCTGGAGAAATAAAGGTAGCTGAACTAATCCACCAGTCCTATGGAAGTACAGTAGAGTCTCATTTATTCAACCTCCTATATTTCAACACCTACTTTTATTCAACTCTTTTGTTTTCAAAGCCAAATAAATATATTTTCTTTAACACAAAATGCTGATCCCTTGAAGAGTTGAATTAAAAAAGTTTGACTGTAGATTCTTCAGCAATTTTGAAAATTTGATATGCTCTAATGGCCCCCGATTATTGAAAAAGTCTAACCGCACCAAGAAACCAAACGGGGCTCTGGCACATTTGTAACTGCTTTTCACATGTGTAGGCATGTGGTACACTTACAGTAAAAGCAGTCGCCTACTTCTTTCTACCCACCATGATTACCATGACCTGTATCACATGTACTACGGATAAGTAAAAAAAAAACATATTTGACATAAAGGTTTGTCTTTGCAAGATACATTTTGAAAAGAAATACAGTAACACCTCTATATAGGACGCTTAGTTGTAAGAGCAAAAGTGTCCTTTAGAGAGGCGGCCTCTTACCGAAGAGTTACTATTTAGTAAAATGGTAATTTTGGTCATGAAATTGTTCTTTGTAGCTCAATGCAACAAAATTTGCAAAAAAACTGTGGGTTTGACTATAAAAAAAGAAGTACAATTTATAAATCATTCATACGATCGAGAGCCACTAATGCAAGCGAAATATGGTATCCATATATTTCTATACGTTCTTTACAGAAACTTCATTCACTACAACATAATATCTCAGTGGTACATGGAACCATATCATACGAATGTTCACGCCTCCTGTCGCATACACCTTTCATAAAAGACCATCTCCACTATAAATAAATGAAGTAAGAACTGAAAAATAAACAAAATTCAAACGGAATTCCTATACTCACTCGATTTGTCACATCACACGGCCAGAAATACTTACATGAAATAGGTCTATCAGAAATACCAAATTGTTCCTGCGGAGAAACTGAATAAACTGCTCTTCACCTTATCTACGACTGTCCGAACTTTACAGAAGTCAGACATCGTTTGTTCCCTGATCTAAATCATTTAACTCTTTTACATTAGCCACTTTGTTCACATAAATATTATCAAATCTATCGAATAATAGATTTAAAATTGAAAATATTTAATTCTAAGTTCTAATTTGTTTTTTATTTTGTATGTTTCCTCTATAATAGGCGCAAATATTTCAATATCGCGCCTGGTTGTGTGTGTGATTAATAAAATGAAAAAAAAAACAACAAATATATAATACCTTATATTTATTTTTAGAAAAAATAAATTGGTTGCTTTGAAAGAACTTTGGACATATGGCTCTAGTAAGATTGAAAACCAACTAAACAGAGCAACCCAGTGTAAAATAATTAATAAATAAATATACATTTAAAAAAAAGCT
Source organism: Cordylochernes scorpioides (assembly GCA_030710605.1). Taxonomy (NCBI): domain Eukaryota; kingdom Metazoa; phylum Arthropoda; class Arachnida; order Pseudoscorpiones; family Chernetidae; genus Cordylochernes; species Cordylochernes scorpioides. The sequence goes on from CP092869.1 coordinate 60,033,126, forward strand.
TTTATTCAAATGCACCAAAAATAAAAATGTAAAAAAATATTTGATCTTCTATCATTGAGCATTTATATGTATCTGAGTGAAAATAAAAGCGGCGGGGGACGATCATCATGAATTTTGAACTTAATAAGTTTTAATATGTAGCAGCTGATTAGCGATTTTTATAAGTATTTGCTATATTTTTACCTCTTCTCTTAATATGATTGTCCCCCGCCGCTTTTATTTTCATTCAGATACATCTAAATTAATCCAGTTTATCAACCTACATTGTCATCGGGTTCTGAAAAGTTTACCAAATTTTAGATTCCTACGTGCTCTAAAAGTTTATTAAAAATCGATTGAAAGATTTGTAGACAGACAGATAGACAGACAGACAGGAAAGCAAGTTAAATAAAAGATTTTAAAAAAGCATCCATTGTTACATTGTTGAGGAGTAATTACATAGGACTGTGAAAAACAAATCACAATTATAATAAAATATATTGCTTCTTATGATTGTAGAACGACATTTGAAAATTATCCCGCATGTGTTTCTTTTGAACGAAAAATCGAAATTTATTTCAAGGAGAAATAACGATCATTTCTAACTAATTCTAATTGTGAAGAGTAATGATAAACGGGAAAATAAAAGTGTCCAGGGATGGGAAGAAAGGTTAGAAATTATCGAATTGAAATTATTTTTCTCCTTGAAAAATATAGATTTTTCGTTCAAAAGAATCACATGCGGGATAATTTTCTAATGTCGGTCTAAAATAATAATTACCTCTTTATTGGCAAACACAGCCACAAATATTACAACAAAAGTGATCAAGAATAAATCCTTCATTTTGTCGGATGAACAGGCCGTCTCAGGAAACAGTTTAAACCCAGAGTTGGGAACGTAACATCTGGAGTCTATCTCTACACCTGGCGTTTCTTTTGTATATTTGATTATTCACGGAATCTTTTATTCACACTGTTTCTCGAGAGCCATGGATTACATAATTGGTCTACCTAAAACTATTTTTCACTCTATATATATACGTAAAAGGTATACACTTTCCATTTTAAAATGAATGAAAACTGAGTTTTCGTTTGACATGAGAATTCCTTCTAATGATTTGTCTAATGCATTTTCTATCCTACTTCTTGTTCTAATATGCGTATTTATACATTTTGAAATATATAAAAAATAATATAAAAAATAATATAATAATAAAGATCAGATGTTGATATTAAAATCAAAAAAGGCATATCCTGACCACGAGCACATGGGCTTTTTAGATTGCAGAACGCCATCTAGTAGAACAGAAATAAACTAAACATTGATTTAGCCTTTTCCCTGATATTTGGTCAACCCATTTTTCTTGATAAATCAAGAGAAGCCAGCCACGAACGCGTTTTTTTTTTCGTATAGGTACAGCCTGCACCACCCTGATTAGGGCCAACACCTCGAAACGCGTTCGTGGTTTGCTTTTCTTGATTTATCGAGAAAATGGGTTGGCCAAATATCAGGGAACAGGCTAAATCAATGTTTAGTTGATTCCTGTTCGAAGAATGGTAGATGGTGCTTTGCCATCTAAATGGTTCATATGAGCGTGGTCAGGATATGCCTTTTTTGATTTTAATTATTAAATATATCATTCACCCAAAGTTTTTAAAAATATATATAAAGAAAAGATAGAAAATATCATCCTTAGCTAATGTCACTATGAAGGAGAAACGATTAACGTCTTCATAACAACGGTAAGAGTAAATGTGTTATTAAATGTTAAATATATGTAAACGATAGATCGTTTACAAATATCTTTTGGTTTAAAGAAATTCTTGATTATATATAAAATATTCGAAATTTTCGTTAAAAAATAAATTTTATGGAGCACTAAGAAGGAGAAGGAGGGCAGAAAAATTTGACCCCTCGGTTGGTTGTCTAGTGACAACTTCACAGATGCCCAGGCTACAAAGGCTAGGCATTAGCTATTAAGAAATCGCAGCGCCAGGGTAGAAAATTCTGGCCTTTCGCATGTGGTAATCTCTTTATCAACACCAGAACTGATTAATATGACATTTTGTGAGTAATTTTGTAATATATAACGCGATAACAGGGCTGAAAAACAGGTTTCTGTCATTACCACAGAGAAATTTTATTATCAGCGCTAGATATACAAAATATAGTCTACTAAAGGCCATATTAAAAATATTATTTGCAATTCCATTGCTGCAATAGCTGGCCTTTTGGATAGAATACTTTAAAACCTTTATCAAGGAGTTAAGATTACAACATCCCAACCTTTGCATGGACTTCGTTATCTCTTTTCAAAGATCCAAAGCCGCGGAAATTTCGAAGTCATCTTTGCAATACCTTTAGAAAGGGCGACAGTGGATTGCATAAGTGTTTAAAATTTATTCACATATAAATATATTTTAACTCAATTTAAAAAGATAAGTTTCTTTATATCTTATCTCACCTTGATACCAACACATAGGATACATTTAAAATCTAATGAAGGTCACGCTATGGTTGCAATTTTAGACTGTTAGGAATTGACTTGCCAGAATTTTTGAAACTCACTCTGATAGTTACGCGAAACTGATTAAAATCTGCCAAAAGTGAGAAGTTTTAATAGTTATCTCATTTATATCACAATGAATGTGATAGTTGAGGTTAGCTCACACAAGCGGTAAGAAAACCCTAACAAGAAATCATTTAGGATGCAAAATCTATCAGATGATTTTAGACTATACACTACTTTTACCTTTCGAATTGAAAAGGTAATAAATGAAAAATAATCTGAATTTGTAGATATGTTACTGATCATGAAATTGATTTAAACTAATATTAGCCTTAATTTATAGTCAATACATTACGATGCTTGAGAATGTACATATCTCTATATAAATAAATTTGTTTTAATAAAACGACCCAGTATATAGATTCGTTTTTTTTCTAAAGCTCAACTAATTTGAAATATTTTAATCAATCTTAAATGTCTAATCGCCTCTCTCTCCCTAATGCTATTGAATTCTTATATATATATTTACATATACAAGGGGCTCGGTGGAAGGCTGGTTAAACCGTTTGGTTTTCGACCACTACGGTTCGATTCTTGCAAAAGTCTAACCCCACCAGCGAGTGCAAGTAACCAAACGGGGCTCTGGCACATTTGTAAGTGCAAAGTCGAACTGTTTTTCACATGTGTAGACATGTGGTGCGCTTACAGTAAAAGCAGTCGCTAACTACCCACCATGATTATCATGGCCTGTACCACGTGTACTAGGGATAAGCAAAAAAACATAAACACATTTACATACATATAGTTATCTATAGCAAATATAACTTGGTAATATTTTTGTTAACGTTGTTTAAATGGTAAATGCAGTCTCATCCCTCTATCCCCATGGCCTTATATCTGAATGATAGGTGGTGTGGTAAAGGTATGAGAGGCTAAAGCCTCTACCTCTATGGCTTTATGTGAGATGGTGTGCTATAAGTTTAAAATGGTCCAAAACGTTCTTACAACTTTAATCAACAGGGATATATGATAGAGATATATCTAGAAATATGGAGCATTCACACACACATATATAGTATAATACTTCACTACTATCAAATTATAAATATTTCGGTGTGGAGATGCCTGAGGCGCGATAAGACATTGGTTATAAACGCCAGGTATAGATATATTTACAAATGTATTTTCCTTGGAATGAATTGAACATATTTGGTATTTAATTGAGAAAGCATATATTGGATAAAAATAATTTATTCATCAATATTTTAGTTAGCTGAACGCCAGGACTTTTCAAGATACAACAACGTATTGTAAAAAGGATAACAAAATATCCGAGAGGCCAAGATTCCATAGTAAAGTTGGTGGAAGATTGGAGGATTTCAGCTGTTCCAGCTGTGATGAGTGAGGGGAAAGGCTAAAAAAAAAAACAGCATCCCAGTTTGGGGAAGGACAGAGTCTGATCGACATCTGGGGAAGAAGGCGCGGCTGATTGCCTCCGAGCGTGTGGATGACCCTGCAAGACGGTGCCAGGAGAGCCTGACATCGGAGCAGCTTGGATTCAAGCCGGTGTAGCCAAGGCTGGACATTACAGTGTGGTATACGGGAAGTTTCACAAGAGTGAGATCCACGGCGCCAAGGATCCTTCTGACAGGGAGGTTCAAGGCAACTCCTACTGATTGTACTCCTTCTGTTTAGTGAGACATATAATAAAGCGATAAATTCTGCTGCATTCCTTCGAACTCACGTCTTTATCTTTGTGGCATTCTGATTAGACAATGAACACGAACAGCCTCTGGGTACGACGTAACAGTATTTATATAAATAACAAACTCAGCGCTACATAACGTCATTTTGGTATTGTGATCCTTTACAATAAATTTCTGTATAGTATTATTCTTTTAATATGTATTATGTTGAGGAGTGGGATTAAAATTGCATATTACAAAATATTAGGAAAATGCGTGGTATTAATTGGTTTATACGACATATTAACGGAATGTTTATGGTTGTAATTGTCTCGTTACATATATTTAAATAGTGTTAGCGTTGATTTCGACTCAATAAAGGAATGGTACACAATAAGGTGAGATAAGATTTAAAAGATGTTTCTGTAAAATAAACAAGTTTTTTTAAATTATAATAATTGAAGATGCGCCTCAAATGGCCTGGTTTAATTAAGACAAAAGTTGAGTTAACCCGTGAAAACGTTTGCTGTGACATTTACAAGATCGTGGATAGAGTGAGTGATGTTGAAAATAAAATATACTTCGGCCAGAAAATTGTTTTTATATACTCAACGTTTCGACAAAAATCTTTTGTCCTCGTTTAGAAAAGGAAAATTAGAGCATTTGACAAGGCGTTAAAAATTATAATTACTATAATTTTATAACGTATGGTATTAGAGCTCTAAGAAGCAGTCTGTTGAATTAAATTGTAGAAACTACTGGGAGGATTCACCCCTAAGGAGCCAAGACCGCCCAATATTATACAGGGTGATCCAAAAGTCCCGCACTATTTTAAAAATTAATAACTCTGCGAATATTTGCGCTAGAGCAATGCGGTAAACACCATTGTGTTCAGGATGCAATGGGATTTTTTATGGCAAATAATGAAAAATTCGAAATTGATTTTAGTTACAATTTTATTCGCCAGATGGCGCACTACCAAAATCAGAGATTCAGCGGCCAAATTGTTTGATAAATTGAAAAATATAACTGATAGACACGTATTTTTCCTTTTTGAAAACCAGGAAAGAACCCTAATAACATCAAATAACAAATTAATAAAACACCACTTCGCCAAAAGTATGAAGAATTGGTTAACACTTTTTAAATACAATCAGAGATATGTAAAATAGGTAAATGCAAATTAAAACATGTAGCAAAAAGAAAATTGATATTTTAGATACGGTTTGTGTTTCCGAAGATAATATATTTCTAATATTTTTAATTCAACTCTCTCTCATACTGTACCCAATTTTAAAAAATCTGTCCCCTCAAATAAAAATATTTTTCAAATCGACCTTTTGCGCTGAAAAACGTGGTTGTAAAATCATTTTGTATTATTTTTTTGCACAAAATTTCTAAAGTTATTGGTGTACAGAAAATATTCCTTATGCTATTTCTTCTAATGAGCGAAAAGCGAAAAACTAAACATAAGGGGAAAAATTGTGTGCACCAGTGTTATTCGAGAAGTTATAACACTCTGGTTTGCACCAAATAATATGTGAGCAAATGACAAACAAAATATTACTGTTCACAAAAAAAAAAAAAGAGTCAAGATGTGAGGACAGCATTTATTATCCCCATATCCCAACACAAAGAGCTGCAAAATATTGGTAGATAATATAATACATGGCATCTTATATAACACATGAGGTAACTGCCTTCTCTCTTGTATTAGGTCACAATCCTTGCTCAATGTGGCACCCTTCATTCTCAATCACCATATCTGTTGAAATTGATAAAACGTGCTATCTGATAGAAGCCTTTAACATGGCCAATGTGGTAGGCCAGCATCGATAAACACACGATTTAATGTACCCCCATAACCAAATATTGCAAGGCGTCAAGTCTGGTGACCTTGGAGGCCACTGGTATATAAAGTGGCGACTTATCACACGATTTTCAACGAACGTATTCTTCAGCAATTGTTTGGGACCGCTGGAGATGAGGAGGTCCTCCAACTTTCATGAATGTTATTTCGCTTTGTGCTTTTTTTTCCTGCAATATGGAAATACCCCATAAGAACATAACGTTCACCAGTTACAAAAACGGTTTTAAAAGTTCTTCCATTGATTTTTCAAAGAAAAATGGCCCAATAATAAAAGTGGAAGTGAACCCACACAAAACTGTAACTCTAGGCTGATAAAGTGGCATTTCTGTAAAAATCCTAGGGTTTTCTGTTGCCCAAAAGCGGCTGTTTTGAATGTTAGATTCTCCGTTTAGAGAAAAGTGAGCATCATCTGTCCACAGAACATTCGACAGCCAGTTTTCATCAATATCAATTTTACGGAAAACCCATGCAGCGAATTTTTGACGCATCTCAAAATCGCCAATTTTCAAGTCGTGAAATCTATGAATTTTGTATGGGTACACACAATAGAGACATTAAGTGAAGCCTCTTCGGATATCGCAATCATACTCGGCGATTTTAACGCCAAAAGTTCAACTTGGGGATCATCTGCCCAGGATAACAAAGTTCACCGACCTCGACCTTACAACATTAAATAAGGGAGAGAACACCTATATCTATCCAAGTCGACAGGCACAGAATCCGCAATAGACATCACAGCGATAAATTTCAACATCGCACCCACAACACAATGGAAAATCCTGAGAGGTGCAATCAGTGACCACAGACCAATTTTATCAACCCTAAACTTCAAAATTGAGAATGTCCAACAGAATAAAAAAACATGGAACTTTAGGAAAGCCGTCTTGAAAAAAATTCACAGAAAAGCTTGAAGAACTGTGCAACGAAAAATTGAATTACAGAACGCTTGACAAAAACTTGGAAAACTTCTCTTCGAATACAGTGGTACCTCGACATACGAGTTTAATTCGTTCCGCAACCTTGCTCGTATCTTGAATTACTCGTATCTCGAAGCAAATTTCCCCATACAAAATTCCCATTTAAAATCACAGATTAATATCTTCAACACTACCGAACCGAACTCGTATCTCGAATTTCACTCGTAACTCAAAGCAAAAAATCACTTGCTCGTCGGCTCGTATCTCGAAAAACTCGTATGTTGGGGCGCTCGTATGTCGAGGTACCACTGTATATCAAAAGCTGCAAAAGCATCGATACCTAGAAGGAGACGTTAGACCTGTGGATACCTTACTGGAAGGACCACAACATCGAGGCAATGATTGCAGAGAGAGACAATATCAATGAACTTCTTTAAAAAAATAAAACACACACACAGAAGAAAAGAGAAAGTAACACATTGAAATTAGTCACAAAATAGAACAAGAAATTTGGATATGAAAACAAGGTAAAAATGGTAGAGTTCTGCGAAAAAAATGGATCCAAGAAAGGACAGCCAACACTGGAATATGATTAGAGTGTTAGAAAAGAATCAAAACCAACACCAATCCTCCAATACTCTAACCGATATGAATAGAACAGCGAGAACGAGAACAAACAGATGACTAACATAATTGTTGAATATCTTTCAAGCACTTCCATACTCAAATATACGATTGAAGACAGGACTCTAAAAATAATATAAACCAGTTAGTTAAACAAGCAAGAAACTTCCATCAACAAGATATTTTCTCGAGAGACTTCACACTGAATGAGCTAAACTCATCAATAAAAAAATCTAAGAGGTCACCAAGAGATAATCTAATCTTTGGTCAAATGATTAAACACTTTGAAGACAAAGCTAATAAACAACTCCTACGAATACTGAACATTTCATGGTAAACTGGTGAACTACCAAAGAATTGGTATATATCGGCCAATTGCTCTCACCAGCATACTTTGTGAAATAACAGAACGAATTATCCACTCTAGGCTCATAGTCTGGCTCACTAACAATAATAAAATAAACTTCTACCAAACTGCCCATAGATCCCAGCACTGTACGACTGATCAACTGTTCTACTTCTGTCAATCAATAATAGATTCTTTCCAGGAAAAACCGCCAAAGAAGACCACGGCTATATTCCTTGATATGACCTCAGCTTTTGATCGAGTGTGGAGGGTGAAAAGCTGCACAACATCGGAGTAAGAGGAGAAACCTTAACCTGGATTGCAGACTTCTTAAGGGGAAGAAGGTTAAAGGTTTGGGTCAATGGAGAATTTTCCAGTTGGTCTCGAGGACCGCGCCATCACCATCTCCTAAGCGGCGAAGTACGCGATCTAGGTATTCATCGTAGATCGCAAAATGCGTGGTGTAGCTGGAGACCCACTGGCGATTCTCCACCAAACTCTGCAGCGCTGGCAGAGGCGCCATATTCATTGTACATAGTGTATGTGATGATTTAAGACCATGGAATTGTTGTAAATAGTCCAGATATCTACTACCACATGTTCCACCACATAATTGTATATAACTTCTTATTTACTGCAAATAGAAAGCCTCAACTAACATGAATCTGTACCGCGTAAGATTCTAATAAAGTATAGCAACTGAACAGATAGAAGGAATGGAGACTAACAGGAGAAAATTAAGGTTAAAACTAATCAGGCTTAGGTGAAAATAGGAGAGAAGGCCTAGCAAACCCAGTCCAACTTTTACGAGGTCGTGGCCCTCTTGGATAATAAACCTTCCCCCCCTGTTTACGTCAGAAAAGAGCAGTGACCTGTCCGGACCCAGCTCAGCTATAAAAGGAGGCCCCGATCCTCAGTTAGTCAGTCCTTAGTTAGTCTTCGTTCCAGTCCCTGTCCACCGGACGCTCCGATAAAAGGTAAACCCTTTCCTGCCAGAAATCTCCTCGTCCCATTCCTTCTTGACGTTCAGACGCTTCTAAGTGGAATCTCTATTTGCTTATTTCATCTTTGGCCCAGCTGTGTCGCCTTCCACCACGACTGCACGGTAGAGTTGACATCGAGGTTCGTCTAGCATCAGGTAACACTGGTCCCAGAGGTCCCAAGATATCACATGTATATAATGCATATTATCTTTTTTTTAAATAGTGCAGACTGTGCACTTTGTATGTATTGACAAGATGTCAATAAAATTATTTTAACTGTCATTGATGAGGAATTGGAATTTTCAAAACACATAATTAGCACCTCAAATAGAGCTACCAGAAAACTAAACATTCTGAGATGGCTATGTGGAACAAATTGGGAAGAAAAACCCAGAATTCTCAGAACAACATATATCACCTTAATAAGGCCGATGATGGAATATGAAACACCGGTCTGGGCTCCCTCAAGCTCATCACTAAAAGTAAGACTAGACAGTGTTCAAGCAAAAGCGGCCAAAATAATCACTGGTGCTGTTTCATCCACCAACAATTAGAAAATTCAGAGAGAATGTGTTCTAGACCTACTCGCTCGAAAGCAGAAGACAAAATAAAAACAACTTGGATCGGCACTTCGGAAACGAGGAACCAGAGGACGAGATCTCTCTGACCACTTGTGGTTTGGTAGATCCGCCCTTTTCTGAGAATGAGGTGAAACTGACGGCTTTCAAGTTCGGGAAAAGGAAATCTCCTGGTCCCGAAGGGATCGATAACACGGTCGTGAAAGCCCTGGTAAGGATGCACCCATCGCTTCTTTCCAGGTTATTCAATAGGTGCCTGGACACTGGTGCATTTCCTGAGGCATGGAAGGTTGCCCGAGTAGTGCTTCTCGAAAAGTCTGGTAGAAAGGGTAATTCTACTAATGATTATCGTCCGCTTTCTTTACTAGTGTGTCTAGGTATGGTCCTAGATAGCCTACTAGCTCAGCGACTGAAGCACTGGCTAGAGAGTAATGAGCTCCTTTCCTCTTTCCAACATGGTTTTAGGGAAGGGAACTCCACAACCACGGCTCTGAACGAGGTGTTAGAGGGGGTTGAGATGGGCTTAAATAAGGGTGCTTGGGTTCTTCTCGTGGCCCTGGACATTGATGGCGCGTTCAACTCCATGAGCTGGAACAAGCTGATGAAATTTGATGGACATGGGTTCTCCTGATAATTTGTGCAGCTTGGTTCGTGACTTCCTGAGGGATAGACGGATTAGCCTCAGTTTTGGTGGGCGGAAGTTGGAAAGAAACTGTGCTAGGGGTTGCCCCCAGGGTTCTTGCTGCAGACCTATTATGTGGAATATCCTGGTAAACACCGTTTTTCAGGAGGAGCTACCTGAGGGAGCCTGGCTGGTTCTCTATGCTGACGACCAGTTCCTCATCATTGAGGCTGCTTCGAGAGTGAAGGCTGAGAAGTGTGTTGAAGCTTCTCTCCAAATCCTCTCGAACTGGGCCCATTACTCTGGCCTTAAGTTCAATATCTTCAAAACTAAATATCCCTCAGCTTTAAGCCTAGGGACATAAGAACTAAAAGGAAAGGGATCAAATGGGAGCACAAGCCGGCTATCCGGATGAAAGGATGGAGGGTAGCGTTGGTCAATAGAATAACCATCCTGGGGGTGGTCATTGATGACAAGATGGGTTGGCAATACCAGGCGGAGGAGATGGTGACGAGAGGCAGGGAGGCGTTGTGCAGGCCTGTCCTGGTTGGCTCTCAATAGGGGGGGGGGGAGAAGGAGGGTACTATTTTTAGGAACCTCTGCCTCTCCTGTGTCGAGCCAATCCTGCTATAACAGGGGTGGCAAAAACTCTAGAGAGCGTGCAGAGGACAGCGGCACTCATAATCACAGGGGGATATCGCACTACCAGCAGTGAGGCCTTTTTGGTCCTCGCTGGGCTTATTCCCCTGGGATTGACTAGAGGAGGAGACTATCAGACAGAAGATCTGGGAGAACAGGGAAGATGCCCTGGGACTTGAAGCGGGTACCCTGGAATGGAAGAGGGACCCAAGGAAGCCTCCGCAGTGGTTGCCAAAGTGGAATTGGAGTCCTGGAGGGCCGACAGGGATTGACACGGAGGTTTTTACTGATGGTAGTAAGTCTGGAACCAATACTGGAGCTGGAGTAGTGATTTTCACTAATGGAGAGCTGATCTTCCAAGAAAGCTTGACACTCAGAGTGGACGAATTGGTCTTTTCAACCGAGCTGGTTGCGATCAGGGTAGCCCTCAGAGTATGTGCCGAGAAGAACTTCAGCCCGGACCGCCTCTATTCAGATTGTATGTCGGCCCTCGTCGCCATCAATCTGGTGAAAGGGCAACTCGCGCATCAAATAATCCAGGAGCTGGAGATGATAACGCGGGCTCCGGAGGGTTAGCGGACACAGCCTCATCGAAGGTAATGAGTTCGCAGACAGGCTCGCTAAGGCAGGATGCTTTAGAGGTAGATCACTGAGGACCCCAGTGACAAAGAAAGAAGTTTATAGGAGGATCAGGGGGCACGTCCAGGACTTATGGTTGGACAGATGGAGGAAAAGTGTGAAGGGAGATAGGTATTCAATTGGGTAACAACACCCAAGTACCTCTGTAAGGTAATGTCCCACAAATTCATTAGGGTAGTTCGGGACATGGGCTCTTCCCCAAGTCTCCACAGATTTAAAATTAAGAGAAACCCTGATTGCGTCTATGAAGAAAGGGATGTAGATGCACGCCACTACGTCTTGGATTCTCCAAGGGTAGTGGGTGTGCAGGAAAAGAGAAGGAGGGCGAGGGGCGCGATCGAGAGTAAGCTGCTGAGAAACCACAGCAAGCTTCTTGAGAAAGCCCACGACGTGGCATCTGAGCTTTTTCTCAACTGTGAGTGAACAGAGTCGACCGGGGGCCGCCTCCCCGCGGTCCCTGCTGGACACAGTAAATAGTTTCCTCTTTTGCTGTGTTTAAAGGCCACCGGTATAGAAATCCTTCCAGACACGTTGTCTGGGAGGTGGTGTTTCCAGGTACAATGTCCAAGCTCTAGCTTGGATACCGTTACTTGGCTTATGAGTTGAACAGAATAGCAGCGAAGGGCATGCTTCGGATGCCGGCTTGTGAACCGAAAGGTCTGGGTGGCCATCTGCTTCTAGGGTGTACCAACTGTGCTTAGGTGGGATCCTCCAGTTCTTGTTTATTTTTGTTTTGGCTACTGTTTCTATTTCTTTAAAAGTAAGTTTATTTTCTGTAGTAAGGGTTCTTTTGTGCCTTTTTTCGCAAGCGCATCAGCAGCTTCATTGCCTTCAATGCTAACATGTAAGGGTATCCATTGAAGGTGAATTTTTGTGGTATTGAGAGTTTTTGGTGATAACCAATTATGTTCCTGCTTACTTTGTCTCTAAGTTCCCTTGTGTGACTCAAGTGTTGTATGGCACTTCTACTATCAGTAAGAATTCATATATCGTGATGTTTAGTGTTTATGATGGATTTTAAGGCTTCATAGATGGCTATAAGTTCGGATATGAAGACTGAGCAAAAAAATCTGGGTTTCTTCTGTTTATTTTCTCATTGCCATTTGTGGTTTTAATGAGAGAGTCACTGTCAGTGTGTCCCAACTCGTCTCTGCTACCATCGGTATAGATAGTTATTGCATTTTTAGGAAATTTATTAATTATTTCTAATGATAATTGTTTTAAGTATTCTGGATTTTGGTATTGTTTGTTGGTGGGTTCATTTAAAGTGGCAATAAAAAAAAACATTTTGTTAGTGATTCGCATGGAGATATTTTTTCTGCTAAAAAATATTTTTCCACTTTATATTTTAAAAATCCATTTCTTTTGGCCAGGTGGAGAGGGCCTTCTTTTTTGAGTCTTATATTGGATTCCCAATTAAGTATGTAATTGAAAGTTCTGTGTTTGTTTTCATAACTCTTGATTTTGTTTATATATTTTGGCAGATTGTAGCTTCTTCTATCCTTTAAGGGCATAATGTCTGCCTCATAAAGTACAATATTATTAGGGCAGGTATTTCGAAGATCCTGTAATAATTCTAGCTGCATTTAGTTGTATCCTTTCCAGTGATTTTAGATTTGTTTCAGATGCTGTACCATAGATTTGATATCCATATTCCAAGATAGGTCTCATTAGAGATGTGTAAGTTAATTTTAGTGTTGTTGCTTCAGCTCCCCACTCTTCCTGAAATACATTTCAAGATTTTTAGTCGGTCTCTTCCTTTTCTAACAACTCCTTCAATATGTTCACTGGAGTTAATTTCTGGATCCAGGGTGTAGCCAAGATATTTAGGATGTTTATTATATTGCAATTGTTGTTATTTCAGGAATAATTTTTGGTCTTATTTTGTATAGTTTCTTATCGGTAGTAAAAAGACAGGTTTCAGATTTTTGGGGGTTAAATTCTAATTTATGTTTATTAGCAATTTTTTTCTAGGTGGAGAAGAGTCTTGTTCAAATCTCTTTCAGCTTTTTTCCAGTTAGTGTTGCTGCTCCATAGAATAATGTCATCAGCGAAAAGTCCAATATTGGTTTTATGTGAAAATTTTTCTTCTATGCCTGCAATAAATAGGGTGAAGAGATTTGGGCTAAGGACTGATCCGTGTGGTAATCCTTGATACAATTTGAAGGTTTTAGATAGAGTGCCATTATATTTGACCCTGATGTATCTATTTTTAAGGGAATCATTTATCCAAGTGATAGCTTTTCCATCAATATTGAAATGTTTGTATAATTTTGTAATTAACTTGTTTTTCCATACCTTATCAAAAGCTTGTGTAAGGTCTAAAAAAGCAGCTATTGTGTGGTTAGTTGGTTTTCTGCTTTGTGCATCTTTTACCTTTTGTGTGAAAAATAAGAGTTGATCTATTGTCCCATGTCCTTTCCTAAATCCATATTGTTCTTCTGGTAAGAGATTTCTTGTGTCGGGGTGGTAGGTGAGTCGTCTGAGTATAATTTTTTCCATTAATTTTCAGCAAATACTTGTGAGGGAGATAGGTCGGTAGTTTTTTGGGTCATCAGCAGATTTGTCAAGTTTTTAAATGGGAATTATTGTTGCATTTTACAGTCTTGAGGCAATTTTCCAGTTTTCCATGAGTTATTGAAAATATTTAGAAGTCTTTCTTTGCCAATTTTGCCCAAGTTTGATATCATTCGGCCATTGATTCCATCTGGCCCAGGAGTCTTGTTTAGGTCAGTGTTTTCTAATGCATAAGCTAGCTCTTTCATATTGATTTTTTTCATGGAAAATATTATTAGTGCTGGTGACATTTTTACAGTCATGAATAATCCTTCGGGCCTTTGTTTCAACCTTGATTTTACTACTTATTTGATATGAATTACCTAAAAGATTGGCAGCAATTTTGTCATTAGTTGCTGGTGTACCATCTGTATTCTTAATCATATTAGTTTTTTCGGTTTGTGACTGGGATCTGTCAATTTGTTTTGCCAAATTCCAAAGTTTTGTATTTGGGTTTCTTGGGTTCATTTTTCCCTTTTCACATTTACGTATAATCTTTTTATTTTTGCATTCACAATGTTCAGTTCAGTTCTTCAATTTGTTTGGTTTTGGGTGCTCTTTTTTGTAGTTCATTTCTTTTAGTTATAAGTGTTTGAATATTTTTTGCCTGGTGTGTATAATTTGGAATCCATTTCTTAATATTACCTCTTGGTATTGAAACTGTGGCTGCTTTAATAATGGTGTTTTCGAAAGATATCCAATTAGCCTTTTTGAAGTTCCAGAATTTTTCTTAATTGAGCTGGTTTTGGTCTTGGTGCTAATTTCTATCAAATTAGGCAAATGATCACTTAAAATACTTTTTAATATTTGCTATTTGCATTTGTGGAAAATTTCAGGATAGTAAAAACTTATATCAAGGGCTTGTGCAGTATTATAGCTGTATGAATGATGGGTAGGATTCCCATCATTTAAGCACATGATGGCATTGTCGTCAAATATGTTTGAAAGTATTTTGCCTCTTGGGTTTGGCGTGGAACATCCCCATAGTTGATGTTTGGCATTAAGGTCACCTACAATAAGAGTTGTCTGTAAGAAATTGAGCCATTGTTCCATCGTCAATAAGTGTATTGTTTGGAGGGTGATACATATTGTATATGTTGATGGCTTTGTTTTGATTGAGGTAGACTTTGATACCTTGGGCTTTGAGGTCTAATGTGTTTGAAATATTAACGGCTATGTCCTCAAAATCCAAATTCTTGATTAAAAATGCTAGGCAACCCCCTTTAACAGCATATACAGATGGATCTTCAGACCTTACCCTGAGTTATGGAGGGGCCGGAATTAACATAATACTGCAAGATGGAATCAAAGAAGGAGCAGGACAGATTTCGTCAAACTTCACTTGTGAACTGACGGTTATCTGGATATGTATGCCTTAACCAACCATCCCTGCATCAAGCAGAAGGAAATTTAATATACAGCGACTCCATATCCGCTCTAGAAGCAATTCAGAAGGGCAATACTGAAATCACACGGAAAATACACTCGTTACTTACCCAACTGGAACCATTGGAGAATAACTGAATTCTACAATGGATCCCTGCCCATGCTGGGATCGGGGGTAATGAAATGGCATCTGAATTGGCAAAGGAAGCCAGAAAGTTGAGCCAAAAGAAAGAACAAATGTCATTATTTGACGCTGATTCTTTGTCAAAATACAAGATAATTAAACAATAAATAAGAAAAGATCAAAATGCGAAATAAACTCTGAGAGAAAAATGACAAAAACTATAACAAGACTTAGAACAAAACACTATAAAGGAATGACAATACATCCAGATGGCACAATAATCTATAGGGCATGCAACAATTGTCCTGGTGTGGAACTTACACCTACCCACATATTCTCATAGCCTGCAATGGCCGCAGCCTTGCAGGAATTTGACATAGACCCAGAGCAGCAGCTTTACACACCCAAGATAGTGGACATTGCTGCTGCTGTGATGGAGATGCATGGATATATCTAAGGCTCTTTATTGGACACGACAACAACAACGGCATTCCAGAGTAAAATAAATTATCAGAAATAGATACATATTTTTCAAATGAATTAAAATAAATATAATCGATACTGAGAGAGAGTTGAATTAAAAAAAAATATTAGAAATGTATTATCTTCGGAAACACAAACCGTATCTAAAATATCATTTTTTTTTGCTACATGTTTTAATTTGCATTTACCTATTTTACATATCTCTGATTGTATTTAAAAATTGTTAACCAATTCTTCATACTTTTGGCGAAGTGGTGTTTATTAATTTGTTATTTTATGTTATTAGGGTTCTTTCCTGGTATTCAAAAAGGAAAAATACGTGTCGATCAGTTATATTTTTTCAATTTATCAAACAATTTGGCCGCTGAATCTCTGATTCTGGTAGTGCGCCATCTGGCGAATAAATTTGTAACTAAAATCAATTTCGAATTTTTCATTATTTGCCATAAAAAAATCCCATTGCATCCTGAACACAATGGTGTTTACCGCATTGCTCTAGCGCAAATATTCGCGGAGTTATTAATTTTTAAAATAGTGCGGGACTTTTGGATCACCCTGTATTTCATCGCAAGAAGGACAGTAGAAGTTTGTTTTATGTGTGAAAGAAAAATTCGTGCCCTATTTTTTATTTTCTATATAAAATATATTCGATGTATTATGTGTTTGTTTGCGAGAAAACAGATCAAAACAGCAAATCTTTGTTTTTGTTTTTATTTCTGGTAGATTGTCAGTTGTAGATCTGTTAGTAGCTTGTGCTTGTGGCATTCTGGCATGTGTAATGGAACCGGAATCTTTTGTCCTTCTATACACACAGGAATACATTTAAACAAATATATAAGCATGAATTCATTAAAAAATCATATGAATGCTAGTGTGACATAACCTTTTCGAACTAGGTTCAAAATTAATCAATCGATGGGAAATTTTGAGCTAAAAGTTGAGTTTTCTTGATCCTTCTAATTCACATGTATTATTTCTTGGAGAATTTAGAAGAATGAGAATGATTTTATGTGAACTCTATCACAAGTGTGTTGTTCATTATATGGTATATTCACATTGCATGTTGAGAATGAGAGGCCTACACCTTTAATAACTTCGAAAGACTCTATTTATAGCAATAGATAACAAAGCTGTTCTCGATAACCGCCTATATTCCCGTGGAAGCCGTTCAGTTGGACGATTCGTCTGAGATGTGAAAACTGAACTGTAATTTTCATTCAATTTGTTTATCTTTTTAACATTTTATTTATATAAATTAATTTTTCAATAGAAATATAATCATTTGGATTTACCAATTAACTATGGTTCTTCTGTTATGAGACTAATATTGACATCTGTTAACACAAAGCAATAACGCGCCATCTATACATATAAAATAAAAGGATTTAAAAGCGCGAATGTTTCTTTTATACATAAACCGAACTTCTACTGTCCTTACTGCGATGAAGAAATAATATATTGGGAGGGCTTGGCTCGTCAGGCTCATTATTTCTTCATCGCAGTAAGGACAGTAGAAGTTCGGTTTATGTATAAAAGAAACATTCGCGCTTTTAAATCCTTTTATTTTATATGTATAGATGGCGCGTTATTGCTTTGTGTTAATTTATCCCTAATGGCCTTGTCTTTATTGTTTGCTGAAGAGCATTGCTCGAAGCAAATATTTGAATGCAATTCTACTGTCCTATAAGCTTATGTCCATAGTTTACTTGAAAACCATTTCTAAGATTCCATCCTTCAGTGTAGCATATAAAAGCAGAATGATCCAATACAGTATTAGAGCTCTGAAAAGCGGTCTGGTGGATTAAATTGGCGAAACCGCTGGGAGGGTTCACCACTGATGAGCCAAGCCCTCCCAATATATTATTTCTTCATCGCAGTAAGGACAGTAGAAGTTCGGTTTATGTATAAAAGAAACATTCGCGCTTTTAAATCCTTTTATTTTATATTGACATCTGTATGTTAGAATCATAAACTTAATGCCATTATTTGTGCGCTCAGTTTAAAATTTTACTTATTTCTATTAGGTGTATATAATATAATTCAATACATAATAAATATATACATTGTGAAAAAAGACCGAAACGCGTATGTGGTTAGCTTTCCTTGATTAATCAAGAATGGGTATTTGGCCAATTCTGGAATAATTAAAAATAAACGAATTGTTGATATTTATTCCGATAGATGGCGTATTCAGCAACTTTCAGTTGCACGATAAGAAGATGTCTTTTTTATTTCTTAATTTATATATTACTTTGTTGTTGTTGTTTTTCTTGGGTGGTCACGCACTGCCTCGTACCGGGAAAACAAAGTTACGTATGAAAGGTGCATTCAAAAGAAGCGTGACAGAAAAAGAAACACGCTAGATGTGAAAATTATTTATGGTGGCTATGGAAAGAATTCGGAAGTTACGTAAAAGTGTTTTGCGATACATTTTTGAATATAAAGAAGTTAAAAGGAATTGAAGATTATATAAAGAAAGGAGAAAGCTAGAGAGATCGAATTTGAAACTACCTATTACAAACAACGTCCATATAAGATTATAGAGAGAAATAGAGAAATATAAGAAATGTGTATGTGTGTGTGTGTGTGTGAGAGAGAAAAAAATATTAAAGATATCATTTTTGTTTATCCCAATAATATTCATAATTTAGAAACTTGATTTTTCTCTTTAATTTTTGGAATATTACACAGAGTAACAATGGCAATAGTCGAGCTCGTGTTTGAAAAGGAACTTGTATATAACAATTATTGTTTTTGTTGTTTTCACGTAAAACATATACCAAGATTTGTTTTGTATAATTGCTATTATTAATAAATAATATGCAAAGGTATATTGGTTAGGGATTCATCCTTCTTACTTACTTTAAGAGATCTTTCTATTTGCCTTTTATAATTGTACAATATGTAATATAAATTATATTTAAAGACGTCATTGAAGATTGAAACCCCTACCTTGCATTCCAGTCCCTCCTGGCAACGGCATTGTTTCCGGATATATTGATCGCAAATATCACCTGGGCACACATACAATACAACCTGTTTCAAGGGAAATATATATATAAAGAGACAAAGGTAGCCTCTCTCGTCAAAATAGACGTCAAAACTAGACGCCATCTATGGTCACCGACCCGAGGCCGCTAGGTTGCGGCGACGGTCAATCGATGGCGTCAAGTTTTGATGTCTATTTTGACGGGAGAGGCGACTTTTGTCTCTTTATATCAATATCCTCCCGGCAAAATTTCCATCTATATATATATATAATATTAAAAAGAGAGATTTTCTGCTTGAATTTAGATCATGTTGAAGATTATGGTAATGCTGTCGTGGTTAAAATTCTTGAAAGAATAATAATAAAAATAGTCTTGTTCAGATATTGCTGTAATTGAACCCATGGAATATATATAAAAAACAATTTGATAAAAGTAATGCCTGGCTTAAGGCGAGAAGAATAAGGAACATAGTACCACTGATGAGCCAAGCCCTTTTTTCATCGCAGTAAGGACAGTAGAAGTTTGAATTATGTATAAAAGAAACATTCGTGCTTTTAAATCCTTTCATTTTATATGTATAGATGGCGCGTTATTGCTTTGTGTTAATTTATGCCTAACTGGCCTTGTCTTTATTGTTTGCGGAAGAGCATTGCTCGATGCAAATATTTGAATGTAATTTTACTGTCCTATAAGCTTATGTCCATAGTTTTCTTGAAAACCATTTCTGAGATTCCATTCTTCAGTGCTGCGTATATAAGCAGAATCGTCCAATACAGCATTAGAGCTCTGAGAAGCGGTCTGGTGGATTAAATTGGCGAAACCGCTGGGAGGGTTCACCACCGATGAGCCAAGCCCTCCCAATATATTTTTTCATCGCAGTAAGGGCAGTAGAAGTTTGAATTATGTATAAAAGAAACATTCGTGCTTTTATATCCTTTCATTTTATATGTATAGATGGCGCGTTATTGCTTTGTGTTAATATATATATATATATATATATAATATTATTTTCCATACACATATATATATCAAAAACAAAAGAGGAAAACAAAAGAGACATATTCTAACCAGGCTCACATGAGCATATCTAGATGGCAGACATCATCTAGTAGAATAAATGAACTAAACGTTTATTTAACTTGTTCCTTGATATTTGGCTAACCCAATTTCTTGATAAATCAAGAAAAGTCAACCACGAACGTGTTTCGGGCTGTTGTCTCTCGTCAACGTGGTACAGACTGTACCTCTACGACCAAAATTAGATCCCAGAGACTTCCTTAGAAATCAATAAATGGGTATTTTAGGCTTCGTATGATGACGAAACATCAAGGGGCCATCGTGTTGGTCGACTATGAGATTGCGGAGCTGGTAATATGGATGGCTGTGCTGTAGTAAACCTCCTTTTTTGTGTCTGGATGTTATATTTATGGCGAGCTAAATAACTTAGTCCCTATTTCTGCTCCGCGCTTATGGAATTGAAGACTTGGGGCGATGGCGTCGACCTTTCTTATTAAATCTTACTTTTCCTTATTACTAATAATTGTATATAGTTGCGAAACTACTGGTTTCCTGTGCTGCTCTTTTCCTGATATTGCACCTTGTACGGAGAATCTGTATAAGACTAATGTCTTAATAAAGGCTTTGTGTGTGTGTGTGTGTGTATTTAAGGCCTAGTTTGCGTAGATACGCTTTTCATGCGAAAAATAAAATTAAATAAATAAAATTAATATTCCCTATTTTACTCCCTTTAGCTTTACAAAAGGTTGCCTAATGGTAGGCTTTAGGCTTAATAACCACTGTGGCGGTAAGTTATTTAAATATATCAACATATATATAATAGTTGGTTTCAATAATTTTAACAATGAGTATACGGATTGCAAAAATAATATTATATTCATATTAAGACTTATATTTACAATGAATATATATATTATGTAAAAATTATATTTTAAGATTATAAATCCCAGAACAAATTACTCTGTTTATATCTATCACCAGATGTCACGACTTTCCCTATATAAATCTGTTGTTATTGTTTCCCGTTGGCCGGCTCAAACCTTTTGTAATTATGTAAATAATATTTTGTTTTCCTTATTCAATTCGCCTTAAAACAAGTATTACTTAATCAAATTATGTATTTATGTTCCATAAGCTCAATTAAAGCTATTTCTAATCTTAACTATTTTTATTTATATTTTCAAGATTTTCCACTACTGCATACCAATACCATTTAATACCAATGTACTCAATAGAACCAGAAAATATCACAAAAATATTTTTTTGTAATATATATATATATATTAATAAAAAAAAATACTTTCTTCTGATTTTGATTATCTGGAGGATTGTGCTATGGTAATGCAGTCGTGGTTAAAATCTTGAAAGTATAATAAAAATGTGAAGAATAGAAATAGCTTCAATTGAGCTTATGGAATATAGAAAACATAATTTGAGAAAGGTATGCCTGACTTAAGGCGTAAGAATAAAAAAATGAAAAACTTATTCACATAATATACAGAAAGTTTGAGCCGGCCATCGAGAAACAACAACAATGAGTTTTTATAGGAGAAGCGTGACCTCTGGCGGTCGATTTAACAGAGTATTTGAATCTATGAAATATAATTTCAAATAAAATAATATTTTAATATCCTTTATATCTATAAAAATGAAATGCGAAATCGATGTTTGTTATCGCATCACGCAAAATCTACTGACTCAATCATTATGGAATTTCGCATGTAGGTAGCTGAAGATTTCGTTTAACATATAGGCTATTCAAAAAACTAAAAAGGTTAATGTGCTTTTTTTAAAAAATAAAAAACCAAAAAGCGTTAATTCAGGCCTTTTACCGCTTGGGCGCAGCACTGGTCGCGACGATAAATGAATTTGATTGGTTAATAATTTACACGTGGTTTGTAAACACGATGAATCTTATTTGTTCACACGATGATTGTTTTTAAAAGGTAAGATTATCCAATCGCCGTGAAACTTTAGGAAGTTATTTACTATACTACTGGGAAGGTTTCTGGTATGAATTTGATTTGAAATAAATATTCTTTGTAATTTTATTTGCAAATTTTCTACTTTCACTCGCAAGCAGCGCCTCTAGCGGCGTCTGGTGAAATTTTCTTTATAAATTGTAACAATGCTTAAAATGTGTTAAAAGTATAATAAATTTAATTTGAGAATTTATTAATATAATATTCCAATGACGTAAAAAAACTTGGCGTTTTAATATTAATATATATTTAAAGAAAATATTGTAACATTTTTGTGTTAAATGTTAAAATGTAATGTTAAAATATATTTTTTACATTGTTAATTTAATTTGTTGTTGTTTTATAATAATAAAGATGCAAATTACATTGTTGTTGTTGTTTATTATCGTTTGTTTATATAAAAAAATTACATTGTATGTGATGATGATAACAAAAATGAATTTTTAAATTAATATATATATTTCATTGAGAAAAAAAAAAATAATTATAAAATTCATAAAAGTGACAATATTTTATTTAAAAAATATAATAAATGTTTTAAAAGAATTATGTGTTTCAAAAATATATTTAAACGCATATAACAATATTTATATTTATATACGTTTATAAATCAATATATACGAGTAGGTGGATTGGATGTTTTCTAGAATCGTTTTAACAAATGTTCGTTAGGCAAACTTTTACTCGGATTAAAAACCGGGCGAAGCCGGGTACATTCGCTAAATACAGTTATTTACAAATCTTCGTTTGTAGCAAGATATTATTCCTTCAACTTTAAATTACCGAGTGGACCAATTAATACTGATTTTTTTCAACTTATCGAGTATTTTTCAAGGGAACCGGAAAATTTTCAAATTATTGAGAGTATAGACAAGTATAGATTCAGAAGGGATTGGATGTTTGCTAGAATCGTTTTAACAAATGTTTGTTAGGCAAACTTTTACTCGGGTAAAAATCGGGCGAAGCCGGGAACTAATCTCGCTAAAATTTGAGCAGGACAGAGAATTATATCTGGAAGAACTTTTTGTCTCACTTTTAACCAAGAAAAATTATAATTAGCCAAGTACTCAGCAACAATTATTTTTTAGTCAGAAATGATTATGACAATATTGCTGTATCATGCTTGATTGACATAAACAAAATTCTTTAGGGGAATATTCACTAAAGCAGTCCACGAGCGAAGCCAGATAATAATTATTAGTAAGCAGGAACAAAATTCTACCAGCGAAACATTCACTCGAGCAGAAGACACACGAAGCCAGGTCGTCTCTATATATAAAATATCGTTTCTCGGCCTTTTGGCTAAGATCATTTAGTATATCTCTAGATATTTTTATTTATATATATCTTTTTTTTTAAATCTATTCAGTAGAGAGAGAGAGCATATGTTTGATCGGAAAATATATTATATGAATATATAATGTAATGAATATTATTAACATCATTATCAATAATATTCGTTAGGCAAACTTTCACTCGGATAAAACCCGGGCGAAGCCGGGTACACATCCGCTAGTAACTTATATATATTAAAAATAAATAAGGCATATCCTGATCAGGAGCACATGTGCTTTTTAGATTCACAGCACCATATTGTGGCGAAGAAATATTTTATTATTTAATTTAATATTATTCAATGAAAATATATTCAACAGATTATAAAAATATATATTAATCTGTTTTTGTGAAATCAACTTCAAAATATTTCTCTGCTTGCTTGCTTAAGATTCTCTAGCTGTAAATAGTTTTTGCTGACTTGTTAATAATTGTCGACTCGTCGCTGTGACGTCATCAATAAATACTTTTACATCTTAGGATATTTCAAGGCTTGATTTCTACGCTACAACTGGTGAAGAAGCTGGATCGATACCCATTCAGAAAAAAACGGAAAATTGACTCGGTTGAGCAAGAAGAAAAAACCATGAACATCAAGAAAGAAGCAACTACTCAGGTAGGTTCATTTTTTGTCCAACATCTACCTAGAAACCCCTCAATGTTCTCTGGTGAGGGTGTTGAAGATCTCCGTAGCTGGTTAAAAGGGTATGAACGTGTGGCGAAGCACAACCAATGGGATGAAACCCTTTGTCTCGCTAACGTTTATTTCTATCTAACTGGCACTGCTCTCAAATGGTTTGAAAACAACGAGGAAAGCATCCAGACATGGACGGAGTTCATGTCACAATTAGAAAATGTATTTGGAAAAAATGAAAGCTCAAGACTGCGAGCTGAGAAAATACTCAAAACTCGCGCACAATTAAAAGGAGAACGCACCGAATATTACATCCAAGACGTCCTCCGCCTTTGCAAAGAGGTAGATCCACAAATGAATGAGGAAGATAAAATATCCCATCTGATGAAAGGGATAGCTGAGGAGCTCTACCAGGCACTACTCCCAAGGGATGTGCATAACACTGAACAATTCGTCACCGAATTCTTCCATGGACCTCCAATCAGGGTACTGGCAAACCGACGTAGAAGAATCGGACCGTGAGAAGACAGCATTTATAACTCCAGATGGACTGTACGAGTTCAAAGTAATGCCATTTGGGTTATGTAATGCTCCAGCTACCTTCGAACGAATGATAGATAATCTTCTGAAGGGTCTTAAGTGGACCATTTGCTTGTGTTACCTCGACGACATCATCGTTTTTTCAGATGGCTTTGAAGAACATCTAAGACGCCTTCAACTTGTATTAAATTGCCTTAAGATAGCCGGATTATGTCTCAATTCCAAGAAATGCAAGGTTGGTGCAAAAACTAGCACGGTTCTTGGACATGAGGTGAGTGAAAATGGAATTCGTCCCGACCAAGAAAAGATTCGAGCAGTCCGCGACTTCGCTACGCCAAGGTCATTGAAGGAAGTTAGAAGTTTTCTTGGCCGTTCATCCTACTACCGCCGCTTCATACCCAATTATGCCCAAGTAGCCCAACCCTTGAATGACCTTTTGAAGAAAGACTCAGCATTTAATTGAAACCAGGAAGAGCAAAATGCATTTGAAGCTCTCAAGAGTTAGCGTTAATTTCCGAACCCGCTCTTAGACATTTTGATTACTCATCCCCAACCGAAATACACACTGACGCAAGCAACTACGGAATAGGAGCAGTATTAGTGCAGATACAAAAGGGAAAGGAAAGAGCCATTGCTTATGCATCCAGAACCTTAAATAAGGCAGAAAAAATTATTCAGCCACAGAAAGGGAATGCCTTGCCATCATTTGGGCTATCAATAAATTCCGACCATATGTCTTTGGACAGTTGTACACTATTGTTACAGACCACCACTCTTTGTGCTGGCTGACCAACCTCAAAGACCCATGTGGGAGGTTAGCAAGATGGGCACTTCGGCTGCAAGAGTTTGACGTCACTGTCGTGTATAAGAGCGGAAGGAAACATCAGGACGCAGACTGCTTATCAAGAAGTCCATTAGAATACAGTGAAGATATGGAGGAAGATATTCCAAGCATAGTGACTTTGTAGAACTTTAGCGAAGAGCAGATGAATGATCAAGCTATTAGAAAAATCGCTGACAAATTACAAAGTTCTCCTAATAATTCCTTTGTAAAAATCGATAACACGCTCTACAGAAAAAATTATGATCCAATGGGGAAACCATGGCTTTTGGTGGTTCCACGCCATTTAAGGCAGGAATTACTGAAAAATTTCCATGATTCACCCACGGCTGGTCATCTCGGATTTACTAAAACCTATGACCGAATAAGAAAAAAGTATTACTGGCCCGGAATGTATAGAACGGTTAGAAGGTATGTGGCACACTGTTCAGATTGTCAGAGGCGTAAACATCAGCCCCAACTCCCCTCAGGGCACTTACAGCCAATACCTGTTCCTGAAGTTGCCTTTGAAAAGGTAGGAATGGATCTTCTGGGGAGATTTCCAACATCAGAAGGTGGCAACCGTTGGATTATTGTATGTACGGACTACCTAACGAAATATGCGATAACTAAAGCTCTACCCACTAGTGAATCCATGGAAGTCGCCAAATTCTTCATTGAAGATGTCATCTTAAAGCACGGCGCGCCGAGGGAATTAATCACGGATAGAGGAAGGAATTTCACATCTTCAATGTTAAGTGATCTGAACAACCAGTGCAGAATAACCCATCGGAAGACGACCGCCTATCACCCCCAGACAAACGGACTCACGGAGAGGTTGAATAAGACCATAGCAGACATGCTGTCCATGTATGTAGATGTCAACCAGAAAGATTGGGACAGGATTATTCCATTCGTTACATTTGCATACTACACAGCAAAACAAGAGTCTACTGGGTTCACCCCATTTTTCCTTGTACACGGGCGTGAAGCCGAGACTCCACTTGACGTGTTATTCCCCAAGTTATTGCCAGAAGACGACGATTTCATCCAAACTCTAGGGGCAAGAGCCGAAGAAGCACGAAAACTGGCACGTATCCACTCCATGAGATCTCAAGATAGCAATAAACATCGCTATGACGCCCATCACAGAAATATAATTTATCAGCCTGGAGATCTTGTATGGATCTTTATCCCTGTGCGTAAAGTGGGATATTCGTAAAAACTAATGAGACGTTACTTCGGCCCATACAAAGTAACCCGAAAAATATCTGATGTGACCTATGAAGTTGAAACATTCGGAAACCAGCAAGGTCGTCGTAAAACAAAAGATTTAGTTCACATTTGTAGGATGAAACCTTATTTAAACCCAGAGGACCAGGAGGACCAGCTAGAAGAGGACCCAGAAGATGACTCGACAAACTTCCAGGAAGAAAACATCCCCACTGAACGAACACAACAACCACAGACCCGCGAAGAGATCTCAGGCCCTATCACCCGTTCTCGAGCCTTGAGACTGAGGATGTAAGTCTCCTTCCGAGCATCGGGTCGATGCTCTTTATAGGAGGAGGCTATGTGGCGAAGAAATATTTTATTATTTAATTTAATATTATTCAATGAAAATATATTCAACAGATTATAAAAATAAATATTAATCTGTATTTGTGAAATCATCTTTAAAATATTTCTTTGCTTGCTTGCTTAAGATTCTCTAGCTGTAAATAGTTTTTGCTGACTTGTTAATAATTGTCGACTCGTCGCTGTGACGACATCAATAAATACTTTCACATATTAGGATATTTCAAGGCTTGATTTCTACGCTACAATATAGTATTTTCTTTGTTGATTTCTGTTCCACTAGATGGCCCTCTGCAATTTAAAAATCACATTTTCTCCAGGTCAGGATACGTCTTCTTCATTATATATATGTAATATACAGGGTGATCCAAAAGTCCCGCACAACTTTAAAAATTAATAACTCCGCGAATATTCGCGCTAGAGCAACGCGGTAAACACAATTGTGTTCAAGATGCAATGGGATTTTTTATGGCAAATAATGTAAAATTCGAAATTGATTTTAGTTACAATTTTATTCGCCAGATGACGCTCTACCAGAATCAGAGATTCAGCGGCCAAATTGTTTGATAAATTGAAAAATATAACTGATCGACACGTATTTTTCCTTTTTGAATACCAGGAAAGAACCCTAATAATATCAAAAAGCAAATTAATAAAACACCACTTCGCCAAAAGTATGAAGAATTGGTTAACGATTTTCAAATACAATCAGAGATATGTAAAATAGGTAAATGCAAATTAAAACATGTAGCAAAAAGCAAATTGATATTTTAGATACGGTTTGTTTCCGAAGATAATAAATTTATAATATTTTTAATTCAACTCTCACTCAGTATCGATTATATTTATTTTAATTCATTTGAAAAATATGTATCTATCTCTGATAATTTATTTTACTCTGGAATGCCGTTGTTGTTGTCGTGTCCAATAAAGAGCCTCAGATGTACCATGCATCTCCATCACATCAGCAGCAATGTCCACTATCTTGGGTGTGTAAAGCTGCTGCTCTGGGTCTATGTCAAATTTCTGCAAGGCTGCGGCCATTGCTGGACATGAGAATATGTGGGTAGGTGTAAGTTCCACACCAGGACAATTGTTGCATGCCCTATAGGTTCTTGTGCCATCTGGATGTATTGTCATTCCTTTATAGTGTTTTGTTCTAAGTCTTGTTATAGTTTTTGTCATTTTTCTCTCAGAGTTTATTTAGCATTTTGATCTTCTCTTATTTTTTGTTTAATTATCTTGTATTCTGATAAAGAATCAGCGTCAAATAATGACATTTGTTCTTTCCTTTGGCGCAACTTTCTGGCTTCCTTTGCCAATTCAAATGCCATTTCATTACTCCCGATCCCAGCATGGGCAGGGATCCAATGTAGAATGCAGTTATTCTCCAATGGTTCCAGTTGGGTAAGTAACGAGTGTATTTTCTGTGTGATTTTAGTATTGCCCTTCTGAATTGCTTCTAGAGCGGATATGGAGTCGCTGTATATTAAAATTCCTTCTGCTTGATGCAGGGATGGTTGGTTAAGGCATACATCAAGGGCTTTCCAGATAGCTGTCAGTTCACAAGTGAAGTTTGACGAAATCTGTCCTGCTCCTTCTTTGATTTTGATGTTTGTTCCATCTTGCAGTATTATGTTAATTCCGGCCCCTCCATTACTCAGGGTAAGGTCTGAAGATCCATCTGTATATGCTGTTAAAGGGCGTGGCCTAGCATTTTTCAGCAATAATTTGTACTATGAGGACATAGCCGTTAATATTCCAAACACATTAGACCTCGAAACCCAAGGTATCAAAGTCTACCTCAATCAAAACAAAGCCATCAACATATACAATATGTATCACCCTCCAAACAATACATTTATTGACGATGGAACAATGGCTCAATTTCTTACAGACAACACTATTATTTTAGGTGACCTTAATGCCAAACATCAACTATGGGGATGTTCTACGCCAAACCCAAGAGGCAAAATACTATCAAACATATTTGACGACAATGCCTTCATGTGCTTAAATGATGGGAATCCTACCCATCATTCCTACAGCTATAATACTGCACAAGCCCTTGATATAAGTTTTTACTATCCTGAAATTTTCCACAAATGCAAATAGCAAATATTAAAAGGTTTTGAAAGTGATCATTTGCCTAATTTGATAGAAATTAGCACCAAGACCAAAACTAGCTCAATTAAGAAAAATTATGGAACTTCAAAAAGGCAAATATGATATCTTTCGAAAACACCATTATTAAAGCAGCCAAAGTTTCAATACCAAGAGGTTATATTAAGAAATGGATTCCAAATTATACACACCAGGCAAAAAATATTCAAACACTTATAACTAAAAGAAATGAACTACAAAAAAGTGCACCCAAAACCAAACAAATTGTAGAACTGAACTGAACATTGTGATTGCAAAAATAAAAAGATTATACGTAAATGTGAAAAGGGAAAAATGGAAACAAACTTGTGAAAACCTGAACCCAAGAAACCCAAATACAAAACTCTGGAATTTGGCAAAACAAATTGACAGAGTCCAGCCACAAACTGAAAACACAAATATGATTGAGAATACAGATGGTACACCAGCAACTAATGACAAAATTGCTGCCAATCTTTTAGGTAATTCATATCAAATAAGTAGTAAAATCAAGGTTGAAAAAAGGCCCGAAAGATTATTCATGACTAAAAATGTCATCAGCACTCATAATATTTTCCATGAAAAAAATCAATATGAAAGAGCTAGCTTATGCATTAGAAAACACTGACCTAAACAAGACTCCTGGGCCAGATGGAATCCATGGCCGAATGATATCAAACTTGGGCAAAATTGGCAAAGAAAGACTTCTTAATATTTTCAATAACTCCTGGAAAACTGGAAAATTGC
The DNA here is from genome assembly GCA_030710605.1 of Cordylochernes scorpioides. Classification (NCBI taxonomy): domain Eukaryota; kingdom Metazoa; phylum Arthropoda; class Arachnida; order Pseudoscorpiones; family Chernetidae; genus Cordylochernes; species Cordylochernes scorpioides. Next base: position 60,062,852 of record CP092869.1, read on the forward strand.
CTCAAGACTGTAAAAATGCAACAATAATTCCCATTAAAAAACTTGACAAATCTGCTGATGACCCAAAAAACTACCGACCTATCTCCCTCACAAATATTTGCTGCAAATTAATGGAAAAAATTATATTCAGACGACTCACCTACCACCCCGACACAAGAAATCTCTTACCAGAAGAACAATATGGATTTAGGAAAGGACATGGGACAATAGTCCAACTCTTTTTTTCACACAAAAGGTAAAAGATGCACAAAACAAAAAGCCAACTAACCACACCATAGATGCTTTTTAGACCTTACACAAGCTTTTGATAAGGTATGGAAAAACAAGTTAATTACAAAATTATACAAACATTTCAAAATTGATGGAAAAGCTATCACTTGGATAAATGATTCCCTTAAAAATATATACATCAGGGTAAAATATAATGGCACTCTATCTAAAACCTTCAAATTGTACCAAGGATTACCACAAGGATCAGTCCTTAGCCCAACTCTCTTCACCCTATTTATTGCAGGCATAGAAGACAAATTTTCACATAAAACCAATATTGGACTTTTCGCTGATGACATTATTCTATGGAGCAGCAACACTAACTGGAAAAAAGCTGAAAGAGATTTGAACAAGACTATTCTCCACTTAGAAAAATTTGCTAATAAACATAAATTAGAATTTAACCCCCAAAAATCTGAAACCTGTCTTTTTACTACCGATAAGAAACTATACAAAATAAGACCAAATATTATTCTGAAAGAACAACAATTGCAATATAATAAACATCCTAAATATCTCGGCTACACCCTGGACCCAGAAATTAACTCCAGTAAACATATTGAAGGAGTTGTTAGAAAAGGAAGAGACCGACTAAAAATCTTGAAATATATTTCAGGAAAAGTGGAGAGCTGAAGCAACAACACTAAAATTAACTTACACATCTCTAATGAGACCTATCTTGGAATATGGATATCAAATCTATGGTACAGCATCTGAAACAAATCTAAAATCACTGGAAAGGATACAACTAAGTGCAGCTAGAATTATTACAGGTCTTCGAAATACCTGCCCTAATGATATTGTACTTTACAAGGCAGACATTATGCCCTTAAAGAATAGAATAAGCTACAATCTGCCAAAATATATAAACAAAATCAAGAGTTATGAATATAAACACAGAACTTTCAATTACATACTTATTTGGGAACCCAATATAAAACTCAAAAAGAAGGCCCTCTCCACCTGGCCAAAAGAAATGGATTTTTAAAATATAAAGTGGAAAAATATTATTTAGCTGAAAAAATATCTACATGCGAACCACTAACAAAATGTTATTTTTAATGCCACTTTAAACGAACCCACAAACAAACAATACCAAAATCCAGAATACTTAAAACAATTATCATTAGAAATAATTAATAAAATTCCTAAAATGCAATAACTATCTATACCGATGGTAGCAGAGACGAGTTGGGACACACTGGCAGTGGCTCTCTCATTAAAACCACAAATGGCAATGAGAAAATGAACAGAAGAAACCCAGATTTTTGCTCAATCTTCAGATCAGAACTTATAGCCATCTATGAAGTCTTAAAATCCATCAGAAATACTAAACATCACGATATATGGATTCTTACTCATAGTAGAAGTGCCATTCAACACTTGAGTCACACAGGGGAACTTAGAGACAAAGTAAGCATGAACATAATTGGTTATCTCCAAAAACTCTCAATACCTCAAAAATTCACCTTCAATGGATACCCTTACATGTTAGCATTGAAGGCAATGAAGCTGCTGATGCGCTAGCGAAAAAAAGGCACAAAAGAACCCTTGCTACAGAAAAAGAAACTTACTTTTAAAGAAATAGAAACAGTAGTCAAAATAAACAAGAACTGGAGGATCCCACCTAAACACAGTTGGTACACCCTAGAAGCAGATGGCCACCCAGACCTTTCAGTCCACAAGCCGGCATGCGAAGCATGCCCTTCGCTGCTATTCTGTTCAACTCATAAGCCAAGTAACGGTATCCAAGCTAGTGCTTGGACATTGTACCTGGAAACAACACCTCCCAGACAACCTATCTGGAAGGATTTCTATACCGGTGGCCTTTAATCACAGCAAAATAGGAAACTATCTACTGTGTCCAGCAGGGACCGCGGGGAGGCAGCCCCCGGTCGACTCTGTTCACTCATAGCACTCGCGCCCCTCGCCCTCCTTCTCTCTTCCTGCACACCCACTACCCTTGGACAATTCAAGACGTAGTGGCGTGCATTTACATCCCTTTCTCCATAGACGCAATCAGGATTTCTCTTAATTTTAAATCTGTGGAGACTTGGGGAAGAGCCCATGTCTCGAACTACCCTAATGAGTTTGTGGGACATTACCTTACAGAGGTACTTGGGTGTTGTTACCCCATTGAATACCTCTCTCCCCTTCACACTGTTCCTCCATCTGTCCAACCATAAGTCCTGGACGTGACCCCTGATCCTCCTATAAACTTCTTTCTTGGTCACTGGGGTCCTCAGTGATCTACCTCTAAAGCATCCTGCCTTAGCGATCCTGTCTGCGAACTCATTACCTTCGATGAGGCTGTGTCTCCTAAACCAAGGGAGCTCCGGAGCCCGCGTCATCATCTCCAGCTCCTGGATTATTTGATGCGCGAGTTGCCCTTTCTCCAGATTGATAAAGACGAGGGCCGACATACAATCTGAATAGAGGCGGTCCGGGCTGAAGTTCTTCTCGGCACACACTCTGAGGGCTACCCTGATCGCAACCAGCTCGGCTGAAAAGACCAATTCGTCCACTCTGAGTGCTAAACCTTCTTGGAAAATCAGCTCTCCATTAGTGTATATCACTACCCCAGGTACAGTATTGGTTCCAGACTTACTACCATCAGTGAAAACCTCCGTGCCAATCCCTGTCGGCACTCCAGGACTCCAATTCCACTTTGGCAACCACTTCCAGGGCCCCCGCTTAAAGTCCCAGGGCATCTTCTCTTTTCTCCCAGATCTTCTGTCTGATGGTCTCCTCCTCTAGTTTCAATCCCAGGGGAATAAGCCCAGCGAGGACCAAAAAGGCCTCACTGCTGGTAGTGCGATATCCCCCTGTGATTCTGAGTGCCGCTGTCCTCTGCACTCTCTCTAGAGTTGTTGCCACCTTCTGATCCCTGTTTCGGCGCTACCAAGCCCCGGAAGCATATAGCAAGATTGGCTCGACACAGGAGAGGCAGAGGTTCCTAAAAATAGTACCCTCCTTCTCTCCCCCCCCTCCCTGTTGAGGGCCAACCAGGACAGGCCTGCACAACGCCTCCCTGCCTCTCGCCACCATCTCCTCCGCCTGGTATTGCCAACCCATCTTGTCATCAATGACCACCCCCAGGATGTTCATCCTATTGACCAACGCTACCCTCCGTCCTTCCATCCGGATAGCCGGCTTGTGTTCCCATTTGATCCCTTTCCTTTTAGTTCTTATGTCCCTAGGCTTAAAGCTGAGGGCTTTAGTTTTGGAGACATTGAACTTAAGGCCAGAGTCATGGGCCCAGATCGAGAGAATTTGGAGAGAAGTTTCAAAACACTTCTCAGCCTTCGCTCTCGAAGCAGTCTCAATGATGAGGAACTGGTCGTCAGCATAGAGAACCAGCCTGTCTCCCTCATGGAGCTCCTCCTGGAAAACGGTGTTTACCAGGATATTCCACAGAATAGGTCCGCAGCAAGAGCCCTGGGGGCAACCCCTAGCACAGTTTCTTTCCAACTTCCGCCCACCAAAACTGAGGCTAATCCGTCTATCCCTCAGGAAGTCACGAATCAAGCTGCACAAATTATCAGGACAACCCATGTCCATCAAATTTCTCATCATCTTGTTCCAGCTCATGGAGTTGAACGCGCCATCAATGTCCAGGGCCACGAAAAGAACCCAAGCACCCTTATTTAAGCCCATCTCAACCCCCTCTGAAACCTCGTTTAGAGCTATGGTTGTGGACTTCCCTTCCCTAAAACCATGTTGGAAAGAGGAAAGGAGCTCATTACTCTCTAGCCAGTGCTTCAGTCGCTTAGCTAGTAGGCTATCCAGGACCTTACCTAGACACACTAGTAAAGAAAGCGGACGATAATCATTAGGAGAATTACCCTTTCTACCAAACTTTTCGAGAAGCACTACTCGGGCAACCTTCCATGCCTCAGGAAATGTACCAGTGTCCAGGCACTTATTGAATAACCTGGAAAGAAGCGATGGGCGCATCCTTACCAGGGCTTTCACGACCGTGTTATCGATCCCTTCGGGACCAGAAGATTTCCTTTTCCCGAACTTGAAAGCCGTCAGTTTCACCTCATTCTCAGAAAAGGGCGGATCCACCAAACCACAAGTGGTCAGAGAGATCTCGTCCTCTGGTTCCTCGTTTCCGAAGTGCCGATCCAAGTTGTTTTTATTTTGTCTTCTGCTTTCGAGCGAGTAGGTCTAGAACACATTCTCTCTGAATTTTCTAATTGTTGGTGGATGAAACAGCACCAGTGATTATTTTGGCCGCTTTTGCTTGAACACTGTCTAGTCTTACTTTTAGTGACGAGCTTGAGGGAGCCCAGACCGGTGTTGCATATTCCATTATCGGTCTTATTAAGGTGGTATATGTTGTTCTGAGAATTCTGGGTTTTGCTCCCCAATTTGTTCCACATAGCCTTCTCAGAATGTTTAGTTTTCTGATAGCTCTATTTGAGGTGCTAATTATGTGCTATGAAAATTAAAATTCCTCATATATAATAATTAAAATAATTTTGTTGACATCTTGTCAATACATACACAGTCTGCACTATTAAAAAATATAATATGCATTATATACACTATGTACAATGAAAATGGCGCCTCTGCCAGCGCTGCAGAGTTTGGTGGAGAATCGCCAGTGGGTCTCCAGCGACACCACGCATTTTGCGATCTACGATGAATACGTAGATCGCGTACTTCGCCGCTTAGGAGATGGTGATGGCGTGGTCCTCGAGACCAACTGGAAAGATCCAGGACTGCAGTATCACACCTAGGTATTATGGATTTCTAATTTTATCAATTATTTGTTTGTTTATGCTTATTTTGTGGTTATATTTATGCCTTTTTCCCTGGGAGTGGAGAAGACGCATAGGTTTGGTTTTATTGGGTTTATGGTCATTTGGAGTTCCATTGCCCACTTCTCCAGTCCATCTCATTGATGTCTTCAGTATCTTTTACGATTTTTCTATGCTGCTACTTGTGTGCCATATGGCTTTATCATCTGCATAACAGGCAACCTTTGTGTCTTCAGTGAGGTAAGGATGTATGTCGTTAATATATAGCAGATAGAGTAGAGGACTGAGCACAGATCCCTGAGGTACACCAGCCCATGTTCTTCCTTCCTTGGAAAATTCTCCATTGACCCGAACCTTTAACCTTCTTCCCCTTAAGAAGTCTGCAATTCAGATTAAGGTTTTTCCTCTTACTCCGATGTTGTGCAGCTTTTCACGTAATTTCTCCCTCTACACTCGATCAAAAGCTGAGGTCATATCAAGGAATATAGCCGTGGTCTTCTTTGGCGGTTTTTCCCGGAAAGATTCTATTATTGATTGACAGAAGTAGAACAGTTGATCAGTTATACAGTGCTGGGATCTATAGGCCGTTTGGTAGAGGTTTATTTTTTTATTTTTTGAGAGCCAGACTATGAGCCTAGAATGGATAATTCGTTCTGGTATTTTACAAAGTATGCTGGCGAGAGCAATTGGCCGATAGTTCTTGTATTCCTTGGCATCTTTGTTTGGCTTCAGTATTGGCACTATAATTGATATCTTCCAATTCTTTGGTAGTTTACCAGTTTGCCATGAAATGTTCAGTATTCGTAGGAGTTGATTATTAGCTTTGACTTCAAAGTGTTTAATCATTTGACCAAAGATTAGATTATCTCTTGGTGACCTCTTGGATTTTTTTATTGATGAGTTTAGCTCATTCAGTGTGAAGTCTCTCGAGAAAATATCTTGTTGATGGAAGTTTCTTGCTTGTTTAACTAACTGGTTTATATTATTTTTAGAGTCCTGTCTTCATTCGTATAGTTGAGAATGGAAGTGCTTGAAAGATATTCAGCAATTATGTCAGCCATCTGTTTGTTCTCGTTCTCCCTGTTCTATTCATATCGGTTAGAGTATTGGAGGATTGGTGTTGGTTATATTATTGGTCTAATTATATTCCAGTGTTGGCTGTCTTTTCTTGGATCCATTTTTTTCGCAGAATTCTGCCATTTTTCTTGTTTGAATATCCAAATTTCTTGTTATATTTTGTGAATAATTTCAATAAGTTCCTTTCTGTTTTATTTGTTTTAAGAAGTCCATTGATATTGTCTCTCTCTCTGAAATCATTGCCTCGATGTTGTGGTCCTTCCAGTAAGGTATCCACAGGTCTTTACGTCTACCTCTAGTTATCGATGCTCTTTTGCAGATTTTTAAATGTTCGAAGAGAATTTTTCCAAGCTTTTGTCAAGCGTTCTGTAATTCAATTTTTCGTTGCACAGTTCTTCAAGCTTTTCTGTGAATATTTTTCAAGTCGGCTTTCCTAAAGTTCCATGTTCTTTTATTCTAATGGACATTCTCAATTTTGAAGTTTAGGGTTGTTAAAATTGGTCTGTGGTGACTGATTGCACCTCTCAGGATTTTCCATTGTGTTGTGGGTGCGATGTTGTAATTTATCGCTGTGATGTCTATTGCGGATTCTGTGCCTGTGGACTTAGATAGGTGTTCTCTCCGTTATTTAACGGTGTAAGGTCGAGGTCGGTTAGCATGTCCTCAACCTACTGACTTTTGTTATCCTGGACAGGTGATCCCCGAATTGAACTTTTGGCGTTAAATTCGCCGAAGTATGATTGTGATATCCGAAGACGCTTCACTTAATGTCTCTATTGTGTGTGCCCATACAAAATGCAAAGATTTCACGAGCTGAAAGTTGGCGATTTTGAGATGCGTCAAGAATTCGCTGCATGGGTTTTCCGGCAAATTGATATTGATGAAAACTGGCTGTCGAATGTTCTGTGGACAGATGATGCTCACTTTTCTCTAAACGGAGAATTTAACATTCAAAACAGCCGCATTTGGGCAACAGAAAACCCTAGGATTTTCACAGAAATGCCACTTTACCAGCCTAGAGTTACAGTTTTGTGTGGGTTCAATTCTTTTATTATTGGGTCATTTTTCTTTGAAAAATCAATGGAAGAACTTTTGAAACCTTTTTGTAACTGGTGAACGTTATGAGAAAAGGGTATTCCCATATTGCAGGGTAAAAGCACTAAGCGAAATAACATTCATGAAAGATGGAGGACCTCCTCATATCTCCCGAGGTGCCAAACAATTGCGGAAGGATACGTTCGGTGAAAATCGTGTGATAGGTCGCCACTTTATATACCAGTGGCCTCCAAGATCAACAGACTTGACGCCTTGCGATTTTTGTTTATGGGGATACATTAAATCGTATGTTTATCGATGCTGGCCTACCACATTGGCCATGTTGAAGGCTTCTATCAGATGGCACGCTTTATCAATTTAACAGATATGTTATTTAATGCTGTCCATTCTGTCATTTATCGTCTGCAGGCGGTGATTGAGAATGAAGGGTGCCACATTGAGCAAGGATTGTGACCTAATGCAAGAGAGAAGGCAGTTACCTCATGTGTTGTATAAGCCGCCATGTATTATATTATCTATCAATATTTTGCAGCTCTTTGTGTTGGGATATGGGGATAATAAATGCTGTCCTCACATCTTGACTCTTTTTTTGTGAACGGTAATATTTTGTTTGTCATTTGCTCACATATTATGTCGTGCAAACCAGAGTGTTATAACTTCTCGAATAACACTGGTGCACACAATTTTACCCCTTATGTTTAGTTTTTCGCTTTTCGCTCATTAGAAGAAATACATAGATAATAGATAATAGATAACATAGAAATACATACATAAGAAATACATGTAGCATAAGGAATATTTTCTGTACACCAATAACTTTAGAGATTTTGTGAAAAAAAAAAATACAAAATGATTTTACTACCACGTTTTTCAACGCAAAAGGTCGATTTAAAATTTATTTTTATTTGAGGGGACACATTTTAAAAATTGTGTACAGTATAATAAACAATGATAACATTTGACAAGCCCATAGGATATTTGGAATAAAGTACGACAAATATATTTTGTCACTCCCCTCTATATTTCATTTGTTGGATCATGACAAATATCCAGTTAAATAGTCAAGGGTCGCCAATCAGTCAAGAAACTACACATTTCTTATAGCAAGAAATCCTATTAATAGTGCCATCATAATTTTTTGTACTATATTAACATTTCAAAAATTCGTGTATTGATATCAGCAGTGTTTTTCTAACATTCAATCTATTTCACAAAACCTCATATAAAAATAAATATTTTGCTACATGTTTTAATTTGCATATACCTATTTTACATATCTCAAATTGTATTTAAAAATCGTTAACCATTTCTTCTAACTTTTGGCGAAATGGTGTTTTATTAATTTATCATTTGATATTATTAGGGTTCTTTCCTGGTATTCAAAAAGAAAAAATAAGTGTCGTTCAGTTATATTTTTCAATTTATCAAACAATTTGGCCGCTGAATCGCTAATTCTGGTAGAGCGCCATCTAGCGAATAAAGTTGTAACTAAAATCAATTTCTAATTTTTCATTATTTGCCATAAAAAAACCCCATTGCATCCTGAACACAATGGTGTTTACCGCATTGCTCTAGCGCAAATATTCGCGGAGTTATTAATGTTTAAAGTTGTGCGGGACTTTTGGATCACCCTGTATATGTATATATGCGTATTTATATATAGGTGTATATATATTTATGTGAAAATTTGGAAGTAAAAAATGGCATTTACCTTCACCAGGCTTTTTTGCACATCCGCCAATTAACAGCAGTTTGTAGCAGCACTCATCAGCGTCGCATTGTGAATCGTTCCTGCATATCTGATACATAAACTACACGTCAGTCTAACTTACCTTTATCTCTATATAAAATATCTGTCTAGGTAAAAATTGGTTTATATAGATAGAAATATCCAAGATAATAAACTAGGAACACAAGTAACACATAAAATATATTTTATTTGTAATTTTGAAAAAAAAAAATAAAACTTCATTTCATAGAAAAATCATTTTCTTGTTCATTTATTCTTAAAACATGCAAATTCGTATCCCAGAATAAACTTTGCTGTGGTTACCTCCTGGAATAGGAAAGCAAAAATGATTGCAAATATAGAGAAGTAAAATATTGAACAGCTTAAGCTGACCTCACATATCGTCTGTTTATTTTAAGGAATTTCTACAGTATAAATATATATCCAGTTCTACAATCCTACATTTCTACATATTCAATATACAATCTAGCATAACCACCTTTAGAATATCGCGAATATAATACAGTATTATCACAGGATTGCAGATTTCGACAAATTACAAAAAAGGCATAAGACACCACAACTATTTTTATAATAAAATAGTTGCGGATTCTCTCTTATGCCTTTTCTTGTAATAATACAACATATATATTAAAAGATTTAATGTAAATCCCTCTTCTTCAGTATGGGGGCGGTTACCAAACCAAATCGGCCCAATCGGCTAAAGAGCTGTTTTAGCTGGTGAAATGATACAGGCCAAAAAGGCACATATAAATGAATAGGCTAAAATATCAGATTTTCTAAAAAGACAAGCACACCTAAGCTCTATAATATTTTCAAAGAGTTGTTTTTCCCTATGCAATTTGAACACAAATGCAGTACTCATTACGAGAAGAATTAATAGGGATTTCAGTATCAGTGGTGTAACCTCTCAGCGGATTCACCAGAAATCTACCAAACATATAGCGAAAGAGCTGGTAGGTTCTTTACTACTACTGATAGATTCATGATTAATACATATATCCACACAAAATATCGTGAAATATATCAATTTCTACAGGTAAACTCCGTACAATTGGTATAAGTGTATAACGAATCAAAGGTTTTTACGAAGGAGTATCTTTTATTATATTTGAGCAAGCTTTCGAACTTTGCAGTTCTTCCACAGGCATGGATAGCACAGAAATACTTACCGAAGGGTAGTATTTCTGTGCTATCCATGCCTGTGGAAGAACTGCAAAGTTGAAAGCTTGCACAAATATAATAAAAGATACTCCTTCGTAAAAACCTTTGATTCGTTATACAAATATTTCAATATTTAAAGTTCCATTTACCTTCAATAAAGTAGGTAGCATTTATAATGTTATATACTCACTGGGTTAGAGAGAAATGGAATTAAACAAATATAAAATTGATCATCAATATCACAAATTCATAAATGTAGGCGGTAAAATGTTGATTTACATAGGGTTGGTGGGAGGGTGCTCAAAACCATTGGTTTTCGACCGCTACGACCCGGGATAGAATCCCTCATTGGGCACTTTTTTCTAATTAAAAAAAATGATCCAATGGCCTCCGATTCTTGCAAAAGTCCAACCAGCGAGTTCAATTAACGGGGCTCTGGCACATTTGTAAGTGCAAATTCTAACTGCTTTTAACATGTATAGACATGTGGTGCACTTATAGTAAAAGCAGTCGGCAACTATCCACCATGATTATCATGGCCTGTACCACGTGTATTAGGGATAATAAAAAAGATGATTCACATATCCAAGGTGGCGTTCAGCTCAGAGCCCTCCCACCAGTCCGTGAAGGAGCTGAATGAACATTTTATATTCTAAACACTTCTCCAATGATTCCCAGAATAGTTTATTTTCACAGAGAGTGAGAGACAATGACAATGTAAAAGGTTTTATTGACTCCTATAGTGTCAACAGTCTCAAACAACAAATATAAAACAAATTTTTAAAATTCATTTAAAAATTATTTCATAAAAAGCGCGATATCTTAAAGCGAAAGGTTTCTCTTTTAAACTTTTTTATTATTTTGCCGAGCTTTGAGCATTACTGCCCTTCCACAAGAGAAAAATAGTAAAAGAGGATGATATCTGCATATTTACATATACACTGGTCCGCATAATTAAAGGAAAAACATATTTTTTTCATTCATCTCAAATTTTATTGAGCATTTATCAATGAAATTGTATACACAAATTTATTCCATTATTGATTAGAAGACCCGAAATCAAAGAATTCTAACACGTATTTTATGCAAATTAGCCGGTCAAGCAATGATCTTCTTGCAGTCAGTGCATAAATATCTTGGATATTGTTGTTAATATGGGGTGTGATCGCCTTTAACTGATAGACAGGCTCCACATCGGCGACCCATACTAAGAATTAGGGAGTTTATCAGCTCCTGTGGAATCAACGCCCACTCTTTTGTTAAGGCTGTTTCTAGCTCATGAGTGTTTCTAGGAGGGGGTTGGAGGGATGAGATCCGCCGTCCTAAGTTGTCCCATACATGCTCAATGGGATTTAGGTCTGGGGATCGAGCTGGCCAATTCATCCGAGCAATTACATGGTTTTGGAGAAAAGTGTTGACCTCACCAGCCCTAAGTGGACCGGCATTATCATCCATTAAGAGAAAGTTTTCTCCCATTTCCAATGCTTGAGGCATCACATATGCTGCCAAGATCTCGTCCCGATACCTCTCTCCAGTCAGGGTTCCTTGCCGAAAAATATGGAGTACTGTGCGACCGCCCAAGAAGATTCCAGCCCAGACCATAAAACCTTGGCTTCTGTAGGGATCCCTTTCAACCATATTCCGGGGGTTATTTCTGGTTCCTACCTCTCTCCAGACAAAGACACGACGAGAATCGCTGTTTAGAGAGAATCTGGACTCAACAGTGAACATTACACGCCTCCATTCATTTGGATTCCAGGTGACATGTTGTCTGCACCAAAGTTTCCTTGCTCTCTTTTAAGGTGGTGTCAATGGAACACAAATTATGGGTCGTCGAGCATAGAGGCCCTTCTTGTGAAGCCTTCTGCGTATTGTATCAGTTGATACTAAGACTCCTGTAACTGCATTGAGGTCACTTCGTAGTTGAGATGCTGTCATTTTTTCTATTGCGACGCACAAGGAGACTCAAATAACGGTCTTGATTTAACGTTGTGACCCTTGGCCGTCCTTGTCCGGGTGTTCTGGCAACATTAGCTGCCGTTTGAAATTGTTTCCAAACCCTTGAGACAACGTTTCTTGTCACTCCAAGCCATCTTGCTACTTCTGCCTGTGATCGGCCTGCTTCCATCCTTCCAATAGCTTGCCATTTTTTTTCTTGTGATAAATGTTGCCTATAAGCCATGAAAACTTTAAAAAACAAAAATGTTCAATAAAAATCTAGTGGAGCGTAAAATTAGGACGCTTTGAGAAAGACTCAGGCACGTGCTGGAGGCGGAGTCAACGTAAACGGTGGTATTTTGCATATTGGGAACAACTTAATTTGTTTTTCTGTTTTACATACTCTCTTAATTCATGGAAGCTTTTGAATATACCAAAACTTGATATATATCCCTTAATATAACTTTTCTTTTTCTTAAACATGTGTTGTTCCTTTAATTTTGCGGACCAGTGTATTATGAATTTACACCAGCGATTATATTACTCAAGATAAAAATTATTTACATAAGAGGAATCTGACTTAGAGTTATCTAGTCCGTTATCCGCCCTGAAGTCGGACAGTCTCCCATGTATATCGGACATGCACTACAGACATATGCTACTGCCATGTCTTGGAATTCCTTAAGAACAGACCTCTGCCCAGGCGAGAGAAACTCGAGGACATCCTCTCTACTAGAAGGCGATACAACATCGTCCTCTAGAGTTCCTCCCTATGATAACCATCATAAAGTAGTTCTAGGATTGAGTTAACATTTAAGTCCTAGAACAACTTAATCTTTTCTATAGTAATCTGAAGAGGCTGTTTCATTTGAATCGTATTTTGTTGATCATCTCGTCATGTTATTTTTATATCTATTTTAAAGAGCTACTATCCTAGTAACATAATTGAATGAATCGATTTTTCAAAATAAGATTCGGTTTAGAGAATTTATTGTGTCTCTATGTATCATCGTAAAGAAAGAGGCTGCCTGGCCGGGGCATTCATAATTCTTCAAATTAAAGATAATTTGGCCAGTAATTGAGGTAATAAAAGATTTACTGGCCGAAGTATTTTTAATTTGAAGATCTATGTATCATTATATATATTAAATAACATTAGAGAGGATTATTGGTACAAAAAGCTAGTCGACAGAAGTAATTTGAACCTATTTAACGGCGATTCCCTTTCTGCGATGTAAAGATTGGAAGGGTCTAGCCATCAGGTGGCCTATTCTCTGGAGTTATCAATCACTGATGAGCCAAGTACTTCCTAAACTTTTCTTAGCAGAAAGAACCATTTTTTGAGTTCTTAAATCCGACTATATAGTGAATCTGAATTTTTCATATTTTTATTAAGTTATTCAAAATAATCTAGAATTATAAGTTTGAATTATTGTTTAAAACCAATTTTGAAATTTCACCTTCATAGAGGCTCTTTGAAAATTAGCATTTTATTCTTAAATTCGGTTGATCATATAAATAAATTTAATTTGGAATTAGAAAATATTTGTCTTAAAAATTAGATTAGGTCTCAAATGCTTTAAAGGCTTTTTAATAATCAGAATTCTTACTAAAATTGTATTTATAGTAATTTTTTATTAATTATAAAGGAATATTATATATATATATCAAATGAAAGAATATATATACATATATATTTTGTTTTCTAGACTATGGTAGGTATTAAATACAATTTCGAATGTAATAACATGCATTGTGTCTAAATATCCTCATTGTTTAACATACACTGCGTGACATTGAAAATGGAACACCAAGAAATAGTGGCCAGAAAGTGATGAAACTCGGCAGACAGAGAGAGACAGGGACGAACAATAAGTGATCTTTATTTCAAAATGATAGTCATAATACAGAGCGAGAACGGCGTCGGCTTAGTAGCAAGTAGGACCACCGCGGACGGCGATGCACGCAGCAACACGTCTAGGTAGAGAGTCAATCAGAGTACGGATGGCGTCCTGAGGGATGGCTCTCCATTCCCTTTCAACCATTTGCCACAGTTCGTCTTCTGAACGCGGCTGTGGCAAGGCATGCAAACAGCGTCCAATGATGTCCCAGACGTGCTCGATTGGTGAGAGATAAGGAGAGTACGGTGGCCAGGGAAGCATCTGTACATCTTGCAGAGCTTGTTGGCTAATGCGAGCAGTGTGTGGTCGGGCGTTATCCTGCTGATAAAGGGCATTGGGTACCCCCTGGAGGTAGGGGAGTGTCACCGGTCGCAGCACATCATCAACGTATCGTTGGGCCGTCATAGTGCCCTGAATACGAAGTAAAGGTGACCTGGAATCATACGCGATTGCGCCTCAAACCATGATTCCACGTTGTCGCACGGTGGGGCGTTCCACAATTGCTGCCGGATTGGATCTTTCTCCACGTCGACGCCACACGCGTACACGGCGACTATCACCGGACAAGCAGAAACGCGACTCATCTGAGAACACGACCCTGTGCCATTCCGTCATCCACGTCGATCTAGCCCGGCACCATTCCAAACGTTGGCGCCTATTCGGTGGGGTCAATGGCAGTCTTCTTAGCGGACGGCATGAGTGCAAGCAATTAGCAACCAATCGACGGGAAATGGTTCTGGTCGAGATGGAATGATCTAGGGTGTCTTGCACATGTTGCATGATGGCGGTACAAGTGGCTTGTGGGGCCGCCACTGCTTGTCGAAGGATACGCCGATCCACACGTGCTGACGTCACTCTGGTTGCACCGACATTCCTATAAATTGCCACATTTCCTTGTTCCAACCATCTTCTCCACAGTCGGTGCACCGTGGACGCACCAAGGTGTGTATCAGCTGCGATTTGACGTATGGACCAACCTGCCCTTTTCAGTCCGATCATCATGCCCCTCGTAAAAGCGTCTGTCTGCTTGAACTGCCTCTGTTTACGATGACCTGGCATTCTCTGTTATTACACGTGTCTTTTGACACAAGAACAAAATTTCTACAATGATTTTCCTTGAAGAAATAACGACACGAATACTGTCCTTTCTGCAAGTTCCTTCCCTTATATCTTACTCCATGTGCGCACGAGAGCTGCGCATTTTACATCATTTGCATAACTCGGTTAGGCGCGTCTACCCTGAAATTTGCATAATTTTCTGGCCACTATTTCTTGGTGTTCCATTTTCAATGTCACGCAGTGTATAACAAGGCAACTAATAAAATGAGACTATAATTAATATAAAATAAAATCTGAATACATGCTAAAACATTTTCACTTTTTATATATTATCATCTGGACATTCTTTTATCAAAACACCTTATATAATTCTGATGAATGAATACATTTTATATATTTGCAATTTTACAACGTAATATATAACCTTTTTTGATATATTTCTTAAATATTCTATTTTATAACCTATTTATATTGTCACGTAGAAATTTAGGAAAGAAAAACTTCAGAATGACACGGCAATTTATATAAGGCAAGAACAAAATCAACATTTATAAGATACTAGCGGTTGTACCCGGCTTCGCCCGAGGTTTTACCCGAGTAAAGGTTTGTCTAACGAACATTTGTTAAAACAATTATCTATAAACTTATTTAAAAAAAAAAGATATATTTTGATAATTTGAAACTCGTAAATTTGAATCTCTCGATAAAGTGAACATTTTTTCCCGATCCCTGTGTGCCGTGTCATCCTGAATTTTGTCTTTCATAATTTTCTACATTACAAAATCATCGTTTTATCTAGTGAACATATTTTCCCGGTCCCTTGAAAAATACTCGATAAGTTGAATAAAATCATGGTCGTTTATGGAAGATTGACGTAGTTCCCGGAGGTCACCCGCGAGGCTTTTTTCTTGTCTAATTTGCACAGCTGTGTCACCAACTCTGCCCCCGCGCGCCAGGACCTCTTGATCCCTCTGATTGGTCGGTGGGAACTTGGACTGACCGGCCGGCGGCCGGACGGGGGGGGGGGGGCAGACCTAAGCCTATCTCCGTCGCAAGGTGGCGCTGCTTGCGAGTTAAAGCTACAAATCTGCAAATAACTCTAAGGATATTAAAGATATTCAAGAAATTATTTTTCGTAAACATTTCCGGGGATATGCCTAATAATATCCCAAATTTTAATGGCGATTGGATGTATGGTTTTTGAATCCATAGAGGACACACACACACACACACACAGACAGACATTCATTTATATATATATATATATATATATTTTAATGCTCAAATCGCATTTTTCCTTTTATATATCTTTCTTTTAATATATGCAACATCGTTTAAGTTTATTTCAAATTATTTATTTAAAACTAAAGATAAGAATCTATAAAACATTTGGAGGCGTTATAGAATTGTTTCTCTAGGCCACCAATTTCCATCTTTGTGAACTCATTGAGACTTTCTAGTTAGTTCAACTTATTATTAACGCATTTTATAATATTAATTACAATATTCAATGTTGTATATGATCACTCAACTATATATTTTTATCCTTACTCATTAAAATTTATTTTAAAAAATTGGGCTAAACCTCAATTATAATCTGTTATCACCTCATTTTATTATTATTCATCATTGTAAGTTAGAAGGTTTATCCAATATTATTATTCTACAAGCCCATATTTTATTAGCTATAACCATAATTCTGAATCAATTTGAACACAAATTATTTCCTCCATTTAAATCACCTTATGCTTTCATCTACACTCATCATAAGCTAATTTTCATCACCCGGGGCATAAACTGTAGTAACATATTTCAATATTTTTTTGAAAATAGATCAATCCATATATAACTCTATATATATAAATTAATTTGATCCAATATATGCCTTTTTAATTAAATATTTCAATATATACTAGAATTTTATATATGTATGATAATAATAAATAATGTAACAGCCTCAAAATATAGATAAACGTTCAAATGGCCAGTTTGACCATCATGTAATGACAAACAAGAAAATAAAGTTTTATTTTTACAGCCACAGCCTAGGTAGGGCAGGGATCGAATTTCGTCAAGAAAATTCATTTCTTTCCAGGAAACTTACAATAGGTTTTACGACCGCCACTGAACACCAACAGATCGTCTTTTCGTCTTATGTAGATCATACATTCCTCTACCTTGTCTGCTTTTTCGGCACAGGCCTCTCTCACCCAACCTGCCTCGTGTTGGTGTTAACCATTGACGCTGTACCACGAGGCTCATGACTGCAAGTATTTATATTACCATCTATATATATTGAAGTGGTGCAGCAAGGAAGAGGAAGGGAATAGGTGGGCAAGCCAAGAGAAGAAGGTATGCAGCCCCCCCCCCCTCCAAGGAAGTGTTGATTAACAAAATTCCAGAGGAGGGGGCGGCAGACAGGGAGTCCAGCTGGTGTCGTCGTAGAGCAAGCAGCCGAGTTAGCGGCCGGCCTGCCGGGGGTTTATGCGCTGAGAAGACATGGCAGTCTGGGGGGAGAAGTCTGCCTGGTGACAACGGGACCTGCAGCAAGGAGAACGGCGGTGACGACAGACGCGGCAAGTTGGCGACGTGAAGTGGGCTCTGGGACCGTGTGGATCAACAAGAGGAACACGGTGCAAAGAAGGACGAGGAGGAACCTACCCGGGGTGAACATTGAAGGCAAGTTCATCTACTATGTCTAGTTACTAATATCCTTTTTAAAGCTCTGAGAATAAATCCATAGTACTAAGCTGTGTCCAAAACGAACCCACATTGTTTTCTCAGAAACCTTGCACGCAAACATCGACGGCTGAAAAGAGTCGTAACAATATATATCCTGGAATTTGTGATAGAGCACAAATACATATTGGCTATTGCCTCGTCTTCAAAATCATGTTCTTCATTATAGTTTATATGAAAATTCTAATAGTAAAATCTCATTCTTGAAATATTTTGGAAAAAGCAACCATATATCTATAGCCTAGAAAATTTTAAATTTTAAGTTTTAAAATAACCTGCGTAATATAGGATTTAGTAAAGGAGATCCACCTGAGTAGTGGATATCAGGAAGTCTTTGGGTAGTCTGCAGGGTAGGGCTCAGAGGTGGTGCAACGGAGCCTGGGAGGGAAGCGACGTCGTCGCGGAGAACCGGAGGGGACACGCACGACGATATATATATTTCTAATGTTTAAGAAAAAGGCATTCGTGCAACCGAAGTTGCTGATGGCTTTGCGCCATCTATCGGAATAAATTTATCGATCAGGATTTTTTAAAATGCATCTACCTGATCGAAGTACAATTCAGTTTTGTACTATTTTTCACCTTTCTATGTTTAGTAGTTCACATTTAAAGTTACATTGTTAAAATTCAGCGATGCATGATTGACAGTCCAACACGCACTTCTTGTGTATTTGCTCTTAGTGTGAAGTAAAGAGTGATGAACGTTTCACAGAACAATGATGCGGGGCTGGGTATAAAAACTACGAAGTGATGGTACGTTGTTTTCGGTGATTTCCCGATACTTAAAATTTCCGAACTACGAATATGCATTCGTTTCTTCACGGAATAATATAAAATGGTTGGTAATGGTTCGAAATGCATTCGGTGAGACATGCCTAAAAAATCCGTAGGTAATGAATAGTACAACTGTTTCAAAAGTGGACGATCTCATTCCAAGATGATCCAAGAAAGAGTCAGAATCCTATAGAAAAGAAAAAAAAACAAAAAATATATATTAGCACATACAAAAATTACAGAGAATTGACTAAAATGAAATAATGATAGCAGGAACTTTAGAAAATAACGAGTCTTTTATGGGTTTAGTTCATTCCAATATTAACGGCAATCTGAAATTGTCAAAGAAGTGCTCCAAATTTGTCCCTCTACATCTCACACTAGAACAGAAACAGAGACGCTGAGAAACATGTTAGGTCAAGCTTGAAATGAGGGTAGATTATAATGAATGGCTCAAGAAAGAAATAACTGCGGTTTATAGTTTTATGACCCGGAAAATTAATTTCAATCAAAATAATGGTGCAATAAAAAAAAAAAAAAAAAAGCTCGGTTTTAAAGATCCAAACTCAAGGTTCTGTTGTGTACTTTTTTTTTTATCATAAAGGGCTGTTCAACCATTGTTTGCTTCTGAAGGAAAACCAGCATATTTATATCGATGTCTTGCGGCGACTACGGGAACCATAAGGAAGAAACAACCCGAAAAATGGTCTTCTTATGATTGGGCTCTTCATCATGACAACGCCATACCTCACGCGGCTGTGGCAGTTTTGAAATTTGTGTGTGTGGCCAAGTTAAAAATTCATATTTTTCCTCAGGTCCCATACTTACCAGATTTTACCTCGAATTACTTGTTCCCAAACAGTAAATTAAATTATGAAAAAGGCATCTCCTTATCGTGCAACTGGAAGTTGCTGATGACTTGTGCCATCTATCGGAATAAATATCAACTATTCTCGTTGATTTTCAATTATTCGAGAATTAAATTCCAGTAAATTAAATGTCTTTTAAAGGGAAGCGATTACAGATACGAGAAGTAATAATAGAAATCGCTGATTTTCTTCAGTGGTCGGCTTTAGAAAAATCTCGGGAGATATTGGGTAGTGAGATGGCATATATTTTCAGAAGGTGATTATTTAAAATATTATAAATAAAGTGTTCTTGTGATCATGTATTATTTTTAATTTTAATATTTCCTGGAATTTTTAATAATATACCTTATATTCAGCATTAATGTCTATAAACTAATGAATAAAGAATCCATAGCACATAAAATTATATAAACTTTAAGCATTGTAACTGCTTAGGTAAATCAATTTTTATCTTTAGATATTGAGAGAGAAATAAAAATGAAAAACGCACACCGTTATTTATTCTTATTTATTTATTAATTATATTTACTAATATATAGTATTAATTCAAATATATTTATAAACTCATTTTTATATGAAAAATAAATAGCGGGTTAAATGTATTTATTTTTAATATAATACATAATAAATGTATAAATGTATAAATGCCTGAATTTTGAGTCTATTCTTTATGTATATTAAGAATTAAAGGATGATCTTTTCTGTTTGTAAATTATGTTGTGGTGATGTCATGTGACAATTTGCAGATTTAACATACTTCTGAGTTTGATAGAGATATAAGCAGGGATTGCGGTATATGACATTGGCATTATGCAAGTCTGCATGTTGCCGGTATCTCGACAGCTTGGTATCAAAATTTACAAAGTTCTTTGTGTTTTATTTATAGAGTCCCAAGATGTTCTGATCATATCCTCATGGCAATATTGAAATCAATTTGGACAACACATTACCAAACTATCAAATATTTCTTATTTATATATATATTTTTTGTATTTCATATGCCTAATTTCTTTTGATGCCTTCATATTTAAATCTTTAAAATGTTTAATGTATGGAAATTTTGGAAAATTTTGTTTTTAAAATGATAATTATTTCCTTTTTAAAAATACTACACAAGGGATGATACATTTCTTCAGATCTGGCTCATTTTTAAATCTATTTTTCTTTTTTGACTCTTGTTTTCTATCCTGGAATTTTTATCATTGATTCGCTATTCCCTTCTATATACCATACAACTATTTGACTTTAGAAAAATATCAGTGATTTTTAATTTTTGGATTTTAAAAGTTTTTTTTTCTGATTTGTATCTTCATATACACAATTTACTATGTAAATTTAGCACTCCAGTCTTGCAGTCCAGGCGCAAGTAGAAGATGGATTTGCCATCCTCTGCACACCCATTCCTCCATTGTTGTATGATTAAATATCTTGGTAACATCCTTTCCTACAATAGTGTGGCTATTGGTAAATGACTTCCTGCAAATTAGAGTAAATCACTTGCAAGATACCACGCTTCATTAAAGTCTACTCCTATTTCAAAAAACGGCTCATTAAAAACAAGGTCTTATGAAAAATACGCTTTTGAAGGCGAGGCTTCATTTGAGACCGCGCCTTTTTAAGACCCACACTTTATTTAGGATTTCCCCTCCATAAAGATTACACCTTATTATAAAAATCACGCTTTACTAAAGATCAAGCCTCATAAAAGACTACGCCTTATTCAAAAACAAAAGCCTTTGTATATCCAACACCATATTAAAGACTAGGTGTTAATAGAGGCCATGAATCCATATATATACAGCTTTATTAAAGAGTACACATCTGATTAATGAGCATGCCTTATATACCAAATCTTATTTGAATCGACGCCTATTTAAACCCACCCCTCATTATATACCATGCCTCATTAAAGATTACTCCTCATTGTACATCACTGAAGGCCTCATTGAAGGCCGCGAATTATTAAGGTATATGGCTTACTATATACCACACATCCAACTCATTAAAGACCATATATATAAACCTTTATTATCCATATATATAAATATATAAACGGCCTTTTACCTCTCTACAAAGAAAAACAACCCCAATGATAACCACGCCTTATTAAATTAATGTCTCATCATATGTGCCACGCCTTATACCACAACTTGTTGAAGACCTAACCTTATTTAAAAATGCCACGTCTTATCAAAGACTACACTCTATTGAAGAACATGCCCAAATAAAGACCATTACTTATCAAAGAGAAGTTTAATTTAAATTAAGAATCAAATCCCATTGAAGACCTTGCTTTATTACTGACCACGCCGCTTGAAATAAAAACCAAACCTTAATAAATACCAGGCCTCATTATAAACATAGGCAGCTATATCTCCATTTAATATACGGCCATATATTATTTTATGAATTTATATGAAAGTACATCATCTAACAATAGCCATGACTTTACAGAGACTCTATGACTAGCGTTAAACAAGACTTTACAGAAGCCTTACGTAGACCTTATAGAAGCCTGATGCTTTTCCTTTAATCTTGTTTCAACACGGATCATCCTGTGGCTAGAGACATGGAAGATGAAATAAGAATAGACACAGAGAGATGCCTAGTGATTTTATTATTGAATATCAATATTTATATTCGGGTAAGAATATAAGAAGAAATACGTTACTTTTTGAATAAATACAATTGATGTTATATATTGAAATGTGCATTTTGATCCAAAAATATAGCTGATACTTGATGTGAGTTTATCAATCTAATAGTAGGACTGCTCTGGAATCCATACTTTCATTTCTATAATGGTCAATACCTTAATCGTACTCTGTCGGTCTATATGTCTCAACGCCTAAACCCTTTTACTTCAAGGATAGCATGTAATTGATGTAACCCACAATTATTCTTTTCTTTTATATTTATTTTATTTCATATGTTCTTCTTGTGTCACACCCTATAAAGAACACCCATATTAAAAAATTCTCAATTGTACATTTGAATATAATTTGCTATTGCATATTTTCAATTCATTTCTTTCTTGTTTATATATCTGTTGGGTCAGTTTTTTCCATTAAACAAAACCCAACAAAGATGTAAACATTCATTTACATCATATAAACATATATATACGCAGTGTCTCGCCGAAGTGTTTGTTGCCTAGGTGGAAAACTCCCAACGATGGCCGACGATGCTCTAAAGGCCCCCTTCCCTGACGCAGGGCCTCTCTTGGAAGGATGTGCAAAGGGCAGACACGTGAAGACACGGGTGACATCCAGAGACATCCGTGCTGAGAACTGCTGTACCATGTGTACATATATTACTGTACCATATGTACATATATTCCCCTCATTTCCTTTTGGTAGTAGGTGACCTAAGAAAAACATTGTGTCATGTAAACATGTAAATCAATAATTTTTATATACTCGGGATATATATATATATCTTAATTAATTCCTAAAGGAATTAAATTTTAGGGATTAATTTGTTTTATCCAATATACAATTTTCTTTCTCGCGCGGCAACAGGGGAAATTGGGGGGCGTGGTCATGGGGGACGTGCGTGTTTTCTTCCGACGAATGGAGATGCCCATCGATCACGTGGGTGTTTGCTCTTGACGAATCAAAATGCCAGCCAATAATAACTTTGGCATGATCAACGAATGGAAATGAAGAAAGACTAGTATAAAAGGGCCCGTTTTTGACTAAAAAGAGAGCAGATCAGAGAGAGAGCCGCTCAGTGACAGTAGAGAATTTATCCAGTCGACCCCGAGACGTGAAGGAGACCAGTCCGTGCCGCCGCTTTCCCGAGAGAAGGTAAGCACGCCATTATGGCCCAACTCCCTTTCATAGTTTTCAATTAGAAACAGATCTATTTAGATTTTGAATGGGCCCAAAAAGGGCTTTAGATGATATTTTAAAGTAATGTTAGTATTTTTAGTACCTTATCCCGTTAGAATAGATGGGGATCTATGTTTTTTTTTTTTATGCAACGAAGAATTTATAACCTTAAGTCACCTCTACCAAATTACTATGTAAATAGCATGCCCCGCTAGTATAAGATGTCCCAGAAAATTTTTTATTCTTGCTTAATAAATAGCTACATATACATTTTCTTAGTCAAAGAGTTTCGTTTCCTTCTTTATACAATTTCATTCCCTGGTTTTATGGTAATACCCCCACCTTATTATAAAATCCCATTTTTTGTGTGGACTACCAACTCTGATGTAATAGAGTTGCGTACTGTGTACTTGCTGTGGCATGCTGACACAGCAACAGTTGCATAAATACGACTTTATCATGGCCGTTTTGAGGGTATATATATATATATCTGTTAGGTTTTAATAAATACTTGTATCCTCATGTGAAGAATCTGCCTTTCCCCATTGTCTGATCAAGATATAGTATGATTCTTACCTATTTGAAGAGAATGTTGTTAATAATCAAGTCTCCATAAATTGCCGGTCATATACATCGTTGTAAGTGTCTGTGTTTCAGCGTGTTGCATCATATCTACTTTATATTGTTCATTGATTTAAAATTAATAAGATACATGTTGTCTTAAAACTCATTAGGTTGTTCTCTTTACGGCTTTATTGAAGACCCAGGTTTTAGATATATTACGATTATTAATGACAATAGCATAAGTCTATAGTATGTTTGTCTCTTATAACCTATCTGTTAGATTCCGGAATAATCTCTATAAAACGGGGTCCTTCACATATATCCAGATGGTAACTTACTTGTTGCACTTTATTGAACCTTTATTATAAAATTGGGAATCAAATGATATCCGCACGTTTGATCAGATTTTCTACTAGAAGTCTGAACTTGGTACTTATGATATCTACTTTGAAATATTGATTTTAACTTACTGTACTTCAATAGAAATATTAATTTGGTCTTCTATATTCAGGATTTTAGTCTCTAATAGTAACATGTTCATCTTTCTGAGATTTTCCAAAATCGTTGAATGATCTCAAAAGGACGGGACACAAAGAGATGGGTGCGTCACGGTCCGTTGGACTGTAGGGGCGGTAAAATGAATGGCAGTTCCATTCCAGCGTCTATCTTTATGATGGGAGAGCCGTCCACTATTAAGTGTATAGTTTGCTTGTCCTTTATTTATTAGATTTTTGGTGTAATCTTCATAAATAGAGTTCTTCCCATATATCCAGATGGTAACATACTTATCGCATCTTGTTGAGTCTTTATTATAAAAATTAGGATTAATGTATACCTGCATGTGCGGTCAGATTTTCCACCAATGGAGTATGAATCTGGTACTTCATGATATTTGGTCTAAAATATTGATTTCCACTTGTTATACTTCAACAGGAGTGTTAATTAAGTCTTCTATATTCAGGATTTTAGTCTCTAATAGTAACATGTTCATCTTTCTGAGATTTTCCAAAATCGTTGAATGATCTCAAAAGGACGGGACACAAAGAGATGGGTGCGTCACGGTCCGTTGGACTGTAGGGGCGGTAAAATGAATGGCAGTTCCATTCCAGCGTCTATCTTTATGATGGGAGAGCCGTCCACTATTAAGTGTATAGTTTGCTTGTCCTTTATTTATTAGATTTTTGGTGTAATCTTCATAAATAGAGTTCTTCCCATATATCCAGATGGTAACATACTTATCGCATCTTGTTGAGTCTTTATTATAAAAATTAGGATTAATGTATACCTGCATGTGCGGTCAGATTTTCCACCAATGGAGTATGAATCTGGTACTTCATGATATTTGGTCTAAAATATTGATTTCCACTTGTTATACTTCAACAGGAGTGTTAATTAAGTCTTCTATATTCAGGATATCTTAGTTCTTTTCTTTTGTGTGTAATAACATGTTCATCTTTATCTGAGATCTCCCAGGGTCGTTGTGTGATCTCAAGGAGCGTGACACTAAAAATTTGGGCGCGACACGGAACCGTGTCCGACGCGTTCCAGCGTCTGGATTTCTCTTTTGGAAGAAAGGACCACTATTAAGTCTATAATTTATTTGCCTTATAGCTTATTCTGTTGGACTTTAGTATAATCTTTACAAGTGGGGTCACTTCTATATATATATATATTTTTATCTGATGTATTTATATCTTTATAAAAACTTTCTATAAAGGAACTATTAACATCTTGTTATATGCTAAGTATAGACTATTTACATATTTCTAAACTAAGGAAATCTGTTATATAATAATTTAACTTATGAAATTAGAGAGAATTAGCTATGGAACATGGTTAATTGAACAAGAATCACTTTATCAGATAAGGGGAAGTGTACGTTTAATCGCTATCATTTCTATCTTTTGGATCTGGTGCGCCCATCCATTCTATCTATTATTTGATCTGTACAAAATATAGAGATCTGTTGCTATAATTTCCTCTATGAAGTAGCTACCAGCGTCTTCAGTAGGTGGCTAAATCGTTAGAAGGCGATTCTTTTAGAGGAATGGTTGAAACAACGAGGGAGGCAAATGAAGGGTCCGCCATTTTCTCTTTCATGGAGGAAGAAGCAAGGGGGGGGGAGAATGGACATTGGACCCCACACATTCTTGAGACATCGTTATTTTTTTTGCGCGATATCCGATGCTCCCATACATTCCAAGAAGGATCCACCATCGGGACTCCCTGACGCTGGCCCCCCCCCCCCCCTTTTTGAGGAATTCCGCCCACGCCTGGTGTGGTTGGAAGTCTCACTTGAAGTTGCATCTCTAAAGTCCTTCTGTACTTTGTATATTATCTGATATTCCATTCTTCCAATTATAGTTCTTATGCTCAAGTGCTACATTGCTTATCTCTATATCAAACGCCTTGCCTATTGTGGTAGAGACCCAGTTACCAAAATGTTACACTTGCAGTTTTTTTTTATAAATAAATTTTTACTAAGTCACAACGTGCATTCCGAGGATGGTGTTGACATTGTTGTCGCAAGGTTATGCTCGTAAAATTTAATAAGGAAATTGTATTAAGTCACTCCCTACATGCTCCGTTCTCGTAGGTCTAAAATAGGGAACGCGACAGTGGCGCACCAACGTGGGGCTCGAATTTAGTATATATTTCATCTTAAATACTGTAGAAATATATATACCTAATGAAAAACCATACTATTTAATTATTTAATTAATAAAATTGGTGAAGTAGTTCACACCCTGAGTTAAGAGTCAATATCTGAAGTGATTTACAAATTTTTCCAGTTGTCTTACTTAAGGAATGTCATGTTGTCGCCTTGTGATTTTCCGTTAATTTTAAGAGCTATTCGGAGCGTCCTTTCAGTTTTCTAACCGCACCTACTGATACGATTTAAATCGTGAATTTTAGTTTATGCTTCCCGTTTCACTGGTATTTTATCAGGCAATGAAAGTTAAGTTGAGGCAATGTCTACCGCATCACTCGTCGCTGTTTTCCTTCTTTACGATTTACTTTGATTGTGACAAAGCCTTTATTATCGTTGATTTCTGATATCAAAGTAAAAACGTTTATGGGGATGAGTATCTTTTATTCAGGTCTCCCCAAGCTTTCAGGCTTATCAGCCCTTCTACAGGAGAAACATATACAATATATCGAGAAAATATAATGCCGCCTGCTGCTAAAACTATTATGATTCTATATACATATATGTATATATATATATATTAGGATGTTTTTTGCATATTATTTGTTTACTTAAGATACATTCTTTTTAATTGGTTAAGGTATTTACATATTCTACTATTGTTTGCTATATTCTATGAATTATCTTATAAGTTAGGAATTCGATTATTTAAGTTAGTTTTATAACGGTTATTGGCTATTACATACAAGTTCATTATATTATTATTGATATTGCTAGCTGTACTAGGATATATTGTGTTATATGCTTCGGGCAAATCTATTTTCTATTAACGTTATTGTGTTTTCTGAATAACTGAAGGATCAATTATAAGTCTTTGATATTTACTGTTTATATTATTGTAATGTATTCTATGCTTCTCATAAAGCGAAAGTGTGACTTGTTTCTTTGCAGTGTTGGAAAATTAGAGATATATTGTCTTGATTTATAATGTTGCGTCTATGTTCATATATTCTATTACTGACTCTCCTTCCTGTATTCCCCACGTATATTGGCTTGGCGGTTGTTGCATTCTATGGAATATATTGCCTTTTATCCTTCTGTTTTAGTTAGTGGGTTTTTATGATATTAGGATTATTTTAGATAGTTGATTTTAATGGTGGAGACTATATTAGGTGAATTACAGTAATATGTTTGGATGCCAAAGTTCCTTAGGTAGTTGACTATAGTTATAGATATTGTGAGTATGTAGTGTAACATATCGCCCTATAGATACTTGTGGTCTTGTTTATTGGGTTATTGATTGTTACACTTTTGTGGAAAGTTTTTTTTTTTTAATATAAAGGTGATTGGGCATCCTGCTTGCTGGACATTATTTATAATGTTCTGTGTTTCAATCAATTTTGGATTCTGTTGCGAGCACCATTGATTACAATTTTTTTTTTTCTAAATTGTTTTATACAGTATGAGAAAAGCGGTTGGGTTGCCATGGTTCAAATCTAGAACAGTAACTCGTGTCTTACAGTAGTCTACTGAAATGACTTAGAATTTTCCTCTCATCGTAGCCCTGATATAATCTCTCTCACAGCAGAAGTGAGTCCTGATAATTTTACTGGCTACAATTTCTTAACTTTATTTTGATAGCGCTTTCTGCCAAGTCATACTAGTCTGTGCATCCAGATTTAGAGCTAATATGCCTGGAGATAGTTATTCGATTTTATTTTTTATACAGCGCATAGTGGATTGGGAGAGTGACAAATACACGAGCCTTAGGGTAGAATTAGAATGGGAGATCCAGTTAGCGCACCCGTGAAGAGAGAAGTTTTGACCACCATCTCTTCGTAAACCTTTTCTTTTAATTTGAAATCAGTAATGAATAGAAATCTGGTTCTTAATATTCCAATGGCAGAATTTCAAGGGATAGATATAGCGACCAATTTGCGCGAGTACCTTAATCACTGTGGAAGTATTTATCAACTTATGACAACTACCTGGGATAATCTTTAAATATATTCAAAGAAAAGGGAGATGACTGGAGCTTGTGTCTGCAAGACAGATGAGATATCCCGAGGCATGCGTGGACAGCCTTAAGTAAATGACAAGGCAGCAAAAGCCAACTGTGTTAGAGACAGGATCTATCTAATATTTGGGGGTATAAGGGACAGGAGAGTTTATCGAGGCTCGATTTGATACTAATATATATAATGAGGAGGTTAGCGAAATGAGGATCTCCAGCGCGAAGTAACACCACCTGAAGGCTGTGAAGGAGGGAGAATGAAGTCGGGACACCCGAGCAAGGATATTACGTTGAATGCAATTCGGAGCCTATAGGCGTGAGGCGGCGTCGTGATTGGTTAGAAGGCTAGATGCGCGAGGAAGGGCGGTCCCCTTTGACGTCGTTTTCTGCCAAGTTAAGATCACTGGATGCCGATAGATCGCCAAAAAGGGTGTGTGCACCACATGGAAATTGTCATTGAAGATGTGCCAGCATGACGAGGAAGAAGATCTAGGACGAGATGACGTTTCCCTAAATTTGACACACACAAGGTGCTACGCCTGGACAATAGATGGAGCAGTGAAGCCCATCTAGAAATTAGCGCTAATTCCAGAACAAAATGTGTTTAGATTGAGCTGAGGTTACCTCTCCATATCATATATACTCCTGTAAATCCTTAGATGTCCACATGTATTTCCACAGTGAATTATACCTGCTGCACACCTATATCTCATGAGCCAGGAATGTAATTATCAGGCTGACAGTAATAAATAATAATATGAGTTTCTAACCCAGGAACAAACAAAACCCATGGTATGCAACAAAGTCCTACAAAGTAATTCCCCTACAAGATTCACAGTATATTATCATAATCCAACAGAAAACTCAGTTAAAATGGGTGTCCTAAAGGGCGAAATAACTTTGTCATCTCCCAGCTCAAAATGCAACTGTTATCCCGTAGACAATGATATTATAACCGCATTTTATTCCGTACCAGCAAGTTGTAAGAGGGATGAACCATGGAGATAGAGCCTTTAATTATTGTACCTCATACTGTATAAATACAAAGGAAAGGCTTCTGATAACAGTCTCTAAGTGACAATGGACTCGTACACGTGCTATGAGATCAAGTAAATTGGTAGGATAGGTTCCCAGATATCCTACAATAGTGTATTCATAGTTTGTAAGTTGTAAACAATGTGCCAGAGATCTTCCAGGTCTTAGACGCGCCATTCGAGTATGTCCCAGAGGGGAGAGGCACCACGACGGCCAATTTCCTAAAAAGGCCTCGTGCGGGGGTGATAAAAGATTTGCAGCTGGCCCCCGGTCGGGGGCAATTCTGTCACCTCGAGTTAAGAAAGTCGCGGCCGGGGCAATTAAAATTAGAAACCGTGGGCCCCCTGCCTCCCTTTTGGGAGATAATGACCGGACGTGAGAGGGTCTGCTTTAGTTTGTGAAAATTGAGGATGTTTAAAATACACTAGAGTTTGTGTAAGCTGACTTACCTAAATTTAGGCAACTGTATACACTAATTTATCCGCGTAGGTTTATATTAGTTTTAATATTAGGTTATATATTATATAACAAGTGTTTGTGTAAGCTAATTTAGCTAGATTTCAGTGACTGTATACACTAATTTATATACATAGTTCTTTTGTAACATTGGGCTATATATTACATAACAAATATGTAATCTCCTGTTAAGAAACAATTTTTTTGTTGACTGCAATCTTGGCCTTAATGCTGATATATGATATTTAAGAGTTACTTAGTTTTTTTTTTTCTCATTTATTAACAACACTTTGTTTTCGTTATAGGCTGTGATTTAAAGAGTTCCAGCTTTCTTTTATTTTCTAGCTGCGAGTTTGTTTTCTCCTTTTAGTATTGTAATGACCCTTAAGATTTCAAGATTTTTTTATTTAAGTTAACAATTTTGTCTTAGTGTCATAGTGAACTTTAAATAGTTTACAGTTCTTCCTTTTATCTTTTTTAAACCATACCGTGTGTTCTAGTGTTAAGTTACCGAGGAAGAGAACTTTAACACCCTGTTTCAGTGTTTGTGTGCTAATTGTCCCAACCTTGTTTTTTGTGCAGTATATCGTCTCACAACCTTGCTGTAGCGTTTGTTGCCACCTTTAATGATCTTCACAATTGTTTTAATGTTAGTGTGTTGTTTGTCACAACCTCGTTTTATCATTGAAGAGATTTTTCACAACCTGCTTTAATGTTAGTCCATCTTTAGAGAATTCTTACAACATGTTTTTAATATTAGAGTGTTGTTAGTCACAACCTCGTTTTTAGAGTCGCTCATTATCGAAGAGAGTTTTCACAACCCGTCTTAATATTAGTCCACAGTTAATAGGAGATTTTTTTTTCACAACCTTGTTTTAAATGTTAGAGTGTCATTTACAACAACCTTGTTTTTAGTGTAGCTCATTGTCGAGAAGAGAGTTTTCACAACCCGTCTTAATATTAGTCCACAGTTAATAGGAGATTTTTTTTTTCACAACCTTGTTTTAAATGTTAGAGTGTCATTTACAACAACCTTGTTTTTAGAGTAGCTCATTGTCGAGAAGAGTTTTCACAACAGTGTCTTGATGTTAGTCCACAGTTAAAAAGGGAGTTTTTCACAACCTTGTTTTAATGATAGTTTGTCATCTTTATGAGTTGTGTCACAACCTTGTTGTAATATAACACATCGTTTTGAAGAGCTTTCGCAATCCTGTCAGGATATGATTTAAGAGTTGCGTATTCAAGGGAGTCTGCAAGGCTATGGGGGTTGGTGCAGTAAATACCATGGCCTGGAGACCTCAGAGTAATGGCGCCGTAGAAAGGCTCAATAGGACGGTAATAGAATCTCTACGCAGGTGTACAGCGGGGAACAATTGGGATACCACCTTACCAATGGTAGCCTTAGCTATCAGGACCACTGTACACTCTAGTACTGGATTTACTCCAGCGAAACTGGTCTTCGGACATGAGGTGAGGCTCCCACAACCTTTCCAGGAAGAGGAGCTTAATCCTGTATGCGAGGATTCAATTACCGAGATGGCGGCCTTCTATGAGCGGGAATTGGTGGAGGAGGTTGAAAGGGCGAGAGAGGTGGTGAGGCAGACTTACTTGAAGGAGCAACAAGAAGCCAGGGCTGAGTTTGAAGCTAGAGAATTAAGGACCTTTGAGACAGGGAATCTAGCTTTGGTAAAGAGAATGCATGAGACGAAAGGACGTCATAAATTTGAGCCAAGGTATAGAGGACCTTATGAGGTACTACAAAGGACAGGCGACACTGTTTATCTTTTGAAGGATTTGGAGACGGGGCACTTGGACAAGATTCACATAGACAGAATGAAGGCCTATCATGCACCGGTAAAGACTTACCCTACGGGGGACGGAAACACACAAGAACAAATAGATAGTATCACTGATGACGAGGATCACTGGGTACATCCAACGTATCCCATATATTCCCATAGAACTGTAGAACCAGTGGAACCACGAGAGACAGCAACCTTAGGGAACCCGCCTGAGGTAGTAAATAGGGCAATAGGTGGCAATGTTGACGGCCCTGGAATACGTCGTTCAACCAGGGTCAAGAGACCCACTGATTGTAAATCATGCCCAGGTTGCCATTGATTTGAACCTATAGGATGTGTACTAGAGTTAGTTAAATTTTGATCATAGTAAGAAGTGTTAGGATGTGAGTTAAAGGCCCTAGATTGTGGTTGTAAAGAAATTTCAGTTTTTTTTTTTCTTTTGGAGATGCTATTCTGTATTGATAGCGAGTTGTAAATTAAGTTGAGAGTTCAACAGTGTATTTTGTTTCGATTTTTTTTATTGCAGGTTTTGAGCAGTGGTTCAACGTTAAAAACAATTAAGGAGCTTAGGCGCACCAGACAATTGCTGTGCTTGTAACATATTCTCTATGGAATGACTTGGAGCTTGCGTTGGGTAAAACTTGACTCCCTGTAAATCCCTGGGTCCAGTTATACAGTCCAAAGAGAATTTCTAATGAGAGTGTGTAAGGCAATTACAGTCTAAGAATTGATGTAATAGGATAGCAGGTCATCTCTGTTGTTAAACTCCAGAACGAGCTGGGTACTGAATGCCCTATAAGTCCAAAGAAAGGGTTTAGCTGAATAGCAGGGAGAGAAGAATGCTAATGATCCTATATGGGAAGCAGCGTTGGCAAAACACTTGTAGACCTATCATATTTTTGGCAATGAGGTAAATGCTTGAAGTTCAGTTCGCTCCATTTAAGTGCTAGTTTGATGATTCATTTGTTTAGACACCAAGTGTCAAGATAAGAAGATTTTCAAACTGTTAGACGCACATATTTTTTTTTGAAGACAGATTAGATCCCAGCATTTGATTGTTAATAATCGAATTTTATTAATTTGTTTAAATATAAATAATAATTATCTATGTATAGATAATTGATATATATAGAGTTTGTATGAGGCGATTTCTTTTATCGAGTAAATCAGGGATTCGGTCCCTGATCTGTTTTTAACTTGTTAATTTTGTTTGATTTCACATTTGTCCTAGAAGATTTATTACTATTAAGGCATATTGATAATGGTTATTTTATAGTATTTTGGTTTTTATGATAGAGTCTAACTTTAGTTTGAATGCGATCGCGAATGTAATGAATGAATGTAATGATCAATGAATGAGACCACAAAGTTAAAGTCTAACATACTGTTAATCCAAAGATACAAGTATAATAGTGTTAGGGAACCAATAGATTCAATTTTGATTTTGATTTCTTTATTTGTTAGGACCGGATGGCCTCACAGGACAGTACAACTCTATTATTAGGGAAGGTTTTCGCTCCATTTTGTTAGGTCTCCTCCAATGGGAGTATAAGTTTTGATTTCTATTATTAGGGAATCAATCACCCTATTTCATCATATCAACTTGAATTCTAAGAGTCGTAGGCAATGACCATGTCTCGATTCTCAGACTGGGGGATTTATGGAAGGCCACGGTCAGGCCAGAAGTCTGCAAATCCCCTCCTCTTTAGAGGAAGCGGAGAGGTACCAGGTGAACTTTGTGCTAGGTGGGGGGATTCAGTTGCCGACGTCGCAGACTAAGTGTAAAGCGACGAAAACCTCGGGTAACCGATCTGACATCGTAATTTACGACGTTTTAAACGTGACTGAGATGAGGATTTCAGACGGGAGGTTGGGAAGGTTCGGCGCGTTGAAGCTCCTCTATAAATTGCGCAGCTTGGAACCAATCCCCGATAGACAGAAACTTCGAAGCATGTGCTGGGTAAATCAGTCCCTATAACTCCTTGATTTTAAGTAATAGTCTAAAGGGGGTTTCTAATGAGAGTTAACAATGAGAGAGCGTGTAAGAGACAAGTTATGATTAGACGACGCGATTCCGTCTACAGATTTTTAGGTACCAGTTAGCAAAGTGACAGATGGACTGTCCAGATTCTTTGCGTTTTATATCGCCCCAGGCTAGCAAAAGTTAATCACCTAATTAAAGATTATCAGTCTACCATACGTTTAGTTAGAACGAATTTAGGTCTAAATATCAGTTAATAAGTAGAAATTTTCTTTTTGTTACGAGAGTAACTCATCATAAGATAAGGTAAACTTTAAATTAGTAGGACTTCTAAATGAACTTCTGAGGCAGATCACCAGAACAAGCCAGTGTAGCTTTCAGATCTAGGTAGGAAGAATTTTTTTTTGAAGAGATCGATTCGGCCGTGAAATGGCCTAGAGCAATGAGCTAGTCTTATTTTTTTTATTGTAGACATAGAATAGAATATTTTCAGAGAGATGTTAAGAACTCGAGTTGAGGGTAAAAG
Organism: Cordylochernes scorpioides; assembly: GCA_030710605.1. NCBI lineage: Eukaryota > Metazoa > Arthropoda > Arachnida > Pseudoscorpiones > Chernetidae > Cordylochernes > Cordylochernes scorpioides. The sequence continues at coordinate 60,097,079 of CP092869.1, forward strand.
GTATGAGTACACATTCTATAGATCAGCTAAACAATGTATAGTAGGGGTTAACTACATGTTCAGGTAAAGAACAAAGATAGGTTAGGTTGTCATCACGATAAGGTGACTTAGAAATAACCTGGTTTGGGAACGTATTGGCTACCATGATCCCCTTCATATATATATCTTCCCTGATTTAAGAGAAGCGGGGGAACATACCAGACAAAACACTCCCAATGACGAGTTGATAAGAACAATTTTAAGATATTCTAAGTAGAATTTGAAATACTAGTGAAATGTCCTAGACCCTCAGTGCACATCTATCCGTTTTATTATCATTATATATTCAATATTACTATATAGCATATATCATTCCTTTATTGTATTCATGTATATTTGCGTATGTAGAATTAACGAATAATTACTATGTGTGACATTTTGGTAACGGCATTGTTACCATCTTCAGACAAATGTACCGAATGAGGATTCTAATTACAATTTATAGATTCATCTGTTCACCATGTATATCCTATATATATGTATATCAAACCATTCCATTCATACCTATAGTAAACATCCATCTTAATATTTTTTTTTATTCTTTTCTCCGCGTATATCTGCATTGCCCCACTTTGACATACATAGTATCCGTGCAAATTTAATGTGTATATTCACTTGCCACGTTCTGTTTTACCCTGTTATTAGTGTCATTGATAGGAGTTGCAATTTTGGTATTCTTTTTTATATTACCATTACCATGGTAACCATGTATAGTCATTCCTTTGCTGTCATATATATATCTTATAGAGTCAATAAAGTTTTTTTTTTTTGGATATGTTTTAGGAATTGTACATATCTATATTAACACACACAATTCCTTGGCGCCCTTAATAATTATGTTTATCTATTTCTTGAAAAAAGACACCTCGGCCAGTATAAATCTTTTTATTACCTCGACGTTTCGACAAAAAGCTTTTGTCCTCGTCAGGAGCAAATAAAAATTAAAACATATAGGAAGGCGTTAAAAATTAGGAGGTACTAATAGTTTGTTTGTATAGAATTGATGTTTAGACCATCCCACACCTCCACCATGAAGACCATGACTGAGAACATGTGGACTTGACTCACATCTGGGCCAAGATTCCCCGGATTCCAGACAGCGAAAGGGTGAAGAATCAGTCATATATATGATAAGATTATTCTTACTGCAATGTTCAAATAAATCTCAGGCCCTTTAAGGGTATAACATCAATTTATATCGTCTATTTTTAGATAATATTGAAATGATATCAAAGTTATCTTCTCTCTGATATCAAGAACATTTTTCTTCAACAATGAAAAAATAACGTTCATTCTTTGAACAAGTAATAGAATTTGACAAAGGTTTTGTGATATCTTCATAACCTGAGAAATAGGAAAGATCTACATACTAAGAAGAGTGGTATGCTCCATTTTCTCGATTTCCGCTGCGATTCTTTTTCTCTTCTGGCAGTGAAGCCCTCGCTTCTGATTCTTCTTCTCAAGTTGAAGAGCCTCTTCGTGTTATTTTTCTTTCTTGATACTCTCAAGTTTGTTAATGGCCGAATTCACTATCCAGATGTGATAGAAAGTGGAATCTGGGAGCCATTGATCTGGTGATGGGACAGGAGGAGGGCAATCAGGGAATTCTTTGCCAGAGACAGAGAGGCAATCCTTTTGAATGGTAACGCCTTTCTTTTTTTGAAGTGGCTGATGTTTGCGAGCCTCGCGCTTTTCGCTTTTTTTTTGCTAACTTTAGGTTTGCTTATGCATTTGCCCATATTGCTTTATAATTTATAATCAACAATAGATAATACCCTTTTCTATATTATTTTAAAATATATATATATTTGTAATTAACGAAACCCTCTTCTCTCTACTACAAGCCTGTTATTTCCATGCTAATTTATTGCCAGAACTATAGAGATTCAAATGAATTGCAACCAACCTTTGATTTGAAACTGTAGACGAAATATATATACGTATAAGTCTATAGGTTTAGACTAAATATTGTCAAATTTTCACCGGATATGATATCTTGATATATATATATATATATATATATATATATATATATTTTACCAGTGTATATATATATCTGAAGGTTTCAATAAAGCCAATAGTTATTTCTCTGTTTCTGATGTTTTTTCCTCTTCCTACCCTCTTGCCACGGAAAACCCATGGTGAAACAAGTTTAAATGAGCAACTTCAGTCCATCTAAAGCTATTGAATATATATATAATATATTATATAAACAGATTGAGAGAAAGGTGCAAGTTTTAAAATATTTTCTATTAGGTAATATTGGGTGTATTGCCTTTTTTCATACAGTCTCTACCACGCTTCATTAGATTCCTCGCCTGATTAAGTACTGCGCCTTTTTAAAATCCACTCCTCATTACATTTCAGGGTTTATTAAAACCACGGATTACTACATTCATCACTATTTTAACAAACACTCTTATCAATAAATAGACACGCCTCATTAAAGACCACGATTCATTAAGGAGCACATCTTGTTTAAGATTATATATCATTGAATTCAACGCCTCATTAAAGACCACGATTCATCAAATAGCGCATCTAGTTAAAGAACATGCCTCATTCAAAATCACAACTTATTAAAACCTATTCGACATACAAATCACAACCTATTGAAAATATTTTATTATGCTTTATTAAATATAACACTTTTATAATGTCTACGTCTAAATAGATACCACGCCGCATAGAATACACTACTTTTAAAAGGTCATATAACATTAAAAGTCCATTTTTTATTAAATTTATATCACCTTATTAACGGTAACGTGCCATTTGAAGCCACCCCTTATTAAAAAGACCACATATTATAGAAACAGGCATTCATTAAAATCAATTTGTCATCAGAGCCACTATCGCTCTAAATTGTGAAGCGTTGACCATAGCTGCTATTCCATTGTTTGATCCAAAGTAGCCATTAGTTGTACAATTCACATGGATATACCACGCCTCATTAGAGACCACACCCTTTTAAAATCCCCACACATTATTTTCCAGGCTTTATTAAGAACTACATGTTATTATATACCATGCTTCACGTATTTATAAAGACCATGCTTTATTAGCAGTAACGCCTGATTGAGATGAAGACTGCATCTTATTATTATATACTACTTAAAACTCTTTTATTACGCACCATACTTTATTATTAGTGTTTAGCAATACCTTTATATGGCCTGAAGTTGTTCATTTTAACTTGTTTCAGCATGAGTTTGCCGTGGTCAGAGGGTAGAAAGAGGAAATAACAACAGAATAAGAGAGATAACAATTACTTTATTGGATGACCCTTCAGAATATATATACAGAGGGTGTTCACATTTATAGGAAACAAGTTTTATTATAAAATATTAAAAATTAACACCATATTTGAAATTTTTCAAATGTTCTATTTGAAAGCCTTTTTGTTTATTTACAGAACGGCACCTGATTTTCCACGATAGCAGACACTTTCCAGATCTGATTTTACCTATTTGGACATAATTAAAATATGCAAACAAGATGATATTCAATATTTCCAAAAAAAGGTATTTATAATATTATTCACGACAAAAACATCAAGTTTTTATTCAAAGCACCTACGGAGAAATGGACAAAAGATTATCACCCTATATCTGTGAGAACTCCTGCAACTGTCAAAAAAGTGAAAAAATATATTATAAAAGAAAATCCTATTCACCAAAAAGATATAGCCAAATTAATAGGAACATCAGTGTGTGTGTGTGTGTGTGGTGTGTGTGTCAACAATAAAAATATAATAATAAATAAAGATTTAGGCCTAAAAGCTACAAAACACATGCGGTTCACAAATTGTTCCAGAGCCATTATTCGTTAGCGACACACTATCAGCAGATATTTTTATGAAAATTTCTTGGCTGCTGATAGATGGAAATTTATTGTTACCTATGACGAAGCATGGGTATATTTAACCGATTGCGACAGAAAAAGAGCTATATTCTATCAAAAAAGGTTTTTCCAATTTGGTTGAAGGAATGTGCCGAAAGTTACCCCAAAGGATTTATGGTGGCATGCGGTATATCATATGAAGGATATTTAAAAATAAAAAAAAGTTGAAAGAAATGCCAAAATGAACTCGGAGTACTATCAAAACAACATTTTAGAACCTATATTTTTAAATGATATTACCTCTATCTATGGAAAACAGAGCAACAAAGTCTGGTTTCACCATGATAACGACACAAGTCATGCCTCATCTTCAACCCAAGCTCATTTGGAAGATCTAAGGCAAAGAACAGGAATCAACACTATTCCAAAGAACAGAATCCCTGTAAAATCTCCTGATTTAGCCCCGAGGATTTTTGCATTTTTGGATGCCTCAAAAGAGCACTTGTAAATAGACACCCTAGGACAATTGAAGGTCTCTGGAAAGTGGTAAAGGAAGAATGGGATCTTTTGAGTATGATCATGATCATAAAGTGTCTGCTATCGTGGAAAATCAGGTGCCGTTCTGTAAATAAACAAAAAGGCTTTCAAATAGAACATTTGAAAAATTTCAAATATGGTGTTAATTTTTATATTTTATAATAAAACTTGTTTCCTATAAGTGTGAACACTCTCTGTACATTGGTAAAATATAATAGGAATTTTATGTTTGCTGAATCGTACATCTAATACTCTAGCTTGAATATCCCTGTTTGGTACAGATATTTAGTTAATTCTTGCTGAAGTTATCAATCTATGATATATTATATAAGCTTTTTTTTGCTTATCCCTAGTATACGTGGTACAGGCCATGATAATCATGGTGGGTAGAAGTAGGCGACTAATTTTAATGTAAGTGCCCCACATATCTACACGTGTGAAAAGCAGTTCGACTCTGCGCTTACAAACATTTTTTTTTAGTAACTTACTTTTTCATATTGTAGTTAACAGAATTGAAATTTGGTGTTTGAGAAGATGACACAAACATTCACATTAAAATAGTTTTATGTATCAATGAAGAATTCGCGATTATATTTTGTAATTAATATATAACTATAATTTGGCTTATATATATTTATTTAACATTTTTATTTTACTTGGATTATGTTTGCCTTATTAAACCTTTGGCAGAACAAAGTTTTGAGATAGGTCACCCCAAGACCCCCCCTTCATCCAGAAATATTCAATCATAAAATAACTAAATTTGAACCAAATAAAAAAGAAAATACTTTTTGAAAATATCAAAAAATATTTTCAAAAGTTCGCTAGTCAATCGAAATTCGAAGTGTCCTCTAATCTTTTTGCTGGGATGAATGGTCGAGAAGGTACAAGCAACAACATTTCCGACAAATAAAAAATTAATGTTATTTTTAAACCATCACAAATCAGATATTATTTATATTCTATAAAATCCCAGTTGTTTCACAGTTCCGCACAACATCAAGTTCTTTTTTAACATCTAGGATACATTATTAATCATCAACTTATTCATCATTTGTCAAGGATATACAAGACTAGACGAATGACCCGGGCAATGCCCGGGTTTACCCGATTAAATGTTTTATTCAAACACTATTCGTTACAATTATAAATTGGCGCCGTGGATGTCACTCTTGTGAAACGTCCCGCTCCAAACTTTACAGTCAGATTAGTTACGATATAAATCTTCAAATCGAGCGAGCGTCTATAAATATTTCGATTTAGATCAAGTATTCTAATTAGTAAGCGAACTATTATTAATAAAATTTTGAAAAGATTTCGATTTTAAACGTATTCATAACCTTGATAGAGGGCGCTGTTCGTGAGCTAAGTAGAATAATTTTAATATATAGTTTTAATATTTAATTTATATATAATTTATGAACGGAAAAATATGTCCAGGGTAGCCTAGTGGTCATGGCATCTGCCCGGTAAGCGGAAGGTCGTGGGTTCGATTCCCATCCCTTGACACTTTTTTTATTTTATCCATTCTGACCAAAATCTATCCGTGAACTTCACACAGTGAACTACACACAGACAGAATAAGGCAATTATATAAGTAGATAATAATTATCATTAGAAAATGATAATGATCATAATGATGATGCGCGCGTTGATGACCAAAATCTATCCGTGAACTTCACACAGTGAACTTCACACAGACAGAATAAGGCAATTATATAAGTAGATATTATAATAATAATTATCATTAGATAATGATCATAATGATGATGCGCGCGTTGATGACCAAAATCTATCCGTGAACTTCACACAGACAGAATAAGGCAATTATATAAGTAGATTACCACTTAATTTGAATTCTCATTCATATCAAGATATTTCAGAAAATATTTGTTAAGTGCGATCTATGCGATATTTCCCAAATACGTCTTTAATTATAGTTTTGACATAAGTAGATTCGTCATGTAGATTAATGTAGGAAAACTACTGGGGATGTGAATCACTGATGAGCCAAACTCATATTTTCAGTATAGGCAGTAGTGAATTGTTCGATAAAAATTTTAAAAAGATCTAAATCATTTGAATTCTCTCTTATTATGGATGATAAAAAGTGTTCACAAATTTGGTTTGACATAATCCAGAAAAAAATTCCAGCCCTCTCCAAATTAATTTCCACACACAAATAGTATAACAATTGTGATTTGAAATTATACAAAGTGATACCATACAAAAAAAATGGGAACCTGTTTAGGTAAAAAACGAAAAAGCGCAAATAAGGAGGGTGCAACCCATCTTCAAGAGCGACCCCCAGTACGGAAGGGCGTTTCCTTCCACAAGGAAATATATGTTCAGCCATTCCACCCAGCTGAAGCGCCAGTAGCCCTGAAGAGAAGGCCAGTTGACCATATTAGGGAAGATATACTTTTCCATCCGGGAAAGACCTTTCCTATATCTTTGGCCCCGCAGAATACACCAATTGCCAAGATGCCGAATTCCCCCTTCTTCACCAGGGCAATCCTCGAAAGGGTGGCAAGAGCACTCGAGCAAGTGCATCAGGCTCAAAAGCAAGAAGCAGCCTTGCGGATGAAGAAGAAGGCATTGAAGAAGGCTCTTCACCACAAGAAAATCCTGGAGAGCGCTTCAGAAATTGAGGAGATGGAGTTGGAGGACATTTCTTCAACATGTATGAATCTTACTGCATTTATCTTACTCTTATTTGATTGAGGATCTCCTTATCTTAAATTCAGAATTCAGAGTTGAAATAACCATTCTTTGTTATTTGTTTATTGTTAGATAAATACTCTCTGAATATCAAATTGCGAGATTCACTAAAAACATAGATTTTTGATTACTTATGATAACAAAGTGTCCTCAAATATATAATACGTAGTTATATATATATATATATATATATATATAGTGTAGAAACTATATAACAAAATTATAACAGTGATTATAATTTTAAAACTTAAGGAGCAAACTGATAATAATGATAACTTATATCAATTAGATTTGATTAGATTAGCAAGCTAAATCTAAATTAATTATAATAATAAATAGTTATTTAATTTTATAGTCCATTTTTGTATTAAGATTATCTTCACTATTATGATCATTTAAATTCAAATTATAAAATTTGTAAAATGTTATTAATTTGTAGATAGAGAGAGAAAAAAAAATTCTTTACTTCTAATACATCCTCAAGTTAATTATATATTTATAATTAATAACAATAAAAATTAACAACGTAACGTCTATTACATCGGCTTTTACACGTCATTTAGACATTGGACCCCGCGGTCGAGGTAGGTTTACAGTTTGAATTTGTTAACACTTGTATCTGTTATATATGTTCATTTAAATATATCACTGAAACAACTTAATATTAACACATAAAATCCGGTTTAAAAGAGATCTATGACATAATAAAGAAGGGGTGAAATGTCGTTGGACTTTTATCTGAAGATCCCCGGTCCAGCAGATCTCTTTTTCCAATTTATTTCAATTTAAAGTTTTTTATGTATGTCTGGTCTACCATTAGGGTTTCAAAACATAATATCCAAACTTATAACAAATGTTAATTCATACTATAGATATATTACTAAATACAACTATTTATAATCATATTATAAAATAAAAAAAACCTTTAAAAATCTTTAAAAAAAAAAAAGGATAAAATATAAAATTATAAAAATATATATATATATACTAACAATCTTATCTACCTTCTTTACAAAACTTTTTTTTTTCCTTATTATTAGTTTGATTAAAAGTGCATGGTTCTATCTTTCTCTCTTTTTTCTAACTATTATATATATTCTCTCTTCGATTATTCTATATATAGGATTAGAGTATGTCTAAATGACGTGTAAAAGCCGATGTAATAGACGTTACGTTGTTAATTTTTATTGTTATTAATTATAAATATATAATTAACTTGAGGATGTATTAGAAGTAAAGAATTTTTTTTTCTCTCTCTCTATCTACAAATTAATAACATTTTACAAATTTTATAATTTGAATTTAAATGATCATAATAGTGAAGATAATCTTAATACAAAAATGGACTATAAAATTAAATATCTATTTATTATTATATATATATATATATATAGTGTAAAAACTATATAACAAAAATATAACAGTGATTCCACATTTAAAAGTATGTCTAAATGACGTGTAAAAGCCGATGCAAAAGACGTTACGTTGTTAAATTTTATTGTTATTAATTATAAATATATAATTAATTGAATGATGTGTAAGAAGTAAAGGATTTTTTTTTCTCTCTCTCTACTAAATAATAACAATTTACAAATTTTATAATTTGAATTTGAATAATCAAAATAATAAAGATAATTTTAATACAAAACTAAACTATAAAACTAAACAACTATTTATTTATATATATATGTTAACACACAATGGTATTAAGTACTATAAAAATCTTCATGAATATAAAATACAATTCTTATTGTTATATTCTCAATCTGAGGAATTAAATCACTACAGAATTTTAATGCTAATATAATTAAAATAAATATTTATAATCTATTTTAAGAATTTAAACTGTGATACTATCGTTTTCAAATATTGATTTGTTAACATACATGGATTTTATTGTAGAGATTTAACAGTTTTTTTTTTGTGATATAAATAAAGGTCAAATTTGTTGGTTTTAAAATTTGTGGGAAAAAAGCCTAATAGTATAATGGTCATTTCAATATGGTTTAACTATTTACCTCTTTAATTTGAAGTTTTTCTTATAATTAAAATTTAACTATAAATATATTTATACATTTTTTGTGTATTTACAGAAGCGCCCAAATCGCCAACATCGAACCAGGGGAAAAATAGATGCCACCTTATCATCAGTAGAACGATAGGTACAATTATTCTATCTTTTAAGCTGTGCACATGATAACCTGATGAATCAAATAATTTCAATTGATAGATGATATGTTTTCAGCTGATCATATAAATTAAGTAATGTTTAACTAATTTCTAAATAAAGTTTGATTTTAATTTTATTTATCAAATTCAGATATTTTATTTCATTCAAATATTTTGAACCATGTAATATATATATAAAAATATTAAGTACAACAAATACAAATTCAAGTGAATGTGTGAATATTGCAACTATATCATTGTCCAAAATATTATTTTTCAAATAATGACCCAGTTTTTTTGCTAGGACTTGTTAGATGAAAATATTCGCCTTAGCCTTTTAGTTAATTATAAATTTAAAAAAACTATTATCAAAAATATGTGTTGAAAAAACTTTTTAGTGATAAAGCGCTTACTTAGTCTATAAAAAATATCTTTTGTTTGAGCGTATCAATCATTAATTTTTTCAGGGATTTTTTTCTTGTAATTTTATGATATATTATATATTTGAAAATTGTAAAATAATTACATATTGAATAAACTTTTGTGTTTCAGGACATCAGGATCCGGTTCCTCCAAATACCTTTTGTATATAGTTCTTATTCTCTATTTTCTAATTCATATTTTTTCATTTTTTTACTTTCTCATTGGCAAATATATATTCTCAAAATTTATTTATTTATTATCTATATATAACTACATTTTATAATAACTACATTTATTTACATCCTTGCTCAAGCCTGCGTGTTCATAGTTGGTGCAGGGGAAACTTGGAATTTTAATCCCTCAAGTTTTAATAAACTTTTGTTTACTTATAGATCTCGGTGATATTTTGTGGGTGTTACGCGCTTCGGGTTGGGAGCCTTTCTGGGGGAGAGGTAGGTGGAACTGGGCCCTCCACCCTCGTAGAACCTCAGCTAAGTTGTTGGAAAGGAATAAAGTTTACAGTTGTTTGAAAGTGTGTGTGTGTGTGTGTCATTGTGATATCAATATTTACCTCAAAATAATAGTTAACATACTTTATGTACATAACTGTAACTCTCTTTCGGCAATGAAGAATCTTTAATTTTTCATATCAAATGTTTTTTGAAATTTTCAAACTGAATTTGTGAGTTATAAATATAAAAAAATGGAAATTCATGTATCTATATTCAGGCTATAACTAATTTGGAGAAATAGTTCACTAAACATTTTCAAAATGAAGGTTTTGAAAAATTAATATAATTATTAAAATGTGAATCAAGGACTTTTCTAAATTTTACAAATTGAAGCGCTATATCATATTATTTTATGGAAGTTTCAAAATATAAAATTTGACCAAATTAAATATATATATATATCAAACACCAAAAATATATATATATTTCAAACCAATGTGAGTCAAAATGCCCCTTTAGAAATATAAAATTGCTTGAAGACCTTGAATTATTTGGAGTTGGAATTAATTGCTATTTCCTTTTGGAAAATGAGGGTATATAAAATTGTTACTGTATGTGAAAAACATAGTGTTTATCAAAAGGATAACGTGAAGAGAATAAATGACTACTATCTATCATGACTACTTGTCTTCTTTTATTTTATAGATTGTAATATACCGCTCTAAGAAGAATCACTTATTTCTTATCTATCATTGATGTAATAAATTTACATCACACACAGCACACAAACTTACATATACGACCCGGGATCGAATCCTGCATTGGGCACTTTTTTCTAATTGAAAAATAAAATAATATAATACAATATAATACACTGCGGCCTGTGATTGCAAAACGACACTAGAAGTAAGTTTAGAAATAGTCAATATTTCACCTTGAAATAAAATTTTGATTTTTGAAAATAAAATGCTCCAATGGCCCCCGATTCTTGTAAAAGTCCAACCCCACCAGCGAGTGCAAGTAAACAAATGGCTCTGGCACATTTGTGAGTACAAAAGTCGAACTACTTTCCACATGTGTAGACATGTGTTTTACTTACAGTAAAAACCAGTCGACAACTTTACCCACCATGATTATCATGACCTATACCACGTGTACTAAGGATAATTTTCTTTTTAGAAATTTCGCAATCGCCATGAATTTCAACATTCAAATAAAAAACGGCATATCCTGGATAGAAAAATAAACAGGGTTTATTCATAGAAGATTTTCAAAATGATGAACGTTTTGATCGACGAAATATCATGTTATAAACGCAGTTTATTTTAAAACCAAATTTCCCATTTTCATTTGAATATCTAGATAATATGTATATAATTATATTCTTCTTACTATCTTTCAGACTCGAGAAGAACAGTATTTCCATCTCTAATGAAAGTACATATGTCTTAATATTACCCTTCCAGGAATAATAAAGTAAATCTACAGTCGCCCAGAGAGAGAGACGTAGAGAGGAGGATTGGGCCCGGTCACTTGAGGTATCGGCCACATTCCACTGGGGCCCCGTTTTCTTAGAACCTCAGGACTAATCAGGACAGTTGGGTGATTGTGTGCGACACGAACGGCCGGCCGCGCAGCGGTGGCTGGCCCCCCTATCCCTCTCGCTGGTTGCCTGGGTTATTCCTCTACCAACTCGTCGTGTGATTATTTCTCTTTCCCCACCACATTATTGTCACTATATTGCCACATTGAAAGTCGACAGGATGTTATCACATAAAAAGTCGACAGGATGCGACCTGGCCGGGAAGCAAATCCCTCATATACCAGAGTATGAAGAAATAAGAAGCCAAGCCACGATGATCGGCCAAACCCAACTCAACTGTAACCACCCTTCTTCGAACCCTCAACCCCTTCCTCGCCAACTTTTGAACCGTTACCCTGAAGAAGTGATCGCCTACGACGGAGATGAAGCTGCCGCCCGCTTCTTCCAGCACTAGACCTGCCCAAGAACGATCGCCGCGCCAGAGCAGGACACCTTCCATCATCATGGACAAGACTCCGCCATATCCCTGACACTACTGTGGCGGACAACACTGTTCCGTACAATATCAGCAGAAAGAACCCTCCCTCAATGAACTTAATGAACCTACTTACGCCCTCAACCAGCATAATCTGTGAGTGTGATTGTTTCCACCCCTACCATTCATTCTTCAAAAAAGTCATTCCTTGTAAACTCTGATGCCAATATTTTCTATAATTAGTTTAGTTCAATTTATTCTCTCCACGCCTATTAACAATGATTTTATTCTCAATACTATTTATCTAGATATTGTAACCCATTAAATTTGTACCTTACCAATCGAATTAATAATAGTCCTTTTAATGAAATATTTTTATTTTAAAGTCATTCCTTAAAATTGGCATTCTATCTATGCATACTTTACGATTTTTAATAATAACAACAATCAATTTCATAATAGTGCTCAATCACAATAGGGCTCCAGTACCTAAACATCTTTACCCTTTTTTATATGACCTTCTCTTCTAATTGTAAGCACGGCTCACGAAAAATAATTTCTTTCCCTAAACGACTCAAAATTCACTCTGTAATTCAGGCGTCGAAGAATTCCAACCACCACGTGAGCCTTGCTTACAACCAACCCTTGGTGACTTATCTATATTCCCCTTAATGTCCCTCTCATTCTTACAACTTTGTTAACCTTTTACCAGCCATGACCCTCTATGAAATTATTGATTAATCATTTATCGAACTACTTTTGCACTAATCTTCGCCCTTCATTTATGATAATATATTTCGTAGTTCATCTCTAGCCTATCCACCGACCCACACCATCTAGCCAATGGTGTGTTCGTCACAGGATGCAGATTGACTAACTGCTAGATGTTTATCAACTCCTTTTGTTCGCACTTGAACAATCTGCATCGAGCGACACAGTTCTCCCCTTCTTCTCTCGCCACACGTTCGCCACACGGACCCTGTCTTCAAATCTATGTTTGTCCCTTGTCCAAACCAGCACGATATAGCCTACCTCCGATATTTCCCACGGAGGTACGTTAAACATCGTCGCTGATTCTGTCCGGTCCGTCATCATTTCGCGCAGACATGGGTTTTACGTTCTACCCACCGCGAATCATCGCCTTGCACAAGCTCCCACGAAGGTTCAAACACCTCGTGTCCGAGCAGCTTGTCACTTGTAAAGGACAACGCCGTCCTCGTCCCAATTTTTGGCACTGTGCGCGCATACTTTCCTCCAATTAACTATAAGTCCATGCGACTTCCTCACCTAGACACGGAATTTTCCCCTCGGACTCGCTACACGAGTAACTGCATAGATAAGGTAGAATGGCCCAAAGCAAGTTTCCCCTCGCTCTGTTCGCCAAAATTCTAACATTGTATGTAGTTCTATATTTACCTCAGTCCTGAGCTCACGCAATTTCCAACCTCAACCTCATTTCTCGTACTCTACACCTATAGCCTAGAAAGCCCATGCCAAGTTTCCTCTTGCCATGTCCGCCTGAAAAATATCTTAAAGTGTAGAGTTCCCCAGTCTTAATGATCTTCAGAATTTCATCATGCGCTTGTGACTCCCCTTCTCCTTGTTCACACTCCTCAATATCATCTCCCTTATAATACATTAGATTTTGTTGTACAGGGTGATCCAAAAGTCCCGCACAACTTTAAAAATTAATAACTCCGCGAATATTTGCGCTAGAGCAATGCGGTAAACACCATTGGGTTCAGGATGCAATGGGATTTTTTATGGCAAATAATGAAAAATTCGAAATTGATTTTAGTTACAACTTTATTCGCTAGATGGCGCTATACCAGAATCGGCATTTCAGCGGCCAAATTGTTTGATAAATTGAAAAATATAACTGAACGACACGTATTTTTCCTTTTTGAATATCAGGAAAGAACCCTAATAATATCAAATGATAAATTAATAAAACACCATTTCGCCAAAAGTTAGAAGAAATGGTTAACGATTTTTAAATACAATCTGAGATATGTAAAATAGGTATATGCAAATTAAAACATGTAGCGAAAAAAAAAGATATTTTAGATACGGTTTGTTTTCGAAGATAATAAATTTCTAATTTTTTTAATTCAACTTTCTCTCAGTATCGATTATATTTATTTTAATTCATTTGAAAAATAGGTATCTATCCCTGATAATTTATTTTACTCTGGAATGCCGTTGCTGTTGTTGTCGTGTCCATTAAAGAGTCTCAGATGTCTCCATGCATCTCCATCACAGCAACAGCAATATCCACTATCTTGGGTGTGTAAAGCTGCTGCTCTGGGTCTGTGTCAATTTTCTGCAAGGCTGCGGCCATTTCTGGGTATGAGAATATGTGGGTAGGTGTTAGTTCCACTAAGGACAGTTGTTGCATGTCCTATAGGTTCTTGTGCCATCTGGATGTATTGTCATTCCTTTATAGAGTGTTTTGTTCTAAGTCTTGTTATAGGTTTTGTCATTTTTCTCTCAGAGTTTATTTATCATTTTGATCTTTTCTTATTTTTTGTTTAATTATTTTGTATTTTGACAAAGCATCAGCGTCAAATAATGACATTTGTTCTTTCCTTTGGCCCAACTTTCTGGCTTCCTTAGCCAATTCAAATGCCATTTCATTACCCCCGATCCCAACATGGGCAGAAATCCTTTGTAGAATGCAGTTCTTCTCCAATGGTTCCAGTTGGGTAAGCAACGAGTGTATTTTCTGTGTGATTTTAGTATTGCCCTTCTGAATTGCTTCTAGAGCGGATATTGAGTCGCTGTATATTAAAATTCCTTCTGCTTGATGCAGGGATGGTTGGTTAAGGCATACATCAAGGGCTTTCCAGATAGCTGTCAGTTCACAAGTGAAGTTTGACGAAATCTGTCCTGCTCCTTCTTTGATTTTGATGTGTGTTCCATCTTGCAGTATTATGTTAATTCCGGCACCTCCATTACTCAGGCTAAGGTCAGAAGATCCATCTGTATATACTGTTAAAGGGGGTGACCTAACATTTTTAATCAAGGATTTGTACTATGAGGACATAGCTGTTAACACATCAGACCTCGAAGCCCAAGGTATCAAAGTCTACCACAATCAAAACAAAGCCATCAACATATACAATATGTATCACCCTACAAACAATAAACCTATTGACGATGAAAAAATGGCTCAATTTCTTACAGGCAACACTATTATTGTAGGTGACCTTAATGCCAAAAATCAACTATGGGGATGTTCCACGCCAAACCCAAGAGGCAAAATACTATCAAACATATTTAACCACAATGCCTTCATGTGCTTAAATGATAGGAATCCTACCCATCATTCCTACAGCAATAATACTGCACAAGCACTTGATATAAGTTTTTACTATCCTGACATTTTCCACAAATGCAAATGGCAAACATTAAAAAGTATTGGAAGTGATCATTTGCCTAATTTGATTGAAATTAGCACCAAGACCAAAACCAGCTCAATTAAAAAAATTCTGGAACTTCAAAAAGGCTAATTGGATATCTTTCAAAAACACCATTATTAAAGCAGCCAAAGTTTCAATACCAAGAGGTAATATTAAGAATTGGATTCCAAATTATACACACCAGGCAAAAAATATTCAAACACTTATAACTAAAAGAAATGAACTACGGAAAGGTGCACCCAAAACCAAACAAATTGTAGAACTGAACTGAACATTGTGAATGCAAAAATAAAAAGATTATACGTAAATTTCAAATGGGAAAAATTAAAACAAACTTGTGAAAACATGAAACCAAGAAACCCAAATACAAAACTTTGGCATTTGGCAAAACAAATTGAAAGATCCCAGCCACAAACTGAAAACACAAATATGATTAAGAATACAGTTGGTCACCAGCAACTAATGACAAAAATGCTGCCAATCTTTTAGATAATTCATATCAAATAAGTAGTAGAATCAAATTTGAAATAAAAGTTAAGAAAGTTGAAAAAAGGCCCGAAAGATTATTCATGACTGTAAAAATGTCACCAGCCCATAATATTTTTCCATGAAAAAATTCAATATGAAAGAGCTAGCTTATGCATTAGAAAACACTGACCTAAACAAGACTTTTGGGCCAGATGGAATCCATAGCCAAATGATATCAAGCTTGGGCAAAATTCGCAAAATCAAATTTGAAATAAAAGATAAGAAAGTTGAAAAAAGGCCCGAAAGATTATTCATGACTGTAAAAATGTCACCAGCACATAATATTTTTCCATGAAAAAATTCAATATGAAAGAGCTAGCTTATGCATTAGAAAACACTGACCTAAACAAGACTTTTGGAATCCATAGCCAAATGATATCAAACTTGGGCAAAATTGGCAAAATCAAATTTGAAATAAAAGATGAGAAAGTTGAAAAAAAGGCCCGAAAGATTATTCATGACTGTAAAAATGTCACCAGCACTCATAATATTTTTCCCTGAAAAATTTCAATATGAAAGAGCTAGCTTATGCATTAGAAAACACTGACCTAAACAAGACTCTTGGGCCAGATGGAATACATAGCCAAATGATATCAAACTTGGGCAAAATTGGCAAAGAAAGACTTCTTAATATTTTCAATAACTCCTGGAAAACTGGATAATTGCCTCAAGACTAAAAACTGCAACAATAATTCCCATTAAAAAACTTGACAAATCTGCTGATGACCCAAAACACTACTGATCTATATCCCTCACGAGTATTTGCTGCAAATTAATGGAAAAAATTACACTCAGACGACTCACCTACCACCTCAATACAAAAAATCTCTTACCATAAGAACAATATGGATTTAGGAAAGGACATGGGACAATAGACCAACTCTAATTTTTCACACAAAAGGTAAAAGATGCACAAAACAGAAAACCAACTAACCACACCATAGCTGCTTTTTTAGACCTTACACAAGCTTTTGATAAAGTATGGAAAAACAAGTTAATTACAAAATTATACAAACATTTCAAAATTGATGGAAAGCTATCACTTGGATAAATGATTTCCTTAAAAATAGATACATCAGGGTCAAATATAATGGCACTCTATCTAAAACTTTCAAATTGTTAAAGGATTACCACAAGGATCAGTGATGGAGATGCATGGAGACATCTGAGACTCTTCTTTGGACACGACAACAACAACAACAACAACAAGGATCAGTCCTTAGCCCAAATCTCTTCACCCTATTTATTGCAGGCATAGAAGAAAAAAAAATTCACTTAAAACCAATATTGGACTTTTCGCTGATGACATTATTCTATGGAGCAGCAGTACTAACTGGAAAAAAGCTGAAAGAGATTCGAACAAGACTCTTCTCCATCTAGAAAAATTTGCTAATGAACATAAATTAGAATTTAACCCCCGATTGGCTCGACACAGGAGAGGTAGAGGTTCCTAAAAATAGTACCCTACTTCCTATTGGTCATCCTATTGACCAACGCTACCCTCCGTCTTCCATCCGGATAGCCGGCTTGTGTTCCCATTTGATCCCTTTCCTTTTAGTTCTTATCTCCCTAGATTTAAAGCTGAGGGCTTTAGTTTTGGAGACATTGAACTTAAGGCCAGAGTCATGGGCCCAGTTCAAGGGGATTTGGAATGAAGTTTCAACACACTTCTCAGCCTTCGCTCTCGAAGCAGCCTCAATGATGAGGAACTGGTCGTCGGCATAGAGAACCAGCCTGGCTCCCTCAGGTAGCTCCTCTTGGAAAACGGTGTTTACCAGGAGATTCCACAGAATAGGTCCGCAGCAAGAGCCCTGGGGGCAACCCCTAGCACAGTTTCTTTCCAACTTCAGCCCACCAAAACCGAGGCTAATCCGTCTATCCCACAGGAAGTCACGAACCAAGCTGGACAAATTATCTGGACAACCCATGTCCATCAAATTTCTCATCAGCTTGTTCCAGTTCATGGAGTTGAACGCGCCATCAATGTCTAGGGCCACGAGAAGAACCCAAGCACCCTTATTTAAGCCCATATCAACCCCCTCTAACACCTCGTTTAGAGCTGTGGTTGTGGACTTTCCTTCCCTAAAACTATGTTGGAAAGAAGAAAGGAGCTCATTACCTCTAGCCAGTGCTTCAGTCGCTGAGCTAGTAGGCTATCCAGAACCTTACCTAGACACGCTAGTAAAGAAAGCGGACGATAATCATTAGGAGAATTACCCTTTCTACCAGACTTTTCTAGAAGCACTACTCGGGCAACCTTCCATGCCTCAGGAAAAGTACCAGTGTCCAGGCACCTATTGAATAACCTGGCAAGAAGCGATAGGTGCATCCTCACCAGGGCTTTCACTACCGTGTTATCGATCCCGTCGGGACCAGGAGATTTCCTGTTCCCGAACTTGAAAGCCACCAGTTTCACCTTATTCTCAGAAAAGTGCGGATCCACCAAACCACAAGTGGTCAGAGAGATCTCGTCCTCTGGTTCTCGTTTCCGAAGTTCCGATCCAAGATGAGGTCCAGGGTCCTTCAGGTCCTGAGTATTTAACCCATCTTCCCCTTCAAGTAGCCTCAAGTTAGCGGAGCACCTTATCTTCCCAGAGACAGCCCTGTAAGGGAGACCGTATGGATTAATCTCCAGTACGGTTTTGCACTGCTCCCTCCAGGGTTTCCTCTTCTCCCTTTTGGTGTGTCTCTTGTACCCTGCTAGGACCTTCTGGAAAGCTATTCTTCTCCTAACTCTCTCTTCGCCCGTACTATTCTGGAATAGTTTCCTCATGGCCCTGACTCTCTTCCTCTCGATCTTCAGCTCCTCGTTCCACCAAGGCTGTTTAAACTTTTTAAATGCGGTAACCTTTCCAGATCCAGGCCCCAAGGTTTTGCACGTTGGTTATATCCTGGTGGAGCTCATTGACCATGCTATTAATAGAAATTCTGTCAACTGCTCCAGCCAATCTATCCCCAAGTGTGCAAGCAAACCGGCGTCTGAATCTTTCAAGGTTAAGCCCCCTGATGCTGTACCGAAGAACTCTCTCCACTGATGGCGGTTCCACTTCACAACTGGTCTCAAACCTGATGAGTATGTGGTCGCTTACGTCTGTGGGGTCCGTTTCCCACCTCAAACGCCGCATCCTGCTCGTTCTTGCCAGGGAGAAGTCTATGATGTTTTCACCGTTTTCCGTGGCAAACGTCAATTCACCATAGACGTTCGAAATCTCCAGACTCTGACCAATAACAAGATCGACCACGCCTTTCCTTTAGAATTTTCCTCCCTGTCCCCAAACAGCTGGGTGCGCGCGTTAAAATCTCCGCCAATCAGGATCTCATGCCCTTCCTTCCCAACCAAAAAAATCATTTAGGAAGTCCAGCTTACCGAGGTCGTTGTCCTGAGGTGGTATGTACGTAGAGAGGCAGACCAGTTTCAGATCCGCCGCCTCGATCTGTACAGCCACCGCCTCCTCCCAGGACCCACAACCCAAACAAGAATCTCCCCGGACCAGTAAGGCGGCTTTGTTGCTCTCGCTAGAGAAAAAAACTGTAACGAGTATCTAGACCCATCCTCCCGTCATCCTCCAGGTACATCTCCTGCACCAGGATAACATGAGGGCGATCACTTTTAATGATCCGGTCTAGCTCCTCGGAGCTCCTCCTCGAAAGAGCGCAATTTAGCTGCACGAACCTCCACACCTCCTTGTTTTGCCCCTCTACCATCGCCTCCCGTTCACGTACAAGGCCTTCACCGAGCACTGCGTACTCCGGGGGCGATGATTATTCCTGTCGTACCTCTTGTTGTCCTCTAAACAGAGTCAACAACCCGGTTCCATATAGCATCCCTGTTCTTGGGAGTGCACGCCCTCGCACCTCCCACACCTCTTAGGATGTTCGCAGGTCCTTGCGAAATGACCGGGCCTAAGGCACCTGAAGCAAGTTGACACTGCCTAATTCACCCTGATAGGTACCATCCTGGCACCTATCTTCAACCTCTTCTTGACCAGGAGGGATTTCATGGTGGCCTCCTTTAGGCCCGAAATGACCCAATTCGTTGCGTAGGGCCTCCTTGTACTCTTTGTATAAAATCTCATGTATCCTTCCAAGAAGTCCCCACACCTCGAATTTTGGAGCACCACCATTTCTTTAGCGTCTCCTCTTTGATGTTAGAGTTGACACCCAAGAGAATTAGCTCCCTCCTCTCCCTCTTGAGGCTCCTAGCCTCAGTGCAGGCTCCCTCTCTTATAGCCTCCACGGCCAGTTTCTTTTCATCGGGGTTCTTCAATATGAGAGCCACAGCTCCCCCACCCCGAATCATTTTGAGGTCATAGCAGTGCCTAGGAATGCTACCAGCGATGCTTTTCAGCACCGCGAGCATTAACCCGGACCCCGCATCCTCACTCCACTCAACTACCAGGGTCAGGTCCTCCTTCCATCTAAGGGGCCCTTGACCTTTGGGGGTTCTGGCTTGGTAGTCTTGGCCGCCTTGGGGGGATCCTTAACCTCTTTAGCCCTGATCTTCTTCGGGGGAGGAGGTTCTTTCACCTCCTCTGTAGGCGTCGCTCTCGGTGGGTCCTCTTTTGATCCGGCTGTCACCTCAGTCCTACCCTCTTCCTCTTTTGCTGAAGGCTTCTTAACCCTTTTCTTCTTTCTCTTCTTTTCCACCATCTCGCTGTTCCTAGTGTGAATAGGTTGTTTTGGGGGAGATGGCGGAACAGCTTTCTCGTCTCTAGTTGGTATTTGGACCGAGGCTCCCTCTACCTTGCCCTTGTGGGCTCCTCCGTCTTCTCGTTTCGAGGCGTCTCTCGTTTAGGGAGAACTGGGGAAGCGTCATTGGGAGTACATACCTCGACCTCAGCTAGTTTCAGCGACTCTAAAAGAGCCGCTGCCACTCCCCTCTCTATGCCATACTGCAGGGTGGTCGACTGAGGATCTTTTCCTCCAGGTTCCGCTTCTCCACCCGCAGGAGCTCGAGCTCTCCAAGGGCCGACCTATGTTTCTTGAGAAGCTTATCGAAGCATTGCTCGAGGATGTTCAGGTGAACATTTCCAATCTTCCTCCCTCGACGTATGGTGTCTAGGGAGTCCTGGAACGCCTCGGCAAGCTCCTTAAGCTTCGTGCACCACTTCTGGGGTGTCAATGCCTTATTTAGAAACTCATTCATTTCATTCAGGTCATTGAGGAACCTTGCCTTGGTGACATCCATCGCAGCCCCCGACTCCTGGACTATTGAGCCGATTCTCGTTTCAGACGAAGGGTCAAACAACAGGTAAGGATCCACAGAGATCTCCATGTTGATGATCCTGTTGAGGCGGATATCAGGGGGGAGGGGGGGGTGGACGATCCTTCCTATCCTTTCGCTCTGGGTATCCAGAGCTAGCTGTGCGGAAGGCACCTGAGCTCAAATTCTCAGGCGGCCGCGTCGCTTTTCGAGGACTCAAGTGGGCACCCTGCCTATCCTCTCGAGTCGTGTCGACTCTCGCTGTGTGGAGGCTGCCTGCTTCATAGGGGACTTCCCTGGGCCATTAGTGGGCGCGGCAAGGGAATTATTAGAAATATCCAACGAGGTATTATTGGGCATACGCTCGGAGCCCGAAGGAATTTGAGCGTCCTCGGGCTTACCCTTGTCTTCAAGAGGGATGCATGAGAAGTTACTAGACCCAATACGTCGAGCTGGCCTATCAGCTCTGTCTAGGTCGTTCACTCCACGGCAAGAGGGATCTGCCTCCCACCCGTTCTCAGGCGCTACCGGAGCCTCATTGGTAATGTCAATCTTTATATTTTGTATTGGCATTATTGGGGGGGGGGGGGTGACCTGTATTATAATGACACCAGAACGCCACCATGTTACGCAAGGCTGAACTGGGCATATCCGTCTTTCCAGACTTGTCAGACGAGCTGTCAGCGTTGGCCACGTTCTTGTTAGAAACTTGCTCAGGACGCACCACGGGAAGGTGCTGCTCAGCATATGTAGGTAGCCGTCAAGCCTCCCTACTTTGCGTAATCTACAACTGGACGTCACTCCTGTCACAGACCCCTATTAGCATTGCTAACTCTTCCACTGAGTTCCACAATGGTCTGTCGTGATCAGTTAGCCCCTACCACCCTCTTTCAGGCAGCCAGGTACAGACCGCTACTACCCGCGAGTCGGGTGCCAAGGGCTGCAGATGCCAGGCACATAGTCCTACCCACTCTCCATGCTCAGAACTAGGGCCCCGGGCCCAGCACAGTTGGTACATCCCTGGAGCAGTAATGGCTACCCAGACCTCGAAGGTCCACAAGCCGGCTCACAGTTGGTACATCCTAGAAGGAGTGGCCACCCAGACCTTACGGTCCATAAACCGCCACAGTTGGTACATTCTAGGATCAGATTACTACCCAGGCCTGGAAGGCCCATAAGTATTTAACCCTCCTTCTTATAACGAAACCTTTACAGCCCTCTGGTTTCACAATTGGTACAGTGGAGTGGACCCAGGAGGAGCTCTGAACATCAGAAATAGACAGCATCAAACGACACTTACAAGATTTAGAATAGGCCATCTCAAGCCATTGAAGATAGAAAATAACAACAAAATCTACCCCACTTGCCCAAAATGTAGATTGGCACCTGCAGCTCCAGAAGACATTGTGGCTTCATTAGATGCACTAAAAAGGACCTTTGGGAGAGGCCGCTGCTTATCATAAAACAGCTCGAGGAGCATGAACTCATGGAATTCGTGTAGACTTCACACAAGGGGATAAGAAACAACAACAACAACGAATAATTTCTCTGATCGTTTAAACCAATTGTGCCAAGTCCTTTCTTTTTAAGTATGTTTTTGTTCTCTTTTTTTTGTGCAGGGTTCATTCAAGATTGATGATTATATTTGTTGGCACTGGGGTAGGAAATATCGGTTCTTCTTGAATTTGAAAGTCATTATGTTTCATATTTATGCCCTTTCTAATATTGTTGTCGTACTGAAGGGTTGAAGATCTTTTGAGCCTTTCTTTTTGTGTCCAGTTTAAATAGGTTCTATGGGATATGTGTTAGTTTCTTTACTTTTTAAGCTATTGGTGAATTTTATTGTTTTTATTTTGTCTTTTGCTTTCGAGCGAGTAGGTCTAGACCACATTCTCTCTGAATTTTCTCATTGTTGGTGGATGAAACAGCACCAGTGATTATTTTGGCCGCTTTTGCTTGAACACTGTCTAGTCTTCCTTTTAGTGATGAGCTTGAGGGAGCCCAGACGAATGTTGCATATTCCATTATCGGCCTTATTAAGGTGATATATGTTGTTCTGAGAATTCTGGGTTTTGCTCCCCAATTTGTTCCACATAGCCATCTCAGAATGTTTAGTTTTCTGGTAGCTCTATTTGAGGTGCTAATTATGTGTTCTGTAAATAGCAATTCCTCATCAATGACAATTAAAATAATTTTATTGACATCTTGTCAATACATGCAAAGTGCACAGTCTGCACTATTTTAAAAAGATAATATGCATTATATACACTATGTACAATGAATATGGCGCCTCTGCCAACGCTGCAGAGTTTGGTGGAGAATCGCCAGTGGGTCTCCAGCGACACCACGCATTTTGCGATCTACGATGAATACGTAGATCGCGTACTTCCCCGCTGAGGAGATGGTGATGGCGTGGTCCTCGAGACCAACTGGAAAGATCCAGGACTGCAGTATCACACCTAGGTATTTTGGATTTCTAATTTTATCAATTATTTAGTTGTTTATGCTTATTTTGGGGGTATTTTTATGCCTTTTTTCCCTGTCAGTGGAGAAGACGCATAGGTTTGGTTTTATTGGATTTATGGTCATTTGGAGTTCCATTGCCCACTTTTCCAGTCCTCTCATTGATGTGTTCAGTATTTTGTCTGATTTTTCTGTACTGCTACTTGTGTGCCATATGGCTATATCATCTGCATAACAGGCAACCTTTGTGTCTTCAGTGAGGTAAGGATGGATGTCGTTAATACAGTAGAGGACTGAGCACAGATCCCTGAGGTACACCAGCCCATGTTCTTCGGTCCTAGGAAATTTCTCCATTGACCCGAACCTTTATCCTTCTTCCCCTTAAGAAGTCTTCAATCCAGATTATGGTTTTTCCTCTTACTCCGATGCTGTGCAGCCTTTCAAATAATTTCTCCCTCTACACTCGATTGAAGCTGAGGTCATATCCAGGAATACGGCCGTTGTCTTCTTTGGCGGTTTTTCCTGGAAAGAATCTATTATTGATTGGCAGAAGTAGAAAGGTTGAACAGGTGTACAGTGTCTGGATCTATAGTCAGTTTGGTAGAAGTTTATTTTATTATTGTTAGTGAGCCAGACTATGAGCCTAGAGAGGATGATTCGTTCTGTTATTTTACAAAGTATGCTGATGAGAGCAATTGGCCGATAGTTCTTGGATTCCTTGGCATCTTTATATGGTTTCAGTATTGGCACTATAATTGATATCTTCCAATACTTTGGTAGTTTACCAGTTTGCCATGAAATGTTCAGTATTCGTAGGAGTTGATTTTTTGCTTTGTCTCCAAAGTGTTTAATCATTTGACCAAAGATTAGATCATCTCCTGGTGACCTCTTGGATCTAACTTTTCTATTGATGAGTTTAGTTCATTCAGTGTGAAGTCTCTCGAGAAAATATCATGTTGATGGCAGTTTCTTGCTTGTTTAACTAACTTGTTTATATTATTTTTAAGAGTCCTTTCTTCATTCGTGTAGTTGAGTCTGTAAGTGCTTTAAAGATATTCAGCAATTATGTCAGCCATCTGTTTGCTCGTTCTCGCTGTTCTATTCATATCGGTTAGAGTATTGGAGGATTGGCGTTGGTTTTGATTGTTTTCTAACACTCTAATCATATTCCAGTGTTGGCTGTCCTTTCTTGGATCCATTTTTTCGCCGAATTCTGCCATTTTATTGTTTGCATATCCAAATTTCTTGTTATATTTTGTGAATAATATCAATGAGTTCCTTTCTGTTTTCTTCTGTTCTCTTTGTTTCAAGAAGTTCATTGATATTGTTTCTCTCTCTGCAATCATTGCCTCGATGTTGTGGCCCTTCCAGTAAGGAATCCACAGGTCTTTACGTCTCCTTCTAGGTATCGATGCTTTTGCAGCTTTGGATATGTTCGAAGAGAATTTTTCCAAGTTTTTGTCAAGCGTTCTGAAATTCAATTCTTCGTTGCACAGTTCTTCAAGCTTTTCTGTGAATTTTTTCAAGTCGGCTTTCCTAAAGTTCCATGTTCTTTTATTCTGTTGGACATTCTCAATTTTGAAGTTTAGGGTTGTTAAAATTGTTCTGTGGTCACTGATTTAACCTCTCAGGTTTTTCCATTGTGTTGTGGGTGCGCGATGTTGAAATTTATCGCTGTGATGTCTATTGCGGATTCTGTGCCTGTGGACTTGGATATATAGGTGTTCTCTCCGTTATTTAATGGTGTAAGGTCGAAGTCGGTTAGCATGTCCTCAACCTGCTGACCTTTGTTATCCTGGACAGGTGGTCCCCAAGTTGAACTTTTGGCGTTAAAATCGCCGAGTATGTTTGTGATATCCGAAGACGCTTCACTTAATGTCTCTATTGTGTGTACCCATACAAAATTCAAAGATTTCACGAGCTGAAAGTTGGCGATTTTGAGATGCGTCAAGAATTCGCTGCATGGGTTTTCCGGCAAATTGATATTGATGAAAACTGGCTGTCGAATGTCTTGTGGACAAATGATGCTCACTTTTATATATAAAGGGGGAATTTAACATTCAAAACAGCCGCATTTGGGTAACAGAAAACCCTAGGAATTTTACAGAAATGCCACTTTATCAGCCCAGAGTTACAGTTTTGTGTGGGTTCACATCTTCTTTTATTATTGGGCCATTTTCCTTTGAAAAAATCAAAGGAAGAACTTTTAAGCCCGTTTTTGTAACTGGGGAACGTTAATTTCAACTTTTAGGAGAAAAGGGTTTTGCATATCGCAGGGCAGACAAGTACTAAACGAAATAACATTCATGAAAGATGGAGGACCTCCTCATATCTCCCGAGGTGCCAAACAATTGCCAAAGGATACCTTCGGTGAAAATCGTGTGATAAGTCGCCACTTTATATACCAGTCGCCTCCAAGATCACCAGACTTGACACCTTGCGATTTTTGGTTATGGGGGTACATTAAATCGTGTGTTTATCGATGCCGGCCTACCACATTGGCCATGTTGAAGGCTTCTATCAGATGGCACGTTTTATAAATTTCAACTATTTAATTGTGACCATTCTGTCATCTATCGTCTGCAGGCGGTGTTTGAGAATGAAGGGCGCCACATTGAGCAAGGATTGTGACCTAATACAAGAGAGAAGGCAGTTACCTCATGTGTTATATTTTGCAGCTCTTTGTTTTGGGTTATGGGAATAATAAATGCTGTCCTCACATCTTGACTCTTTTTTTTCTGTGAACAGTAATTTTTTTGTTAATCATTAGCCCACATCTTATATTATGTCGTGCAGGCCAAAGTGTTATAACTTCTCGAATAACACTGGTATACACAATTTTAACCCTTATGTTTAGTTTATCCCTTTTCGCCCATTAGAAAAAATAGCATAAGGAATATTCTCTGTATCCCCCCCCCCCCCCCCCAACTTTAGAAATTTTGCGCAAAAAACAATACAAAATGATTTTGCTACCACGTTTTTCAACGCAAAAGGTCGATTTAAAAATGATTTTTTTTTTGAGGGGATACATTTTCAAAATTATGTACAGTATAATAAATAATGATAACATTTGACAAACCCATAGGCTATTTGGAATAAAGTACGACAAATATATTTTGGCACTACCCTCTATATTTCATCTTTGTATCATGACAAATATCCAGTTAAATAGTCAAGTGTCGCCAATTAGTCAATAAACTATACATTCCTTATAGCACGAAATCCTATTAGTAGTGCCATCATAATTTTTGGTACTATATTAACATTTCAAAAATCGTGTATTGATTTCAGTAGTTATTTTCAAACATTCATTCTATTTCACAAAACTCCATCTAAAATATAAATATTTTTTCGCTACATGTTTTAATTTGCATATACCTATTTTACATATCTCAGATTGTATTTAAAAATCGTTAACCATTTCTTCTAACTTTTGGCGTAATGGTGTTTTATTAATTTATCATTTGATATTATTTGGGTTATTTCCTGGTATTAAAAAAGGAAAAATACGTGTCGTTCAGTTATATTTTTCAATTTATCAAACAATTTGGCCGCTTAATAGCTGATTCTGGTAGAGCGCCATCTAGCAAATAAAGTTGTAACTAAAATCAATTTCGAAATTTTCATTATTTGCCATAAAAATCCCATTGCATCCTGAACACAATGGTGTTTACCGCATTGCTCTAGCGCAAATATTCGCGGAGTTATTAATTTTTAAAGTTGTGCGGGACTTTTGGATCACCCTGTATATAGCCTTTTATAACCTTGATATTTTCAAAAATTCCCTCAAATATCAAACTCTCCGGTGTTGTAAAACTGCTTGTAAATAATATTTACTTGTGTACTATACAATATTTTATTTCCATAAAACTATGTCACCATTACCTTAATTAATTTCAACTGTAAAATTATTTTCTCTATTCCTGGCTTCTCCAGCTTTAAGTATACTCAAACCATGTTCAGCCTTCTACAACGGGGGCCATATGTCATAATATTACCCTTCCAGGAATAATAAAGTAAATCAACAGTCGCCCAGAGAGAGAGAGAGAGAGACGTAGAGAGGAGGATGGGGCCCGGTCACTTGAGGTATCGGCCACATTCCACTGGGGCCCCGTTTTCTTAGAACCTCAGGACTAATCAGGACAGTTGGGTGATTGTGTGCGACACGAACGGCCGGCCGCGCAGCGGTGGCTGGCCCCCCTATCTCTCTCGCTGGTTGCCTGGGTTATTCCTCTACCAACTCATCGTGTGATTATTTCTCTTTCCCCACCACATTATTATCACTATATTGCCACATTGAAAGTCGACAGGATTTTATCACATATATATATTTTATGATAAGGATATCCTATATAATAATTTATGTGCTAGGCAGGTTATGCAGTCGTAGGGCCATTGGTTTCAGGGTTCAATAGGTAACACAAAAGGACGAGGCAGGTTGGATTTCACTTCAGAGAGAGGCCAGCCCCGAGAACGCGGACAAGGTCCAGGAGGATGTGACTTACACGAGAGGGAAAGTTGAAGTGCTGTTATTCGACCTTTTGTCTGTAGGAGATAAAACAAACTAACGACTTCTGTAATCGGAGAGATCCTTTATTCTGGCATGGGCGCGGCGGACTTTCAATCAAACTTTATTATTTAAGACGAATAATCCTTTCAATATATTATAATAACGAATAGATTCAAAAAGAATAAGTTTCTTTATTTGAAAAATCAATTCGAGCTTTCGGGCGCAAATTGTATCCATTATTCCTGTAGAAGGGCAGCTTGCGCCCGAAAGCTCGAATTGATTTTTCAAATAAAGAAACTTATCCTTTTTGAATCTATTCGTTATTATAATAAACTTTATTATCTTGTTTTGTATTGCATGGTAGCCAAACTGGCGAGTTGAATTGAATATAAATTTTGGGGCTGTTACACTATATTTATGTTATGTACGCAAATCTAATATATATTACTACACAGATTAGGTCCCGGGTGACGAAGAGGGCAGCTTGTGTGGAAATTCATTTTCATGATATGGCTTGAATGTGTGAAGAAGGCATTTTTTGATATTCATGGATGATTTGGTACAAGAGTTTCAATTTGAAGAAGCATTTTAAAATATTTTGTGGGTGTTGTGTTGTATAGAAAGTTATATTTTTAACGAAGCATTTTCAAGACAATTAGTGTATTGGAAATCGTTAAAAGTATCTGGTTTTAAATGTAAGTGGATATGGGTGAATATTTTTATAGACAGTGAAATTCCGCCATCATGTTGAGAATCACCACCCTGTGCTGGACAACAAGACCAAATCAATGGCGTCGGCACTGACTGAGAGTGGGAAGAAATCCCAAGTTGGGAAGTTGGCTCTGCAAGCAAAGTATGATCCTCCGATGCGTTTTAGGGCGACTGGCACGCCTTATGTTATCAGAGAAATCAAGGAAATTAAAGGGCCTCCAATGGCATGAGGGATAATGGGACCTGTTAGAGGGCGAACAGAAATTGAAGAGTGGCAGTGAAACAGTGCAGCAAACAACATCATAGAATAAAAGCAGTGAAGCGTTAAATAAGAGAGTCAAGAGATGTGGGCAAGCCAGTAATGAAAGTATACAGCCCCCTACACAAGAAAGTGTTGATTAACATATTTCAAGGGGTAGGTGGCGGACGGGCAGTCCAGCTGGTGCGGTCGTGGGAGAAGAAGCCGATATAGCGGTTGGCCTGAAGACGAGTTCGTGCGCTTGGAGGACATTCAAGGGTGGGGGACATTGACATTTAGAAACATTCGTCTGCGACAAGTCAGCTGAGTTACTCTTTTAATTCGGAATTATTTGGTCAGAAAAGGAACTGAATTTAAACCCATAGAATAATTTACGAGAAAAATCGCAAAAATGATTATTGACAGGATACCTGTTCAATTAACCTAAGTAGTTTCGAATGTTTTTGTGATATATGATGAGTTAAGCAGTTTCAAAAACCAATATAAAACATTTTCAGCAAGTTAAAGCGAGTAATATATATATATTTCTATTTTTTAAACCTTTTGACAACACATTTACACAAGACTGATAAACACGAGCGCTTTACATTAGCTCCACACACAAACGTTAATCATTCAAATCCAAACTATCCTATAAATGTATCCTATGCCAACGACATACAAGGTGGGGACTTGACTACAATTTCTTCCAAATCAAGATATTTTGAAACAATTTTGAAAAGAGCGATTAATGTAAAAAATTTCCACCCAAAAATTGCTTCAAATAATGCGTTGGTACATCAGTAGTTCGCTCTGGTGTATTAAACTGGTTGAACCATTGATAATCTGAACCAGCAATGAGACAGATATTTTCAATATATTTCTCTTCGAAATTGAGGCAGAAGTAAAATTTAGATAATAATAAAGAGACAGTTAAATGATTTGAATTATTTTTTATCATTAATGTCTGTCCAAATTGTTTCCAAATCACGATTTACAGAATCAAGGAAATAAATATTCCAACTTTCTTCTTTTAAGTGATAAAAAGGACAATTTTTATATCTACACACCCAAATGGTATAATACTAGGGATAAGCAAAAAAAAAAAAAAAGTTTATGCATGGGTAAAATCTACCCAACCCGTCCAGTAAAGGGTTAATACAAATGCCAATATATCAATAGACTATACGCCTAACTTCGTCAGGGCTTTTCTTGTTTTTGAACTGCTTTGGTTCATCAAGCGATGCCTTCACGCGACGATATATAAATATTTTCAACTTTGGGGATAAAATTTAAAATATATACACACAAACAAATATAAATAAGAATAGACTACATATGTACATTTATAAAAATTAAAAGTTAATATATGATTCCTAATAAGTATAATAAAATAATTTTAAATCGATTTGAACTGTAAATATAACAGAGGGATGTCAATTTTTCTATTGATACTGTTGGTATCTTTCATTGAAGTCCAACTTTCTAAAAAGAGTCTTGAATGTTTATCTTGAATGTGTTATATATAATTTCTGTTTTTTCAAAATTTGGTATATGGTCCTGTTTGAGTGCGTGATCTACTAAAAGTGATAATGGGCTATGGTTTTTAAAAGCTGTTTTGTGTTGATTTACTCTTTCTTCAAGAGTTTTACCGGTTTCTCCTATGTAGGTTGCAGGGCATGATTTGCATGGAATGCGATAAACTATGTTTGATTTAAATTCATTATTGCCATTATGTTTAGTGTTGGGGATGGCCTAGAATTTCTTTTAGATTTGCTGTGGTTTTGTACCGGGTTTTGATATTGTAATTTTTAAGTATTCTTGTTATTTTTTCAATGCCATAATTGTATGGCAGTGCGCAGTATTTATTCGATTCTTCACTATTGTTTGTGGGATTGTTGGTGGGTCTATATATATGTTTCTTGATGAAATTTGGAGGATATTCATTATTTTTCATCTCATTGTAAAATATGTATTGTTCAGCTTTATTATTTTTAATATTTGAGGAGCAGTGGTGGAAATTCTTTTTGACACTGTTTTTATAACGGATATTTTATGATTAATGGGGCCAAATGAATTAAAATTGAGATATTTGCCTGTATGTGCTGGTTTTCTATATATACTGGTTTCTATTTTGCTATTTATTCTGGTAAGCTTGATGTCTAAGAATGCTAAAGAGCTGTTATTTTCGATTTCGTATGTAAAGGTTAAAAATGGCTTTAAACTGTTGAGGAAGGTTAGAATATTGTCGAGGTTGCTATTTTGACTTATGCAAATGATGTCATCAATATATCGTTTTCAAGCTATTATTTTGAGATGTTTGGTTGCAATGATAATATTGTCAATATGATTCATATAAATATTGGCGAGGGCAGAAGAAATTGGATTGCCTATTGGAAGGCCTTTAATCCGTCTATAATACTGGTTTTTGTAACTGAAATAACTGAAGGATAAACATAGATCGAGTAAGTCTTTAAATGCTTCCTTGGAAATTGTTAAATTAAGTTTTGGATTGGTGTCTATTGTGACGGTGTTTTGACCCACCGCCAATTTTGAACAGCCCTTTCAACCGCCACCACCTCTGCTGGCGGTGACGCCAAGTCGGCGCATGCGCGGCGGCGGTGACGCCAAGTTGGTGCATGCGCGGCGGCGGTGACGTGTTAGCACGTGGGAGGAGACCATTGTTTTGACGGCCACCACGAGCCAACGTCCATTTTCATCCATCCATTTTCATCAAACCTTTTTAACTCTTCTTTACTAGATTTTAATTTGTAACAATAATAATTAACATTGATATTTATTTTTATATTTTACTAGCGGATGTACCCGGCTTCGCCCGAGGTTTTACCCGAGTAAAGGTTTGTCTAACGAACATTTGTTAAAACAATTCTCTATAAACTTATAAAATATATATATATATGTTACAAAAACTTGTAAATCCTAAAAATGATTTGTTAAAGTTGAAGGTGCAGTCGTCTTGAATTTAATTAAAAAAGTGAAAATCAGTCTCAAGAAGTTTATTTTTGAACTCTTTGAGCAAAAAGATTATATTAATTTTAAGTAAATATAGAATTTTAACATTTAATTCTATATCACTATTTACATATTTATATAAAATAAAATCTAACTTACCTAACCCTACTAAAAAAACAAAAACAATCTATTTATATTTAAGGTGGCGCCATCTAGTGGCCAAGAATAACAGAGTTATTTTAAACAGATTATTAAAATAAAATAATATTTACATGCATTTATCTCTATTATATTTCTATTAATTATTTTTTTAAAATTATATAACATATATATATTTTGATAATTTGAAACTCGTAAATTTGAATCTCTCGATAAAGTGAACATTTTTCCCGGTCCCTGTGTGCCGTGTCATCCTGAATTTTGTCTTTCCTAATTTTCTACATTACAAAATCATCATTTTATCTAGTGAACATTTTTTCCCGGTCCCTTGAAAAATACTCGATAAGTTGAATAAAATCAATATTAATTGGTTCCCTCGGTAATTGGAAGTTAAAGGAATAGTATCTTTGCCTTGGAATTGTATCATTATTCTTGTCTCAAATAAATTGCTGTGTCATCCTGAATTTTGTCTTTCCTAATTTTCTACATTACAAAATCATCGTTTTATCTAGTGAACATTTTTTCCCGGTCAAATATTTGCCGTGTCATCCTGAGATAATCTTACATTTGATAAATAATATTTAAGATAACAAACTTAGTGATTAGAAAACTTGTTATCATCGTCACAATGGGGGCGCTGCTTGCGAGTTAAATCTACAAATCTGCAAATAACTCTAAGGATATTCAAGATATTCATGAAATTATTTTTCAAAAACCTTCCCGGTGATATACCTAATAATATCCCAAAATTTCACGGCGATTGGATGTATGGTTTTTGAATCTATAGAGTACAGACAGACAGACAGACATTCAATTTTATATATATAGATTTGTATAATAATTAAAATACCTTGGAATGAATAATTGAATCATTTCTTCAAAACCAGACGAACCACCACACTATAAATTTTGAAAATTCACTGATGGCTTCCTTATGTGGGATCGACATGTATAAAGATTCAACATCAAATGAAACCATGTGCTAATTTTGGGGTATCGCTATTCCTTGCATAACCTCTACCACTGATGTGACGTTCTGAACGGTGTGGGGGAGAAATTTCTGAAATGGCGATATTATTGTTGAGAGATATTTCGCTAACGGATAGATTGGTGAACTGGTGTAAGAGACTATGGGACGAAGTAGGTTATTGGATTTATGAATTTTAGGTAAACCATAAAATATTGGTAGATCACATTTTGATGCTTTGATTTTTTCAACAACTTTGTTGTCTTATTTGTGCGTGCGTTTTATTCTATTCAAATTTCTGTTGAAATCTTTTATCATATTCTGTAGAGGATTAATAGTTAACAGTTCGTATATTTCTTTGTCTTGAAGTAATTGCTGCATTTTGCTGTCATAGTCTGCTATATCCATTATCACTGTGTTTTTACCTTTGTCTGAAGGAGAAATTATAATATTATTAGCCGAATGACCCGGGCAAATTTTACCCGATTAAAAGTTTTTATTCAAATACTATTCGTTACAATTTTAAATTGGCGCCATGGATGTCACTCATGTGAAACGTCCCGCTTCAAACTTTTTTTTATTTTTTTTTTATTTAAAAATAAAAATTTAAATTTTCACAACGATATTTGAAAATTCTATTATTTTAATTTTCAAATACTATTTGTTACAATTATAAATTGGCGTCGTGGATGTCACTCTTGTGAAACGTCCCGCTCCAAACTTTGTGTCTGAGAAGCGATATTTTTATAGAATGATGATTTGGCTTTGTGTCTTCAGCTCGAATGAATGTTTTTCTGTTAGAATTTTGTCCCTGCATACTAAAAATTAACTGGTTTCACCCGTGGTTTCTTCTTTTTGGAATTTTTCCCGATATAATTTTGCATCTGAATATCAAACATGATACAGCAATATTGTCATCATCATTTTCTGACTAAAAAATAATTTTTGCCCAGAGCCTGTCAATTTCAATTCTTCTTGGCTAAAAATCCGATAAATATATCTTGCAGATTTTTCTCCATGTCCTGTTAAAACACGTTTTACATGTACATTAGGTCAGCTGATAATATCTCCCATCTTCACCGCTAGAGGGGCTGCTTGCGAGCGAAAGGGCAAATTTGCATCGCAATTTGCAAATAACTCGAAGAATATTCGGAATAGAGACCTAAAATTTTCACTATGTTTTTCCAGATATACTCTATATATTGTTAAAATTTCAATCAGATTAGTTACGTATTGTGGACGTGTATACCCGACATAGGAACAAACACACACACATACATACATACACTGACTTTTATATACAGTAAAACCCCTCTATAGTGAACCCCATTGGGACGGGACTTTTGGTTCATTATAGCCACGGTTCACTATAGCCACGGTTTGGGTATTTAATTTTTTTTTGAGGATATAATTAAAGGGCATGCGCAAAAAAAAAAAAAAAAGGCTACCTCTTAATATTGGCTGCTTTTTTCCCCCTAAAAATTAACCTATTTCTATATATTAAAGCTGTATATTAAAATAAAAACAAAATCATGTGAAAATATTGCCTTTTTGATCAGTTCCTCTGATAATTTAATTAGTATAAATGCAACCTGCCCCCCATATGTCAAAAAAATCCAAGAAAAGTATACCTTATATATAAAAATTAAATAAAAACTTTATTAATAATATTTTTAAATGTATAAAAATATATTTTATATAAATAAATATTATAATGCAATATAGGATACAAAGGCTTACTTGAAGAAGTCTTATTTTTTTCTGCTTTAACATATTCCTCAAAAATTTGGTTTCATATCTAGCAAAGAAATCTTCATTTTTTAAAATGACACTGACGATAGCGGCAATAGTTGGGATTGATTCCTCTTTGTAGCATTTTTTTATTTTTTTATAGTCTTCTTTTTTGCCCCATATCGTAGAAATGCTACTTTTGCTCATTTTCATTTTCTTGCGAAGTTCCGCTTGCGATGTACCACTCTCAATAGCTTTTATGATGGTTAATTTCTTTTCAAGTGATATCTTGGTACGAGCGACTTTTTCTTTGGCACTTCCATTATCTTTTAAAACTGGTTTTAATAATTTAAATCATGTTTTAAGGAATTTTCCTAATGTAGAGTTAAGAAATTTAGTTTTCAATAAGGCATGAAAATTTATAAAAGAGCGCAGTATAAAAATAGAACGTAAATAAAAACACCCAATGTCGCTAAATTCTTTGTTTTGAATTGCGATCTGTGAGCTAGAGCTCACACAAAATTTTAATTAGTTTTGAAAATTATAATTTTGGAATTTTAGAATTAAAATTAAAAGTTCGTTATAAGCATGGTATTTTTGATAGAATTTAATATTTTGGGACCAAAATTGGGTTCGCTATAGCGATAGTTCGCTAGTTTGAAAAGTGAAAAGTTCGTTATAACGATGGTAATTTTAATGGAATGGAATTGGGATTTTCGATGGGTTCGTTATAAGGGAAGGTTCGTTATATCCATGGTTCGTCTTAGCGGGGTTTTACTGTATATAGGGATTACAGTAAAACTCCGCTAATACGAACCCTGGATATAACAAACCTTCCCTTATAACGAACCCACGGCGATTCCCAATTCCATTCCATTGAAAATACCATCGTTATAATGAACTTTGCTATTTTTAAAATAACGAACTACCCCTATAACGAACCAATTTTCGGTCCCAAAATGATAAAATATATTTAAAATACTATGCTTATAACAAACTTAAAATTGTGATTTAAAAAAAAAATTTAAACAACAAAATTTTGAGCATGTTTCACCTCACGGATCGCGATTTCAAAAAAAAAAAATAGCGGCATTGTTTTCATTTCCATTCTATTTTTGCTTTAAGTTGTATGAATTTTACACATTATACTCTTTTATTTAATAGAATTTCTTTGCATTCAACAATTTTGAAATAGAAGAAAAATACAAATGGTTTCCAAAATAAAGAAAAGAAACAAAGAGTGGCGTTCTAAAAAAAAAAACAGTGGCAGCATGCCCTTTTAGAAGCGTTCTATATCAAGTTTAACCTAAGCTAAAACATAATTCCAAATAATTTTAAGGCCAGAAATGGTTTGAATAACAGGTTAAAAACAAAATTTAATATACACTTCAGAAGAATATGTGGAAACTGGAATCGGAAGAAGAAGGAAAAAAAAAAGTTCCCCCAAGTTCCCCTGTCTCATGAACCACAAACAAATCGACTTATAAATTCTCAAAAACGACCACTACAGTTATATTTTTAGAATGGAATTCTTGTTAGGTATATTACTCATTCAGGGTTCGCGGATATTCTCCCCTGGCCGCCCGTTTTATCACCGATTTTGTTTTTGCAAATTGGCGTTTTTATTCGCAATTTTACCGATCGCGCTATCGTATCAACATGTTTCGCGTCCGATTTTTCTGAATTGGATACTTTTGATTCATCCTCAATTGATTCAGAATACACGGAGCTTTATTCCTTTGATGGAAATACCGATATTTTAAGACAATTCTGATTTTCCAATTTCACTTTCAAACAACAAGGTATTAGAGGCATTTTTTCAAATAAATATAGTATTATATTATTTGAGAAAGATGTTCTAAAATACTCTTATACCTTTTAAATATATAATTAATAATGTTTTGCCTAGGGGATTTGGCATAATTTTTAAATAATACATAGGTTTGTATATAAACATGTATGCTAATGATAAGAAGAACCTATTAACAAATGACTTCTTTTGTTATTCAGCATTACTGCAAAGAAATAGGTCAATTTAGGGAATTAAAATAAAGTGACCATTATTAAGTTGCTGCCTTTATCTGTTTTTATGGCTGTTTTTTAATTATACGGTCTAAAATTTTTAAAAGTTAAAAAAAAAATGGCCAAACCGTGGCTATAGTGAATCAAAAGCTCTGTCCCATTGGGGTTCACTATAGAGGGGTTTTACTGTATTTTCTTTCATCATGATTTAAGTTTGGTCTTGTTCTGACAATTCAGATTTTTCAGAATAGAAATGACTTCTGTTCAGATCTTTTCCTTGTTTGATTCTGCAAGGTTTTTGATTGAAGTCTCTATCGACGCAATTTTCCTAGGTATATCAAGTTTCAGGGAAGGAAAAAAGTTGAGACTTTTGGATAGTAGAGATATGGCTTCTGGGGGAATGGATTGTTTCGATAAATTGATCACATTGTCATTGGTTGTGCTTTGGATTTGGGGTTTGTGACTCCATTTATTCAATTTTTGCAATTGGCTGTTGCGTAGCTTCGTTCTTATATTTACACATTTCGCGTCTATATGAGCT
>CP092869.1:60134848-60368060 GCA_030710605.1 Cordylochernes scorpioides
TTTCATCCCAATGATTATGCCTTGCTATGCGTTCATACCTTTTTATCCAGCTGTGGGGATCTTCACTAGCCTCCCCAGAAAAGTTGGAGGGGGTTCTAGGTGGGTGTTGAACAAAAAACGAACCTAGCTGCATTGCTGCCTCGGTTTAAATATTCATTGTTGTTTTTTCTTCACTTTATTCCGCTTATTCTTCGTTTCTTTCTAAGGGGGTATCAGTGTGGAACCTCCAGCTACTCCACCAGTTGTAGCTTAAAAATAAGGTCTTTTTATATCTTAAGACGTAAGCGTATTTATTGATGACGTCAGCACGACTAGTCGACAATTATCAACAACTCAACAAAACTATTTACAGCTAGAGAATCTTGAGCAAGCAAGCAAAGAAGTATTTTGATCATTATTTTACATAAGCAAAGTAATATATATTTATATAATCTGTTAAATATTTTCATTGAAT
Organism: Cordylochernes scorpioides; assembly: GCA_030710605.1. Lineage (NCBI taxonomy): Eukaryota > Metazoa > Arthropoda > Arachnida > Pseudoscorpiones > Chernetidae > Cordylochernes > Cordylochernes scorpioides. The sequence continues at coordinate 60,135,303 of CP092869.1, forward strand.
GATTAAATTAAAATATAAAATATTAATTATTTCTTCGCCAAAATATTTATATATAAATAAATAAAAAATATTTTAATTTTTAAAATATATATATAAGGCTTAAAGGGTAAAAATATATACACAAAATGGACAACTAGCAAATACAATGCTGTCCTCTAACTATTTTTTAACTCTTGAGCCTTTTTTTCCCCCTTTTAACATCGTAAAATCAAACTCCTCCTTCTAAAAAGAATCAAAATAATCCCATTTACTTGCCCCATTTTTGCCAAACTCACTCTCAAAGCTATCATCATTTTTCTCTGTGAATTAAACATAAATAAATAAATAATGATAATATAAAATAAAAATACACCAATAAAACTATAGATGAAACATCAATAATAATAAAAAAAATTATTATTAATAAAAATTAACATGGTGAGACCTGAGCATCTTGGGGAAGGTTTAAGTCTTGTGGTGGAGCTGGTTTTCTGCTTGAAGATGATGATCAGCCACTATGGGTATGTGGCTTGAATAGGGATAGGGCATTTAAGTGGAGTCCCTGCTGGAGCCTGGCTTGGTGCTGGTTGTCTCATGTCAGCTACCCTAGGTCAGGTGACTCTACAAAGATCAAATTTCTCACGCCAAGTGGGCAGAAATAAGTCAGCAGAGTCATATTTTAATTAGGCATAGACTGCTGCAATGAAAGGATATAATTTTTATAGCACGTGTGAACTAAAGTCACTCCTTGATCCTACAGACTAAATTTTCAAAACGACTATTGTCACCTCCTGCACCGAAAGGGTTAAGCTGATGAAGTGGCAAGGGCTGATTTTCAGGCTAGAATACAACATAAAGCTAAGCATGTACCAAAAGGTACTCTCATTACTGCCTCTAGTCGGTTTTGGCAGCTTATAGAATCTGTTATTGCTGCTATGGTGGGTTCATCAAATGATGTCATTCTTTAGGGGTATGTGTGCATATATGTAAAACTTTATTTATGCCCATTAAAATTTTTGCCCATGGACATCATTTTTTCGATATTGCATTAATATATATTTTTTCAAAAGTAAAATTAGAAATAATATTTTAATCTAAGTAAAAATATATATAAAATAGATATATATTAGATAAAATAAAGGCTGGGGGTCAGTGGGAAAATGGTCTAAACCGTTGGTTTTCGACTGTTACGACTTGGGTTCGATTCCCGCATTGGGCACTTTTTTCTGATAAAAAAAAAGAAATTCTCCAATGGCCCCCAATTCTTTCAAAAGTCCAACCCCACAGCGAGTGCAAGTAATCAAACGGGGCTCTGGCACATTTGTAAGTGCAAAGTCGAACTGCTTTTCACATGTGTAGACATGTGGTGCACTTACAGTGAAGGCAGCCGCCTACATCTATCCACCATGATTATCAGGGCCTGTACCACGTGTACTAGGGATAAGCAAAAAGAAAAGACTAGATATTTCATTTGAAAAAAATTCTTCTTTTAAAAAAATGATGCTTTTTGTTTGGGGCTAGAACACTATTCCTTGTGCATTATAGCTGATAAATTTTCAAAAGTCATACATGTCTTTCTTCCTCAGTAAGTTCCTTTAAAAAACAACATTGCTCTCAAAAACAACTGATTGTTTGCATTGGAGACTTTCGGGTGCTCAGGTAAGGTTAGCGAACCAACGACACAATCCATGAGAAACTAAAAAGGCACATGACTTATATGGCACCGCCAGTATTTGCATGCTTATGGTGTGTATGCACTATGGCCACCGTCTCACCAAAAAGCGATGCAACACATTTTTTGTTATAAAATTGCATTTGAGAAATGGGGTAGAATTATCGTTGGTCGAGTTAATAATACCAACCCACGAAAGATTCACAGGGTTATCCAAAAGATTCACTCAATGTGCCGCAGCCTCTAAAGACGTGATTTCAACCATTCAGTTGGAAAAGTTGTACTGTACATAAGTACTGAAAAGGTTGCCAAAACCCTGGCTTCGAAACTCTTAAATCTCCCCTAAAATCTAACATGTCATGAGCACAGTACATACCATTCTTAACCTCGGTATTGTCTCTAAGGTGTAGACAATGAGGTCTTGGATGAGGAGATTTGTGCAGATCTCTCATCCAGCTATGCCATCCAAAAACCCTACATGGTCAAAGCTCCATCAAGGTGGTCCACCAATTTAGAAATAGCACCCAGGGCGCAACAGCGGTCTTTGTGAAATTGGACAACCAAGTGGTGGAAACCCTGGGCAACACTGGCATTTTCTGTCAACACTGACCTAGCTGGTCTGTTGACCAGGTTTGAGCAAAGTCACTCTTTGAGAAAGTGTTTACGCTGTTGTGGATGTGGGCACAGATTCCCCAACTGCACAACAGTGACACATAATTGCTACAAATGTGTATATACTGAACACAAAGGTGAACATTGCACAATCGAGGCATGCAATGTAAGCTGCAACAAAAGAACTGGTACCGTCATCAACCACCTGTTCACACCATCCATGTGCCCATTTGTAAAGACAAAAATATTGCAATCCTAAAATAATGTTCAGACCATTAATAATTCTGCGGGCTAATACCCACAAGTCTCCTGCTATCTTAGAGCTTGAAAATATTGCAGAAACAACTTGAGATGACCTTGTGCTTCTAAAGGAACTTCCTGCTAATTTCAACTGGCCCTAGTCTAGCTTTCAAGCATTCTATACCCCAGGTTCCTAAATGCCTTCAGGTATAGTAGCACACTAATCTAAAAGTGTTTCCCATCTCTTCTTCAGATCTAGCAATCACATCTATTGCTATCTGTCTGGGGTACAGTCCTATCTCCTAATCTCAGCCTACTGGCATGGACAATGTGAAGCTGAGTCCATAAGAAGCAGGTTCCTGTTTTCTCTGATTTTAAATATGGATATAAATGCTCACTCCTCTTGCTTGGTGTATCAGCGCCAGACTTGACTCACATGGCGAAAATCTTGAAGACTTTGCTCGCCTTAAGTCCACCAGTGCAGTTTACATGGTTTAATGGGCATTTCTCTTCTATTGATGTCACACTGGTGTCAAGTTTCATGGAAACCAATGCTACCAATCATCTGGTTGACCATATCCATATTCTCTCTGGTTTCCCAGGTATGGTGACAAAGAATCTATTAACACATGGGTTGAATCTTTATGCAAACAAGACAATTCACCTCCTTTCTTGAATTATCGCTGCATTAAGTAACTACCCTCCTCCAAGAGGTGTCCACTCCTGAAGAGATTGACAATATAGATTTACTCCTCACATCAATCATCCGAGGTGTGTGCCTGTAACTCCTCCATGCGCATGCGGTCTAACAGTCCCAGACCTTCAAACTATGGTAGACTCCAGAACTTGGTGGCCTAAGAAGACTTATCCTGTCTTTTCTTCGCTCCGCGCAGAGTGCCCAGAGCCCAATTTGGGATTTATTTCGTGGCCTTTATTTCATGCCACAACTAATTCAAATCTTGGCTAAACCTCTGTAACAAGTTTAAGCTATCCATGGAACACCATGCACAGGTACATAGGACAGGACGATAAACCCCACAGGGCCCTCCTCTCCTCCAAACATAAGAATGAATTTCCCTTCACACCAAAGGTTACAAGTCTCACTAACCTAGAGCATTTCCTTCCACCAGAAAATCGACTGTACCCACCAAATATTCATCTTCCAACCTTCTTTGATGAACCAGACTTCCAGAGTCATTTGCCATGGCAGCAGGAAAACCCCAGGTCTGGATGGCATTGGCACCACTCTATGATTGGTTTTAGGTGGGCTCCCATTAAATTCATTACAGGCCAAAATATTTTCCGCCTCAAAACTAGCACTTTCCCCACTGGAGCTGACTTCTGGATGCAGGCTGTCATGGGGTGATAAAGATTCGTGAGGCTAAATAGCCAACATTCAGGGAAGGTTGAAATCGCCTACAATCACATTCCAGATGTGCTTTATGGGTGAGAGATCAGGCGACCTTATGCTGTCCATGGAAGAGTTGGTCAAGATTGAAGACAATCCATAGTAACAAATGCTGTGTGTGGCCCAGCATTATCTTGGAGGTGATGTGAGAGGAATGGCAACAAAACAGCCCATAGAATGAAATATTTACGATGTGCTGTCAAAGTGCCCAAAATGACTACAAATGGGATCCTTCTATCAAATAAAATGGCACCCCTTGCCATAAGGCCCTGTTTGTGAACCTGTGTGGTGTTCAAAAGTGAGGCCAGGTCCTACACGCTGCCCAAGACGTCTACAGACACGTTTTCGACTGATGTCAGGACCCAGTAAGAAACGGGACTTGTCACTAAAGACTAAAGGTCTTCAGTCAGCGCAGTTCTAAGATGATCGCTCCTGACACGTCTGTTGTCAGGGATAGGCATAGTAATGGTAGAGATGCCATCGAGAAGAATATTCACCAGAAAACAGCCTTTTTTGAGACCAGGAATTATTTTAAATGAAGATGACAACCATCATAATAACGTTGTTCCCCATCAGGACTTACCATCCAGCAGCACAGTTCCATCAAGAACTGAAAATTCAGAAGCAGTGCCCATGGATAAAGATGTCCCAAGTGAACCTTTAAAGAAGCTTTGAGAGGAGGATAATATTTATATTGTTACATCAATTTTAATACGCCTTACATTTATTCAAAATATTCTATGATATTTAATATTTATTTAAAACAGAATATTTAGATTATCATCATTCCTTTTTATAGTTTCATTCCTTTTGTAATATTTATTGTACATATATCTTGATTGGTTATTGGAGCAAGAGAGGACCTTGACGAAGAGTGCGGATCGCAACCTACGAGGAAGACGAGAATAAATAAACACAATAACTTTAAAAGGTAATTTATTTTTTATTTAATTTTATTTATTTACTTTTATTTATTTGCTTTAAATATGGAAACCCGCTCGGGAAACATGTATAACACCAAGAAGGAAGAAACCAAGGTCGACGACCCTGCAAAGCTGCAACTTGGTGCAACAATTGGTAGAGATGCTGGTTTCAAACCAGTTGCTTTAAACCCCAATATAGAAATTCCGAAATATGACGGGACAGAAGACCCTCGCCCATGGATAGAATCCCTCGAAGAGATTGGTTTCCTCTACCATTGGGCAGACTACATAATTGCCCATTATGCCGCCATGAAAATGACGGGAAGTGCTAAAACCTAACTGAATTTACACAAAGCTAGTTTCACGAGTTGGGAAAATATTAAAATCCGCCTCATTCAGGATTTTTCTCTGGACGCGAATAAAGAAGAACTTAGAAGGAAGCTCAATAGAATGCAACACTGGAATGAACCAACAATCAGGTTTGCGGAAGACATCCTAGTGTTGTGCAACAAGGTTGACTCCGCAATGGAAGAAGAAACAAAAATAGAACATGTTATGGGAGGACTGAAAAAATAGTACTCATTCGCGCTCTACCTGAACCCTCCTAAAACTACCGATGAACTTCTTGTCGTGTGCAAGAAAATGGATTCTTTTGAAAAGAAGTATCGGGAACGTGTGGAGAAATCCAGAAACCTATATAACGGTCCACGCTATTCTAGACCCCAACAACAATCGAGGAACGTGCCGCCGACTGCCACGCGAAACTATCAGACCACTTCCAGGCCCCAAGCCCCTGTTTACAATAATTACAAGAATGACTCCCCTCCTACTCCCAGGCAGTATCGAAACAACTTTCCCCAGCCCTCTACCCCTAGACGTCCTTTTAATCCAAACTTTGTGCCGAAACCAAACCTTCAGAGAAGCACCTACAATAAAAGCCAAGAAGTGAACAAAAATAGGACGGAAGATGGAAGACCAATCTGCTTTAAATGCAACAAGCCAGGGCACGTGGCCCGTTATTGTAGGGTTAAGTTTATAAGAATCCTAGAAGAGGATCCAACAGCTACCCAAGAGAAGGTCGAAGAGAAATGCCAAATGAATGGAATATCAGATAAATCGGGACCTCGGCTTTATGCTGATGTATGTCATAGCCCACAGACAAATATTCCTACCCAGAATAGATATTCCGTGTTGGATGATTTAAACTAAGCGTCGCGCCTGAATCTGTCAATCAAAGCAAGTCGACCATAAATGGAATCAAGAAGTTGGACCCTAAATACAAATTAAAAATTCATGTGGACAAGATAGGGACTTTTGAAGCTTTGGTTGTGTTGTGTCTCTATGTTCTTACAACTACTCCAGGTCACCGAGATCCATTAAGTGAGAGATAAAACCTTTATTGCCTTACAAACACTAATATGACTGAACGAACTATTTACAATTTAATGATATATATATATACATAAAAATAATTAACATAGTAAAACAAACAAACACTATGCAAAACCTTATTTGCATATCACGACAATCTATCTAAACATAACTATTGTTATGCAAAATACCACATCTTCTCACCCCCAATTTGTTACACAATCTTTTAAGTATTCGGGGAGTCTCCGGTTTCTTATTGGTCTACTTGGCCCAGGTGTTTCCTCCAGCCTTTCCTGTGATTCGTTTGGGTCATTCATTTGTTCCCCCATTCTTTCGGTGTTACACTCCTCCTTCTTCTCCACATCCTCCGATACTTCTTCCTTGACTCTTCTCATCAATTGGTCCTGGTGTCTTTTTGCTGTCACTCCGTTTTCCATAATTACCTCATAGTTCCTGGGTCCAAGTACTGTCTTTATCTTCTCCGGTTCCCACTTTCCCTTTCCATTATATTTACGTGCATACACATTCTCTTGGGACTTGAACCTATTTTGGAAGTGTTCTTTTCCATTTTCGCTATCTTCACTTTCTTTAGGGTGCAACCGGTTCATTCTTGTGGTCAATTTGCGACCCATTAGTAGCTCAGCTGGTGTTAGTCCAGTTGTTCCATGAGGTGTAGTCCGCATTGCAAACAGAGCGCGTGGCAGCGTAACCGATATGTACTCCCATCCATTCTTTCTTATTAGCTGTTTGAGTGTTTGTACCACTCTTTCTGCCTGTCCGTTTGTCTGTGGGTGGTAGGGAGCCGATGTTATATGCCTTATTCCGTTCATCATCAAAAATTCCTGGAACTCATGACCCACAAACATGCGACCATTATCCGAAACAACCTGGTCGGGCAAACCATGAACAGCGAACAGATTTCTTAATACTCGCACTGTAGCTGTTGCCGTGCAGTGATCCATGATGATGGCCTCCGGCCACTTAGACATTGAATCAACGACTATTAGAAACGTTCTCCCTTGGAATGGACCTGCATAGTCTATATGAATGCGTGACCATGGTTTAACTGGTGCCGTCCAAGGGTGAACTGGGCTCGGTTTAGGATTATTTCGCACCAGTTGACAATTTTCGCATCTTTCGACCCTATTCTCTATAGCCTTATCCATTCCTGGCCACCACACATGGCTCCTTGCAATTGCCTTCATTTGTACAATTCCAGGGTGAGTCTCATGAAGCTGTTCTATTGTTCTTTTCTGTAGAACGGGCGGTATTACTACCCTATTTCCCCACAGGAGATACTCTCTATGTAGGGATAATTCATTTCTTCTATTGAAGTATGGCCTAAATTTTTCTGCTGGACAGTGAGCTGGCCATCATATTCGAGTCCATTCCACAATTATCCCCAGAACTGAGTCTTCCTGCGTTAATTTTGCCACTTCCTTCGCCTCTAATGGTGACTCTTCATTAGTTTCCATAAGAAAAACGTCAACTGGTTCCGGTGTTTCTTTACTTGTTTTTTCGTGGGGTGCTCTACTCAACGCATCCGCATTTGCGTTCATTCTCCCAGGTCTATGTTCAATCTGATAGGAGTACGATGCCAATGTAAGACTCCACCTCATCATCCTCGGGGAAAGCATTTGAGGGATAGGTTTATTCGGATTAAAGATTCCCAGTAGAGGCTTATGGTCAGTGATTATCTTAAAGTCACGGATATACAAATATTTGTAGAATTTTGAGATGTCAAATATTATGGCCAGGGCTTCCTTATCTATTTGTGCATACCTTCTTTCCGTCTGAAACATAGTTCTCGAAGCAAACGCAATGGGTCTCTCCATTCCTTCCTCCACGTGCGAAAGCACTACTCCTACTCCAAAGGGTGATGCATCACAAGCCAAGACCAGGGGTTTTCTGGCATCATGGGTGTTAGCACTAAATCGGATTGAATCAAATTCTTTGCCCCCCTGAATGCTCTATCCTCCACTTCTTTCCATTTCCAACAATTTCTTTTGTTTAGTAGTCTATGCAGTGGTTCAAGTACAGTGGTTCGGTCTTTTAAAAATTTGCTATAAAAATTCAATAGTCCAAGGAAACTCTGTAACTCTTTTTTGTTTTCGGGTTTCGGAAAATTCTTAATTGCCTCACATTTCTCTTCAGTAGGGTGTATGCCTTCCGCATCTATTCGGCACCCAAGAAAAATTAACGAAGATTTTTTAAATTCGCACTTCTCCTTCTTAAGAGTCAATCCCATTCTTTGAATACTCTTCAATACTTCTCTCAATCGGAGGTCATGTTCCATTTCATCTTTCCCTGTTACCAGAATGTCATCCAGGTAAACGACTACTCCTGGAATTTTGGCTATTAAACTTTCCATTCGTCGCTGGAATATTCCTGGCGCACAGGAAACACCAAAAGGCAAACGGTTTACCTTAAACAATCCCTTGTGCGTGTTAATAGCCAATAGCTCTGCTGTCTCCTCATCCACCACCAGCTGCTGATATGCATCTTTAAGGTCCAACTTTGAGAAAACCTTTCCTCCTGCCAAATTGACTTGCAAGTCGGCTGCCGCCGGAACTGGGAAAGTATCTGACTCCACGATGGTGTTAACAGTACTCCGATAATCTCCACATATCCTTATTGAACCATCCCTTTTCAGTACTGGGACAATTGGGGTAGCAAACCTTGTAAATTCAACAGGAGTCAATATTCCTTGTTCCTCCATCTTCCTCAAAGCCTCTTCAACCTTAGGTCTAATTGCGTATGGCAATGTTCTAGCCCTTAGAAATGTGGGTTTCCCTAGAGTTTTGATCTTTATATGGATTGGTGGACCTCTGTATTGTCCTAATTTCTCTTTAAACACATCCATAAATTCCTCAGTGATTTGACATACACTGTCGCCATAATTTATCCATTCAAGACCAATTCCAATCTGGTCAAACGCCTCCCTTCCAATCAGATTTGGGCCCGGACCTTCGACCACAAGCAATTCCATTGTGATATTTCTTTTGTTAACTTTTACGTCTGCCCTTATTTTACCCAGAATGGATAACCTCTGTCTGTTCCATTGCACCAACTTGGTAGCATCCTTCTCTATTCTAGGCCTTTCTGACTTCACCCAAGTTTCTATATACGTCTTCTCAGAAATAATATTTTTTCCTGTTCCTGAGTCAATGAGCATATTAATATCTCGACCGCTAGTCTGTACCCTTACCATATAATTCCGCATGTTACTTGTGCCCTTCAATTGATTTACATTAAAAAGGCCATTAGTTGCCTCCGCCTCCTCACCTATCGAGCAATTATTACGATCGCTCCTCCAGTTCCCGTTCTTACAGACCCTAGATATATGCCCTAACTTCTGACATTTAAAACATCTTTTATCTTTAAAGAAACATTGCTCTTCTCTGTGATTTGTGTTTCCACATGGAAACATTTAAAAATCTTCTTCTCATCCCTCAGTCTCACTTTAACAGCTCTTCCCATTACATTCATTTCTTCCTGAGGTTTTCCATCTTTAATTTATGCAACGTTTTTTACCGCAGCCTCATGTGCCAATGCCATTTCTTGAGCCACTTTAAATGTTAGCATACTGTTCATTAACAGCATTGATTGTATCTTTTCATTTAGAATTCCGCATACTAGGGCATCACGCAACCTATCTTCCAAATCAGGGAATTCACACTTCTCGGCAATTTTCTTTAGAGCTGTTATAAATTCAGATATTGTTTCATTTGGCATTTGAAGCCTTTTCGTAAATTTAAAACGCTGCACTATTATATTTGGCGTTGGATCAAAGTAATTTTTAATCCATTTACCACCTCCTTCCATTCTGTCTCCAATGGACTCTTGGGAGAGGTCAACGTCCGTATTATATTATAAGTTTCTCTTCCACATAACGAGAAAAATGTTGCCCTCTTTTTATCAACCTTCACTATATCGTTCGCTATGCAATAGGAATCAAAGCGCTCTAAATAACCCGAGAGTTCATTTCCGTTGTTTGGATTGAATTGCTCAATGTTCATCATTGTTCGCTCACTTTACCTCGTCGCCAATGTTGTGTCTCTATGTTCTTACAACTACTCCAGGTCACCGAGATCCATTAAGTGAGAGATAAAACCTTTATTGCCTTACAAACACTAATATGACTGAACGAACTATTTACAATTTAATGATATATATATATATATACATAAAAATAATTAACTTAGTAAAACAAACAAACACTATGCAAAACCTTATTTGCATACCACGACAATCTATCTAAACATAACTATTGTTATGCAAAATACCACAGGTTGATACAGGCGCTGACCTCTCAGTGGTCGACCTCAGAACGGCCCTCGATACAGGCCATGGTATAAGTAATCTCGCAAAAACTTGTGCAGGACCCGATGGAAAAAAATTAGACATGGTAGGAAGTATATTTTTAAATATAAAAAATTGATGACGAAACATTATCACACAAATTTGTGATATTGAAAACGCATTTACGGACATTAATTCTGAGAAGAGATTTCCTTAAGAAAATGAACGCGAAAATAGATTGTAAGCAAGAAACTATAAAATACGATTTGACGAATAATCATGACGAGAGCAATTTTGAAATGTTGAAAATAAAGAGTGCCAAGGATTTCATTGTACCGGAATGTACTATTAAACTGATCAAGGCATTGGTAGAAACAGAGGATGGGAAATATATTATCGAGGAGAGCAGCAAAATGTTTCAAACAAATGGACTTCATCTAGCAAGAAGCTTGATCAATGTTATAAATAGGGAAACACATATCTGGATAACTAATCCGTATCCTCGACCGTTAAAAATAATGAAAATCCAAACATTGGCTTTTGGAAGTAGTCCAGCGAAAATAAATGTGAGCCGAGAAAGAGAGGTAGAAGAGAACGAAGAACCTAGATTCCAAGTAAACGAAAATCTTTCACCAAAGGAACAGAAGGAGTTAAAACAAGTTTTAGAAAGGTATGGAGATCTGTTTTCGTCGAGATTAGGGAGAACCAATTTGGCAAAACATCGGATAGACACAGAAGACGCAAAGCCAATTAAACACAAGCCTTACAGGGTAAGTGTTAAAGAACGAGATATTATAAAAGAGCAAATTGACGAGATGCTTACAGAAGGCATAATTAGGCCATCTTCTAGCCCCTGGTCTTTTCCAGTAATATTGGTCAAGAAGCGAGATGGTAAATACAGATTTTGTGTGGACTACAGAAAATTGAATAATGTGACAGTAAAATAAGTCTATCCGATCCGTAGAATAGACGAAGTTATGGATACTCTCCAAGGATCTACATACTTCTCAGCAATAGACCTCAGATCTGGATATTAGCAAGTTGAAGTCGAAGAAAGAGACAAAGAGAAAACAGCTTTCACTACAGCGCATGGATTATATGAATTCAACGTGATGCCTTTTGGACTTTGTAACGCGCCTGCTACCTTTGAGAGAAAATGGAGAATATGCTTGGAAATCTGAATGGCAAATTTGTTTGTGTTATCTGGATGATGTTATCATATATAGCCCGGATTTTCCAACGCACCTCAAAAGACTTGAAGCTGTTTTTAGATGTTTAGGTGAATCTAATTTAAGGTTAAACGACAAAAAATGCCGATTTGCATTTGAAGAATTGGAGATTCTCGGCTATATAACGAGCAAAGATGGTATAAAACCCGCGGAACATAACATTAAAGCTGTCAGAAATTTTCCTCGGCCCACAAAGGTCAAAGAAGTACAATCCTTTTTGGGAATGTGCTCATATTATAGAAAATTTATCAAAGATTTCTCAAAAATTGCTGACCCTTTGACCAACCTTATCAAAAAAAAGTGTATCATTTATCTGGACAGAAAGGCAAGAGGAAGCGTTCCAAACCCTAAAAACAGCACTATTAAGTCCACCAATTTTAGGTCACTTCAATCCAAATGCGCCTGCTTATATTCATACTGATGCGTCCAACATCGGCATAGGTGCAACACTTGTCCAAGACATCGATGGTGAAAAGAAGGTGATCTCATATTTGAGTCGTACCCTAAGTAAAGCGGAGCAAAATTATTCAACCACTGAAAAAGAATGTCTGGCCGTTGTCTGGTCAATGTCAAAATTACGGCCCTACCTTTATGGAAGACACTTTAAAATAGTAACAGACCATCACGCCTTATGCTGGCTCAAAAACTTGAAGGATCCAACAGGTCGATTGGCAAGATGGTCATTGAAAATTCAAGAATATGACTTAGATATAATACATAAATCAGGAAAGAAGCATCTGGACGCCGATGGCTTATCTAGGGGACCCTTACCAGAAACTGATTGGGATGAGGATTTTGAAAGGCTATTTTTAAATCAAATAACAGACAAAGAGGATAAGTTCATCGAAAGTGTTAAGAAAAACCTTAATGGAAGCAGGCGATCAATTGCGCAAAACTTTAAAGAAGAAGATGGATGCCTCTTTAAGAAAAACCCGAACCCTGAAGGCAGGGCGTGGTTGCTTGTGGTTCCAGAGAAGAAAAAGAGAGAAATTATGAAAGAATATCACAATCATATGTCGAATGGCCATCTGGGTGTCGCCAGAACCATGTACCGAATAAAGAGTAAATACTTTTGGCCATCCATGCTAAAGGACGTCTCAGAATTCGTTAAGACGTGTCACCTCTGCCAAAGTAGGAAAGGCTCAAACCAATTACCTTCTGGACTACTACAGCCTATTCCCCCAGCCAACTTTCCTTTCGAAAGAATTGGAATTGACTTTGTTGGTCCATTGCCATCTACGAAAAACAGGAAAAAATTGATAATCGTGCTGACGGACTGCTACACTAGATATGCAGAAACAAAAGCAGTCTCGGAAGCAACAGTGAAAGAAGTTTCCAAATTTCTAGTAGAGGATATTTTTCTCCGGCACGGAGCCCCACAATATCTTATTAGTAACAGGGGCTCTCAATTTACCAGTAATTTAATGAAAGAGGTGATGAAAATGAGCAAGATTAAACATTGCTTCACAACGAGCTATCATCCCCAGACTAATGGATTGACAGAGCGGTTGAATAGAACATTGATCAATATGCTTAGTATGTATGTGAACACTGATCAGAAGAATTGGGACGAAATACTCCCATTCATCACTCACGCTTACAATACTACAATTCAGGAAACCACAGGATATTCTCCCTTTTTCCTGATGTATGGAAGAGAACCCACGTCTCTTTTGGACGACAGGAATATCTCGATGGACATTGACATGGATGATTATGATGAATACATAAAACATCACTTAGACAAAATAGACAGGACAAGATAATTAGTTATTAACAACACAATAAAGACTCAAGAAAGAATGAAAAAGAACTATGATAAGAAACACATGGAAAGATGCTACGAACCAGGAGAATTAGTAGCAGTTTGGACACCAATTAGGAAAATAGGAAAGTGTGAGAAACTTCTGAGAAAATATTTTGGTCCATATAGAATATTAAAGAAGATGTCTAGCGTCAATTATCTAATAGAACCGAAAGATAATCCGGGCCAAGACCCTCTGGTAGTTCATGTTTCAAGAATCAAGCCTTAATATGAGAGAATGGATGAGGTCATTCACGAGGACGTGACAACCTCTGGAGAGGGGGAAGTGTTACATCAATTTTAATGCGCCTTACATTTATTCAAAATATTCTATGATATTTAATATTTATTTAAAACAGAATATTTAGAATATCATCATTCCTTTTTATAGTTTCATTCCTTTTGTAATATTTATTGTACATATCTTGATTGGTTATTTGCGCAAGAGAGGACCTAGACGAAGAGTGCGGATCGCAACCTACGAGGAAGACGAGAATAAATAAACACAATAACTTTAAAAGGTAACTTATTTTTTATTTAATTTTATTTATTTACTTTTATTTATTTGCTTTAAATATGGAAACCCGCTCGGGATGTTGGAAAAAAAAATAAGAATAGTAAATCAATGATCTTGAAATACTTTTGGACTGACAACACTGTAATAAAAAACGAGAACAAAGGAGTGTTGGTTTTGTTTACAAAATTAGTAATTGTAATGTAAATTGTTAAATGTTCTTTTCTATCTCTCTTTGAAAATAATAAATTTAAAATACTTTCATAAAAGGTAAAATCGCCTAATTCTTTAAAACCACTTCAGCTGTAAGTAAACTTGTTATTTGTTGTTTCATTGTCTGAACCATAAGAGATTCCCAACATGGTAGCAGAGCGTGGTTCTTTTTGAATCGCGGTAAAATATATACTGTAAAACCCCTCTATAGTGAACCCCAATGGGACAGAGCTTTTGGTTCACTATAGCCACGGTTCACTATAGCCACGGTTTGGCTTTTTTTTTTTTACTTTTCAAAATTTTTAGACCGTATAATTAAAGGACAGCCATACACACAAGAAGAGGCTTCCTCTTAATAGTGGTCACTTTGTTTTAATTCCCTTAATTGACCAATTTCCTCACATTAATACTGAATAATAATAGAAATCATTAGATGATAGGTTCTTCTTATCATTAACATACATGTACCTCTATGTCTAATTTAAAAATCAAGACAAATCCTAGGCAAAGTTTTATTAAATATATATTCAAAGATATGAAATGATTTTAAAACATCATTATCACATTATATAATACATTGTTTACTTGGAAAAATGGCTCTGACACTTTGTTGCTTCAAAGCATTCTTCAAGCATTGCACCATTCAAATAAAGTTAGTGTTTTTCTTCCATTTCATTTTCCCACATATTCTTCTAGGTCTAGATTTCGTTTTTTTAACCTGTCATGCAAAACATTGCTGACTTTAAAATCACCATAGTTAATGGCATAAAAATACAGTATAACCTCGTTAATTCGACACACCCCAATTCGACACTCGGCGATAATTCGACCATGTTCCGATGTCCCGACCTCCGGCCTATCAAATAACAAACCGTAATTCGACAGTATCGATAATACGACAGTTCCGATAGTTCGACCATTTTAAAATTCGAATTTCGACAGTTGAATGTTATTTTACATGCAACTTTACCGCTAAACGGTATTACGGCGGCGACGATCGGCATCGGCGGGCGCCGATATGATCGCGCCTGCGCACTTTTGGTTTCTGGTTAGTTTAAGTTTCACTTTGCAGTGCCGTTGCGCAATTTCGCGGATGTTATTGTTGTTTTTTTACGCGGTAATTTCGGCATCATGCGCTAACTAATAATAATTTTATTTTTTTATTTTTAACATTGAATTATTTTAGCTATTTTTAAATTTATAAATAATTTATTTTTAAATAAATAAATCTTTATAAAATGATCCAACAATGATTATGATAACATTTTAATTCAATATTCTGTGTTAATTTGAATAAATGAGTGGGGCAAGATTGTCAGGTTCTGCCAAAAAAAAATGGAAACGTAGTCAGTATCACCAGCTCACTTATGTGGAAAAAATAAAAATTATAGAAGAAATAGAACAAGGAAAATCACATAGTCAAGTTTCCAGAGAGATAAATATTCCACGGTCCACCATTAGCACAATTTTTAAAAATAAATTCGCCATAAATCTGCCTTTTTAAAATCTAATTTTAGCTCTACCTTGAAACGTGATCGTGACGGGGAATTCCCAGAGATTGAAGAAGCCCTGTTTAGGTGGATAAGGCAGGCAAATGCCATGGAACTTGCCATAAATGGAAATATCTTGAAAGAAAAGGCTATACTCTTGGCCTTGAAAATGGGTCAGGATAATTTTGAATCTAGCAATGGCTGGCTAGAAAAGTTTATGGCCAGAAGGAATATTGCTTTTAAACGACTTCATGGAAAAGCTGGAAGTGTGGATGCCGATAGTGTAGCCACTTGGAAAGGTGGGATTATTCCTTCACTTTTAGCTAAATACAGCCCACAGGACATTTTCAATGCTGATGAAACAGGGTTATTTTATAAATTTTGCCTAATCAAACAATGACTATCAGAGGTGAGAAATGTGAAGGGGGTAAGAAGTCTAAAGAGAGAATTACAGTGTTGGTATGCTGTAATATGGATGGAAGTGAAAAACTGCCTTTACTTTATATTGGGAAATATAGGAGACCACGATGCTTCCATGGCATGAATATTCCCTCAAATTATCATTTTAATAAAAAAGCCTGGATGACTGGGGCAATTTTTACGGATTGGCTGAAAAAATGGACCAAATATTCAAAAGACGAGAAAGAAAAATTTTATTAATTTTAGATGATTGCCCAGCCCACCAAATACCTGAAGGGTTACAGAACATTGAAATAAGATTTTTGCCCGCCCTAACTACAAGTGCATTACAACCCTGTGATATGGGTATCATTAAAGCCCTAAAAGACCAATATAGGAAACAAATGATAACGTATCTTCTCACTTGCATGGAAGAAAAAAAATTGCTCAAGTACATTTACTCTTTGCAATTAGCTGGCTAGAGGCTGCATGGGTTGGGGTTAGTTCTTCCACAATAAAAAAATTGTTTTTCTCATTCAGGATTTGTGATGGATGAAGCAATGGAAGAAGTTGTTGAAGAAGAAATGAACAGATGTTTTGGGGCATTAAAAAAACATCAAGCCATTGATGTCTGAATCGAATTGGCTTCGGCCTCCTGGCACTAAGGAGGAATCACCGCCTATATTATTATTTTAACGCTGGTTTTAATTCTATGCTCCTTGACTCAGCGAGCTAATTATAACTCCTTCAAACTTGAATGACTGCTATTGTCTCGTCTTACCAACTCTAATGACTCAACCACGTATACTTTAATAACTAACTTTATTTTCTAAAATCAAGTTTATATACATTTCTAAAATTTACATAATTTAACAATAATTAACAAAAGTAAATTCTAACAATTTTGCATATTTAAGGCTGGAACATACTCCCCCCGGCCGCTGAACCCTGGTTCAGATTTGAAGGGAAGCGGAGCCAACTTCGTAATAGGTCGTAGGTAGACTCCGGTAGCAGCCCGAACTTGGGCAACTCGCACCTTCTGGTCAGAGCCCGGATATACCTCGAGGATCCTGGCCAGACGCCACTGTAGAGGTGGAAGGTTATCTTCTTTTATTAGCACTAACTGATTAGGCTTCAAATTGTCTTGTGACAACCTCCATTTATTTCTCTGTTGCAAAGAGTTAATGTACTCTCTTGTCCATCTTGACCAGAAAGAGTTCCTCAGACCTTGTACCATATTCCATCTTGACCGTAAATCCACTCGCTCATAATTTTGCAATCCTGGGTCCTCAATCAGAGGGGAGCCAATCAAGAAATGTCCCGGAGTCAAAGCTCGAAGATCGTTAGGGTCGGGACTTAACTCTACTAACGGTCTGGAATTAAGGCAAGCCTCAACTTGACAGAGTAGTGTGATGAATCTCAAACACCAGGCTATGATTCGCCTCGTCTTGATAAAAGTGGAATATTTAGTTACAATTTCTGGACAGACTGAAACTCGGGACTGGCAAGCTAAGGCTACTTTTTCTTCCTCATGGCATTCTCGGCCATAGCAATTATCCTGATTCTGAACAAAGTTGTTATCTTTCAATCAAGTCGGTCCTTGCCACCACAGTGTATGTCCAGATAACGCAGCAGGCATTATTCCCCTAGAGGCACAATCGGCGGGATTATCCTTCCCAGACACGTGACGCCATGAGTTTCTGTCAGACAGTTGCTGTATTTTCACAACTCTATTGTGTATAAAGGTCTTCCATCTGTTAGGATCCGATTTGATCCAACTCAATGAGATCTGAGAATCTGACCACAAATATGTCCTGCCAATATCAATCTTCAATGAATCAACAACAGATCTGTAGAGCTGAGACAGGAGGAGAGCCGCGCACAATTCCAATCTTGGTAGAGTTAGAGACTTACATGGGGCAACTCTGGTTTTTGCTGCAAGCATTTATATATGGACTTGTCCATCCAGAGAGACTGTTCTTAAGTAGCACACAGCCGAATAAGCTACACTTGACGCGTCACAAAATCCGTGGAGTTGAACATCTCGATCCTTTTCACATGCCCATACGTATCTTGGGATACTCAAATCCTCTAATTTTAGTAATTCGGCTCTAAAATTATTCCACTTTTCCTTGATGTCGTTCGGAATATGCTCATCCCAGCCTGTCCCACCTCTCCATAACTCCTGCATTATTATTTTCAAAGCCACTGTAGTAGGTGAGAGGAAACCAATTGGATCGAAAATCCTCGCAATATTGGAGAGAAGATCTCTTTTGGTAACAACTTCTTCAGGAAGAGTTATATTAACTCTAAACGTATCTTGTACATGATCCCATACAATTCCTAAAATCTTGGATATGGCTCCTTTCTCCAAGTTAATTTTCTTCTCTTCGTTAATTTCCTCGACATGAGACACTATCTCGTGGCAATTTGAATTCCACTTTCTTTAGTGAAACCCTCCCTTTTTCATTAAGTCCTTTAATTGGTCTATTAGTTCTTTGGTTTCAGCAATCGTTTGAGCTCCTGTTAGCAGATCATCGACATAGAAATCATTCAAGGTCACCCTAGAAGCTTCAGGATAATTTTGGCCTTCATCTTCTGCTAACTGTTGTAATGTTCTCATTGCCAAAAATGGAGCCGAAGTTGTACCATAGGTAACAGTCAGTAGTCGATAGTCCACCACAGGCTCTTCTGGCGATGGTCTCCACAATATCCTCTGATAGTCCGCATCTTCTGGATGAATTCTTATCTGGCGGTACATCTTTTCTATATCAGCAGTTATGGCGACAGGATACGTTCTGAATCTGAGGAGAATGAAAAATACATCCTGTTGGATTTTTGGTCCCTTGTGCAAAAATTGATTTAAAGAAACATTATTTTCAGATTTAGCTGATGCATCAAACACAACTCTCATTTTTGTTGTAGTGGATTGCTCTCTAATTACTGGATGATGAGGCATGTAATAGCATCTTCACAATTCTCGCTTCACTTCTGCAATTGGGACCCTTTCCATGTGGTTTAAGTGTTCATATTCCTTCATGAATCCCCGGTATTGGTCATATAATTTCACATTCTTACACAATTTTCTTTCCAACAAAAGGAACCTTCTTAAAGCTTTTTCTCTTGATTCACCCAGAAGCGGTCGATGTTGTCTGAATGGCAATTTTACCCAATACCTTCCATGGCTATCTCTGCCATGGTTATTCGAAAATAAACTTTCACAATCTTCGTCCTGTGTACAAAGATCCGGTGACGGCACAGATTCAGTTTCCCAGAATCTTTTCATTACGAATTCTAGTTCTGGTTGAGATTGTAAACTCAGGTTACAGACTTCTGTATTACTCTCCGATGTTCCCATGAGTTTTCCTAGAAGTACCTAACCTAATCTTGTATTAATAGCCATTGGCAATCCTTCTCCGAGAGATATAGGGCCATTCAACATAAGTTCAGTGTATATATCTGCTCCCAATATCATATCTATTGGGGCTTGTATGTAGAACTCTGGGTCTGCCAATTTGAGGTTCTTCAAAGTTGGCCAATTAGGGTCTTTCAACCTGAAGTTCGGAATTTCTGAAGTGAGCACTCCCGTGACTACTGCCTCTACCGAGAATTCCTCAGAATTATTCAGTGGACAAAATGTCACACTTACTGTCGATGAAGAATGCTGCACTGGTGTGTTTCCAACCCCTATAATCATCCAATCTGATTTCCTTTGGACAAGTCCCAATCTTTCGCAGCATCCTTTTGTTATCATGGTGACTTGGGAACCGCTGTCCAGTAGGGCTCTGCAGGTGCATAACTTTCCGAGTCCATTTTTTATCTTGATTCCAGCTGTTGCGAGTAGTACGTGGCTATCATTGCAGTTTGCCTGTTGAGTATTAGTCAAATTGATAGCACTTTCATGTTCCTTCGGAGTTGTGTTCTCAACTTGGGCCGAAGCGCCTTCCGTGCTCGGTTTATCATAATGAATCATCGTGTGGTGCTTCCCCTTGCATACTTTGCATCGTTGGTTCAGCCTACAATTCCATGAGAAATGGCCTTTCCTCAAGCAATTGAAGCACAATTTATGACTCTTTACTACATTTAATTTTTCTTTTAAAGGCATTTTGCAAAATAAGTTGCACATGTATAGTGGATGATGCTTAGATTTGCATAATATGCAAGTGTCCGAACTCTCAATTAGCATCCCGTAGCTTTGGCATTTGGGAAATCTCGATCCGGTGGTTTCTTCCTTTTTTGAACATTCCTTGACAGCACAAGACATGCTTCTCGCATGTCTGGAAATGAACGCTATGAACTTGTCATAAGATGGAAGAGTGTTGTCCACTGACAGTTCCCAATCCAACCTTAGATTTTCACTCAACTTCTGCTGGAGGAAGTGCACCAGGATCACATCCACTAATTGATTTCTTTTCATTTCCAGCGTTTCTAAGTTTCTTATGGCTTCATTACAAACATCCATGAATTCATGGAGACACTTAGCCGATGGATTCTTAATTGCCCGGAGAGAAAAGATTTTTGACACCTGGGCATAAGCTAGCTCTCTCGGGTTATCATATCTTGATAACAGTGTACTCCATGCTTGGCCATAATTTTCACTTAGTAAAGGGAAACCCCTTATTAATCTGGCCACTTCGCCTTTTACTGCAGAATTCAAATATTGTAACTTCTGTATATTAGTTAACCCTGGATGTGCATCGATGGTGGTGAGGAATAGCTCTTTGAAGTTGATCCAAGTGCCCATATCTCCATCATATATCGGCAAGTCAAATTGAGGCAATTTTATATTTGCCTGAGAGCCATTTGGCTTTATGTCCGCCAGTTTGTCTTTGAGTTTTCTTTCATTTTCTATTTTTACCCTCAAGCTTCCAATCTTGTTCATTGAACTATCATATGCCTCACTTTCTTTATCTATATCAACTTCATCCAAAGAAAACAGCTCATCGTAGAGTTTCTCAATTTTTTCTTTGATCTCCTTTAATTCTTCACCCATTATTTCTAAGCGTACTGTTTCACCTGCCTCAATAATTGAATCCACAGTTTCAATAAATCCATCAATTCGCCTTATCTGGCAACTTAACTTTCTTTGGAGGATCCTCTCGTCTCGAGACATTTCGCAATTGTATTCTCGCTGAGTTTTTGCCCAAATTTCTTCTGTTTCAAATCCTAATCCGGCTCGAGGGACCATGAATCGAATTGGCTTTGGCCTCCTGGCACTAAGGAGGAATCACCGCCTATATTCTTATTTTAACGCTGGTTTTAATTCTATGCTCCTTGACTCAGCGAGCTAATTATAACTCCTTCAAACTTGAATGACTGCTATTGTCTCGTCTCACCAACTCTAATGACTCAACCACGTATACTTTAATAACTAACTTTATTTTCTAAAATCAAGTTTATATACATTTCTAAAATTTACATAATTTAACAATAATTAACAAAAGTAAATTCTAACAATTTTGCATATTTAAGGCTGGAACAATGTCAACTATATTGACTTCTTAGAAGTTGATAAAGATGTGCAAGTTGCTGGGGACAGTCCATTGAAGAAATTGTAAAGGAGGTAATGGGAAAAGAAGAAGATGAAGAGGTAGAGCCAACAGAAAAGATTTAAACAAAACATCAATAACACCTGCAGCAGCAGTGGATGCCTTTAATACAATAAAAACTCTTTTATAAGAGAAACATTCGCGGTATAATTTCAATTTTCGTTTTACAAAAACTCTTTGTTATTTAAAAGACATTTCTGAGGAAGAAAGGCATGCATGTCTTTTAAAAATAGACTATCTGGAATACATCCTGAATAGGATTTCAGAGAAAAAACAGACATCTATAAAAGATTTTTTTTTTTAATCTTAATTCTTTTCGAATAATATTTTTTAATTTTCTTTTTATTTTCCATATTTATTTTCTTTAAACTATTATTCAATTGGAATAAAATAAAATTTGTTTCGAAAATATGTATTATTGCCATTTTGTCCCAGATACTAAAAGTTAATCATGAAAATAAAAAATAAATATAAAAAAGTACACACACAATAGTTTCAATTAATATCATTAATTTATATTACAAAGCTATTTATAAAAAATATATATATTATTATAGCTAGTTAGATGATTAGCTAATCATCTAACCTTAATTCAACACTTCCTTTAATTCAACCGAAAGCTCTGATCCCTTGGGGTGTTGAATTAAAGAGGTTCGACTGTAGTTTTTGTTTCATCACGGGACCATTTATATGGATTTTTTTTTTTTTTTTTAGCCCTAAAACGTACAATCGCGATCGCGGCAAAAGTTGAGGTTGATTCCTCTTTGTAACAATTTTTAATAGCTTTATATATTATCTTTTATAATAGAAAATTTATATTCTCTTATTTTAATATGTTCTTAACATTTTGCCTGTGTTGTTTCACTTTGAAAAGTTCTGAAAATGGCCTTTTTTTTAAGAAATAACGCTTTTGTTTTTAAAATGCCTTTGTTTTCTTCATTTTGGAAGCCATTTGTATTTTTATATTTCAAATTTAATGGATGCAATTATATTCTATTTAATAAAAAGTATAATGTGTTAAAATTTATACAACATACAGCAAAAATAAAAGTGCAAAATTCAAAACAAACAATGCCGCTAAATTTATTGTTTTGAAATCGCGATCCACGAGCTGAAACATGCTTAAAAATTTGGTTGTTTTAATTTTTTTTAAATTACAATTCTAAGTTCGTTATAAGCATAGTATTTTAAATAGATTTTATCATTTTGGGACCGAAAATAGGTTCGTTATAGGGATAGTTCGTTATTCTAAAAATCGCAAAGTTCGTTATAACGATGGTATTTTCAATGGAATGGAATTGGGAATCGGCGTGGGTTCGTTATAAGGGAAGGTTCGTTATATCCAGGGTTCGTATTAGCGGGGTTTTACTGTATATTTTATATATACAGTAAAACCCCGCTAATACGAACCCTGGATATAACGAACCTTCCCTTATAACGAACCCACGCCGATTCCCAATTCCATTCCATTGAAAATACCATCGTTATAACGAACTTTGCGATTTTTAGAATAACGAACTACCCCTATAACGAACCTGTTTTCGGTCCCAAAATAATAAAATCTATTAAAAATACTATGCTTATAACGAACTTAGAATTGTAATTTAAAAAAAAAATTAAAACAACCAAATTTTGAGCATGTTTCAGCTCGCGGATCGCGATTTCAAAACAATAAATTTAGCGGCATTGTTTGTTTTGAATTTTGCACTTTATTTTTGCTGTATGTTGTATAAATTTTAACACATTATACTTTTTATTAAATAGAATATATTTTCATCAATTAAATTTGAAATATAAAAATACAAATGGCTTCCAAAATGAAGAAAACAAAGGCATTTTAAAAAAAAAGCGTTATTTCTTAAAAAAAAAAAAAGGCCATTTTCAGAACTTTTCAAAGTGAAACAACACACGCAAAATGTTAAGAACATATTAAAATACTAGCCGAGTGACCCGGGCAACGCCCCGGGTTTACCCGAAGGACCCGCAGGTGAGAAACTATAGAAGAAAAATTTTAACAAATCAGAAAATGAAATTGCAAACAACAAAACTACACTTCTTTAAGGACATGAGAGCACATGCACTGTATCACCATACGTGTACCATTTTCAAAGACCCTGCTTAGGATTAAAACTTCTCAGAAGCATAACAATAGTACCAACCTAGAGGTTAACTGGTGTGGATGCATTCCTCTGGGAGTAAGACTATTGAGAAATTCAGTAGGGAGTTATTTTGCTTCTCCGCATTCTAACACTCCAACTGTTAACACTGTGGAAACACTGACTCATGTTTGGTAAGCAATTTCAGGGAAGAAACTATAGACATTGGATTAAATAAATTATTAATTAAATTGCATTAAATAAAAATTATTAGATTTAAATAAATATTATTAGAGTGAAAAAAAAAAGAAAAAATTAACAAATTAGAAAATAAAATTTCGAAAAATGCAACTATATTGCAGATAAGATAAGAGAGAGGACCTTATTAAAAAATAAATAAACAAACTGTAATTCGACACTATCGATAATTCGACACTTTCGATAATTCGACCATTTTAAAAATCAAATTTACAAGGTTGATTGTTGTTTAAATACAACTTTGATTTTGCATGCATAAACACAGGCTCTTGTAGCAAGAACCCAAATATTATTTATAGTCATAGCAAAAGCCAACTTTAGTGAAAACTGATGCCTCTTCAGAATGAATGGAAGACTGAAATCTGAAGGAGCAGAAGATATGGGTCATCTTTACATGTATACTATCCAATGTTTGCACACTTGAAAAAGCCACATATAAAGTTGTCCGTGCGTAAACACAGGCTCTTGTAGCCAAGGTTTGGCCTTGAGCCTTATTTATAGTCATAGCAAGAGCCAACCTTAGTGAAAACTAACGCCTCTCTAGAATGAAGCGAAGGTTGGTATCCGAAGGGGCCAAAGATATTTCAGACACTATACAGTGTGTTCAACTTTGGGCACTGTCAGTATATGTGCTTCAAGGACATGAGAGCACATGCGCTGAAACACCATACGTGTTCCATCGCAAAAATCCTAAAGGCATTGGTGAAAGTATAAATAAATATTTTGGAAATGAAAAAAAAAATACATATATATATAAGAAAATAAATTGGAATAAAAATTTACAAACTATATTTCAGAGTGGATACATATTTGAAAGGAAAAAAAAAGAAAATTGCAAACAACAAAACTATATTACAAATATGACATGAAAACTAACGCCTCTCTAGAATGAAGCGAAGGTTGGTATCCGAAGGGGCCAAAGATATTTCAGACACTATACAGTGTGTTCAACTTTGGGCACTGTCAGTATATGTGCTTCAAGGACATGAGAGCACATGCGCTGAAACACCATACGCGTTCCATCGCAAAGATCCTAAAGGCATTGGTGAAAGTATAAATGACCCATATCTTCTGCTCCTTCAGATTTCAGTCTTCCATTCATTCTGAAGAGGCATCAGTTTTCACTAAAGTTGGCTTTTGCTATGACTATAAATAATATTTGGGTTCTTGCTACAAGAGCCTGTGTTTATGCATGCAAAAGCAAAGTTGTATTTAAACAACAATCAACCTTGTAAATTTGATTTTTAAAATGGTCGAATTATCGAAAGTGTCGAATTATCGAAAGTGTCGAATTATCGAGTGTCGAATTACAGTTTGTTTATGTATTTTTTAATAAGGTCCTCTTATCTTATCTGCAATATAGTTGTATTTTTCGAAATTTTATTTTCTAATTTGTTAATTTCTTTCTTTTTTTTTCACTCTAATAATATTTATTTAAATCTAATAATTTTTATTTAATGCAATTTAATTAATAATTTATTTAATCCAATGTCTATAGTTTCTTCCCTGAAATTGCTTACCAAACATGAGTCAGTGTTTCCACAGTGTTAACAGTTGGAGTGTTAGAATGCGGAGAAGCAAAATAACTCCCTACTGAATTTCTCAATAGTCTCACTCCCAGAGGAATGCATCCACACCAGTTAGCCTCTAGGTTGGTACTATTGTTATGCTTCTGAGAAGTTTTAATCCTAAGCAGGGTCTTTGAAAATGGTACACGTATGGTGATACAGTGCATGTGCTCTCATGTCCTTAAAGTAGTGTAGTTCTGTTGTTTGCAATTTCATTTTCTGATTTGTTAAAATTTTTCTTCTATAGTTTCTCACCTGCGGGTCCTTCGGGTAAACCCGGGGCGTTGCCCGGGTCACTCGGCTAGTATGTATATAAAAAAGCAAAGCCCAATTCTAAACCCAAATATTTTTTTTATGAGAAGAACATCAACATATTGCATGATTACGGCAGTCCATAGCTTCCCTGACAAAAATTCACCAAGAAAGTTAAATATTCCAAAATTTTTCTGTGTGTAAATTGCTAAATATGTAAAAAACATGTATACAAAAAAGCAAAGCCCAATTCCAAACCCAAATATTTTTTTTATGAGAAGAACATCAACATAATGCATGATTACGGCAGTCCATAGCTTCCCTGACAAAAATTCACCAAAAAAGTTAAATATTCCAAAAATATTTCTGTGTATATATTGCTAAATGTGTAAATAACATGTATATAAAAAAGCAAAGCTTAATTTTAAATTTCATTATCCTTTTCACAGGAAAAGCATCAAAATACTGCATAAGTACGGCACTTTTGCAGCCGCATGATTACGGCAGTCCATAGCTTCCCTGACAAAAATTCACCAAGAAAGTTAAATATTCCAAAATTTTTCTGTGTGTAAATTGCTAAATATGTAAAAAACATGTATACAAAAAAGCAAAGCCCAATTCCAAACCCAAATATTTTTTTTATGAGAAGAACATCAACATAATGCATGATTACGGCAGTCCATAGCTTCCCTGACAAAAATTCACCAAAAAAGCTAAATATTCCAAAAATATTTCGGTGTATATATTGCTAAATGTGTAAATAACATGTATATAAAAAAGCAAAGCTTAATTTTAAATTTCATTATCCTTTCCACAGGAAAAGCATCAAAATACTGCATAAGTACGGCACTTTTGCAGCCGCATGATTACGGCAGTCCATAGCTTCCCTGACAAAAATTCACCAAGAAAGTTAAATATTCCAAAATTTTTCTGTGTGTAAATTGCTAAATATGTAAAAAACATGTATACAAAAAAGCAAAGCCCAATTCCAAACCCAAATATTTTTTTTATGAGAAGAACATCAACATAATGCATGATTACGGCAGTCCATAGCTTCCCTGACAAAAATTCACCAAAAAAGTTAAATATTCCAAAAATATTTCTGTGTATATATTGCTAAATGTGTAAATAACATGTATATAAAAAAGCAAAGCTTAATTTTAAATTTCATTACCCTTTTCACAGGAAAAGCATCAAAATACTGCATAAGTACGGCACTTTTGCAGCCCCCCTGACAAAAATTCACTAAAAGAGGTAAGTATTCAAAAAAATATTTTGGTATATATATTGCTAAATGTGTAACAAACATGTATATAAAAAAGCAAAGCTTAATTCTAAGTTCTAATATTTTTTTTATAAGAAAAGCTACAAAAGCAAATAGGGAGAAGTGAAGCCATTTAGCCATTTTCAAAATCTGATTGTGAAAGAGTAAAAAAATGAGTAAATAAGAGCAAATATAAAGAAAAAGTATTGCTAAATGTGTAATAAACATGTATATAAAAAAGCAAAGCTTAATTCTAAGTTTTAATATAAAGAAGAAATAAGACACAAAAATGGAGCTAAATTCAAATGAAAAACTATAACAAATTAATAAAAAAAAATAAGACCTAATCCAAATGCCACCATCATCAGACAAAAGAAAAAATGAGATTTTATTCTTTAGTTCATTTATTCTTCTGTCTGATGCTGTTGCTGAAACGTCACACACTATTAAATTATTTGGATTTGGTCTTATTAATGAGAAAAAAAAAGATGCCAAAAAGAGATGAAAAGATGCCAAAAAAGATAACCAGATACAAAAATTGTGCTAAATTCAAATGAAAAACTAAAACAAACACTTATAAAAGATAATTTTTATAGAATAAAAGTAATAATTCAATCTACAATTCGAAAAATTTATATATTTAAATGAAAAACTATAACAAAGTACTTACATAATCAAATGAATCAGAATTATATATTATTTCAAAACACATTTTTACGCATTTCAAAACAAATGAATTGATGATGATAAATGCAAAAAATCTACGATTGTAAAATAGATTAAATTAAAAAATAAAAATAACTGTTAACATTAGGAAAATAAAAACAGGCCTATCATACGAAGAAAAAAATAACGAAAATTTTGGTATATAGATTGTTATGTGTAGTTCAGAATCTTCGGAGGAGATAGCTCAGGACTTTACAATGGAAAACTCTGTTACGGTATTATCTATATAGAAGAGAATATAACTTTTCTATTATAAAAGATAAAATATAAAGCTATTAAAAATTGTTACAAAGAGGAATCAACCTCAACTTTTGCCGCGATCGCGATCGTACGTTTTAGGGCTAAAAAAAAAATCCAAATAAATGGTCCCGTGATCAAACAAAACTATTTTTATGCCATTAACTATGGTGATTTTAAAGTCAGCAATGTTTTGCATGACAAGTTTAAAAAAAAAAATCTAGACCTAGAAGAATATGTGGGAAAATGAAATGGAAGAAAAACACCAACTTTATTTGAATGGTGCAATGCTTGAAAATGCTTTGAAGTAACAAGGTGTTAGAGCCATTTTTCCAAGTAAACAATGTATTATATAATGTGATAATGATGTTTTAAAATCATTTTATATCTTTGAATATATATTTAATAAAACTTTGCCTAGGATTTGTCTTGATTTTTAAATTAGACATAGAGGTACATGTATGTTAATGATAAGAAGAACCTATCATCTAATGATTTCTATTATTATTCAGTATTAATGTAAGGAAATTGGTCAATAAAGGGAATTAAAACAAAGTGACCACTATTAAGAGGAAGCCTCTTCCAGTGTGTATGGCTGTCCTTTAATTATACGGTCTAAAAATTTTGAAAAGTAAAAAAAAAAATGGCCAAACCGTGGCTATAGTGAACCGTGGCTATAGTGAACCAAAAGCTCTGTCCCATTGGGGTTCACTATAGAGGGGTTTTACTGTATATAGTCACGACCGTCTTTCCTCAATTCCTCATCGACCGCTGTCACGGATGCGCGCGCATCATCATTATGATCATTATCATTATCTAATGATAATAATAATAATAATAATAATTTTTAGTGAACAACACTTATGAAATTTGCATTTTATTAATATAGATAATAATAATAATTATTATTATTATTATTATTATCTATATTAATAAAATGCAAATTTCATAAGTGTTGTTCACTGAAAACTTTCGTTACAATGCATCAATTTCGACCAAATTTTCAACATTTATGTAAAACGAGATGGAGCAGGTTTTGCTTAACATCAAAATATTTTTCCTAACTTTAACATGCGTAACTTCGCTGTTATCGATTAAATACAAAAAAAAATCAAAAGAGTTAATTTTATTTATATATAAATACAAAAAAAATTCAGCAATTCATTCAACTCAATCTAAAAAAATATTCAAAACAAGCAATTTTAAGATAACACCATATGTAAAACAGTCGGCCAAGAAAACAACAACTATATTACATCTTTCTCACATATTCACACACAATCTTGATTAATAATTAAAACTAATCTTTAACATTGTTTATTATACTTCATAATATATAATATTCGTTAGGCAAACTTTCACTCGGATAAAACCCGGGCGAAGCCGGGTACACATCCGCTAGTTATATATATATAGTCACGACCGTCTTTCCTCATTCCTCATCGGCCGCCTCTGTCACGGATGCGCGCGCACAGGGAGGTCACGTGCTCGCCGGCAGCCAACGGGCGCGCGCCGCCGGCATTACGTCATAGATTATAAACACAAGGTAATAAGACCTAATCCAAATAAATAAATAGTATGTGATAAGGCACAATTTGGATTATATTTAATACAGTTATCAGCGTCATGCACAATTCTGTCACGTTAAGTGTCAAGTTACGGTAAGTAGAAATTTAAAAATTAAAAAAAGATGCCGAAACCCGGGATCGAACCAGGGACCTTTAGATATTCAGTCTAACGCTCTCCTAACTGAGCAATTTCGGCTTATTTTATTTATTTCTATAGAAGCTTCTATCTTTATAATTATGTATATTTACAAAAAGTCAATTCGCTCGCGCCTCTAGCGGTGAAAATGAGGGGTAATACCAGCTGACCTAATGTACATGTAAAGTTTGGAGCGGGACGTTTCACAAGAGTGACATCCACGGCTCCAATTTATAATTGTAACAAATAGTATTTGAATAAAAACATTCAATCGGGTAAAACACGGGCGTTGCCCGGGTCATTCGGCTAGTATAAAATATAAATAAAAACAAAAATGGCTGTCAGCGAAGATATCGCAAATATTGTGAGACTTAAAAGTCCTGAAAATTTTGATCTATGGAATTTTCAGATAACAATTATTTTCAAAGCAAATGGCCTTCTAGATATTGTAAATGGAAAATCGTTGTTTGAAGACTTGAAAGATGAAACTGAAAAAGATAAATGGAGCCTAAAAGACGCCAAAGCACAAAAATACATAATATTAACCATTGAAAAGAATGTTTTAACACATATTCTAAATTGCAAAACTTCAAAAGAAATGTATGAAAAACTAGTAGCCATTTATCAAAGAGAAGATGAGCAATTAAAATGCAAATTACTACAAGAATTTCATGGATTCAAATTTGACAAAAATACAGATATGGCAACAAATATAAGCAGAATGCAAAATTTAGTATTCAAACTAAATAATGTAAAACAAGAAATAGAGGAAAGCTTTGTAATTTCTAAAATACTGAGCATTTTGCCAGACTACTTTAATTACTTCAACACAGCATGGGACTCGACACCAAAAAGTGAGAAAACGTTAACAAACTTAATATCAAGACTATCACTTGAAGAAACTAAACAAAAGGTAAAGCCTGAAGAGGGAATAGCCATGAGTGCTACTAAAGTAAAGCAGTGCTTCAACTGCAAAAAGAGCGGGCACTTAGCAAAATATTGTAGACTAAATAAAAAATGGTGTATCATCTGTAAAAAGACAAATCATACTCAAGACCAATGCTTCTTTAAGAAATCTCAAAATAAATTCCAGGAAAATATTCCTTGCCGAATTTGTAAAAAGACAAATCATAAAGAAAAGGATTGCTTTTTCAGAAACAAAAATGAAGAAAAATTGTCCTTTTTTGCAGGAGAGACTTTAAAATGTAAAAATGAGGAATTGCTAGAATTCATTGTAGACAGTGGCTCAACAAGCCATATGATAAATAGTAAAAAGTTTTTACTAGATGAAGTAGATTGCAACTCAAAAATATCAATAGCAAAAAAGGAAGAAACTCTAATAGCAAAATCAGTCGGAAAAATTCAAGGGAAAAAATGTGATCTCAAGGAGGTGATGTTTGTAACAAACTTGACAAATAATTTACTATCGGTAAGTGCCATTACCAGAAATAAAGGCAAAGTCGTCTTTGAAGATGAAAAGGTATTTGTCGTAAAAAATGAAAAAAAAGTTTAAGAAGGAGAAAAACAGGAAAATGGACTCTATACAATAAATATAGAAACAGAAAACCCCGAAATTGAAGAATCTCACCTAACAGCTACCCAAAATGAAGAAATGCTAAAATGGCACAGAAAAATGGGTCACATAAGTTTTTCAAGCTTAAAACAATTAAAATCTATGGTTAATGGAATAAACATAGAAAAAATAAGTCAAGATGATATATGTGAAACATGCATTAAAGCTAAACAGGTAAGAAAGCCATTCAATTCCACTAGAACAAAATCAAAAAGGCCTTTAGAAATAATCCATACAGATGTATGTGGACCTTTAGATTCCCCTACCCATGACAACAAAAACTATTTTCTAACATTTCTTGATGACTACACACATTTTTGTCATGTGTATTTGTTACAAAATAAATATGAAGTAAAAGGATATCTAAAAGAATTTATTACAGAAGCAGAAAACCAAATGAATCTAAAAGTTTCAAAAATAAGATGTGACAATGGCGGAGAATATGTAAATGAAGATATAAAATCCTGGTGCAAAGCTAAAGGAATCATTATGGATCTCACCATACCTCACTCACCTCAGCTAAACGGCAAAGCCGAAAGATTAAATAGAACCCTGATGGAGAAAGCTAGAGCTCTTTTGATTGACTCTGGTGTAGAAAAATACATGTGGGGAGAAGCTGTAAGGGTTTCAGCCTATTTGCTGAACCGAAGCCCTACTCAAGAATTAGAGAAAACCCCTGCAGAACTTTGGTTCAACAAAAGACCAAATTTGTCAAACTTACAACTTTTTGGTTGTGAAGCTTATGTCAAAACCCTAAAACACATAAAGAAATTGGAAGACAGAAGTAAAAAATATACCTTTATAGGTTATGCACCAAATGGTTATCGCCTTTGGGATGAACAAAGCAAACGAATCTTTACAGCTAGAGATGTATTTTTTTTAGATAAAGGATATATAAATAAAGAAGAAAAATACCTATTGTCGAACCAGAAGAAGAATCTGAAGATCAACTAGAATCAAATGAAGAACCAAGTCTACCAGAAGTCTCTGAAGACAAAGAAGATATCCCTACAAAACCAAGTACTTCGAAATATAAACTTAGACCAAGAAGTAGTTTACAAACACCATCAAGATATGAAGACTTCTATTTAGAGCGGGATGGAACAACAGAATCAGCTCTTCTAACTTACTCGGAAGCTATATCTGGTCCAAATCAAGAAAAATGGAAAAATGCAATAAAAGAATAAAAAGAGTATCTTGCCAAAAATGAAGTTTGGGAGATAGTAAAAGAAAATGAAGCGTCAAACAAGAATATTCTGACCTCTAAATGGCTCTTTAAAGTGAAAGAAGATGGCCGCTACAAAGCAAGACTAGTTGTAAGAGGCTTTGAACAAGAAGCAGGCATTGATTATGATGAGACATTCAGTCCAGTTATAAGCACTGTCTCTTTAAGGATATACTTTGCTCTAATGGCTAATAAAAAGTTTGTTTTTAAAACATTTGACATAAAAACAGCTTTTCTATATGGGTTTTTGGATGAAGAAATATATGTTAAATTGCCAGAAGGTTATAAAGGGAACATATGCAGGTTAAGAAAGGCATTTTATGGTTTAAAGCAAGCCCCATTAAAATGGATTGAAAGATTAAAAACCTTTCTCAAATCTCAAGATTTCATACAACTAAAATCAGAGCCATGTCTTTTTAAAACCAACAAAGGAAATATGTACCTTGCAATATATGTAGATGATGGTATCTTAATGGGAGATAATGAAGAAGAATTAAATAATATTTTAGAAAAACTATCCCAAGAGTTTGAAGTTAAAATAAACAATGATCCAAGAACTTTTTTGGGAATAAATTTGTGTTTTGAGGAAAAAAAATAAAATTTTACTTTCACAAGAAAATTATGCAAAATCAGTTCATGAAAGATATAATATGCAAAACTCAAAACCAGTACCCACTCCCATTACAGATGTAGTAAAAGAATTAGACAAAAACTTAGAAATATCAAATGATAACAAATTTCCCTACAGACAAACAATTGGAAGCCTTTTATATTTGACAAACAAAACTAGACCAGACATGACCTTTGCCACAAATTTTGAAAGCAGGTCAATGCATGATCCTACAACTCAAGATATTATAAACATCAAAAGAACCCTAAGATATTTAAATCACACCACCAATTTAGGCATATCATATAATGGAGAGATGCCATTTGAATTAAATGTGTATTGTGATTCTGACTTTGCTGGAGATATTAAAACTAGAAAAAGTACCACAGGATATGTAGTTTACTTATGTGGAGGTCCCATAAGTTGGTGCTCCAGAAAGCAACCTGTAATTGCCCTTTCCAGCACTGAAGCAGAGTTCATTGCTGCAGCAGATGCATGCAAAGAAGTGTCATACATAAGATCCCTATTAGAAGAATTAATTCCAGATAATTTTGATATAAATCTCTATGTTGATAACCAAAGCACTATAAAAATTATAAAATCAGGCCAATTCACCACTAAAACTAAACATATTGATGTCAAATATCATTTTGTGAAAGATCAAGCTCAAAAGTTTAACCTGATATATTGTCCAACAGAACACCAAATTGCAGACATCCTAACAAAACCTCTAGCCAGACCAAAGTTTGACAAATTCAAATCCCTTCTTATGACAACCATTTAAAACATAAGTCAAGTGAAGAAACTGTTGAATGTGATAAGATCACTGATTTAAGAGGGAATTTTGGAGAAAAAAAGAAGAATAGTAAATCAATGATCTTGAAATACTTTTAGACTGACAACACTGTAATAAAAAACGAGAACAAAGGAGTGTTGGTTTTGTTTACAAAATTAGTAATTGTAATGTAAATTGTTAAATGTTCTTTTCTATCTCTCTTTGAAAATAATAAATTTAAAATACTTTCATAAAAGGTAAAATCGCCTAATTCTTTAAAACCACTTCAGCTGTAAGTAAACTTGTTATTTGTTGTTTCATTGTCTGAACCTGTTGGGCCAGATTTTCCACCAAACAGACCCAACAAAGATGTAAACATTTACATCATATATATGTGGTATTCTACTATGTTGGGAAACCTTACTCTTGGTGTTGAAGGTTGTTGAAGTGGTGACGCAGTCGTGGTGAATGATGCAGTCGTGATGGATGATGCAGTCGTGGTGGCTGAGTGAAAGGATTACACACAGGGGAAATAAGCCGGGACACTTGATGGTTGAAAATATAAGGCAACGGGTTGGAGGAAAGAAAGCTTTTGAGAAAGGCAGAGCGGTTTTTGATGATTAATTAGTTGATCACATGGCGATGATTGGATTTAGATGAAATGAGCGGAGAGAGAGATCTCTAGTGAGCAGACATTACCTTGGTGGGGTCGAGTCGATGACTGGGTCTGAACTCGGTGGGAGTGAATGAAGAACTGTAGATGTTGTTCAGATGGGAGCCAAAACACTACTAGGTCCGAACTCGGCGAGAGCGAGTGAACAACTGACCATTCTTGCTTTTCGATTTAACACCAAGACTCAGTTTCTTTTTGATTGGTCGAGAGATGTCACATGATCTTTTCCTATTGGTTGACCTACTTAGTGGGTACTTTCTAATTGGACCGGCGGCTGCTTTGATGGAAGATACCGCCGATCTTGTCATGGAGTGTCGGGTGTTATTTCGACCCTATTTACTTCAGCGTTATCAAATACGTCCGGTCTTGTTCCGGAAATTGGGCGTCTCTCAAACTTTTATAACTTCTGGTCACCAGATACGTCCTGCTTTGCCAGGAAGTATTGGTTTAAACTTAGCTCGCAGGGTTCCCGGGGTCAGAAGGTTAACTGTGACGTTATTAATAATTATGTTCTCTTCTAGATCTACTTCCTATGTCTTTTTGTTACTTTCTTTCCTCCAGTTACCTCATTCTTTATTAAATCTTTGAAAATCATACATTGTACATGCATAGTGGGTCGGGGGGCATACAATTATATACAAATTATGACAGATGCGCCCCCTACATGTGAAGAATTCAAGAAGGGGTTAGCCTGAGAGAATTCTGTAAGGTGAAAAATAATTTTGTGGGAAAATTAGTTGTGGGTATTGAGTCTATATACAAGCATTGGTGGCGATATAATAAGTAAAATAGAATGGTGTTGATGATATAGGTTGAGTATAATTAATAGAAATCAAAAAATTTTTTAATTGTAAGAAATCAAAATGAATGCTATGGTACATAGTGGATTTAAAAAAAAATGCGCCTAATTAATTTCTACTCGAAATGGGAAAAAATTCGAGGGAGTTCTATTAGGGCTTTTGAGAAATCAAAAATAATATAAAAATAAAAAGTTGGACGAAATCAAAGTGAATGTTTGGTTGCATGGTGAGGAAAAAAAAAATGCTTTGTTGCATGGTGAAAAAAGAAAAATGCCTAACTAATTTTTTGCTCGAATTTTGAGAAAAGAAATCGAGGAAATTTCATAAGGCGCTTTGAAATCAAAACAAAATAAAATAAGAATAGTTGAATGAAATCAAAATTGAATGTGTTTGGTTGAAAAAGAAAAATTGTAATGTTGCATGGTGATAAGGGAAAATGCCTAGTTACTTTTTTGCTCGAATTTTGGAAAAGAATTCGAGGAAATTTCATAAGGTCTTTTGAGAAATCAAAGTAAAATAAAAATAAAAAGTTGGAAGAAATCAAAGTGAATGCTTGGTGCATGGTGAGAAAAAAAAGGAAAAATGCCTAACCATATTCTAGCTCGAAATTGGGAATGGAGATCGAGGGAATTCTATTAGGTCTTTTGAAATCAAAATAAAAATAATATAAAATAGTTGAATGAAATCAAAATTGAATGTGTTTGGTTGAAAAAGAAAGATTGTTTTGTTGCATGGTGATAAGGGAAAATGCCTAGTAACTTTTTGCTCGAATTTTGGAAAAGAATTCGAGGAAATTTCATAAGGTCTTTTGAAATCAAAATAAAATAAAATAAAAGGTTTTTGAGCGAAATCAAAGTTGAGTGTTTGGTTGAATGAAAGAAAAAAAAAAAAGGAAAAATGAAAAATAAAAAGGTTTCAAAAATAGGATGATTTAATGTTTTTAGTGTAACCGAAAACCAATGAGTTTTCGTTGATAATGAAGTTATACTAACATAAGTTAAGTGATAAATAGAATGATAATTGATAGTTAAATATGATAATAATTTGAATAAATTGTTAATTTGGTTAAATATTTTGAATTTAATTGAAAAATAGTAAAATTGGTTAATGTATAAATAAAAAAAATGTATTGAATTGAGTTCTTTTGTATCTACATGCCCTGATCTAGATATTTTAATTGCTTACTTATGCCCTATAAATTTTTTGTCTCATCTGTAGCGACACTTAGGTGAAAACGTGATTCTACCCCTCAAGTGCGTTTATGCTATGTGTACAGGAGACATGGAAATCTATATAACCTTTATGTGTAATTTTTGTCTTTGTGTGTGTTGTGAAAAAATGTTAGAAGTCTGTTGTGTAAGAAATGTGTGAGCGAGTTCTATGTGTTGTCTTGTGGATGTGGAATTGGGTGGTAAAAATCGATATGTAGACTCGAACTGGAATCCAAAAAATCGGTGGCATAGAGAGGTTCCCAGTTGACCTCAATAGGGGACCTTCTCATTGTAATTAGAGATACGGAAGTGGTGTGTGTCGGGCAAAAGAGAGGGAATGAAATTGGAGATCGGACGAGGCGCTCCGCTTTGTTTGCATAGGCCGAATTTATCGCCGCGGACTACACTCCCTGTCGCGGTGTCTCAAAATTCTCACTTCCTGCCGCTTATTTATTTTGGGGTGCGGTTCGGGTCTTGTTTTTGGAGTATGACTTCTCCGACATTGGTTGGTCATCCTTCAATTACTTCTATCTCTTCGGAGTCTATTTAGATTTTCTGCAAAGATGTTTCCTAATGTTTGTCCAAAATTAAAAACTGCCTCTTGTAGTTCGAAGATTTTATGAGCGGGCATGGTATAGATAAACAAGTAATTAATGAATAAAATTGGGATACAGTTGTATGGTAGAACTAACAAACAAAGGATAAAAATCAGATGAAAGATAGGATATTGCCCCATGTTCGTCCATATTTTTGTAACTGGGGACTCTGAAATATTTGCTTGAACCTTATTAATTGTAGAATTTGAATGATTGGTAGATTCGCAGTTCTCCTGTTTGATCGTTAATGGTTTTATTAGCGATATGTCGGTGGTAATTGATTTAGGTTGAGCTGTGTGATCGTTCTGACGTGGGTGGTGTAATTTTGGCATTGTTTGTGTTGTGTGTACGCTGTGCTTTATGTACGAATTCTGTTTTGCTTTGGGGCCTGTGTCGGTATTTTTACGTGAAGGTTGGTTGTATTCATCGATTCTTCTAGCGAATCGGCAGGTGGGGCAGGTTTTTACCTGTTTTGCGATGTCTTGTGTCATGTTCTGCCAATAATATTGTGATGAGATGAGCCTCGACATCTTGGAGATGTTTGGATGGTGGTGTTGAGTGTGTACGGACTTAA
This sequence comes from Cordylochernes scorpioides, assembly GCA_030710605.1. Classification (NCBI taxonomy): domain Eukaryota; kingdom Metazoa; phylum Arthropoda; class Arachnida; order Pseudoscorpiones; family Chernetidae; genus Cordylochernes; species Cordylochernes scorpioides. The sequence goes on from CP092869.1 coordinate 60,173,150, forward strand.
GAAGTCTGGTTGTAAGTGAACTTGGGACTATAGTTTTAAGTACTCCTTTTCGGGAGACGGTGCGCAGTTTATTGTGATCCATAGTCACGCGAGATTTTCCCGGTGGAGAAGACTGTTGGCTCTGTATGAGTGGCGCATCTAGAAAGCCACAAAATGAGATACGAGTTACAACGCCCGTTTCATATTGTTGTACTCCATTTATGCTACGGACCTCATATTCGTATCTTGACAATCTTAACCTCCATCGAAACAATCTGCCTGACGGAGCTTTGATCTCTTTCAACCACTGCAATGCGGGATGGTCAGAAAATATTGTAAACTTTCTGCCCATTAGACAGGTGCGGAAATTATCCACACTTTCCACAATGGCTAGGCATTGTAGTTCCAAGTCTGAATAATTTCGCTCGTGACTACGCAGAGATCGGCTGAAATGTTGAACGGTGTATGTCTTCCCATCAGGGTAGACTTGTTTAAGAACGCCTGTAATGCTGAATGTTGAGGTGTTACAGTACACCTGGCATGGCAGACCTTCCTGGAAAAGGTGTAATGTGGGGTGTGTGGTAAGGTTTTCTTTCAGGTTAGTGAACGCTTTCTGGCATTCGTCATCCCAGACCCACATGACATCCTTTTTTAGAAGGTTGACAAGTGGCGTCCGCAAGCGGGCGTGGTCTGGAATGAACTCTTTATAGGCGTTCACAGCTTTTAGGAAAGATCGTAATGTTTTTCGATTGTGTGGTTGTTTGGTGGCGTGAATTTTTTCTATGTTTTGTGTAGACGGGATGATTGTATTATTCTTAACGATTGTGCATGCGCTTACTGGTTGTTGTTGTCTTTTGGCGCGCGTGTTGCGTTTGTTGTGCGGATTGTGCGTGTTTGTTGTGTGGTGACGTATGGGTGCGTGTATGGATTTTGTGTGGTAAGTGTGTGAGCTGTACTGACACGTTTTTTTGGGCATGATTGGAATTGTAGGTTGAAGCCGTTGTGGCTTTATGTGTTGTGGGCATAAAGTATTGGCAATTGGGTTGAGTGAAAAGTTGCGTGGTGTGAGGTTAGAATGGTGGCATGTAAATATTTGGGGTTTGGGCAATGAATGCAGGCAAGGGTTTCCATGTGTGAAAGCTTTGGGTGCTGTGCGAGTCCTTTGGGACAGGTTTTGGCCTAGCCCGTGCTTGCATTCATTTGACACATGTTTAAAGTGGTAGATAGTATTAGACAATGGGACGCCAAGTTGGAAAATAGTGCCGCGATTATAATTTAGTTTTAATTTATACTGATAAAGGGTTTTTAAGGTAAGAACTCCAAATGGCAAGGATGCATTTACCACGTGGAAGTTCTCTCTACGGGTTATTTGGCCTATTGTCAGAGGGAGAGTTAAATGTCCTATTATTTTCGTAAAACTATTTAGGGTGGATAGATCAAGGGAAGGATTTTTAATACTTAAGTTGGGAAGTTGTGCTTTTAATCTATTGTATAAATGATACGGCAATATGTTCGAACCTGCGTCTGGTTCAATTAGAAAGGTACATGGTAGGTCCTGGGTCAGATACAAGTCCAAAGTCAATTTGATGGTGTCATTGGGTGGATTGCCTACCTCAGTCTCGAAAGGTCTCCACTGTGGCGTCTTCGGCTTGGGATGGCTGGCTTGGAATGTCTGTTGGGCCGGATCGGGACCGTTTGCACTGTCCGCGCAATTGAAAGGGAAATCTAGTCATTTGTACTGCTTCCATTCGAGTGGACCGCGTTGTCGGTACACTGGGCCCGTGTCGCGTGGATTGCTTCCGGGTGCACGGGTACGGCATGGCGGGTGGCGACTCCTCGGTGGGCGTCAGGTTGTTTGGACACGTACCGGCGGTGCGGGCGTCGGTTGCCCCGGGGGTGGCGCTCCGGAAGACCGTTTCCAGTTGCGTGGACTTTGCCCCTTGTAGCGCGGCGGTCAGTTCTAAAATTACCGTCGCCAGGGTATGTCTTGTCGCTTCGTTCGTTGTCAGTTTCTTTCCGCTCGTTGCCAGTTTCTTCTCTCTCGGTTTGTCATTGCCTTTTGTTTTGCTGGCGCCTGGGCTAATTTCCATCTTTATCCTGTCGACTTTATGTAATATTATCCAAAGTTATTACACTGCAATATTTGATGTATTACACTGTTGTAGAATCCTGTCGACTTTAAGGAATAGCTGTGGTATTCTACTATGTTGGGAAACCTTACTCTTGGTGTTGAAGGTTGTTGAAGTGGTGACGCAGTCGTGGTGAATGATGCAGTCGTGGTGGATGATGCAGTCGTGGTGGCTGAGTGAAAGGATTACACACAGGGGAAATAAGCCGGGACACTTGATGGTTGAAAATATAAGGCAACGGGTTGGAGGAAAGAAAGCTTTTGAGAAAGGCAGAGCGGTTTTTGATGATTAATTAGTTGATCACATGGCGATGATTGGATTTAGATGAAATGAGCGGAGAGAGAGATCTCTAGTGAGCAGACATTACCTTGGTGGGGTCGAGTCGATGACTGGGTCTGAACTCGGTGGGAGTGAATGAAGAACTGTAGATGTTGTTCAGATGGGAGCCAAAACACTACTAGGTCCGAACTCGGCGAGAGCGAGTGAACAACTGACCATTCTTGCTTTTCGATTTAACACCAAGACTCAGTTTCTTTTTGATTGGTCGAGAGATGTCACATGATCTTTTCCTATTGGTTGACCTACTTAGTGGGTACTTTCTAATTGGACCGGCGGCTGCTTTGATGGAAGATACCGCCGATCTTGTCATATATATACAGTGTCTTGCCGGAATGTTTGTTGTCCAGATGGAAGTCCCACAACAATGGCCGACGGTTCTAAGGGTCAAGGCAGGGGAGGACGCAGCCCTGGACGTGTATCCCAAGATCTGCTGTAGAAAGATGACATCGGCCCGTTTAAGTAGCCAGAAGCCCGATGCAGACAGAACCAGAGGAAGACCAGAAACCGGGAAGGCCCAGCGGGAGATGGCACCTATGCCTTTAAAGTCCAGAAAGGTGGAGATGACATGAGTCCTGCCCTGTATATAGATTCGCCAATCACCCTTTATATACAACGAAACGTCCAACATCATGTTGCCTTTAGGGAAATTTCAAGTCCATTCTTTATTCTAAAATGAATAAAATCAATTAATTATATACCCAGATCAATTTTATTATTATCTCAAGCCCTCTTTTAAAGAGAGGAGGTTTGATTTCAAATTTCTTAAAGAAGAAATTACTTTAAATTTAAAATAAATACATTTATATTTTATTATCCCTATTTGATCAATTTTATTATTATCTCAAACCTTTTAATAAGAAGGAGCCTAATTTCGAATTTCCTAAAATAGAAAATACCTTAAATTTAAAGATAAATTATATATTTTATTATCCTTATTTTATCAATTTTTTTATTACCTCAAACTTTTCTTTTAAAAGAAAGGAAGAATTTTAAATTTCTTAAAGGATTAAGCATCTATATTTATTATTTCGATATTTCTCTTTAAAGAAAAAAAAAATATTATTATTTTATTCCAAAATTTTCTCTTTTTTAAAATAATAATAATATTATTTTTAACTATTCTGAGAATATTTATATATAAGTTTTATTACTCTGTAGGAATTTTTTTTTACACTGAGGGCGCTGTTTGAAAAACAACGCCAGTTGGGATCAAGTTTTTGAACGGGACGCGGACGAAATGGCCGACTGGTGGGAAGATGGTATCCAGTAGAGACGGTATGTTAACATCTTATCTTTGTTAATTTTGAGCTTACTTTAATATGTCAGAAAGACATATTTTAACTTACTTCGAAAATATGAAAATTTCATTTTTTTTTCTTTGTATCAGACCTTAGAGTTTAAAAGGAAATTAGATTTTATGTTCATTAAGTATTATTTGGTAGATTTGCCAATTATGGCATGTTTTTATATGTTGAGAAAGGCATATTTATGTTCCTAATAAGTATAAAATCTCATTCTTGCTTGAAATCCTTAACAATAAATTTTATCCATGTAGAATTACCCATAATTGAGATTTGTACACTGAGATAACAATAAAACTTTTGAGTTATTATTATTTTAAATATGTGTGTGATATCTTTACCCTGAAACAAATTACATATTAAGTATTAAACATGGATCTTTTGTGTACGCTAATCCTATTACGTGTGTATCTGAGTTTTAACCCAAGTTGATATACAAGTTGGTGTAAGCATTTGGCGTGTGTTACATTTTCTGCACATATATGCTAAAAGGAAAAAAATTTAGTCCACTGAGCTAGTTAGGATCAAAAGGGGGATGTTCTTATGGGATGCTAAGAACAGATCCAACAAACCATAAGAGATTCCCAACACGGGAAACGTGTATAACACCAAGAAGGAAGAAACCAAGGTCGACGACCCTGCAAAGCTGCAACTTGGTGCAACAATATATGCGTGTATATAAATATTACTTAATGAATAATATAATTTGTGCCACAAAATAATACCAACATTCTATTCCATATTGCAACAAAATAATATCATCATTATTCCTTTTTGTTGTTGTGTATATATATCCTAATAAAGATTGTTTGTCAGATATTTTTCTCTCTCCTATTTTTTAGCTATATGGATCATTAAAAGCTTTTCTATTTGTAACAGGTTCATAAGGGCACATTTTTGAGTCCTCCAGGAGAGCTATGATCATATATGTCATAATTTGTATATAATTGTATGCACCCCCGACCCACTATGCATGTACAATGTATGATTTTCAAAGATTTAATAAAGAATAAGGTAACTGGAGGAAAGAAAGTAGCAACAAGACATAGGAAGTAGGCTTAAAGTGGGCACAAGTATTAATAACTTGTACAGTCAATACTTCCTGACAGAGGCCGGACGTATCTGGTGACCGCAAAAGTTATAAAAGTAGAGAGACGCCCAATATTTCCGGAGCAAGACCGGACGTATTTGATAACCGCGGAAGTAATAAGAGTCGAGCTAACACCCAATACTTCCCGACCAGGCCGGACGTATCTTCCATCAAAGAAAGCCGCAGGACCAATTAGAAAGTATCCCCTAAATAGGTCAACCAATAGAAAAAGGTCATGTGACATCTTTCGACCAATGGGAAAGAAGCTAAGTCTTGGTGTTAAATCGAGAAGCTAGTATTGTCAGTTGCTCCTTCGCTCCCAATAAGGTAACATCTGCTCTCGAGACCTCCCCGCTCATCCCATAGCTAAGTCAATCACCGCCATGTGATCAGATAATTAACAATCAAAACCCGCTCCGCTCTTCTCAGTCTTTCTTTCCTCCAAACCAGTTGCCTTATATTTTCAAAACCCCATCACGTGTCCTGATTATTCCTAACTGTATGCTTCACTTGCCACTCAACGACTGCGTTTCAACCAATCCTCACCATTCAAATCGAACAACAAGAAATTCCGCAACGATATTGTCACATATATGTAAACCGAGACTTCAGGCTGAAGTATGCTTATTACTGGTTCTCTAGAGTTAATAAGCTTCTGGAAATAGCCCATCAATGGTTCCAGATTTGATGAAGTAGGGGTATTGCTCATCAATAGTTTATAAGGTATCTCATGTCTAAATTAGCAATCACGTTTTTTCGCATTCAGGACAAAAGGTTTAAAAACTAAAATAGGAATTTTGGCCTGTGTGTATATAAATATATATTTTCCTGAATGAAAAGAGAGATATATTGTTACATAGAAAATTAGGAAAGACATAATTCAGGATGATATGGTCATTTATTTAAGTAAAGAACAAGATAAAATTTATTGAATACTAGCGGATGTGTACCCGGCTCTCCCAGGTTTTATCCGAGTGAAAGTTTGCCTAACGAATATTATCTATATATATAAAATTCAATGTCTGTCTGTCTGTTTGTCTGTACTCTATAGATTCAAAAACCATACATCCAATCGCCGTGAAATTTTGGGATATTATTAGGTATATCACCGGAAAGGTTTTTGAAAAATAATTTCATGAATATCTTGAATATCCTTAGAGTTATTTGCAGATTTGTGGATTTAACTCGCAAGCAGCGCCCCCATTGTGACGATGATAACAAGTTTTCTTATCACTAAGTTTGTTATCTTAAATATTATTTACCAAAAGTAAGATTATCTCAGGATGACACGGCAAAAAATGTTCACTAGATAAAACTATGATTTTCTAATGTAGAAAATTAGGAAAGACAAAATTTAGGATGACACGGCACACAGGGACCGGGAAAAATGTTCACTTTATCGAGAGATTCAAATTTACGAGTTTAAAATTATCAAAATATATCTTTTTTTTTTAAATAAGTTTTTAGAGAATTGTTTTAACAAATGTTCGCTAGACAAACCTTTACTTGGGTAAAACCCTGGGCGAAGCCGAGTACGTTTTATAAGTTTATAGAGAATTGTTTTAACAAATGTTCGTTAGACAAGCATTCACTCAGGTAAAACTGGGCGGGCACATCCAGTATATTATGAAGTATAATAAACAATGTTAAAGATTAGTTTTAATTATTAATCAAGATTGTGTGTGAATATGTGAGAAAGATGTAATATCGTTGTTGTTTTCTTGGCCAACTGTTTTACATATGGTGTTATCTTAAAATTGCTTGTTTTGAATATTTTTTTAGATTGAGTTGAATGAATTGCTGAATTTTTTTGTATTTATATATAAATAAAATTAACTCTGTTGATTTTTTTTTGTATTTAATCGATAACAGCGAAATTACGCATGTTAAAGTTAGGAAAATATTTTGATGTTAAGCAAAACCTGCTCCATCTCGTTTTACATGAATGTTGAAAATTTGGTCGAAATTGATGCATTGTAACGAAAGTTTTTAGTGAACAACACTTATGAAATTTGCATTTTATTAATATATGACTAAAGAAGCAATGAGACAAGTTTAAAGAAAATAGGAAATTATAAATATCAAAATTATTAATCTGTTAATAAAAAATGATAAATATTTCGCTACAATATTTAAAAGCCATGTTCCTGGAGCATAGAACGCCAACTACCTGGAGGAAAATACAAAATTGCTCGAAATAAATTAATTTAATAATTCTATAATATAGAAGAATTATTATGATGGTGATAAAATACTTGCTAAAATAATATCTATATTACAAAAGTTGATACTGACAGAATATTGGCGAGCAGGTTATTCATAGTTATTTATTTTTTAATTAAAAAGGCATATATTGGATGAAAATATTTGGTAAAATAATTGGTAAAATAAATTATATTTTGCTCCAATATATGCCTTTTTAATTATATATTTATATAAGGATTGCTCTATTTCAAAATAGTTATTTATATTTTAGGGCAAAACTTATTTGTATTCCCACAAAGGTTGCTTTGTGTGTGTGTGTTTTTTTGTGCGAAAAAAGAGCCACACAAAAAAAGTAATAATATAAAATTTACAACAGAGTATACGATTTTTCAAGGCGCCCAGATACAAATTGGAATTGTAAACAAAAAAAAAAAATGAAAAATGCCAGCCTTTTATTAACCCTAAACATTATCTTTTTTAAAAAGCAATTGGTAATTTAGAAGCCTCAAATAAAAATATTCTTCTTGTATTTAGAAGTAAGTTATAACATTTTTTCGTTTATTATATATATATTAATTAAATGGCATATTTTGGATCAAAAGTAAAACAAACATTTTATTTAACCCTTAATTACTCGCGTCGAGACACAGGTCTCACCTAAAATTTTAATCGAAAAAATAAATACGATTTTCGAGTCCAAATAATTTGTAAGTTTTTGTAGCTTAAGATAGCATCGAAATAAATATTTTAGACCATTTGTTCTATCGCTTGGCCCCTAGAAGGAAGAAAAATAAAACAAAAAAGCCAGCGCCGAGACAAACGTCTCGACGCGAGTACTTGCGTAATAATTTTGGTTTAGGTTTCATTTTCCGGCTGGCTCTATCTTCGTAAAACAGTAAGTTATTGTTCTTCTTTTAAGTATATTTTTTGTTCCTAAATAACCTAAATTCTCTCTCTCTGTCTCTATTAGGTATTTAGAATTTATTTATTTTTATTCAATATTTTAATACTAAATATTTCCTAAAATATATTATATTATAAAAAATGGCTAGTACTTCTGAGAGGAATCAGAGTGAATCCGACATGGATTGCGATGAAATAATTAGTGATTTATCCGATACTTCTGATACCCAAATTTATAGTTATCATGACACAGACTCTGAACATAAATCAGAGGCGGATGAAGAATTACCAAATGATGATTCGGAATTTTATTTTGGAAAGGATGGTGTCACAAAATGGAAAAAGACAATGTGGCAGAAAACCCAGAATCGTACAAGAAGTGAAAATATAATTTCTCAATTGCCAGGGCCTAAATCTGAAGCAAAATCGATAGAATCTGAATCGGATGCATTTACAAAAATAATTGATAATGATATGGTACAAAAAATTGTAAATTGTACGAATGCTTATATAAGCAATATCAAAGAACATTTCTCTAGAGAAAGAGATGCCAAATTAACTACTGTAACAGAAATCCTAGCTTTATTTGGACTTTTGATAATGTCAGGTGTCAAAAGAGCTGCTCATTTAACTTATAAAGAGCTATGGGCGGTGGATGGCTCAGGAGTAGAAATTGTGAGAGCAATTATGTCACAAGAACGTTTTTTATTTCTTCTACGTTGCCTGAGATTTGATGATATTACAACAAGGAAAGAACAAAAAAAGCTGGACAAACTTGCTCCAATTAGATAATTTGTTGAAGCCTTTGTATATAACTGTAAAAATCTCTATACTCCAGGTGAATATAATACAATTGATGAGAAGCTCATTCCATTTCGTGGCAGGTGTGGCTTTAGACAGTATATGCCCAACAAACCTGCAAAATATGGGCTCAAAATTTATACCATTAGTGATGCAAGAACATTTTATCCCTTAAATTTGAAATATATTGTGGAAAACAACCCGATGGTCCATATAAAAAAAAAGTAATTCACCCGATGATATCATAAAAAGATTGATCACTCCAATATCTGGGACAAGCCGAAACATAACAACAGACAATTGGTACACTAGTTATAAATTATCCCAAGATCTTCTTACAGAACATAAACTCACGTTAGTTGGCACTTTGAAAAAAAAATAAAAAGGAAATCCCTAAAATATTTCTGCCCAATAGGAATAGACCAAAATATAATAGTATATTTGGCTTCACTCAGAATATCATCCTTGTATCTTATGTCCCAAAAAAGAGCAAGGCTGTTCTATTGCTCTCAACAATGCACTCAACTCCCACAATTGACGAAGAAAGTGGATTCAAATTAAAACCTGAAATTGTAACATTTTATAATTTGACTAAAGGCGGGGTTGACATGGTGAACCAAATGTGTGGAACTTATTCTGTTGGCCGTGGAACCAACAGATGGCCTCTATGCCTATTTTTCGACCTACTAAATGTTGCAGGCATAAATTCAGAAATAATTTTCAAGTCTTTAAATATAAATTCACCTCGAGTTCCAAGAAGAATCTTTTTGAAAAATATTTCCCTACAATTATTCCAGGATCATTTAAAAATTCGATCCCAAATGAAAAACTTGCCAAGAAGTCTCCGTGACCTGATAATATTGCATTGCAAGAAAGCTGAAAGTCCAGAGGTAAGTTATATATTTTTCATAAAATTATTTAAAATGATAAACATAACAATCTTTTGTTTACCACAGATCGAAATGAGTGTAGAGTCAGAACCTAAGAAGCGAAAACGGGTGCTATGTTTGCCCAAGTACCAAAGGTAGTATGACACAAATTATTTGCTACAAATGCAGGAGACACATCTGTCAACGTCATTCTTCGAATTATTGCAAAGATTGCGAATAATATCCGTCTGCAACTTTTAATAGTAGCCTATTTGTAAAACTATGTCAAACATTCATTGTTTTTACTATAGTCATTGTTTCAATAAAAATAAATAAATATAAAAATATTTTTTTGCCTTAATTCACATGTGTCATAAACTACACACAATTACGAATATAATGCAGCTTAATTTTCAATCCAAATATTAAAATTTAACATATATTTCGGTTTTTTAAAAGTGAGACCTGGATCTCAACGCGAGTACTTACGTAACAAATATAGGCGCGAGTAATTAAGGGTTAATACAAATGCCAATATATCAATAGACTATACGCCTAACTTCGTCAGGGCTTTTCTTGTTTTTGAACTGCTTTGGTTCATCACGCGGCGATATATAAATATTTTCAACTCTGGGGCTAAAATTTAAAATATATACACACAAACAAATATAAATAAGAATAGACTACATATGTACATTTATAAAAATTAAAAGTTAATATATGATTCTTAACCCTTAACTGGACGGGTTGGGTAGATTCTGCCCATGCATAAATTTAATATAGGAAAAAATATATTTTTCGTTTACCTAGAGCTACCAGCTTTCATGTATTCTAATTTTACAGTGATACAAACATTTTTCATCCATCGTTTATAAATTTAAGTTTTGGGAGGGGGGTTAAATTTGCATGTGTGGGCGGATTCCGCCCAGCCCGTCCAGAAGCGTGAGAATTTTTCGTGTCAGTGTTAGCTCGTGGCTCATACTTGAGTCTCTATCTTATGCTATTTTTAGCTTCCTTTTTATAAAATAACACTTCTTTCTTTGGATAAGTAGAATAATCAATCAAGTCAACAGAGAGAACTATCCCTGCCAACCCAAAATATATATGTTTTAGAGATTAGTCGACCACACTTTGGAAGAAATATTCCAGTAGACAATTGATTCACTTCAGTAGAATTAGTTGATAAGTTGAAAGAACATGGCCTTACATATTTAGGAACGATGAGAAAGAACTAACCTTAGATTCACCACAATTTCAACCGCACCCTAATAGAGAATCAGGAACCTCTATTTTCGGTTTCTCTGGAATAGCCACTTTAGTGTCTCCTATGTTCCCCAAAAAAAAAAACAAATAAATAAAATAGGTAATAAGATTGATAAAAAAAGGTAAAAAAGAAAGGAGTCATTTTATTGTTGATCTTGGGAGAGCATTGACTGATGAATACCTGGCCACACGTAATCTCAATTCTCTCCCACTGCAATTACAGACAGCAATTCAAGAAGAATGATGGTTCAAGTAAACCAAGTGAAACTACGATGCCACAACAATCTGATACTCCAAAAAGGTCCATCAAAAAGCGCAGTAAAAAATAAAACCCTTTGCTCTGTATGTCAACTAACTTTTATAATTTTTGAAAACTGTAAATAGATTATATTCAGAATTTTTAAAAGTCAAAATCTGTATATTAACTATATATTAATTAAATATTTTTTTAAATATTGATTTCAATCATTATTTAACGCTTATTTCATAAAGTTACATAGGTGGGTTGAATCTACCCAACCCGTCCAGTTACGTAAGAAAAATCCACCCGTCCAGTTAAGGGTTAATAAGTATAATAAAAGAATTTTAAATCGATTTGAACCGTAAATATAACGGAGGGATGTAAATTTTTCTATTGATACTGTTGGTATCTTTCATTGAAGTCCAACTTTATAAAAAGAGTCTTGAATTTTTATCTTGAATGTGTTATATATAATTTCTGTTTTTCAAAATTTGGTATATGGTCCTGTTTGTGTGCTTGATCTACTAAAAGTGATAATGGGCTATGGTTTTTTAAAGCTGTTTTGTGTTGATTTACTCTTTCTTCAAGAGCTTTACCGGTTTCTTCTATGTAGGTTGCAGGGCATGATTTGCATGGAATGCGATAAACTATGTTTGATTTAAATTCATTATTGCCATTATGTTTAGTGTTGGGGATGGCGTAGAATTTCTTTTAGATTTGGTGTGGTTTTGTATCAGGTTTTGATATTGTAATTTTTAAGTATTCTTGTTATTCTTTCAATGCCATAATTGTATGGCAGTGCGCAGTATATATTTGATTCTTCACTATTGTTTGTGGGATTGTTAGTGGGCTTATATATATGTTTCTTGATGAAATTTGGAGGATATTCATTATTTTTCATCTCATTGTAAAATATGTTTTGTTTAGCTTTAATATTTTTAATATTTGAGGAGCAGTGGGTGGGAATTCTTTTTGAAACTGTTTTTATAACAGATATTTTATGATTAATGGGGCCAAATGAATTAAAATTGAGATATTTGCCTGTTGGTTTTCTATATATACTGGTTTCTATTTTGCTATTTATTCTGGTAAGCTTGATGTCTAAGAATACTAAAGAGCTGTTATTTTCTATTTCGTATGTAAAGGTTAAAAATGGCTTTAAACTGTTAAGGAAGGTTAGAATATTGTCGAGGTTGCTATTTTCACTTATGCAAATGATGTCATCAATATATCGTTTCCAAGCTATTATTTTGAGATGTTTGGTTACAATGATAATATTGTCAAAATGATTCATATAAATATTGGCGAGGGCAGAAGAAATTAGATTGCCCATTGGAAGGCCTTTAATCTGTCTATAATACTGGTTTTTGTAACTGAAATAACTGAAGGATAAACATAGATCGAGTAAGTCTTTAAGTGCTTCCTTGGAAATTGTTAAATTAAGTTGTGGATTGGTGTCTATAAATTTTGAAAATTCACTGATGGCTTCCTTATGTGGGATCGACGTGTATAAAGATTCAACATCAAATGAAATCATGTGGTAATTTTGGGGTATGGCTATTCCTTGCATAACCTTTACCACTGATGTGGCGTTCTGAACGGTGTGGGGGAGAAATTTCTGAAACGGCAATATTATTGTTGAGAGATATTTCGCTAACGGATAGATTGGTGAACCGGTGTAAGAGACTATGGGACGAAGTGGGTTATTAGGTTTATGAATTTTAAGTAAACCATAAAATATTGGTAGATCATATTTTGATGCTTTGATTTTTTCAACAACTTTGTTGTCTAATTTGTGCGTGCATTTTATTCTATTCAAATTTCTGTTTAAATCTTTTATCATATTCTGTAGAGGATTAATAGTTAACAGTTCGTCTATTTCTTTGTCTTGAAGTAATTGCTGTATTTTGCTGTCGTAGTCTGCTATATCCATTTTCACTGTGTTTTTACCTTTGTCTGAAGGAGAAATTATAATATTAGTATTTTCTTTTAAGAAACTGATGGCTTTTCTTTCATCATGATTTATATTGGTCTTGTTCTGGCAATTCAGATTTTTCAGAATAGGAATGACTTCTGTTCAGATCTTTTCCTTGTTAGATTCTGCAAGGTTTTTGATTGAAGTCTCTATCGATGCAATTGTTCTAGGTATATCGAGTTTCTGGGAAGGAACAAAGTTGAGGCCTTTGGATAGTAGAGATATGGCTTCTGGGGGAATGGATTGTTTCGATAAATTTTTCACATTGTTATTGGTTGTGCTTTGGATTTGGGGTTTGTGACTCCATTTATTCAATTTTTGCAATTGGCTGTTGCGTAGCTTCGTTCTTATATTTACACTTTTTGCGTCTATATATTCTACTAGCATAGTAAAAAGAGAACCGTCGATTAGGTCTTGAAGCCTGGGTATGAGTGCATTGATATTTAATTCTATTTCATTTATATTATAGTGACAGTTCTTGTTCCTTGCATTGGTGAGTTTTTTGCCAGTTTGTAACAATATTTTCCGAGAATAGTTTGTGCGGACAGGATCTTTTAGAATGATGGAAGGAGGGATTATCTGATTATTTTGTAATGGAAAGTTCAAAAGTAAGTGTGAAAATTTATACGATGATCGTTTACATTTGCCCAAATATTATTTTGATGTAAAAACATATTTTTTTAATATAAAAAGTGAATATAAAAATTGAAAATCTCAGCACAGGATTGTTTTGTTCTTGTTATTAAAGTTTAAAACACATTTAAACTTTATATATATTTATTCAATGAAAATCAAAATTACATAACCATCACAATTAACTACATATCATAACATTAAGCCAACTATTTTCAATTTTGTTTTCTTCACCAGTCCAATATTTTTATTTTCACAGACTAAATTATGATATTAATTTATAAATGAAATATTATGCAAAACAAATAAACAACTATATACATCAATTCCCCCTTCTTATGCTTGGCTCCTATTTTTTATTTATTTTTTTAAAATAATTTTTTATATCTCTGTGGACATCTGCGCTCCCTCTGAGGGTACCTGGGGGTTGTAACACTTTTCTCCTCTGAGATTGGAGTTGGCACACATTCATTATCATCCATATTAGTGGGATGTGATTTACCAGGCAACATTTTTTAAATGTAGTTTTGATGAACTCTTTTCTTTGTGTCACCATGTTTAATTAAATAAACATTCTTTCCTAGTATTATACTTATCTTTCTGTATACCATGAGGGATAATTATTAGTGATCCATCAAAATTTCACAGTCTCATCCACTTTACATTTACTGTTAACACATTGACTTTTTCTTTTGACAACACAGAAAGTCTTGATCTGATCTTTCTTCCAAGAAACAGTTCCGCTGGTGATGTCCCATTTCAAATATTCACATCTGTCCTTATAAAGAACAAAGCCCTCCTACAATTTCTCATAAAATTTATACAAAAATATGCACTTCAGAAACTTCAACCCATGAAGAGAATAAATCTACTGCTAATAAAAACAGTTTATTTTCGAAATTGAAATAGACCATGTTAACATCCTCCACGGTCCTGTGTATTTAGGCCAACTCTTAGTCCTTTGATGAGGCAAACTTTCATTAGAAAGACAAGTTCTACAATTTTTTGTAATTATTTCTATTGAAGAGTCCATGCCGGGCCACCAAATAGATGAACAAGCCATCAATTTCATTTTATTAGTCCCTGCATGACTCATGTAATAATTGAAGTACCTTTTCATGTAGACTTTTGGGAATAACCATTCTATTCTCAAGAAAAATACATTTTTGGAGAATGGTAAAGTCATCAATCCTTTTTAAATAAGGAATGAGATCATCATTGGGACTTGGGTATCTCCCCTGTCTCAATAATTTTATACAATTTGAATAAAGTTCTGTCTAAATGTGTTTCATGAGCCACAAGAACATGGTCAATGATGGAAGTATTTAAGAGTAAAATTTCACCACTCCTATCATTATATTCCAAACTATTCTTTTGAAACTCTGGAAATCTAGAAAGGAAATCTGGAATGATATTATCCTTTCTTTTTTATACTTAATTTCAAAATTAAAATTTGAAAGAGTTAGAGCCCATCTATGAAGTCTATTTGCAATGAGTGGAGGCTAATTTGTTTTATCTCCAATAATAGTTATTAAGGGCTTTTGATCAGTATAAATGGTGAATTTCCTACCAAAAAGGTAATTTTTAAATTTATTTACTGCAAAAACAATTGCAAGTCCTTCTCTTTCAACTTGATAATATTTTTTTTCATGAACATTTAAAGTTGTGGAAATGAAACACACAGGCCTCTCCTCCCCATCCTTCAAATGTGAAAGGGTTGCTCCTATTCCCACCTGACTTGCATCATAAGAAAGAATCAAAGGCAAATTTAGAAATAATGTGATAAACATGTGGTCTCATCTAATGCATTTTTACAGGAATTGAAAGATCTGTCTCAACATTCCAAGACCATTTCGCATTCTTTTTTAATAGGTTGTATAAAGGATATGCTAAATCTGAAAGATTTGGCAAAAATTTACTATAAAATGACAAATATTCAAGGAAGCTTTTTAATTCCGTTATATTCTTAGGAACTGGACAATTCTTTATGCAAGCTAGCTTGTCTTTCAAGGGGTATATCATCTCCATTAATTTTTATGTCCAAGATATTCAATCTCATTTTTCACAAATAAGCACTTATTTTTATTTATTGTAAAATTATTTTCTTTTAGAATATTAAGTGTTCTCTTAAGATGATAAGGCACAATTTGGATTATAGATTATAAACACAAGGTAATAAAACCAAATCCAAATAAATAAATAGTGTGTGTCCTTTCGGGAACAGCCTTGTTACCATCTTCAAACAAAAGTATTAAATGAGAAATTTGGCCTGTCTTTGGGTTTCCGGGCTAATTGGCCTATCAAGTAAGGTCTAAATGAGAAATTTATTATTATTATTCTGTACATAACCCGGACTCCTGGAGCGTATGAAAGTCGCCAACTGTCCGGGTGAGAAATTTTACCACAGCATGGTTTAAATAGTTACTGTTATCAATGTGTAAACAATGTAGCAGATAAGAAGATAATTTTCTGAGAACCAGATAATTATTCTTAGAATTAAAAGTGGAAAAAATCCACTTTTTTTTTAATCTAAAAGAAGCAAAGATACTAGATTATGAGAAAAATTATTTTAAGAGAATTTAAAGAAGCCTTTTTCATTCAAAAGAAATGTGCTACAATTAACAGAATGGAAGAAAGAGGAAATATCAATGATATTTATAGATATGCTTTCAATTATATCTTTAAAAAAAAGGTAGCTTTTATCCACCTTTTTTCTAAAAATAATTATCTGTGTTTCTCAAAAAATTATCTTATTCTTATCTGCTATCATGTTTACACATTTGATAACAGTAACTATTTAAGCCATGCTGTGGTGAAATTTCTCATTCAATACTTTTGTCTGAAGATAGTAACAACACTGTTACTGAAACGTCCCACACTATTTATTTATTTGGATTTGGCCTTATTACCTTGTGTTCTCTTACGAATATCTAAATGGTTTTCCAAGTCCTCTGATGCAATAAGAATATCATCAAAAATGTAAACATTATTGATTCCTGAGAAAAAGGATTCCATTGTTTTCTGAAATATTTCAAAAGCAGTTTTTATACCAAAAGCCAAACGATTATATTTATATAGACCTCTGTGAGTGGAAACAACCAAATACTTTTTTGAATTATCATCCATCTCAATTTGATTGTTAGCCTTTGACAAATCTAATTTAGTAAATAATTTCTTTCCTTGAAAATTACTTAAGACTGAATCAATGTTAGGGATAGGATATTTAACATCCTCTAAGTAAGGAATTAAACTCTTTTTAAAATCAGCGCAAAGTCTAATTTGGCCATCTGGTTTTGCAACAAAAACATGTGGAGAAGCACAATCACTTCTATCTATAGGAGACAAAATATTTAAATCAACCAATTTATCAATTTCATCTTCCACTAATTGTTTTAAGGCAAAAGGAACTTGTCTGAATTTGTAAAACTTTGGGATAAATGAGCTTTTACATCAAGATGGACTTTGATACCTTTAATAGGGCCAGATTTGTATTCCTAAATGGATTTATAATCATTTATAAGTGACTCCACATTAAAAGAGTTTAATTCATGTGAATAATTTAAAGAAATATCAAAATAAATAAGGAAATCTCTTCCCAAAAGAAATTTTGAGATGATTTTAATCAGTTACGAGTATATCAATCACCCTAGAAACATTTCTAAATTTTATTTCAAATTTAGCTTTACCTAAAATAGGTATTCTAGAGCCACTATAGCCTGTTAAGATGGTATCACATTTGTTTAACTCAATATTTTAAAAAATATTTAAAACATTTAGTTAAAGTAGTAATATATTAATTTCAGCCAAAAGTTCAATCTCATTTACATACAGTTTCAATTAAAGGAGGATGTCTATATATATTAAACAATGATAAACTATTTTGAGAATTTGAAGGATTATTTAAATTAGGTTGTGAGTTAAATTTATTAATTTTTTTTTAGAATTTATAGGCAAATTACAGTAAAACCCCTCTATAGCGAACCCCGATAGAACAGAGCTTTTGTTTCCCTATAGCCACGGTTTGGCCATTTTTTTATTTTTCTAAATTTTTAGACCGTATAATTAAAAAACAGCCATACACACTGGAAAAAGCAGCTACTTAATAAGTGTCACTTTGTTTTAATTCCTTAAATTGACCTATTTACTGTAATGCTGAATATCAAAAGAAGCCATTTGGTAATAGGATCTTCTTATCATTAGTAAACATGTTTATATATAAACCTCTATGTATAATTTAAAAATTAAGGGAAATCCCCTAGGCAAAACTTTATTAATTATATTGTACCAAAGCCGACTTCATGTAAATATATCCATTGTCATTTGTTTATTGTAAAAATACAAAATATGTAAATTAGTTAGAGACATATAAAAACTATTTTTTGTTTGTTGCGTTGGTTAAACTTCTCTCGCTTATTAAATTGCTTTTGATTGCCAAACGACTTGCTAATTATTTCCCACACTACATCTGGTGGAGACGCCGGGACAATCCCTTCTAGTATTTTAACCTGGACGTCAAGTTGAGAAGAAGCCGACGTTTGCAAAGTTTGCCACCACTCTTGGTCGAAATGGTGAAAGAAGAAGAAAAGCCGCATGTGCAGCCGGCAGCTTTCACATATCTGCAACAACCAAGAAACCCCCCGAATTTCTCCGGAAAAGGTTCTGAACTCGCCCATCTCTGGTTGAAAGATTACAGCCGTGTTGCTGCCCACAATGGATGGGACGAATCAATGTGCTTGGCCAATGTAGTATTCTTTCTGGAAGGAGCAGCGAGATGCTGGTTCGACAACGTGGAGGAAAGCATCACGACATGGAATACGTTTAAAGAAGAATTCACCAGAACGTTCGGTGATAAAGAAGACTACGCCAGAAGGATTGAATCATCCCTCAAGGTAAGAGCGCAAAAGCCAGACGAGTCGGTCGAACTCTACATCCAGGACGTGCTGAACCTCTGTCGACAACTGAACCCGAACATGTCGGAGGAGGACAGGGTGGGCCACCTCATGAAAGGAGTGGCTGAAAACATTTACCGGGCCCTTCTTGCAATTAAAGTGACAACGACCGGGGAATTCACTCAACACTGCCGGCGTATTGAAAAGCTAAATAAAAATAGAATCAGCAGTGTTAGATTTGAGAGAATCCCCACCGTTTCGGCGATTAATGAAAATGAGTACCACCCTTTAAAGGAAATGATCAGAGAGATCATCAGGGAGGAGCTTCGATCTGCTCCGAATGAACTAGATAATCTTCCTCCTCCGCAGGGATTAGAAGATAGAGTTTGGCAGAGAGTCGAACAAAATCTAGCACCCATTGACAAAGCACCAGTGTTCCACTCCAGAAGGGTGGTCAAGAATTTCCGAAGTGGACAACAAAATGCAGGGGAAGCGGTGAGAAGGAAAACGGACGAATTCCGCACCAGAGAAAACATTCCCATATGCTTTTATTGCAATAGACCGGGACATGTCGCAAAGCATTGTTGGGATCGACGCCGCGACCGTGATGAGAACGAACCAAGTAGGACCCAAAGCCGATTTTATTATGGCCGTAGAAGACCCGGATCCATCTATATGTCCGACTTCATGACGCCGCATATGGAACAATCTGATCGGAACAACTCTCCTCGATGCAATTTACCAAGAAGTTCTTCTCCCTATCCTGGACGCGGGAGACCGATGACAAGACGTCGCTACTCTAGATCGCCAGACCGGACTCCTAGTCGATCTCCTCATAGAGACGTGCAGGAAAACTAGGAAGCACGGCCTGTAAGGGAGGTAAGGTCGGACATTGTTTAAAGCCTCCACAGACGCGAGCCGACCTAGACGATAACTACATGTGGGTGAGTATCAATGGCCGTCATGTCGAAGCTCTCATTGACACAGGGGCGTCATATTCGGTCGTTTCCAGCAATTTTAGAAAGTCGATGAAAGCTATAATGTTTGAGAGCCCGAACATAACTTTAAGGGTCGCAAACAATCGTTTTGTTGCTCCACTAGGAAAATGTCGCCTAAGTGTAGAAATAAATGGCCTTCAGCGGATCTTCGAATTTCTCGTTCTTCCAAATTGCAGCCACGACGCCATCTTGGGATGGGATTTTCTCGAGTCTTCAAAAGCAGTTATTGACTGTGGTCATTCTGAAATTTCGTTTTCAGAGACGTTAAATGAGGACCAATCCGCGGCACAACTTCACTTAGCATCGGACGACATCATTCCTCCAAAGTGTACCAAGAGGGTATTGACCCGGACGCCTAGCGTAACTGGGATTAAAAATTGCGCAGTTGAAGGTGCGCGGCAACTTTTCTTGGAGAAAGAATTATTTGTACCATCGTCCTACCTTACCATATGGCATGGCCAAGCGTATCTATGGGTGACCAATTTTAGCAAGCATCCGAAAACAATCCCTTCGGGCATGTGCCTAGCTCATTTATTCAGAGTCCAGCCGCAAGAAGTTTGCCCAATCATGGAAAATCATTCGAATAATAAGTCCAAAAGTGCCAAGTCACCCATCAGGATAACCAATTTCGAGTGTCGCGAAGAAAATTTTTTTAAAGTCGGGAGCTCCGAGCAGCTTATGAGAATGGAACAAATCTCGGCCTGCATTTCTCCTGAGCTTCCTCTGCTTCACAAGACCAAACTTCTGGAGCTTCTTGAAAATTTTTCGGAAGTGTTCGGTCCGATCGATAAAACTACTTCTAGGATAATTACTAAACACAGGATAAATACGGGCGACGCCAAACCATCAAAAAAGATGCCGTATCGGGTCTCACCTTCTGAAAGGAAGGTAATTCAAGAAGAAGTTGACAGAATGATGGAAATGGGAGTCGTTCAGCCCTCTGAGAGTCCTTGGGCCTCACCGGTCGTTCTAGTAAGAAAGAAAGACGGGTCTGTTCGCTTTTGTGTGGACTACAGAGGTTTGAATAAGATGACGAAAAAAGACGTCTATCCATTGCCGCGGGTTGATGACGCTCTTGATTGCTTGAAGGGGGCGAATATCTACTCCACAATTGATCTCAAAGCGGGCTACTGGCAAATTGGCATTGATGAAGCTGATCGGGAAAAGACTGCCTTTATTACACCGGACGGTCTTTTTGAGTTTAAGGTCATGCCTTTTGGGCTGTGTAACGCGCCCGCAACTTTTGAAAGGATGATGGATAATCTCCTGAAGGGCCTGCGATGGACGATATGTTTGTGTTACTTGGACGACGTCGTTATATTTGCGGATAATTTTCCAGATCATTTGAGACGACTAGAGGTGGTCCTGAATTGTTTCAAGAGAGCTGGGCTGAAGCTCAATCCCGGAAAGTGTTCTTTTGGAGCCAGCAACATCAAGATCCTTGGACACCAGGTGGATAAGGATGGAATCCGACCAGATGATGATAAGATTAAGGCGGTCAGTCAATTCCCGATCCCTAAGAACTTACAGCAGCTAAGAAGCTTCCTTGGCTTGTCATCTTATTATAGGCGATTTATTAAGAACTACGCAGATATTGCGCGGCCCCTCAATTCGCTACTATCTAAAGGAACAAAGTTTCAATGGAACACAGACCAAGAGAGAGCATTTCAAAAACTGAAGAATGCCTTGACGTCAAAACCAGTATTGGGACATTTCGATGATGACGCTCCGACTGAACTACACACAGATGCCAGCGGATATGGAATAGGTGCCGTGCTTGCACAAAAGTAAGGGAACGGTGAAAAGGTCATCCCTATGCTTCGCGTACCCTTTTAAAGTCCGAGAAAAACTATTCTACCACGGAGAGGGAATGTCTCGCCATAGTATGGGCAATTGGAAAATTTAGGCCCTATTTGTTTGGACGCCCCTTCAAAGTTATAACTGACCATCATTCTCTGTGCTGGTTGACCAATCTTAAAGATCCGGAAGGTAGATTAGCGAGGTGGGCGTTGAGACTTCAGGAGTACGACGTTTCCATTGTCTACAAGACAGGGCGAATGCACAAGGACGCCGACTGTCTGTCAAGAAATCCCATTGAAAATACGGAAAAGGTTTTCAATGACGACATCCCCACATTATTCCTTTTGAGCGACATCAGTAAAGAACAAGAGAAAGACCTTTACATTACAGGAATAATCAAGGAGATATCTCAGCCGTCACCCGCCAAGAAAGACAACAAGTTCGAGGTTGTCAATGGGATCCTCTATAGAAAGAATTATGACCCGACTGGCCTACCTTTACTGTTAGTGATCCCAAGACACCTTCGAATGGAGATCTTGGGGGACTTGCACGACGCACCTACTGCTGGACATTTGGGTTTTGCAAAAACCTACGACAGAATTAGGAGAAGGTTCTATTGGCCAGGAATGTACAGAAGCGTGAGAAGGTATGTTGGCCATTGTCAGGACTGCCAGCGTCGCAAGAGTGTGCCACAACTTCCTCCTGGCTATCTGAGACCCATACCACCACCGGACCGACCATTCCAAAAAGTCGGTATAGATTTGCTGGGACGCTTCCCCATATCGCAAGGGAAGAAGAAGTGGATAGTTGTTTGCACCGACTATCTAACTAAATACGCCGTTACCCAAAGTCTAGGTTCGGGGGGAGCCCAAGAAATTGCAAAATTTCTTTTGGAGGAAGTTATTTTGAAGCATGGGGCTCCTCGAGAAATAGTGATGGATCGGGGTCGAAACTTCCAGTCGAGACTCATTCAGGAGCTAACCAAGAACTGTCACATCAAAAAGAAGACAACGACGGCGTATCATCCCCAGACTAACGGCCTGACAGAAAGATTGAACAGGACAATTGCCGACATGTTATCAATGTATATGGACCTCGATCAGAAAAACTGGGATGAGATGCTACCATTCATCACATTTGCCTACAATACAGCGAGGCAAGAATCAACTGGCTTCACGCCATTCTTTCTGGTCCATGGGAGGGAAGCGGAGACGACCCTCGACACTATCTTTCCCTACAGTAGCGCGTCCGAGGGGGAAGAATTTATTCAATTGGTGGCGAGCAGAGCTGAAGAGGCGCGACAAATAGCCCGACATCACATCTTCAAGGCTCAAGAAACCAACAAATTGAATTACGACGCTCGGCATAAAGGAAAAGTCTACCAACCAGGAGATCTAGTGTGGATTTTTACACCTATCCGACGAGTGGGACTGTCTGAGAAACTTCTAAAAAGGTACTTTGGTCCCTACAAGGTCATTAAAAAGATATCGGATGTGACATACGAAGTGGAAGCATTCGGCAAGAGTGACAAAAGACGAAAAGAACGTGACACCGTCCATATCCTCAGGATGAAGCCGTACTATGACCCATCAAGACAGGAAGATTCGTCAAGTGAGGATAACTCTACGTCTGGAGAAGAGGAGGAACTGAGATAAAGCTGTGGATAAAGCTTCTCATGGGAAAGGGAGTAGTGTACCAAAGCCGACTTCATGTAAATATATCCATTGTCATTTGTTTATTGTAAAAATACAAAATATGTAAATTAGTTAGAGACATATAAAAACTATTTTTTGTTTGTTGCGTTGGTTAAACTTCTCTCGCTTATTAAATTGCTTTTGATTTCCAAACGACTTGCTAATTATTTCCCACACTACAATATATTTAAAAGGTATATGAGTATTTTAGAACATCTTTCTAAAATAGTATAATTGATAAGGCACAATTTGGATTATAGATTATAAACACAAGGTAATAAGACCAAATCCAAATAAATAAATAGTGTGTGACGTTTCGGTAACAGCGTTGTTACCATCTTCAGACAAAAAGTTCATTCAGTACTTTTGTCTGAAGATGGTAGCATCGCTGTTACCGAAAGGTCACACACTATTTATTTATTTGGATTTGGTCTTATTACCTTGTGTAAATAGTATAATAATGAATTTATTTGAAAAAAATACCTCTAATGTTTGAAAGTGAAAAGTAAAATTTGAAAATCAGATTTGTCTTTAAAAATATCGTTATTTCCATCAAAGGAATAAAGCTCTGTGTATTCTGAATTATTTGAAGATGAATCAAAGGTATCCAATTCAGAAAAATCGTGACGCAAAACCTGTTGATGCGATAGCGCGATCGGTAAAATTGCAAATAAAAAAAACGCCAATTTGCAAACACAAAATCGGTAGTAAAACGGCCGGCCAGGGGGAATATCCGCAAACCCTGAATGAGCCATATACCTAACAAGGCTTCCATTCTAAAAATTAGTTTTTGAGAATTTATAAGTCGATTTGTTTGTGGCCCATGAGACACGGGCATTGTTTTTTTTTTCTTCTTCTTCCAATTCCAGTTTCCACATATTATTCTGAAGTATAGATTAACTTTTGTATTTAACCTGTTATTCAAACCATTTCGGGCATTACAACTATTTGGAATTATTTTTTAGCCTAGGTTAAACTTGATATAGAACGCTTCCAAAAGGGCATGCTGCCACTGTTTTTTTTTTTAGAAAGCCATTCTTTGTTTCTTTTCTTTATTTTGGAAGCCATTTCTATTTCAAAATTTTTGAGTACAAAGATATTCTATTAAATAAAAGTATAATGTGTAAAAATTTATACAACATACAGCATAAATAGAGAGAGAATGGAAATGAAAACAAACAAATCCGCTAATTTTTTGTTTTGAAATCGCGATCCGTGAGCTGAAACATGGTCAAATTTTGTTGTTTTCAAATATTTTTAAATCACAATTTTAAGTTCGTTATAAGCCTGGTATTTTAAATATATCATTTTTGACCGAAAATAGGTTCGTTATAGGGGTAGTTCGTTATTTTAAAAATCGCAAAGTTCGTTATAACGATGGTATTTTCAATGTAATGGAATTGGGATTCGCCGTTGGTTCGTTATAGGGGAAGGTTTGCTATATCCAGGGTTCGTATTAGCGTGGTTTAACTGTATATATATATATATAGTAATTTAAGCCAACGACCCCCTATTGTATATAACTTATAACAAGATTTTAATGATGTATAGTAGAAACACATCTGTAAATGGTTATATGCATGATTGACATGTGTCATTACATCATCATATGTAATGTAATTTGCACAAACTGAGGATAATAAATAAAACTCTGTAATAGATTAAGAGTTGAGCTAGAGAGATAGAAGTCAAACACGTCTAAATTTGAGATAGATGGAAGTCACAAAACAACAAGGTCTAAAGATAGATTGGAAGCTGTCAGGACGGCGCCAGTAGAATGTCACCAGAAGACCCCCTCTCACATCTGGTGACATGCAAAACCCCCTTTCTCAGAAAAGGTACATAAAGCCCCGTCCTAGCTAAAAATACAGTTAGTTCACCGTTAGCGCAAGCCCACGTCGGTCGTACCCCAGGTCCATCTCATCCATCATGTAGACCAGTAAGAAATCTTCTATCTCCATCTTTCGCTCCTAGCTCAACTTTTATCTGTTCGCGGAACTTTCTTAGTGCAACTGTGTCTTCGATTTTTGTATGGACATCCCCAAGCTTTCCACTCTGCCTCGACCACAACTGCCTGTACTTTGTGAGAACTGTAAAAGGTCTTCCAAGGTGCAGAGAGGTACTGGAAAACTCCCCATCCTGACTTCCTCTCTGTCAACACAGTATAGCGAGAGTTGACTGGGACTCACACCATAGTTTGCCGACTGGATACATCACCACATTTCTAATCGACAAGATTCTACAAGAGGCAACCAGACCTCACCACATTTATAGCCGACAGGATGACCAAAACGAAGGATGACACATCGAAGAGGTAAGAAGTCTGTTCAGATAGGAAGCGAGAAAGAGCAAAGATGGAGGAACAAACCGACCATTCCAACGAAACGACCAAGCAATCTCTCCCCCAAAAAGAGATATTTATGGAAGAAGCGCCGCCCCAAGGGACCTCCGCAGTGCCGCTAACACAGATCGCCCACGCCGAGAGCAAGCTGTCTGACCACCCCAACGACACAGTCGAAATTCCCGCAAGTCATGGAAACCGAAGATCAGAGTGGCACAAAACCTGTGAGAAATTCATAATCTTCGACCTGACATCGTCGAGACAATGCTCAAAGCAACAAGCCAAATAACTTTCCAGAAGTTACTAGCTTCTACAAGCTTTACTTCGAGCGACTTCCACGTCAGCAGGAAAACAACCAAAACCAAGTTTCCTGGCTGAACAATCATCACACAATTGTAAGTTTTTAAAAACCTACCTTAACGTTATCCTCAAGTTCACAACTTGATTCCCCATAAATTTTGTCTTAATATTTTCACTTTAAGCATTTTAAAATCAATTTTTACCTTTTTTATATCATTTTTTATTCAATTTTTAAAACTTTCACACTCTCATTTATCATTTTTACTTTATTTTAATCAAATTATAAATTTTAATTTATCATTTTCAATTTTATTATTAAAAACTTCAATTACCCATTTTTACCAATTTACTAATTTTACATGTCTTGCCAAAATTTGCCTAAAATGGCATTATCCAAATCTACAACTTAAAAAAAAAAAAAAAAAATCATTATTATTTTTTTTAAAAATCTCTCATTCATCATAATTCTAAACTTATTTTTGTTTTTCTTATTAGTTATCTTTTACCAAAACACCCCTTTCTTCATCTAATACTTACAAAGTTAAAAATTCCAACATAAATACACTCCCTCATCCTTTCCTTTTACAACCATATTTAATCATCAACAAATCTCTCTCAACAAACGATACAACACCTTCACATCACTTTCTCCAATTGGCAAACATTATTAACGCGCGACTCACAACGAATTCAATTTCGAGCCACACAAGCTCCATAACGTCGCCCACTAAGCGCTAAAAAAAATTTCACATTAAACGTGCCAAATCCACTAACAGTCAAAAATTCTCGATGTGTTTCATACAACCACCACCCATGACTATTAAATTTGTTATTCATGGTGAAACAGTTTAGATTTTGTACTAAACTAAGACTTCACGTGACACCTTTCCAAATCACTTCTCACTTCGTGTCACAGTGCCACACCACAAAACTTTTTAACTTTTCAGGCCAAAGACGCCTTCATGCCTGTGACATCTCACCCCAAAGCGTGTCCACGTCGAAAGTCGCACTTTCACCATAACATTTTACTAAGTCTAAACTAACTTCGAAACACAACAACTACAAACACCGAGAAAATCATATCTTTCAATTATAACAGAAAATTTCAAACCTCAACAGAAGAGAGAAAAAATCAGTTTTAAGTAAACGATAAAAATAACAAACATCCCCCAAAATTATTATTTTGCTATGAACTATGGCGATTTTTAAAGCCAGCAATGGCTTACATGACAGGTTCAAAACTAAATACAGTGGACCCTCGGTTTACGAGCACCTTGGAGTACGAGCTTTTCGCAGTACGAGCAAAATTTTTTGAAAAATTTTACCTCGGATTACGAGTGAAATTTCGCATTACGAGCAACTCGTGATGGTTGCCCGTAATCGTGATGGATGAAAATTCACTGGGATCCCTCCCTTCAGATCAGATTCGGGAAATATGTAAAATGTGGGAAACTGTGCAATTGTTCGTAGCAAGAAGAATTGCCCGAGTTTCAATTATTAAAAATAAGAAATTAGTTTCGCACTACGAGCGTTTTGGAGTACGAGCATGGCTCTGGAACGTATTATGCTCGCAAACCGAGGGTCCACTGTATAGACTTAAGAAGAATATGTGGAAACATGAAATGGAAGAAAAATACTCATTAAATTTTATTTGAAGGGTCAATGGCTGAAGAGTGCTTTGAAGCAACAAGGTATCAGAGCAATTTTTCCAAGTAAACATTGTATAATATAATATGCTAAAGATCTTTTAAAATCATTTTATATCTTTGAATTAATAAAACTTTGACTAGGATTTGTCATGATTTTTAAATTAGACATAGAGGTACCAGTATGCTATTGATAAGAAGAACCTATCATCAAATAATTTCTTTTATTATTTAGTATTAATATAAGGAAATTGGTCAATTTTAGGAATTAAAACAAAGTGACCGCTATTAAGAGGCAGCCTCTTCCAGTGTGTATGGCTGTCCTTTAATTATAGGTTCTGAAAATTTTAAAAAGTAAAAAAAAATATCCAAACTATGGGTATAGTGGACCAAAAGCTCTGTCCCATTGAGGTTCACTTTAGAGGGGTTTTATTGTAAATATATATGTGTGACATGTATGATTCTTTTACAAATTAAACAATTTCTACTGCCCTTACTGCAATCAAAAACTTTTGAATTTTTTTGTAAAATTATCATGCGCGTCTATGAAAGTTTTGAATTTTCATAACAGATGGCGCGCTAATGCATCATAATATATACTTATATTTGATTTTTATATTTGAATAAATTGTTGTATATTCAATTTGTTTGGTGTTTTTCTTTATAAATGTCATGTCATTAAAATAAAACACACCCACAACTTTCCTTTAATATACAAGGTGATTCCTAAATAGGGAAACAAATTTTGATGATTAGTTCTACACATGAAAAAACAAAGACTTTTTCTAAATCAGAACAGAAAAAAATGAGTCAAAACCTATTTCAGCCTATTTTTTGAAACCTAGGAAGAAATGAATCTAGGCCTGCAATTCATTAAAAAGTTAATTAATCAACAATTTCATTTTTAATGCTCTAATATTGTTCCCATATTTATCTATATACAGTAAAACCCCTCTATAGTGAACCTCAATGGGACAGAGCTTTTGGTTCACTATAGCCACAGTTTGGCTTTTTTTTTTTACTTTTCAAAATTTATAATTATACTTATAATAATAGTGGTCACTTTGTTTTAATTCCCATAATTGACCAATTTTCTTATATTAATACTGAATAATAAAATAAATTATTTGATGATAGGATCTTATCATTAGCATACATGTACCTCTATGTCTAATTTAAAAATCAAGACAAATCCTAGGCCAAGTTTTGTTAAATATATATTCAATGATATAAAATGATTTTAAAAATCTTTATCACATTATATAATACAATGTTTACTTGAAAAAATGGCTCTAATACCTTGTTGCTTCAAAGCACTCTTCAAGCATTGCACCTTTCAAATATTTCATGTTTCCACATTTTCTAAAGTCTTGATTTCCTTTTGTTTGAATCTGCCATGTAAAAACCATTGCTGGCTTTAAAATTGCCATAGTTGATGGCATAAAAAAATAATTTTGTTGCATCACGGGCCGTTTATTTGGACTTTTTTTTAGCCCTAATACTACGATCGCGGCAAATTTTGAGGTTGATTCCTCTTTTTAAACAATTTTTAATAGCCTTCTATTTTTCTCTTATAATATAAAAGTTACATTTTCTTATTTTAACATGTTCCGAAATTTTGCGTGTGGTTTTTCACTTTGAAAAGTTTTGAATTGGCCTTTTTTCCTCCCTTTAGTAATAACATTTTTGTTTTTAGAATGCCTTTGTTTTTATATTTTGGAAGCCATTTGCCTTTTTTTTCTATTTCAAATTTGATGATTGCAAAGATATTCTTTTTAATAAAAAGTATAAAATGTAAAAATTTTTTGTGATCCTTAAGCTAAAACTTACTCGAAATTTTGTCGTTGTGAATTTTATAAAATTACAATTTCAAATTCGTTATAAGCATAGTATTTTAAATAATATTTTATCACATTTTGGGACCAAAAATGGTTCATTATAGGGGTAGTTTGTTATTTTAAAAGTCGAAAGTTCGTTATAACGATGGTATTTTCAATGGAATCGAATTGGGAATCGCCTTAGGTTCATTATAAGGTAAGGTCCAAAATCCAGGGTTCATATTAGCGGGGTTTTACTGTAATAATCATCATAAAAATGTATATTAATATATATAGTCACAACCGTCTGTCGTGGCCTCTGTCAAGGATAATATACAGTTATCATCGTCATGCGTTCTTAATTCTGTCACCGTTTGCTTTTGGTTCAGTGGTAGAATGCTCGCCTGCCACGCGGGCGCCCCGGGTTCGATTCCCGGCAGATGCATTTTTTTTTTTTACAATTTTTAAAACTCATTTATATATTATACAAGAATGACATCCATGGCACCAATTTATAATTGTAACAAATAGTATTTGAATAAAAGCATTTAATCGGGTAAACCCCGGGCGTTGTAGATTATAAACACAAGGTAATAAGACCACATCCATGATAAGGTACAATTTGGATTATAGATTATAAACACAAGGTAATAAGACCACATCCATGATAAGGCGCTATTTGAATTATTCTATATACAGTTACGAGCGTCTGTCGTCGCCTCTGTCACGGTTTGCTTTTTTTTTTGGAATGGCGCCCTCCTATTGGTCGGCTTCGATCACGCCACCTTTGACCCCCCCCCCCCTCACATTTTTGTAACTATTGTGTTGGAGCGGGTCGCTCCTTAAATAAATGCATATATTAGTTAATAACCAAATGGAATCCTCTCTTTTTCCCAGTAAGAGACGCCTACGGAAGCCAACAGTACATAGACAGATAAAGCACATAGGCTATAGTTATTAACTAACATATGCATTTATTTAAGGCGCCAAATTATAATTGTAACAAATAGTATTTGAATCAAAACATTCATTCGGGTAAAACACGGGCGTTGCCCGGGTCATTCGGCTAGTATATATATATGTTATATAAAGGTGTTATTTAAATTGTTATATTAAAATATTTTATTTAGAATTATGTTATATTAGGGTGTTATTTTATTTAAAATTATATTTCATCAATTCAAATACTCTGTTTAAATCAACCGCCAGAGGTCGCGCTTTCTCTATAAATACTCATTGTTGTTGTTGCAGCCCCGTTTTGGGGCTCAAAAATCATTCATTTTGGTTAGCAGCCCCGTTAATAAAGATATTTCCGTTGCAGCCCCGTAAAATAAAGATATTTTCTCTTCCCCGTTGGTCGGCTCAAACATGTTTGTAATTATGTAAATAATATTTTGTTTTATTTATTCTTACGCCTTAAGCCAGGCAGTACTTTTGCCAAATTATGTTTATCCTAAAGCTCAATTAAAGCAATCTCTTATCAAAACTATTTTTATTGTTTTACTTTCAAGATTCTGGCCACGACTGCATCACCAACCATTTAGTACTAAAAAGAACCAGCAAATAACTTCATGGAATAATCCTCAACATGATCTAAATTCAAGCAGAAAATCTCTTTTCTTTATATTATAGGATATATATATATATAATAGATTAGAAATTTTTTGTGTGTTTGATTGTTGAAAAGAGGTGCAGTCGTGGAAAAGTAAAGATAATTATTTACCTTTCAAGCAGATTTTTATTTTGAATATTTGAAGTAAAAATATACATATAAAATTATTTATATCACAGGAATATAGAATTTATATAATGAATTCTATAATCGTGAATAAAATATAGGTAGGGTTAAATATACATATTTACATCAAATAATAATAATAATAAAAAAAATGGTATGCTTTGAATATATTGTCACTGAATAATTATTTTAAATATTCTGTGGTATATCATCATTAATATTTGCATAGTCACTCATTACGATTCTTATATATTTTACTTGTAAATAAATTTTTAGAAATAGTTTGCATTTTATAAATAAATTATTTTTACTTAAACTTTTGTTATACTCGTTATCACTACCGTGACAACTGGTGGAGAAGCTGGAATATTCCCTCGACGCCCAAGCCGTTAGAAGAAGCCGAAGACTACAAGGACTAGAACCTGAAGAAAACATCGCTATGGTCAAGCAAGAGACACAGACAAAAATGGGTCAGTACCACTTTCAACCTTTTAGAAACCCTTCTATTTTTACTGGAGAACGCAACCAGAATCCAGAAAAATGGTTGAAAGAATACCATTGCGTCGCTCGCTACAACTGCTGGGATGATTCAATGTGCCTCGCAAATATTTATTTTTTCCTTCATGGAACAGCGCATAGATGGTACGAAAATGTTGAAGAGAAAATTAATTCATGGGATATTTTTGTGAAAATGTTTTCTCAGAATTTCGGACATCATGTCACCCAAAAAGATCAGCTCGCAGAGAACCTCAAAACTCGAGCTCAGGGGAAGGAGGAGACCAGTGATTCCTACATTCAAGATGTTCTCCATCTGTGCAGAGAAGTGAATCCGGCTATGATGGAAAATGAAATAGTCGCACACTTGACGAAAGGAATATCGGAGGAGATATATCAGTCAATCATCATTTTAGACATCGCAACTATCGATGAGTTCATCAAATGGTGCCGAAAAATTGAGGCTTCAAATAAAAAAACGTGTAGTATTCGACAGACTACCGAATGTTGCCGCCATCGATTCAGCAGACTCTGAATCAATGGAAGACTTAATCCGACGCATCGTGCTTGAAGAAGTTCATAGCGCACTAAATCCGGAGTCAACCACCCCTGAACCATCTTCTCTGAAAGAAATTATCCGAGAAGAGGTTGAAAAAAACGTAGCTGCAATCTCGAAGCCTACTCAAAGGCCTCCGCCACGACAGTCGTACCCCAACCAAACACGTACATTCAATCAGGTTCCACGACGTCAGTACCCTACCCAAACACCCATATATAACCAGAGGCCACCACAACGAAGAACGGATGAATGGAGGACGCATGACAACATCCCAATATGTTTTAATTGCGGCCGCCCAGGCCATGTTAAGCGATATTGTAGAGAACGCCGACAATGGACGCAGAGACCCGAAGGACATGCACCAAGCACCCAAGAACCTCAAATGGGTAACCACCAAGCCATAAGAAGCCAAATTTACCGCAGACAATCGCCGTATCCAAACAGAGGAAGATCCCCAAGACGCCAGTCCATTTCCCCAGGCCGCCATACAAGCCAATCCCCACGCCGTTACAATCTAGAAAAAAACTAAGCGTCGCGTCTTCTTTCGAGGGGGAAGCCGCGGGTGTGAAAAACCCTCCATCGTCGACAGCCGCTAAATTACAACAAAATTATGTCGAAATCATTGATGACATTGCGTTTTCTGCTCTAGTCGATTCAGGTTCCTCTTTTTCGGTTATCTCTGATGGATTAAGACGACAATTAAAAAAGACCATGTTCAAGGATAGCGGAATGACTCTGAAAGTTGCTGATGGCAAGAATGTTACATCGATCGGCCGATGCACAATCAGCTTGAGCATCAATGGATTGGAACAGCCGCTTGAGTTTATCGTCCTCCCTAAAGTAACCCAAGTATTATCCTCGGATGGGATTTCCTAGAGGCATCAAATGCCGTGATTGATTGTGGACGCGCCGAAATCAGATTGGAAGAGGCCAAAGATGTACTAAATTCACCAGCTTCCATGGGAAAGGTTGTGGCTAGCAGAAGCGTCGTAATCCCAGCCTAATCTACCAAACTAATAAATGTTATGAGTGAAGAGCTTAATGGGCAAAACCAGGTACTTTTTGAACCTTCGAAAAAGGTACTTCGGGCCATACAGGGTTACTCGGAAACTCTCTGACGTGACCTTCGAAGTTGAACCTGTGGACCAACCAACCAGGAGACGCCAAACAAGAGACCTGGTCCATTTACTGAGAATGAAACCCTACCATGACCCTGAGGACCAAGCTGATCTGTTCAAGTGATAATTACAGCGGGACGCTGTTCATCTAGGAAGGGGGCAATGTCACTGAATAATTATTTTAAATATTCTGTGGTATATCATCATTAATATTTGCATAGTCACTCATTACGATTCTTATATATTTTACTTATAAATAAATTTTTAGAAATAGTTTGCATTTTATAAATGTAATGTTCCTCTTCGATTAAATAAATAAATATGCTTTATTAAATTAATAAACTAATTTTCATTATATATATTTTTAATGTCAAACGTACACTTTTTAAATAGATTCATAACAACAACAACAATTACAGTGCTGCCAAATCCAAACAATCAAAAATAAATTAATTAAACAGAGTATATTATAATATTATTATAAGGTATATTACAACTCCCCCGACTTCAAGCGACTTCATCCCTCCTGGGATGTCGATGCAGATAAGGTTGGATATTGGAGATGTGAGCCGTTCTTGGAGTTTTATCATCAGACTCATATTCAACATATTTGGGGTGGCCATCCATTTTGGTTACCCTTGTCACTCGATGCGGACCAGATAGCTTCCATTCCTTTCCAACCTTCTGATGTCTTACCAAAATATAATCGTCGATATTCATCTCTGGTGGCAGGGCCTTCTTACGACTGTTAAAATAAAACTTTGTTCTTTGTCGGTAGAGGTTTTGCTCAATTTGACTTTTTTCTGTTTCATAAAGGGGACAGTGAAGATTAAGCTCTTTATCGGCAGGTAAAACAGGGGAAGTTTTTGTAAGTTTGAATAAAGGGGAGCAACCCAGGTAGGAGTTGTAGGATCTATTATGGTAGCGTACTGCCGCTTCTAAGGCATTTTTCCATCCACCCTTGAAGTGAGGATAGCACGAGAGAAAGGTCTTTATATCTCGTATAGCTCGTTCCGCTAAACCATTTCCTGCAGGGTGATAAGGAGAAGTAGTTATTAATTGGATGTCTTTGGAGGTTGCCCACCTAGGGAATTCTCCATACACAAATGATCTCCCTTGATCGGAGACTATAGTTCTCACTGATTTCAGATCCTCATGTTCGTTGAAATATTTTATTAGAGCACGGCCATGTTGTTTCATTGCCTTTGCTTGAACTACCCTAGTAGCCTCGTCAATAATTAGTAAAAATGTTGAATTCTTATCCTTGATGTTAGAAGGAGCCTCGGCGAAATCTACATGTACAGTATGGAAAGGTACCCTTGATTGATGGGGCAAACTCATCTTTGAAGGACGGCTCTTATACTTGAACTTGACCCTTTGACAGATAGGACAAGAAGATACATATTTCCTTATGTCATTCTTCATACCAGGCCAAACAAAGCGTTGCTTCATTTTATAATATGTCCTCCAAAACCCCGAATGTCCTCCTGATAAGGGATCATCATGGTACGTAGATAAAATTGAAGTTCGATGTTCGTGAGGGACAAAATATTTCCCGTGATCTTCTAATTTTAAAGGAATACTCTGATGTTTAACAAACAGTACAGTTTGATCGCTGGAATTAGGTGTTTCTACAGCCAATCTAGACAGCGCGTCTGCATCGCTGAGCTCCCTGCCAGAACGGTGGTTCACTCTCATTTCGAATGAGCTCAGAAACAGCTGCCACCTCGCAAGTCGATCCCGGAGATGGCCACAGGAAAGTAGCTGTGTCAATGCGCGATGATCCGTGTGGACAACAAAAGACTTGCCTTCCAAATACCATCTGAAGTGTTTGACAGCCTTCAACACAGCAAGCCATTCTTTTTCGGTGATGGAATAATTTTGTTCAGCCTTGGAAAATGTATATGAATAATAACTAATCACTCTGAGTTGAAGTGATTTCCTTTTATTCACGTCTCTCTGGTATAGAATAGCCCCTGTTCCATAATATGAAGCATCTGTTGACATTTCATAAGGCAATGACTCATCCGGGATTGCCAGTATTGGTTTTGACGTGATGATATCAATAAGTTTTAAATAGGCCTCTTCACATTTATTAGACCACATAAAACTAGAATCTTTTTTTCTTCAGGTTGTCCAATGGTCGAACTATCGTGGCATAGTTTGGTATATAGGCCCGAAAATGACCTGTAAATCCAGTAAAACATTGTAGTGACTTAAGATTATATGGGCGTTTCATTAGTTTAGCCTTTTCGATTACTTCCTCCTTCATTTGCTTCGAGTTACCGTTGATAATTCTACCTAAAAGTTCCACCTCAGATACACAAATTTGGCACTTGCCCAAGTTCACTGTCATATTATATTGATTCAGTCTATTGAGAACTTTGTAGGTGAGGGAAGCACATTCTTCAAGGGTTGGGGCGCCACAACAAATGTCGTCAATGTAAACAACCACTCTGAGTTCCAATAAATCAGCCAACATCTCGCTCATAACCCTTTGAAATCTAGGAGGTGAATTTTTCCACCCGAACGGTAATCTCTTAAACTCATAAAGTCCATCAGGTGTTACAAAAGCAGAGAACTTTCTCGTGGCTTTAGTTAGACCGACTTGCCAAAACCCATCCTTCAAATCAATTTTTGTAAAGTATCGACAACCCCCAAATTTATTAATGATTGAGTCGATTCTAGGAAAAGGAAAAGGGTCCAAAAAAGTCTCTTTATTCAACTGTCGATAGTCAATACAGAGTCGGTAAGACGAGTCCGTTTTAGGAACTAGAATACAAGGTGATGCGTACTCAGAAGTAGAAGGAGTAATAATATCCCCATCTAGCATCTCCTTGATTTTTCCAGCAGTCCATGCTCTCTTGTGATCTGACATAGGGTAAGGTTTACACGCCACGATGTTATTATTGGGCTTCAATAGAAAGTCGATCTCGTGCAATGGTAATTCCTTTTTGGAGACATTGCAAAGCTTGGGGAATATAGTGATCAAGTCATCACTGGTAAAAATAACTTCTTTTGACCGCAAAGACAAGCACTTAATCTCATCAGTCCCAAAGTTCCATTGAATTCGGAGATCCCTCATGGTGGGCTTTCCTATTAACAGTTCGAATGGCATCTCCCTCAATATTGTCGCCGTCATCATTCTCTGTTGATCGTCAACCTGAAGTTCCACCTCAATATTCTCAGTAGCTCGGACATGGCTTTCGTCAATCGTTGTTATCGTGGTCTCTGATGGATAACTTTTCCATTTATATTTGGCCAAAAGGTCTCTTCTCATTAGATTGATAGAAGAACCTGGATCCAAGAAAGCAACAAGTTTTACACCATTTATAATAACGGGCAACATAGAATCGGGACTTTTGCAAGACAAAAATAGGATCGATTTTGTCATCGGGATCGAACAACCCTCTAAATTTAGTTTTTTTTTAAGAGAAGACACAGAATTATTTTGATTGTTCATTGTCTGTGATGCCTCCTCAATTTGATCAAGTTTGGCAAAATAGGCTGGCTTCTTGACCACTGTGTTGCCAGTTGTCTGGTAGGGCTTGGGTTCAAAAGGTTTTTTCTCCAAACTGGGACGGATATTTTTCAGCAGCTGAAGAAGAGTCTCTTTGTTTTCGATTTTCACAGTGGACAACTGATTCTGCATATCTGGGGGTAGCCCATGAATCACTCCAATTATCAATAGCTTTTCACTTAAGCCGGGCATCCCTAATCGCATTTTCCTTTGTTTTTGGTGGAAGTAATCGATCAGAGAGCCGCCTCGATATCTCCACTTGAACGCCCTATCATATTTGTCTATGGGGTTATCCCCAAATGAGGATACAAAATCTTCTTTCCATGTTTCCCAGCTAAAGTTGCATTCATCAGCAAGTCTGCTATCGAACCACAATTGTGCAGTTCCCCCTAGGTAGTTTCTCATACCATATATTTTGGATTGATCTTTTACCCAACCATTATTTGCACAGACATTTTCATATAGGGTTATCCAAGTGGCTGGTTCTAAGTTATTACCGGAGAAATCAGGTGCTTTCATTTCGACATGTCTTGGTGCATATTCATGCTGGTTTAAACTTAAATTTTGAACTAAAGAATTAACTAGTTTTTGTTGTTCTGCTACAGTAGTTATCAATTTGCTAAAAGTGTTTTCTGTTAATATAGATTTTGCATCTAATTCCTCCTCATCCATTACGCAAATTTGTAAATCTTCAAATGATCGATTTTTGTATATTTCAATTATTTTTGATGGAACTTTAACAAATCTATTAGAATCCTTTTCTAAATAGTAAGAAGTTAGATTCTTTCCACATTTAAACACGAGCTCGTGATAAATGGGCATTTGAAATTCTTCAGGGATAGATAGAACGTTAGCATCAGGGTTAAAGCTATAGCCAATTACCTTTTTATTCTTAAAATGCAGGATAATCGATCCTGTCGGCTGCGCCATTTTTGTAATGTTCCTCTTCGATTAAATAAATAAATATGCTTTATTAAATTAATAAACTAATTTTCATTATATATATTTTTAATGTCAAACGTACACTTTTTAAATAGATTCATAACAACAACAACAATTACAGTGCTGCCAAATCCAAACAATCAAAAATATATTAATTAAACAGAGTATATTATAATATTATTATAAGGTATATTACAATAAATAAATTATTTTTACTTAAACTTTTGTTATACTCGTTATCACTACCGTGACAATATGGTCAAAAATGCAGAACAGTCAATGAATGAAAAAATAAAATATATGTTTTTAAAAAAAATAAAATATTTGTATTTTAGATTATATAATATATATATATATATTATTTAAAAATGCCTATTTTGGATCAAAAAGTTTTATTTCCGATATTTCGTGTGGCAACTCGCCAAACTTCTTCGGGGAACAAGATTGTTTTGAATAGCTCGCGTATCACTTCACGAGTATGTACAACTGCTATAAAATTTTAAAATTTCTAAAATCTACAAAATGCATGTTTATAAATATAATTATTAATAATAAAATGATATATACAATATTAATATATAGCGAATAAATAAATATATACATTTAAAATAAAAGAATTGAAAATCAGTAATTTGTTATATATATAAATGTATAGTAGTGGGCTATATGGTTTTAAATTGTAGGTATAATTGAGGAATGTCTATTTTTCGATTGATACTGTTTTTATCTTCTATTGAGGTCCAGCTTTCTAGAAAAAGTCTTGAATGTTTGTCCTTGATATTTTGATATACTATTTCAGTTGAGTCAAAATTTGGTATGTGGTCTTGTTTCAGTGCGTGATCTACTAAAAGGGAAAGAGGGCTATAGTTTTGAAGGGCTGTCCTGTGTTGATTGGTTCTTTCTTCTAGAGTTTTCCCTGTTTCTCCTATGTATGTAGCTGGGCAAGATCGGCACGGGATTCTGTAAATGAGGTTGGATTTTTGACTGTTGTTTGTGTTATGTTTGGTATCGGGATGGCGGAGAAGTGTTTTTAAGTTGGATGGTGTCTGGTATATCGTCTTGATGTTGTACTTCTTGAGGGCTCTACTGATTCTTTCGATGCCGTAGCTGTACGGAAGTGTGCAATATGATTTGTGAGATTGGCTATTGGAAGGAGGGATGAATGTTGATCTGTAGAATTGTCTTTTGATAAATTCTGTGGGATAACTATTGCTTTGTAATTCATTCATTAGTATTATTTTTTCTTGTTGTACTTTTTCTAGATTATTAGAGCAATGAGTAGATATTCTTTTTGATAGGGTTTTTATGGCAGATATTTTATGGTTAATAGGGCCGAATGAGCTGAAATTCAAGTAACCACCTGTGTGAGTTGGCTTGCGGTAAATGCCTGTTTCTATTTTAGAGTTGTTTCTGGTGAGAATTATATCTAAGAATGATAAAGAGTTTTTTTCTTCTATTTCATGTGTAAATGTGAGAAATGGTTTTATATTGTTCAAGAAATCCAGAATGCTTATTGTATTGTTGTTTTCGGTTATGCAAAGAATATCGTCAATATATCTTTTCCAGAATGTTATTTTTAGCTGCTTATTATCTATTATTAATTGATCAATATTATTCATGAAAATGTTTGCCAGAGCTGAAGATATTGGGTTGCCCATCGGGAGGCCTTTGATCTGTTTGTAGTATTGATTCTTGTAATTAAAGTAGTTGAATGATAGGCACAGTTTGAGTAAGTCTATGAGGGCTTCCTTTGGTATAGATAATAGTAGGTTGGGGTGGGCATTCAAGAATTCTGACTATTATCTATACCAAAGGAAGCCCTCATAGACTTACTCAAACTGTGCCTATCATTCAACTACTTTAATTACAAGAATCAATACTACAAACAGATCAAAGGCCTCCCGATGGGCAACCCAATATCTTCAGCTCTGGCAAACATTTTCATGAATAATATTGATCAATTAATAATAGATAATAAGCAGCTAAAAATAACATTCTGGAAAAGATATATTGACGATATTCTTTGCATAACCGAAAACAACAATACAATAAGCATTCTGGATTTCTTGAACAATATAAAACCATTTCTCACATTTACACATGAAATAGAAGAAAAAACTCTTTATCATTCTTAGATATAATTCTCACCAGAAACAACTCTAAAATAGAAACAGGCATTTACCGCAAGCCAACTCACACAGGTGGTTACTTGAATTTCAGCTCATTCGGCCCTATTAACCATAAAATATCTGCCATAAAAACCCTATCAAAAAGAATATCTACTCATTGCTCTGATAATCTAGAAAAAGTACAACAAGAAAAAATAATACTAATGAATGAATTACAAAGCAATAGTTATCCCACAGAATTTATCAAAAGACAATTCTACAGATCAACATTCATCCCTCCTTCCAATAGCCAATCTCACAAATCATATTGCACACTTCTGTACAGCTACGGCATCGAAAGAATCAGTAGAGCCCTCAAGAAGTACAACATCAAGACGATATACCAGACACCATCCAACTTAAAAACACTTCTCCGCCATCCCGATACCAACATAACACAAACAACAGTCAAAAATCCAACCTCATTTACAGAATCCCGTGCCGATCTTGCCCAGCTACATACATAGGAGAAACAGGGAAAACTCTAGAAGAAAGAACCAATCAACACAGGACAGCCCTTCAAAACTATAGCCCTCTTTCCCTTTTAGTAGATCACGCACTGAAACAAGACCACATACCAAATTTTGACTCAACTGAAATAGTATATCAAAATATCAAGGACAAACATTCAAGACTTTTTCTAGAAAGCTGGACCTCAATAGAAGATAAAAACAGTATCAATCGAAAAATAGACATTCCTCAATTATACCTACAATTTAAAACCATATAGCCCACTACTATACATTTATATATATAACAAATTACTGATTTTCAATTCTTTTATTTTAAATGTATATATTTATTTATTCGCTATATATTAATATTGTATATATCATTTTATTATTAATAATTATATTTATAAACATGCATATTGTAGATTTTAGAAATTTTAAAATTTTATAGCAGTTGTACATACTCGTGAAGTGATACGCGAGCTATTCAAAACAATCTTGTTCCCCGAAGAAGTTTGGCGAGTTGCCACACGAAATATCGGAAATAAAACTTTTTGATCCAAAATAGGCATTTTTAAATAATATAATATATGGATTGCTCTATTTTCAAACATATATATATATACAGTAAGTATCATCAGTCCATTTTTTCATACAATTTGGCATGCGCCTATTTTTCAATTTTATATACAGCCTCAATGAATGGGAATAGGTAATTAGGAAAATTAAAAAATGGTGACCTATATAAAGAGGTGGCCTTTTTCGATGTAGGTGGCTGCCCTTTAATTATATGGTCTACAAATTTTGAAAAGTTTGAAAATTGGAGTTCATAATGGTGAGGTTTTTTATTGTATATATTCATTCAAATTCTACACCAAAAAATTTTAATTATAAAAAAAAAAACTTCACATTCATATTTGAGATTGAAATTCTGTATCACAACAATATTTATTATGTACAGCTGTATAATAATTCTCAAACTATTTGTGTGAAAATGAAACGCTAACTATAGAATTCCCCTAATAATGTGGTCCATTGGGTTTAATGCTGGCACAATGACATTTCTTTAAGGTAAGAGATTGTTTTGGAAAATATATGAGAATTTTTTTCTTGTCAAAATATAGATAAGTTAAATGTAAAGGTATCTTTGATTCAGTAGAACTATGAAATTTATTGTGTAATTTTTTGTACACTTATATAATGTTTAAAAAATTTAATGCAAAATATAATAGATTTTTTTTTTAGCAGAAAACTGAAATACATTTGCCAAGAAGTTATCAACAAGAAAATTTTGAACCTGCCTCTCCACTTGTATATAGAAAATATTTTCCCTGATATTTATGCCTACCTCTATAATTGTATAAATAACTCTCTTGTCCTGCCCAAATTGGATTTGCCTTTATGATTCTATTTAGATAACCATTGTTTGAGTTACAGAACTATGCCATTATATAAACTTGAAATTCATTAATCAATACACACAAATATAAAGGCATTTAAATGTGAACCTTTTGATTTTAGAACTACATCAAAAAGTTAACTCAAAGGGCTTTTTTCAAACCACACAGTTGATAAGTCTTTTAAATGTTAACATTGTGATTATAGAACTGCAAAGAAAGGACATTCAATAAACATCATTATATTCACACAAATGGAGCCTTTTAAATGTGAACATTGTGATTATAGAACTGCATGGAAAAATAATCTGAAATCACATTATTATACTCACACTGGTGATAAGCCTTACAAATGTGATCATTGTGATTATAGAACTGCTTATAAGAATGATCTCAAAGCACACTTATCAACACACACAGGTGATAAGCCTTACAAATGTGATCATTGTGATTATAGAACTGCACAAAAAAATAATCTTAAGGTGCATTTATCAACACATACAGGTAATAAGCCTTACAAATGTGATCATTGTGATTATAGAGCTGCACAAAAAAATAATCTTAAGGTGCATTTATCAACACATACAGGTAATAAGCCTTACAAATGTGATCATTGTGATTATAGAACTGCCAATAAGTATGCTCTCAAAAGACACTTATCAACACACACAGGTGATAAGCCTTACAAATGTGATCATTGTGATTATAGAACTGCACAAAAAAATAATCTTAAGGTGCATTTATCAACACATACAGGTAATAAGCCTTACAAATGTGATCATTGTGATTATAGAGCTGCACAAAAAAAATAATCTTAAGGTGCATTTATCAACACATACAGGTAATAAGCCTTACAAATGTGATCATTGTGATTATAGAACTGCCAATAAGTATGCTCTCAAAAGACACTTATCAACACACACAGGTGATAAGCCTTACAAATGTGATCATTGTGATTATAGAACTATATCAAAAGATAAGCTTAAAATGCATTCATCAACACATACAGGTGATAA
Organism: Cordylochernes scorpioides; assembly: GCA_030710605.1. Lineage (NCBI taxonomy): Eukaryota > Metazoa > Arthropoda > Arachnida > Pseudoscorpiones > Chernetidae > Cordylochernes > Cordylochernes scorpioides. The sequence continues at coordinate 60,215,768 of CP092869.1, forward strand.
GCCTTTTAAATGTGAACATTGTGATTTTAGAACTGCCGAAAAGTATGCTCTCAAAGCACACTTATCAACACACACAGGTGATAAGCCTTACAAATGTGATCATTGTGATTATAGAACTGCTTATAAGAATGCTCTCAAAAGTCACTTATCAACACACACAGGTGATAAGCCTTTTAAGTGTGAATATTGTGATTATAGAACTTTATCAAAATATAAGCTTAAAGGGCATTTATCAACACATACAGGTGATAAGCCTTTTAAATGTGAACATTGTGATTTTAGAACTGCCTATAAGTATGCTCTCATAAGTCACTTATCAACACACAGGTGAGAAGCCTTACAAATGTGAACATGATGAATATAGAACTATCAAAAGGTAATTTTAATGGGCATTTATCAATGCATACAGGTGAAAAGGCTCACAAATTTCTGGTCTTGCGTCAACACTTTCGGCACAAGTTTCGCACAGACCTTACGCATTTGCAGATCCTCGGTCACTATCCCATGTACCACAAATGTGGACATGTGTAATGTGTCAGCAATTTGCTGATGCTTAATCGACGGTCAGTACGCAAAACTTCAAGCACACGATCCACGTTCTCGTCAGTTCTGGCCATTGTTGGGCGTCCTGAACGGGGTTCGTCGGCGACCTCCTCCCGGCCCTCCTTGAACGCCTTTTGCCACTTTCCAGACTGTTATCTTGCAATGCAATCGTCCTTGAAGGCTTTTTGCAGCATCTGGAATGTTTCGGTTGCATTTTTTCCAAGCCTCACGCAAAACTTTATGGCGTATCGTTGTTCAAGCGAACGCTCCATCACGCTATGTTACAAAAGTTGAAAACACACTTCAAGCTGAGGCATGTATCTCCCCTCACACTGCTCGAACTCAACTGACGACCGGATGGATTGAAAGGGCATATCCCTCCACCACATTTCCCACGGTTTTACCGTGATGCCATCTATCGTCGCATCACAATAACATTATGCTCATTACTTTCATATTGGACCCTGTATATTATTCAAGAATGACATCCACGGCGCCAATTTATAATTGTAACGAATAGTATTTGAATAAAAGCATTTAATCGGGTAAAACCCGGGCGTAGCCCCGGCCATTCGGCTAGTAATAAAATAATCAAAGATACAAATTATCAATTTAAAATATGTCCTCTTACCAGAAAGTAGCTAATTGATAAAAATGGTAATTTGGGTGATGTAAACTATCGTTTATAGTGTGTCCACTATACTAGAAGTGTCTGCTCATGGCGGTTATAAACCTTGTATTTGAACTTTGTAGTCTCGGAACTTTATAAAAAGGTCTAAAAGTCCTTGATCTCTCTCTCTGCACACATACTGGTGAGAAGTTTTTTAGCTCCCAAATTAAGATGCTATTATTTTTTACCTAAAGTGTGCCCCGCAAATGATCAAATTTATATCAATTTATAACTATATTTTATACATCCAGTTTTTTAAGGAAGAAAAAATTTTTCTTGCAACAAGTTTCTTTTATTCTGCAATTTGGCAAGCTTTCAGGCGTTAGCCTATCATCAGGCCGACTTCGCAAATATATATTTGCGAAGTCGGCCTGATGATAGGCTAACGCCTGAAAGCTTGCCAAATTGCAGAATAAAAGAAACTTGTTGCAAGAAAAATTTTTTCTTCCTTAAATCACTGATTGCAATTATTTAGGTTTTTATAGTGATTCATCCAGTTTTGTTTATTAATAACTAGCGGACGTACCCGGCTTCGCCTGGGTTTTACCCGAGTAAAGGTTTTGTCTAACGAATCTCTCTCGATAAAGTGAACATTTTTTCCCGGTCCCTTTAAAAATACTCGATAAGTTGAATAAAATCAATATTAATTGGTTCCCTCGGTAATTGGAAGTTAAAGAAATAGTATCTTGCCTTGGAATTGTATTATAATTCTTGTCTCAAATTAATTGCCGTGTCATCCTGAATTTTGTCTTTCCTAATTTTCTACATTACAAAATGATCGTATCATCATGATAATATTTAGAGCAGATTGTTGAATTATAACAGAAAAATTAGAATATATATCTTGATTATTTTTAGGCGAAAATTTATTTCAAAAATTTTATTTGCTAGAAACCTTCCCAGTACTATACTAAATAACTTCCCAAAGTTTCATGGCGTTCCAATGAGTGGTTTGGTCAGGCATAAAGGACAGACAGACACACATACATTCATTTTTATATATGTATAGATATTTCATTTTTAAATATCAGAAAAAATATTATAATTTTTTTACCAAATTCTAAACATTTAAAATATGTTTGTATGCTAGAGTAGATAAAAATTTGGCTGTGTTTATTATTGAATGATGTTTATATTCCCACACACAAATATACTGTAAATATTCTCTTTTAAAAATAATTTTGGATAATATTCAAAAATAAAATTTGAGTTATTTGAGTTGTCTTCACCCATATTTTTTTTGTATATAGATCAAATTTAAATATACCTAGGTTATTCCTTTATATATTTATATAGTAAAAAGGCATCTCCTTATCATAAAACAAATTTGCTGTTAGCTTATGCCCTCATGGAATAAATAAAAACTATTTGTTGGGTTTTAATTATCCCAGAATTGACCAAATAATTTATTCCGATAGATAGCGCAAGCCATCAGCAACTTTCACCTGCACGATAAGGAGATGCATTTCTTCTTAATTTATTTACCTTTTTTATCCCAGTTTCATATTTGTACTATTTTTCCATATGCAGTAAAACCCCGCTAATAAGAAACCCAGATATAGTGAACCTAAAGCAATTCCCAATCCCATTCCATTGAAAATACAATTGTTATGACTACCTTTGCGATTTCTAAAATGCCGAACCAATTTTAAGCCCAATAATAATAGAATCTATATAAAATACTTGGATTAACGAACTCAAAATTCAAAATTGATAAAAATATCAACTGAGAAAATGTTGTCATGTTTCACCTCGCGGATCGCGATTTCAAAACAATAAATTTAGTGGCATTGTTTTTATTTACATTCTATTTTTAGCTTTATTTTGTATAATTTTTTACACATTATACTTTTTATTAAATAGAATATCTTTGCAACTAAATTTTTTTTCAAAAAAAAAAAAAATGCAAATGGCTTCCAAAATAAAGAAAACAAAGGCATTCTAAAAACAAAAATCATTATTACTAAAAAAAAAGTCATTTTCACATCTTTCCAAAGTGGAACAACATAGGCAAAAAAATTTTAGACCATGTTATAATAAGTAAATATACCTTTTCTACTATTAAAATAGAGATAAAAATATAAGGCTATTGAAATTTGTTGCAAATAGGAAACAACCTCAACTTTTGCCGCGATCATAGGTGTTAGGGCTAAATAAAAAAGTCGATATAATTGGGCCTGTAATCCAACAAAAATTAATATTTTGCCATGAACTATGGCAATTTTTAAAGCTAGCAATGGCTTACATGACAGGTTCAAAACTTCATATCGACTTAAGAAAAATATGTGGAAACATGAAATGGAAGAAAAACACTTAACTTTTATTTGAAAGGTCAATGATTGAAGAGTGCTTTGAAGCAACAAGGTATTAGAGCCATTTTTTCAAGTAAGCATTGTATTATATAATATGCTAAAGATCTTTTAAAATCATTTCATATCTTTGAATTAATAAAACTCTGTCAAGGATTTGTCTTGATTTTTAAATTAGACATAGTACATGTATGCTAATGATAAGTTGAACCTATCATCAAATAATCTCTTTTATTATTGAGTATTATTGTGAGGAAATTGGTCAATTAAGGGAATTAAAACACGGTGACCACTATTAAGAGGCAGCTTTTTCCTGTGTGTATGGCTGTCCTTTAATTATAGGGTCTGGAAATTTTAAAAAGTAAAAAAAATATATCCAAACTATAGGTATAGTGGACCAAAAGCTTTGTCCCATTGAGGTTCACTTTAGAGGGGTTTTATTGTAAATATATATGTGTCACATGTATGATTCTTTTACAAATTAAACAATTTCTACTGCCCTTACTGCAATAAAAAATTTTGAATTTTTTTTTGTAAAATTATCATACGCGTCTATGAAAGTTTTGAATTTTCATAACAGATGGCGCGCTAATGCATCATAATATATACTTATATTTGATTTTTATATTTGAATAAATTGTTGTATATTCAATTTGTTTGGTGTTTTTCTTTATAAATGTCATGTCATTAAAATAAAACACACCCACAACTTTCCTTTAATATAGATGTCTATACCAGGTGATTCTACATGTGAAAAAATAAAATAATTTTTCTAAATCAGGACAAAAAAATAAGTCAAAACCTATTTCAGCCTATATTTTTAAAACTAGGAACAGATGAATCAAGGCCTGCTTTTCATTAAAAATTAATATATCAACAATTTTATTTTTAATGCACTAATATTGTTCCCATATTTATCTATATACAGTAAAACCCCTCTATAGTGAACCTCAATGGGTCAGAGCTTTTGGTTCACTATAACCACCTTTTGGCTATTTTTTTTTTTACTTTTCGATATTTTTAGACCCTATAATATAAAGACAGCAATACACACTGGAAGAGGCTGCCTCTTAATAGTGGTCACTTTGTTTTAATTCCCATGATTGACCAATTTCCTTATATTAATACTGAATAATGAAATAAATTATTTGATGATAGGATCTTCTTAACATTAGCATACATGTACTATGTCTATTTAAAAATCAAGGCAAATCCTAGGCCAAGATTTATTAAATATATATTCAATGATTTTAAAAATCTTTATCACATTATATAATACAATAAACACAAGGTAATAAAGCCAAATCCAAATAAATAAATAGTGTGTGACGTTTTGGTAACAGCGTTGTTACCATCTTCAGACAAAAGTACTTTCCATTTAGTACTTTTGTCTGAAGATGGTAACAACGCTGTTACCGAAACGTCACACACTATTTATTTATTTAGATATGGTCTTATAACCTTGTGTTTATAATCTACTAGCCGAATGACCCGGGCAACGCCCGTGTTTTACCCGATTGAATGTTTTTATTCAAATACTATTTGTTACAATTATAAATTGACGCCTTAAATAAATGCATATATTAGTTAATAACTATAGCCTATGTGCTTTATCTGTCTATGTACTGTTGGCTTCCGTAGACGTCTCTTACTAGGGAAAGAGAAAGAGGATTCCATTTAGTTATTAACTAATATATGCATTTATTTAAGGAGAGACCCGCTCCAACACAATAGTTACAAAAACGAAAAAGCGAGTGGGGGGGGGGCATGATGGGGGGAGGGCAAAGGTGGCGTGATCGTAGCCAACCAATAGGAGGGCGCCATTCCAAAGAAAAAGCAAACGGTGACAGTTGATTAGGAGATGAGGAATGACGCTCGTAACTGTATAATCTATAATCCAAATTGTGCCTTATCAAATATATAATACAATGTTTACTTGAAAAAATGGCTCTAATAACTTGTTGCTTTAAAGCACTCTTCAAGCATTCCACCTTTCAAATAATTCATGTTTCCACATTTTCTAAAATCTAGATTTCCTTTTTTTTAATCTGCCATGCAAACCATTGCTATCTTTAAATTAGCCATAGTTCATGGCATAAAAAAATAATTTTGTTGCATCACGGGCCGTTTATCTGGACTTTTTTTTTTAGCCCTAATACTACGATCGCGGCAAAAGTTAAGGTTGAATTCTCTTTTTAAACAATTTTTAATAGCCATCTATTTATCTCTATAATATAAAAATTATATTTTTTTATTTTAACATGTTCTGAAATTTTGCCTGTGGTTTTTCACTTTGAAAAGTTTTTAAATGGCCCATTTTCCCCTTTAGTAAAACGTTTTTGTTTTTAGAATGCTTTGTTTTCTTTATTTTGGAAGCCATTTGATTTTTTCTATTTCAAATTTGATGGTTGCAAAGATATTCTATTTAAATAAAAGTATAATGTGTAAAAATTTATTCCACATACAGCAAAAATAGAATGTAAATGGAAACAAACAATGCGGCTAGATTTATTGTTTCAAAATCGCGATCCATGAACTGAAACATGCACAAAATTTTGTTGTTTTTATTTTAATTTGCAATTTCAAGTTCATTATAAATATAGTTTTTTAAATAAATTTTATTATTTTGGGACCTAATATAGGTTTGTTATAGGGGTAGTTCATTATAAAAAAATCACAGTTTGTTATATCGATCGTATTTTCAAAGGAATGGAATCGGGAATCGCCTTAGGTTGTTATAATGGAAGGTTCACTAAATTGATGTTCGTATTAGCGGGGTTTTACTGTATTTATAGAGAGTGTGTGTATAACTTCACTAATTCATCACCCTATAATTTGACACTTGTGGTAAGAAATCGACCATGTTTTCACGTTTTCACCACCACACACCCTATTAAAATAACAAACATGAACTATTCAATTATTCGACACATTGATATTTTGACCTATTTTAAAAATATAGATAATTTTCAAACACATGATAATAAGTTTATATAAAAGGGGCGTACCTAGATCTGTAAAGAAAAAAACAATTTATTTATCAATATTTCGAGAGTTTGCCCTCGAATTTACCAAATAAGATATTGATAAGGAGGGAGCAATCTCTCGAAATATTTTGAGAAATTTGTTTTTTTTTTTTTTAAAGATCCAGGTGCGCCTTTTTATATAAATTAATTGATGGATCACCTTTTGATTCAAACAAGGTAATAAGACCAAATCCAAATAAATAGTGTGTGACGTTTCGACAACAGCGTTGTTATCATCTTCTAACAAAAGTGCTGAATGAGAAAAATATCACGGCACGTTTTAAATAGTTACTTTTATCAAGTGTGTAAACAAGATAGCAGATAAGAAGAAAATAATATTCTGAGAAATATATATTCTGGATTTGGTCTTATTACCTTGTGTTTATAAACCAAATTGTGCCTTTTCAAGGATCAATTTAATTTTAAAAAATCAAAGAGGCAACTTCTAGATGTTTTTGAATCATCAAGTGTGCCACAGAATTTTAAACATAAATAATTCAATGATACATATATTAAATATACATTGCCTCTTCCTTTTTGATAGCTGTGGTCTCATAGTTGAACTGGTCATTCTTGAGACAACGAATCAATGATGTCTTCGTCCTTCTGTCCAAATGGGCCGTGGTATGGTTTCATCCTTAAGACTTGTATGAGGTCCTTGGTTTTCCGGCGTCTTCCTTGTTCTCCCAATGGCTCTTCTTCATAAGTCACCCCTGATAATTTTGTAGTATCTTTGCAGGGGCTCAAGTACCGCTTCATAAGTCATTCACACAATCCTGCACGTACTGAAGTGTAGTTCCATACTAATTCACCAGGCCTGTATGATGTCTCTCCGTGTCTGGAGTCATAATTTATTTTGTTCTTTCTTGAGGTTCAAGATGAAATTGTGCGATTTGCGTCTCGCCTCTTTTTCTTTTGTTTCCACTTCCTGGATGAAATCGTCGCCATCTGTAGTTTCTAGGTAGGGAAAATAGGGTATCAAGAGGGGTTTCAGCCTCCCTACCTGAGACGTATTGGCCGATTGCATCCATCTCAAAATGTTGACTATTTAGCCCGACATTTAGCTTCACACCATCCGGAATCTTTCAGGCAATGACACACTTGGTCGATTCAATGACATATTGACTTTCTTTATTTCTGATGAGCAAACTGGATTTTTTGGCTTACTTTTATATTATAAATTGTTGAGATAATAGGAATTATTTGCTTGTTTATTGGTTCAAGAACATTATGCCAATGGTTTGCCCAAATAGAGACAATATAAAAGTTTTAATCACAATTTGCTTTAATTGTGCTAATAAAGTATAGACTACATAATTTGAGAAAGTAGTACCTGATTTAAGGTGTGGATATTAAAGAAAACAAAAGAGTATTTACATGTTTACAAATAGATTTGAGACTGCCAAGGGAAAAGGGAGGAAATATCTTTATTTAAAAGGGCTGCTAACCCAAATAAAATGATTTTTAAGCCCCAATGGCCACATAAAGCGGAATATATTCAAAGCACTATGACCAGACTGGGAAGGTTAGGGACAGGTCTCCATCAAGGAAAGGCAGGTTAGACCAGATTGGGTCTGCAGAGGTCAGGAGGAGGGCGGGAGGCCTAGAACTTTGCAGCTCTAGTTTTTGCAGTTGGGCAAGACATTGATCTTGCCTCATGGTCGGCAGAGAGGCCCTTGGCTGGGCAGTTGGCGCACTTGGCCAAGCGCAAGTTGGTGAGAGTTGGCCACGAGGCCACTCCTACCTCAATTCCGCAGTTAAATGTCACAATTGCTATAAAAAGGCTGGAGCAGCCTTCGAGCATCCCATTCACTATGCTGCTTCCAAGACTTGTCTTCTTCTTTCTTATCTCCACTCAATCACACTAAGGTATCAAGCTTGTAAAGCTTGAGATTTTTGATGGTGTCTGCCGGGAAGAGTAGAGCTCATCAACAGATGAGTCAATACAGTCAATAATGTCTTGGGGTTGGAGGCTGAGAATTGCACTTAGTACACAGTTGGAAAACCTTGCAACCATTCAGGAAGGTCATTGTCCGTAGATGACCAGATTTAAGTCTTGAAATCAAAGACTGTTGTTCTCTTGGGAGGGACAGAACCGGTGCTTGTCCCTCCTGCTCTGTACCAGTCATGTGCAGCATCAGATTTCCATTCCTGTAGGCATTGGGTTTTGATGATACGGAGGAGGTCTCTTTCGTCTAGTTGGGTGGTGGATTCTCTTGCTTCAGGTAGGCCAAGAGCTCCAGCCTTTGCCAGAGAGTCTGCCAGCTCATTACCAGGAATTCCAACGCGAGCTGGAAGCCATTGCACTGTGACTGAGCTGTTGGCTGGGAGTCGGTTTACAGACTTAGCAATGCTCTTGAGGAGAGGTTCTTGACTGGAGAGGCAGCTTTGAAGGGTATAAATGGCTGCTCTTGAGTCGGAGTAGATTATTATTTTGCTTGGCGAGTTGATGTTGATGTCTTTTAGAGCCGTATCTATAGCAGAGAGTTCTGATTTATAAACTGAAAGATGTCTAGGGTGGGAGAGGGAGATTTTTTCCGGGATCTTATCTTGGTAGATAGCAATTCCACTGCCAGACAGTCCAGTTTCAACTTGGCTACCGTCAGTGTAAATTGTGATATCGAAGAGGGAGCTATTTTCCTCAATGATTTGGAGGTCGAGAGCTTTAAGTAATTCTGGCTGAGTTTCATGTTTGTGGGGATTGTCTGGTAGATGAGGGAAACAGATGAGTTTGTTGCAAGTTTTGTGTGTAGGATAGGAAGTTCTGTGTATGGGATTAATTGGGATGTCTAAAAGATTAGAGTTGTGAGCCATGTTGAGAGGAATGGGGCGTTTTAATCTTTGGTTTGGGACCTAATTTCTAATAAATTTTCCTGTAAGATGTTCTTTTGGAGAGTTAATCTTTTTTGTTATAAATTTTGAAAAGCAGATTTTTCTCCTTAGGTGCAGGGGAAGAAGGTTGGATTCGAGTTCAGCAATGCGAATTGGGCAGGATCCTCGAAGTCCGCTGATGACCTTAGCTGAGCTTGCTTGGTTTCTGTCTATTTTGGATAGGTTAGTTTTACTTGCATTAATCCATGCTGGTGTAGCATATTCCAAAATAGGTCTTACGAGTGCAAGGTACGTTGTGCGTAAGATATTGGCATTTGCACCCCAGTTTAAGCCTGATATTTTTTCAGGAATCAGAGCCTATTTTTGGCTTTGCTTATCATGGTGTCAATGTTTTTTTAAAAGTGAGTGCAGGGTCGAGTGTGACACCAAGATATCTTGGGGAATCTGAATATTGAATTTTTGAATTATTTAAGAAAATACAGTAAAACCCCTCTATAGTGAACCCCAATGGGACAGAGCTTTTGGTTCACTATAGCCACGGTTTGGCCATTTTTTTTACTTTTCAAAATTTTTAGACCGTATAATTAAAGGACAGCCATACACACTGGAAGAGGCTTCCTCTTAATAGTGGTCACTTTGTTTTAATTCCCTTAATTGACCAATTTCCTTACATTAATACTGAATAATAATAGAAATCATTAGATGATAGGTTCTTATCATTAACATACATGTACCTCTATGTCTAATTTAAAAATCAAGACAAATCCTAGGCAAAGTTTTATCAAATATATATTCAAAGATATAAAATGATTTTAAAAAACTTCATTATTACATTATATTATACATTGTTTACTTGGAAAAATGGCTCTAACACCTTGTTGCTTCAAAGCATTCTTCAAGCATTGCACCATTCAAATAAAGTTAGTGTTTTTCTTCCATTTCATTTTCCCACACATTCTTCTAGGTCTAGATTTCGTTTTTTTAAAACCTGTCATGCAAATCATTGCTGACTTTAAAATCACCATAGTTAATGGCATAAAAATAGTTTTTGTTTGATCACGGGACCATTTATTTGGATATTTTTTTTAGCCCTAAAACGTGCGATCGCGGCAAAAGTTGAGGTTGATTCCTCTTTGTAGCAATTTTTAATAGCTTTATATTTTATCTTTTATAATAGAAAAGTTATATTATCTTATTTTAATAGTTTGAAAAGTTCTGAAAATGGCCTTTTTTTTAAAGAAATAACGCTTTTGTTTTTAAAATGCCTTTGTTTTCTTCATTTTGGAAGCCATTTGTATATTTATATTTCAAATTTAATGGATGAAAATATATTCTATTTAATAAAAAGTATAATGTGTTAAAATTTATACAACATACAGCAAAATAAAGTGCAAAATTCAAAGCAAACAATGCCGCTAAATTTATTGTTTTGAAATCGCGATCCGCGAGCTGAAACATGCTCAAAATTTGGTTGTTTTAATTTTTTTTTAAATTACAATTCTAAGTTCTTTATAAGCATAGTATTTTAAATACATTTTATTATTTTGGGACAGAAAATAGGTTCGTTATAGGGGTAGTTCCTTATTCTAAAAATCGCAAAGTTCGTTATAACTATGGTATTTTCAATGGAATTGAATTGGGAATCGGCGTGGGTTCTTTATAAGGGAAGGTTCGTTATATCCAGGGTTCGTATTAACGAGGTTTTACTGTATTTGGGGTCCAGTGGCGAAGGTGGTTGTTGATGGTGAAGAGGCCGATTTCAGATTTTCTGATGTTGATGGATAATTTTAGTTTCTGAGTTACCTTTTGTAGATTTTTTATGGCTTTATTCAGAGATTGTTCTGCATTGGAGAGGTTTTTGACTTGTCTTCTGGTTTAAGGAAACTTCGAACAAACTTTAGCACATATTGATAAACACTTCCAACTTTAAAAACATGTCTTAACTTAATAAAACTTTTTTAAAAATACATCTTAGATTTAAAGATAATTTTATAGGAATATATATTTTTGATTGAAATAAATAAAAAATTTGGAGTTATAAACAGCTTATATAGCAATATATTGGCGATATATTAGTTATTTTGAAATTATTAGAATGCCCAGCACCCCCTCTGGCTAGTGGGGGGGGGGGGGGGGGGGGGTATAAGTGTCGCCAATCCCAGCAGTACTGGTCTCTGCCTCATGCTCCATATAATAGCTGGAGTTAGCAGTTTCCAGCAGGAGATACTGGTAGAAGACCCCCAGGTGCCCTATATCCAGGAGGGTGGCGCGTTAGGGCAGGAGCCCCATTGAAGAAGTCACTGAAAGTTGCCTGTAGCCAACGCCGGTGAGCCAGCAGGCCTGGCGGCCACAGGAACCTGTTGTCGTCTTGAAGACGCAGGGACCTCTGGCTGGCAGGGTGAAGAACCAGTTGGTCCAGCTCAAGTGCGCTTGATGCGGCCTCCCAGAGATTCAGAAGCCTCCTTCTCGGCGATAGCGAGATGTCAGAACCGGCTGTGTTAGCCCGGCTGGTGTAGGGTTTTGGATAGGTAAAGGCAGCAACTGTTTCACATATTATGCTGAAACTTCCATAGCAGGTGGGAGGGCTGGAAGGTGGTGTTGCTGTAGATTGGCTGGAAGAAGCCAAAAGTCTGCTTGACATGTGCATAATTTAGCTGGAGGTAGCTGTAAGTTGGCTGGACATTGGCGCAATGGTTTTTTCAATTCCCAGCTGCACCATATTTTCAATTGCAGCAATTTCTGGTTCTTCTCGAGGAGAGGCTAATGCTCGCTGTACCTCCGCGTGGACAATTTGCCTAATCATTGATGACAGATCTGCCCTGTTATCCTGATCATTAAGAGAGGCTACATTAGGTAAGCGCTCATATCTGTATGGTGTCACTCGCCTACGATGTAGAACTTCAACACGACGGTACTCAGTGAGAAATTGTTCTGTGATGTTAATGTCCTTTGGGAGAAGCGCCTGATATAACTCCTCTGCAATACCTTTCATGAAGTGAGCGATTTTGTTCTCTTCACTCATTTGTGGATCAACTTCTTTGTATAGGCTAAGCAAATCTTGAATGTAGATCTCGGTGCTTTCACCTTTCAACTGTGCAGTGTCTTGAGCTTTTTCTCGGCTTGTAGCCGTATTTTTTTATTTTTCTCCAAATACATTTTCAGCTGGGCCGTGAACTCTTTCCATGTGTTGATTCTCTCCTTGTTGTTCTCATACCACCGGAGAGCTGTTCCAGCGAGGTAGAAGTAAGCGTTAGCAAGGCGAAGGCTTTCATCCCAATGATTATGCCTTGCTATGCGTTCATACCTTTTTATCCAGCTGTGGGGATCTTCACTAGCCTCCCCAGAAAAGTTGGAGGGGGTTCTAGGTGGGTGTTGAACAAAAAAACGAACCTAGCTGCATTACTGCCTCGGTTTAAATATTCATTGTTGTTTTTTCTTCACTTTATTCCGCTTATTCTTCGTTTCTTTCTAAGGGGGTATCTGTGTGGAACCTCCAGCTACTCCACCAGTTGTAGCTTAAAAATAAGGTCTTTGTATATCTTAAGACGTAAGCGTATTTATTGATTACGTCAGCACGACTAGTCGACAATTATCAACAACTCAACAAAACTATTTACAGCTAGAGAATCTTGAGCAAGCAAGCAAAGAAGTATTTTGATCATTATTTTACATAAGCAAAGTAATATATATTTATATAATCTGTTAAATATTTTCATTGAATGATTAAATTAAAATATAAAATATTAATTATTTCTTCGCCAAAATATTTATATATAAATAAATAAAAAATATTTTAATTTTTAAAATATATATATAAGGCTTAAAGGGTAAAAATATATACACAAAATGGACAACTAGCAAATACAATGCTGTCCTCTAACTATTTTTTAACTCTTGAGCCTTTTTTTCCCCCTTTTAACATCGTAAAATCAAACTCCTCCTTCTAAAAAGAATCAAAATAATCCCATTTACTTGCCCCATTTTTGCCAAACTCACTCTCAACGCTATCATCACTTTTCTCTGTGAATTAAAAATAAATAAATAAATAATGATAATATAAAAGAAAAATACACCAATAAAACTATAGATGAAACATCAATAATAATAAAAAAAAATATTATTAATAAAAATTAACATGGTGAGACCTGAGCATCTTGGGGAAGGTTTAAGTCTTGTGGTGGAGCTGGTTTTCTGCTTGAAGATGATGATCAGCCACTATGGGTATGTGGCTTGAATAGGGATAGGGCATTTAAGTGGAGTCCCTGCTGGAGCCTGGCTTGGTGCTGGTTGTCTCATGTCAGCTACCCTAGGTCAGGTGATTCTACAAAGATCAAATATCCAACGCCAAGTGGGCAGAAATAAGTCAGCAGAGTCATATTTTAATTAGGCATAGACTGCTGCAATGAAAGGATATAATTTTTATAGCACGTGTGAACTAAAGTCACTCCTTGATCCTACAGACTAAATTTTCAAAACGACTATTGTCACCTCCTGCACTGAAAGGGTTAAGCTGATGAAGTGGCAAGGGCTGATTTTCAGGCTAGAATACAACATAAAGCTAAGCATGTACCAAAAGGTACTCTCATTACTGCCTCTAGTCGGTTTTGGCAGCTTATAGAATCTGTTATTGCTGCTATGGTGGGTTCATCAAATGATGTCATTCTTTAGGGGTATGTGTGCATATATATAAAACTTTATTTATGCCCATTAAAATTTTTGCCCATGGACATCATTTTTTCGATATTGCATTAATATATATTTTTTTAAAAGTAAAATTAGAAATAATATTTTAATCTAAGTAAAAAAATATATATAATAGATATATATTAGATAAAATAAAGGCTGGGGGTCAGTGGAAAAATGGTCTAAACCGTTGGTTTTCGACTGTTACGACTTGGGTTCGATTCCCGCATTGGGCACTTTTTTCTGATAAAAAAAAAAAAGAAATTCTCCAATGGCCCCCAATTCTTTCAAAAGTCCAACCCCACAGCGAGTGCAAGTAATCAAACGGGGCTCTGGCACATTTGTAAGTGCAAAGTCGAACTGCTTTTCACATGTGTAGACATGTGGTGCACTTACAGTGAAGGCAGCCGCCTACATCTACCCACCATGATTATCAGGGCCTGTACCACGTGTACTAGGGATAAGCAAAAAGAAAAGGCTAGATATTTCATTTGAAAAAAATTCTTCTTTTAAAAAAATGATGCTTTTTGTTTGGGGCTAGAACACTATTCCTTGTGCATTATAGCTGATAAATTTTCAAAAGTCATACATGTCTTTCTTCCTCAGTAAGTTCCTTTAAAAAACAACATTGCTCTCAAAAACAACTGATTGTTTGCATTGGAGACTTTCGGGTGCTCAGGTAATGTTAGCGAACCAACGACACAATCCATGAGAAACTAAAAAGGCACATGACTTATATGGCACCGCCAGTATTTGCATGCTTATGGTGTGTTGCACTATGGCCACCGTCTCACCAAAAAGCGATGCAACACATTTTTTGTTATAAAATTGCATTTGAGAAATGGGGTAGAATTATCGTTGGTCGAGTTAATAATACCAACCCACGAAAGATTCACAGGGTTATCCAAAAGATTCACTCAATGTGCCGCAGCCTCTAAAGACGTGATTTCAACCATTCAGTTGGAAAAGTTGTACTGTACATAAGTACTGAAAAGGTTGCCAAAACCCTGGCTTCGAAACTCTTAAATCTCCCCTAAAATCTAACATGTCATGAGCACAGTACATACCATTCTTAACCTCGGTATTGTCTCTAAGGTGTAGACAATGAGGTCTTGGATGAGGAGATTTGTGCAGATCTCTCATCCAGCTATGCCATCCAAAAACCCTACATGGTCAAAGCTCCATCAAGGTGGTCCACCAATTTAGAAATAGCACCCAGGGCGCAACAACGGTCTTTGTGAAATTGGACAACCAAGTGGTGGAAACCCTGGGCAACACTGGCATTTTCTGTCAACACTGACCTAGCTGGTCTGTTGACCAGGTTTGAGCAAAGTCACACTTTGAGAAAGTGTTTACGCTGTTGTGGATGTGGGCACAGATTCCCCAACTGCACAACAGTGACACATAATTGCTACAAATGTGTATATACTGAACACAAAGGTAAACATTGCACAATCGAGGCATGCAATGTAAGCTGCAACAAAAGAACTGGTACCGTCATCAACCACCTGTTCACACCATCCATGTGCCCATTTGTAAAGACAAAAATATTGCAATCCTAAAATAATGTTTAGACCATTAATAATTCTGCGGGCTAATACCCACAAGTCTCCTGCTATCTTAGAGCTTGAAAATATTGCAGAAACAACTTGAGATGACCTTGTGCTTCTAAAGGAACTTCCTGCTAATTTCAACTGGCCCTAGTCAAGGGAGCTTCCATTTTAGTTTATTTATAAGTCTCGCGCCGCGCGTGGGAAAAGAGAGAAAATATCTTTATTTTACGGGGCTGCTAACCAAAATGAATGATTTTTGAGCCCCGATGGACGCATAAAGCGGAATATATACAAAGCATAGTTGGGGGGCCTGGGGATGGGTGGCGCGTGGGAAAAAAGAACAGAACACCTTAAATAGTCTCTCGATTTATATTTTAATACTCTGTGGTTGAAATTATTTTTTCTTTTTCAATTTTTAAGAAATAAGATAATTCGCCTTATTTATTGATCCCCCCTTGTATATGTATATGCATTTATATAATGTACATAGAAAATCAAAACGTACTCTTAATGAGAAAATAAAATAGCACAAGGAAAAGGAGACTAGCAGGCATTAGTAAACCATAACTCACCAATATTATTAAGAAAGAAGGGGAGAGCTGTAATACTTTAAGAGCAACAAAAAAAAAAAAAAATCTGAAAGTCTGCTCCTTCTACAGGGATAGAATTTTAAAAATATGTAATTTCCTAATAATCAAAGTAATGTCTCAACGGAGTAAAATTAAATTTAAAAATCTAAAAATTTTAAATCATGGAGGTAAATGTTTATATATTTAGCGCCATTCATTAGTATTAAAAGTATAATGGAAAAATAATATATATATATATATCTAAAGAGACAAGGGTCGCCTCTCCCGTCAAAATAGACGTCTAAAACAGACGCCATCTATTGACCGTCGCCGCAACTAGCGGCCTCGGGTCGGTGACAAAGCCACAACACCAGCTTTGGCAAACTGAAAAGCGTCCACCTGAAGACCATGGTTTCGGGCTAATGGCCCTCGTCAGTCCAGGGCGGACTTTATTCCATGAGATCCACACGGGATCTAATGGAATCTTGACAATCTGCCAAAGAGGTGTTTTGCTGGCAAAGTGGCTGGGCCATATCTATGGCCAAAATATAGATGGAAATTTTGCCGGGAGGAAAATGATCTAAAGAGACAAGGGTCGCCTCTCCCGTCAAAATAGACGTCTAAAACAGACGCCATCTATTGACCGTCGCCGCAACTAGCGGCCTCGGGTCGGTGACAAAGCCACAACACCAGCTTTGGCAAACTGAAAAGCGTCCACCTGAAGACCATGGTTTCGGGCTAATGGCCCTCGTCAGTCCAGGGCGGACTTTATTCCATGAGATCCACACGGGATCTAATGGAATCTTGACAATCTGCCAAAGAGGTGTTTTGCTGGCAAAGTGGCTGGGCCATATCTATGGCCAAAATATAGATGGAAATTTTGCCGGGAGGAAAATGATCTAAAGAGACAAGGGTCGCCTCTCCCGTCAAAATAGACGTCTAAAACAGACGCCATCTATTGACCGTCGCCGCAACTAGCGGCCTCGGGTCGGTGACAAAGCCACAACACCAGCTTTGGCAAACTGAAAAGCGTCCACCTGAAGACCATGGTTTCGGGCTAATGGCCCTCGTCAGTCCAGGGCGGACTTTATTCCATGAGATCCACACGGGATCTAATGGAATCTTGACAATCTGCCAAAGAGGTGTTTTGCTGGCAAAGTGGCTGGGCCATATCTATGGCCAAAATATAGATGGAAATTTTGCCGGGAGGAAAATGATCTAAAGAGACAAGGGTCGCCTCTCCCGTCAAAATAGACGTCTAAAACAGACGCCATCTATTGACCGTCGCCGCAACTAGCGGCCTCGGGTCGGTGACAAAGCCACAACACCAGCTTTGGCAAACTGAAAAGCGTCCACCTGAAGACCATGGTTTCGGGCTAATGGCCCTCGTCAGTCCAGGGCGGACTTTATTCCATGAGATCCACACGGGATCTAATGGAATCTTGACAATCTGCCAAAGAGGTGTTTTGCTGGCAAAGTGGCTGGGCCATATCTATGGCCAAAATATAGATGGAAATTTTGCCGGGAGAAAAATGATCTAAAGAGACAAGGGTCGCCTCTCCCGTCAAAATAGACGTCTAAAACAGACGCCATCTATTGACCGTCGCCGCAACTAGCGGCCTCGGGTCGGTGACAAAGCCACAACACCAGCTTTGGCAAACTGAAAAGCGTCCACCTGAAGACCATGGTTTCGGGCTAATGGCCCTCGTCAGTCCAGGGCGGACTTTATTCCATGAGATCCACACGGGATCTAATGGAATCTTGACAATCTGCCAAAGAGGTGTTTTGCTGGCAAAGTGGCTGGGCCATATCTATGGCCAAAATATAGATGGAAATTTTGCCGGGAGGAAAATGATCTAAAGAGACAAGGGTCGCCTCTCCCGTCAAAATAGACGTCTAAAACAGACGCCATCTATTGACCGTCGCCGCAACTAGCGGCCTCGGGTCGGTGACAAAGCCACAACACCAGCTTTGGCAAACTGAAAAGCGTCCACCTGAAGACCATGGTTTCGGGCTAATGGCCCTCGTCAGTCCAGGGCGGACTTTATTCCATGAGATCCACACGGGATCTAATGGAATCTTGACAATCTGCCAAAGAGGTGTTTTGCTGGCAAAGTGGCTGGGCCATATCTATGGCCAAAATATAGATGGAAATTTTGCCGGGAGGAAAATGATCTAAAGAGACAAGGGTCGCCTCTCCCGTCAAAATAGACGTCTAAAACAGACGCCATCTATTGACCGTCGCCGCAACTAGCGGCCTCGGGTCGGTGACAAAGCCACAACACCAGCTTTGGCAAACTGAAAAGCGTCCACCTGAAGACCATGGTTTCGGGCTAATGGCCCTCGTCAGTCCAGGGCGGACTTTATTCCATGAGATCCACACGGGATCTAATGGAATCTTGACAATCTGCCAAAGAGGTGTTTTGCTGGCAAAGTGGCTGGGCCATATCTATGGCCAAAATATAGATGGAAATTTTGCCGGGAGGAAAATGATCTAAAGAGACAAGGGTCGCCTCTCCCGTCAAAATAGACGTCTAAAACAGACGCCATCTATTGACCGTCGCCGCAACTAGCGGCCTCGGGTCGGTGACAAAGCCACAACACCAGCTTTGGCAAACTGAAAAGCGTCCACCTGAAGACCATGGTTTCGGGCTAATGGCCCTCGTCAGTCCAGGGCGGACTTTATTCCATGAGATCCACACGGGATCTAATGGAATCTTGACAATCTGCCAAAGAGGTGTTTTGCTGGCAAAGTGGCTGGGCCATATCTATGGCCAAAATATAGATGGAAATTTTGCCGGGAGGAAAATGATCTAAAGAGACAAGGGTCGCCTCTCCCGTCAAAATAGACGTCTAAAACAGACGCCATCTATTGACCGTCGCCGCAACTAGCGGCCTCGGGTCGGTGACAAAGCCACAACACCAGCTTTGGCAAACTGAAAAGCGTCCACCTGAAGACCATGGTTTCGGGCTAATGGCCCTCGTCAGTCCAGGGCGGACTTTATTCCATGAGATCCACACGGGATCTAATGGAATCTTGACAATCTGCCAAAGAGGTGTTTTGCTGGCAAAGTGGCTGGGCCATATCTATGGCCAAAATATAGATGGAAATTTTGCCGGGAGGAAAATGATCTAAAGAGACAAGGGTCGCCTCTCCCGTCAAAATAGACGTCTAAAACAGACGCCATCTATTGACCGTCGCCGCAACTAGCGGCCTCGGGTCGGTGACAAAGCCACAACACCAGCTTTGGCAAACTGAAAAGCGTCCACCTGAAGACCATGGTTTCGGGCTAATGGCCCTCGTCAGTCCAGGGCGGACTTTATTCCATGAGATCCACACGGGATCTAATGGAATCTTGACAATCTGCCAAAGAGGTGTTTTGCTGGCAAAGTGGCTGGGCCATATCTATGGCCAAAATATAGATGGAAATTTTGCCGGGAGGAAAATGATCTAAAGAGACAAGGGTCGCCTCTCCCGTCAAAATAGACGTCTAAAACAGACGCCATCTATTGACCGTCGCCCAGCCACTTTGCCAGCAAAACACCTCTTTGGCAGATTGTCAAGATTCCATTAGATCCCGTGTGGATCTCATGGAATAAAGTCCGCCCTGGACTGACGAGGGCCATTAGCCCGAAACCATGGTCTTCAGGTGGACGCTTTTCAGTTTGCCAAAGCTGGTGTTGTGGCTTTGTCACCGACCCGAGGCCGCTAGTTGCGGCGACGGTCAATAGATGGCGTCTGTTTTAGACGTCTATTTTGACGGGAGAGGCGACCCTTGTCTCTTTAGATCATTTTCCTCCCGGCAAAATTTCCATCTATATTTTGGCCATAGATATGGCCCAGCCACTTTGCCAGCAAAACACCTCTTTGGCAGATTGTCAAGATTCCATTAGATCCCGTGTGGATCTCATGGAATAAAGTCCGCCCTGGACTGACGAGGGCCATTAGCCCGAAACCATGGTCTTCAGGTGGACGCTTTTCAGTTTGCCAAAGCTGGTGTTGTGGCTTTGTCACCGACCCGAGGCCGCTAGTTGCGGCGACGGTCAATAGATGGCGTCTGTTTTAGACGTCTATTTTGACGGGAGAGGCGACCCTTGTCTCTTTAGATCATTTTCCTCCCGGCAAAATTTCCATCTATATTTTGGCCATAGATATGGCCCAGCCACTTTGCCAGCAAAACACCTCTTTGGCAGATTGTCAAGATTCCATTAGATCCCGTGTGGATCTCATGGAATAAAGTCCCCCCTGGACTGACGAGGGCCATTAGCCCGAAACCATGGTCTTCAGGTGGACGCTTTTCAGTTTGCCAAAGCTGGTGTTGTGGCTTTGTCACCGACCCGAGGCCGCTAGTTGCGGCGACGGTCAATAGATGGCGTCTGTTTTAGACGTCTATTTTGACGGGAGAGGCGACCCTTGTCTCTTTAGATCATTTTCCTCCCGGCAAAATTTCCATCTATATATATATATATATATTAAAAACAAAAGAGGCATATTCTAACCAGGCTCACATGAGCATATCTAGATGGCAGACGTCATTTAGTAGAAATAAATGAACTAAACGTTTATTCAACTTGTTCCGTGATATTTGACCAACCCAATTTCTTGATAAATCAAGAAAGTCAACCACGAACGTGTTTCGGGCAGTTAGCCCTCGTCAGCGTGGTACAGACTGTACCTCTACGACCAAAATTAGATCCCAGAGGCTTCCTTAGAAAGCAATAAATGGGTATTTTAGGCCTAGTTTGCATAGATACGCTTTTCATGCGAAAAATAAAATTAAATAAATAAAATTATTATTCCCTATTTTACCCCCTTTAGCTTTACAAAAAGTTGCCTAATGGTAGGCTTCAGGCTTAATAACCACTGTGTCGGTAAGTTATTTAAATATATCAACATATATATAATACTTGGTTTCAATAATATTAACAATAAGTATACGGATTGCAAAAACAATATTATTATTATTATATTAGGACTTATATTTACAATGAATATATATATTAGGTAAAAATTATATTTTAGGATTATAAATCCTAGAACAAATTACTCTGTTTATATCTATCACCAGATGTTACGACTTTCCCTATATAAATCTGTTGTTGTTATTGTTTCCCGTTGGCCGGCTCAAACCTTTTGTAATTATGTAAATAATATTTTGTTTTCCTTATTCTATTCGCCTTTAAACAAGTATTACTTAATCAAATTATGTATTTATGTTCCATAAGCTCAATTAAAGCTTTTTCTGATCTTAACTATTGTTATTTATATTTTCAAGATTTTCCACAACTGCATACCAATACCATTTAATACCAATGTACTCAATAGAACCAGAAAATATCACAAAAAATAAAGATTTTCTGCTGATTTTGATTATCTGGAGGATTGTGCTATGGTAATGCAGTCGTGGTTAAAATTTTGAAAGTATAATAAAAATGTGGAGATTAGAAATAGCTTTAATTGAGCTTATGGAATATAGAAAACATAATTTGAGAAAGGTATGCCTGACTTAAGGCGTAAGAATAAAAAAATGAAAAACTTATTCACATTAATATACAGAAGGTTTGAAGAGAAACAACAACAATGTTTTTTTATAGGGGAAGCGTGACCTCTGGCGGTCGATTTAGCAGAGTATTTGAATCTATGAAATATAATTTCTCTCTCTCTCTCAAATAAAATAATATTTTAATATAACATATATATATTAAAAATAAATAAGGCATATTCTGATCAGGAGCACATGTGCTTTTTAGATTGCACAGCACCATATAGTGTTTTCTTTGTTGATTTCTGTTCCACTAGATGGCCCTCTGCCATTTAAAAATCACATTTTCTCCAGGTCAGGATACGTCTTCTTTATTATATATATGTAATATATATATGTATATATGCGTATTTATATATAGGTGTATATATATTTATGTAAAAATTTGGAAGTAAAAATGGCATTTACCTTCAGCAGGCTTTTTTGCACATCCGCCAATTAACAGCATTTTGTAGCAGCACTCATCAGCGTCGCATTGTGAATCGTCCCTGCATATCTGATACATAAACCACACGTCAGTCTAACTTACCTTTATCTCTATATAAAATATCTATCTAGGCAAAAATTGGTTTTATATAGATAGAAATATCCAAGATAATAAACTACGGAACACAAGTGACACACAAAAGATATTTTATTTGTAATTTTGAAAAAAAATTATGTATCATTTCATTAAAAAAAATAATTTTCTTGTTTATCCTTAGAACATGCAGATTCGTATCCCAAAATAAACTTCGCTGTAGCTATCTCCAGGGATAGGAAAGCAAACATGATTGCAAATATAGAGAAGTGAAATATCGAACAGTTAATGCTGACCTCACACATCGTCTGTTTATTTTAAGGAATTTCTACAGTATATATGTATATCGTGTTCTACAATCCTACATATTCAATACACAATCTAGCATAACACCACTTTTAGAATATCGTGAACATAATTTATCACAGGATAGCGAATTTCGACAAATTACAAAAAAAAAAAACATAAGACGCCGCAACTATTTTAATTATAAAAATAGTTGCGGATTCTCTCTTATGCCTTTCTTGTAATAATACAACATTTATATTAAAAGATTCAATGTAAATCCCTCTTCTTCAGTATAGGGGCGGTTACCAAACCAAATCGGCCCAATCGGCTAAAGAGCTGTTTTAGCTGGTGAAATGATACAGGCCAAAAAGGCACATATAAATGAATAGGCTAAAATATCAGATTTTCTAAAAAGACAAGCACACCTAAGCTCTATAATATTTTCAAAGAGTTGTTTTTCCCTATGCAATTTGAACACAAATGCAGTACTCATTACGAGAAGAATTAATAGGGATTTCAGTATCAGTGGTGTAACCTCTCAGCGGATTCACCATATAGTGAAGCAGCTGGGAGGTTCTTTACTACTACTGATAGATTCATGATTAATACATATATCCACACAAAATATCGTGAAATATTTCAATATTTAAAGTTCCATTTACCTTCAATAAAGTAGGTAGCATTTATAATGTTATATACTCACTGGGTTAGAGAGAAATGGAATTAAACAAATATAAAATTGATCATCAATATCACAAATTCATAAATGTAGGCGGTAAAATGTTGATTTACATAGGGTCGGTGGGAGGGTGCTCAAAACCATTGGTTTTCGACCGCTACGACCCGGGATAGAATCCCTCATTGGGCACTTTTTTCTAATTAAAAAAAATGATCCAATGGCCTCCGATTCTTGCAAAGGTCCAACCAGCGAGTTCAATTAACGGGGCTCTGGCACATTTGTAAGTGCAAATTCTAACTGCTTTTAACATGTATAGACATGTGGTGCATTTATAGTAAAAGCAGTCGGCAACTATCCACCATGATTATCATGGCCTGTACCACGTGTACTAGGGATAATAAAAAAGTTGATTCACATATCCAAGGTGGCGTTCAGCTCAGAGCCATCCCACCAGTCCGTGAAAGAGCTGAATGAACATTTTATATTCTAAACACTTCTCCAATGATTCCCAGAATAGTTTATTTTCACAGAGAGTGAGAGACAATGACAATGTAAAAGGTTTTATTGACTCCTATAGTGTCAACAGTCTCAAAAACAAATATAAAACAAATTTTTAAAATTCAATTAAAAATTATTTCATAAAAAGCGCGATATCTTAAAGCGAAAGGTTTCTCTTTTAAACTTTTTTTATTATTTTGCCGAGCTTTGAGCATTACTGCCCTTCCACAAGAGAAAAATAGTAAAAGAGGATGATATCTGCATATTTACATATACACTGGTCCGCATAATTAAAGGAAAAACATATTTTTTTCATTCATCTCAAATTTTATTGAGCATTTATCAATGAAATTGTATACACAAATTTATTATTCCATTATTGATTAGAAGACCCGAAATCAAAGAATTCTAACACGTATTTTATGCAAATTAGCCGGTCAAGCAATGATCTTCTTGCAGTCAGTGCATAAATATCTTGGATATTGTTGTTAATATGGGGTGTGATCGCCTTTAACTGATAGACAGGCTCCACATCGGCGACCCATACTAAGAATTAGGGAGTTTATCAGCTCCTGTGGAATCAACGCCCACTCTTTTGTTAAGGCTGTTTCTAGCTCATGAGTGTTTCTAGGAGGGGGTTGGAGGGATGAGATCCGCCGTCCTAAGTTGTCCCATACATGCTCAATGGGATTTAGGTCTGGGGATCGAGCTGGCCAATTCATCCGAGCAATTACATGGTTTTGTAGAAAAGTGTTGACCTCACCAGCCCTAAGTGGACGGGCATTATCATCCATTAGGAGAAAGTTTTCTCCCATTTCCAATGCTTGAGGCATCACATATGCTGCCAAGATATCGTCCCGATACCTCTCTCCAGTCAGGGTTCCTTGCCGAAAAATATGGAGTACTGTGCGACCGCCCAAGAAGATTCCAGCCCAGACCATAAAACCTTGGCTTCTGTAGGGATCCCTTTCAACCATATTCCGGGGGTTATTTCTGGTTCCTACCTCTCTCCAGACAAAGACACGACGAGAATCGCTGTTTAGAGAGAATCTGGACTCAACAGTGAACATTACACGCCTCCATTCATTTGGATTCCAGGTGACATGTTGTCTGCACCAAAGTTTCCTTGCTCTCTTTTAAGGTGGTGTCAATGGAACACAAATTATGGGTCGTCGAGCATAGAGGCCCTTCTTGTGAAGCCTTCTGCGTATTGTATCAGTTGATACTAAGACTCCTGTAACTGCATTGAGGTCACTTCGTAGTTGCGATGCTGTCATTCTTCTATTGCGACGCACAAGGAGACTCAAATAACGGTCTTGATTTAACGTTGTGACCCTTGGCCGTCCTTGTCCGGGTGTTCTGGCAACATTAGCTGCCGTTTGAATTTTTTTCCAAACCCTTGAGACAACGTTTCTTGTCACTCCAAGCCATCTTGCTACTTCTGCCTGTGATCGGCCTGCTTCCATCCTTCCAATAGCTTGCCATTTTTTTTTCTTGTGATAAATGTTGCCTATAAGCCATGAAAACTTAAAAAAAACAAAAATGTTCAATAAAAATCTAGTGGAGCGTAAAATTAGGACGCTTTGAGAAAGACTCAGGCACGTGCTGGAGGCGGAGTCAACGTAGACGGTGGTATTTTGCATATTGGGAACAACTTAATTTGTTTTTCTGTTTTACATACTCTCTTAATTCATGGAAGCTTTTGAATATACCAAAACTTGATATATATCCCTTAATATAACTTTTATTTTTCTTAAACATGTGTTGTTCCTTTAATTTTGCGGACCAGTGTATTATGAATTTACACCAGCGATTATATTACTCAAGATAAAAATTATTTACATAAGAGGAATCTGACTTAGAGTTATCTAGTCCGTTATCCGCCCTGAAGTCGGACAGTCTCCCATGTATATCGGACATGCACTCTAGACATAGGCTATTGCCATGTTATTGAATTCCTTCAGAACAGACCTCTGCCCAGGCGAGAGAAACTCGAGGACGTCCTCTCTACTAGAAGGAGATACAACATCGTCCTCTAGAGTTCCTCCCTATGATAACCATCATAAAGTAGTTCTAGAATGGAGTTAACATTTAAGCCCTAGAACAACTTAATCTGTTCTATAGTAATCTGAAGAGGCTGTTTCATTTGAATCGTATTTTGTTGATCATCTCGTCATGTTATTTTTATATCTATTTTAAAGAGCTACTATCCTAGTAACATAATTGAATGAATCGATTTTTCAAAATAAGATTCGGTTTAGAGAATTTATTGTGTCTCTATGTATCATCGTAAAGAAAGAGGCTGCCTGGCCGGGGCATTCATAATTCTTCAAATTAAAGATAATTTGGCCAGTAATTGAGGTAATAAAAGATTTACTGGCCGAAGTATTTTTAATTTGAAGATCTATGTATCATTATATATATTAAATAACATTAGAGAGGATTATTGGTACAAAAAGCTAGTCGACAGAAGTAATTTGAACCTATTTAACGGCGATTCCCTTTCTGCGATGTAAAGATTGGAAGGGTCTAGCCATCAGGTGGCCTATTCTCTGGAGTTATCAATCACTGATGAGCCAAGTACTTCCTAAACTTTTCTTAGCAGAAAGAACCATTTTTTGAGTTCTTAAATCCGACTATATAGTGAATCTGAATTTTTCATATTTTTATTAAGTTATTCAAAATAATCTAGAATTATAAGTTTGAATTATTGTTTAAAACCAATTTTGAAATTTCACCTTCATAGAGGCTCTTTGAAAATTAGCATTTTATTCTTAAATTCGGTTGATCATATAAATAAATTTAATTTGGAATTAGAAAATATTTGTCTTAAAAATTAGATTAGGTCTCAAATGCTTTAAAGGCTTTTTAATAATCTGAATTCTTACTAAAATTGTATTTATAGTAATTTTTTATAAATTATAAAGGAATATTATATATATATATCAAATGAAAGAATATATATACATATATATTTTGTTTTCTAGACTATGGTAGGTATTAAATACAATTTCGAATGTAATAACATGCATTGTGTCTAAATATCCTCATTGTTTAACATACACTGCGTGACATTGAAAATGGAACACCAAGAAATAGTGGCCAGAAAGTGATGAAACTCGGCAGACAGAGAGAGACAGGGACGAACAATAAGTGATCTTTATTTCAAAATGATAGTCATAATACAGAGCGAGAACGGCGTCGGCTTAGTAGCAAGTAGGACCACCGCGGACGGCGATGCACGCAGCAACACGTCTAGGTAGAGAGTCAATCAGAGTACGGATGGCGTCCTGAGGGATGGCTCTCCATTCCCTTTCAACCATTTGCCACAGTTCGTCTTCTGAACGCGGCTGTGGCAAGGCATGCAAACAGCGTCCAATGATGTCCCAGACGTGCTCGATTGGTGAGAGATAAGGAGAGTACGGTGGCCAGGGAAGCATCTGTACATCTTGCAGAGCTTGTTGGCTAATGCGAGCAGTGTGTGGTCGGGCGTTATCCTGCTGATAAAGGGCATTGGGTACCCCCTGGAGGTAGGGGAGTGTCACCGGTCGCAGCACATCATCAACGTATCGTTGGGCCGTCATAGTGCCCTGAATACGAAGTAAAGGTGACCTGGAATCATACGCGATTGCGCCTCAAACCATGATTCCACGTTGTCGCACGGTGGGGCGTTCCACAATTGCTGCCGGATTGGACCTTTCTCCACGTCGACGCCACACGCGTACACGGCGACTATCACCGGACAAGCAGAAACGCGACTCATCTGAGAACACGACCCTGTGCCATTCCGTCATCCACGTCGATCTAGCCCGGCACCATTCCAAACGTTGGCGCCTATTCGGTGGGGTCAATGGCAGTCTTCTTAGCGGACGGCATGAGTGCAAGCAATTAGCAACCAATCGACGGGAAATGGTTCTGGTCGAGATGGAATGATCTAGGGTGTCTTGCACATGTTGCATGATGGCGGTACAAGTGGCTTGTGGGGCCGCCACTGCTTGTCGAAGGATACGCCGATCCACACGTGCTGACGTCACTCTGGTTGCACCGACATTCCTATAAATTGCCACATTTCCTTGTTCCAACCATCTTCTCCACAGTCGGTGCACCGTGGACGCACCAAGGTGTGTATCAGCTGCGATTTGACGTATGGACCAACCTGCCCTTTTCAGTCCGATCATCATGCCCCTCGTAAAAGCGTCTGTCTGCTTGAACTGCCTCTGTTTACGATGACCTGGCATTCTCTGTTATTACACGTGTCTTTTGACACAAGAACAAAATTTCTACAATGATTTTCCTTGAAGAAATAACGACACGAATACTGTCCTTTCTGCAAGTTCCTTCCCTTATATCTTACTCCATGTGCGCACGAGAGCTGCGCATTTTACATCATTTGCATAACTCGGTTAGGCGCGTCTACCCTGAAATTTGCATAATTTTCTGGCCACTATTTCTTGGTGTTCCATTTTCAATGTCACGCAGTGTATAACAAGGCAACTAATAAAATGAGACTATAATTAATATAAAATAAAATCTGAATACATGCTAAAACATTTTCACTTTTTATATATTATCATCTGGACATTCTTTTATCAAAACACCTTATATAATTCTGATGAATGAATACATATTATATATTTGCAATTTTACAACGTAATATATAACCTTTTTTGATATATTTCTTAAATATTCTATTTTATAACCTATTTATATTGTCACGTAGAAATTTAGGAAAGAAAAACTTCAGAATGACACGGCAATTTATATAAGGCAAGAACAAAATCAACATTTATAAGATACTAGCGGTTGTACCCGGCTTCGCCCGAGGTTTTACCCGAGTAAAGGTTTGTCTAACGAACATTTGTTAAAACAATTATCTATAAACTTATTTAAAAAAAAAGATATATTTTGATAATTTGAAACTCGTAAATTTGAATCTCTCGATAAAGTGAACATTTTTTCCCGATCCCTGTGTGCCGTGTCATCCTGAATTTTGTCTTTCATAATTTTCTACATTACAAAATCATCGTTTTATCTAGTGAACATATTTTCCCGGTCCCTTGAAAAATTCTCGATAAGTTGAATAAAATCATGGTCGTTTATGGAAGATTGACGTAGTTCCCGGAGGTCACCCGCGAGGCTTTTTTCTTGTCTAATTTGCACAGCTGTGTCACCAACTCTGCCCCCGCGCGCCAGGACCTCTTGATCCCTCTGATTGGTCGGTGGGAACTTGTACTGACCGGCCGGCGGCCGGACGGGGGGCAGACCTAAGCCTATCTCCGTCGCAAGGTGGCGCTGCTTGCGAGTTAAAGCCACAAATCTGCAAATAACTCTAAGGATATTAAAGATATTCAAGAAATTATTTTTCGTAAACATTTCCGGGGATATGCCTAATAATATCCCAAATTTTAATGGCGATTGGATGTATGGTTTTTGAATCCATAGAGGACACACACACACACACACACACAGACAGACATTCATTTATATATATTTTTCCTTTTATATATCTTTCTTTTAATATATGCAACATCGTTTAAGTTTATTTCAAATTATTTATTTAAAACTAAAGATAAGAATCTATAAAACATTTGGAGGCGTTATAGAATTGTTTCTCTAGGCCACCAATTTCCATCTTTGTGAACTCATTGAGACTTTCTAGTTAGTTCAACTTATTATTAACGCATTTTATAATATTAATTACAATATTCAATGTTGTATATGATCACTCAACTATATATTTTCATCCTTACTCATTAAAATTTATTTTAAAAAATTGGGCTAAACCTCAATTATAATCTGTTATCACCTCATTTTATTATTATTCATCATTGTAAGTTAGAAGGTTTATCCAATATTATTATTCTACAAGCCCATATTTTATTAGCTATAACCATAATTCTGAATCAATTTGAACACAAATTATTTCCTCCATTTAAATCACCTTATGCTTTCATCTACACTCATCATAAGCTAATTTTCATCACCCGGGGCATAAACTGTAGTAACATATTTCAATATTTTTTTGAAAATAGATCAATCCATATATAACTCTATATATATAAATTAATTTGATCCAATATATGCCTTTTTAATTAAATATTTCAATATATACTAGAATTTTATATATGTATGATAATAATAAATAATGTAACAGCCTCAAAATATAGATAAACGTTCAAATGGCCAGTTTGACCATCATGTAATGACAAACAAGAAAATAAAGTTTTATTTTTACAGCCACAGCCTAGGTAGGGCAGGGATCGAATTTCGTCAAGAAAATTCATTTCTTTCCAGGAAACTTACAATAGGTTTTACGACCGCCACTGAACACCAACAGATCGTCTTTTCGTCTTATGTAGATCATACATTCCTCTACCTTGTCTGCTTTTTCGGCACAGGCCTCTCTCACCCAACCTGCCTCGTGTTGGTGTTAACCATTGACGCTGTACCACGAGGCTCATGACTGCAAGTATTTATATTACCATCTATATATATTGAAGTGGTGCAGCAAGGAAGAGGAAGGGAATAGGTGGGCAAGCCAAGAGAAGAAGGTATGCAGCCCCCCCCCCTCCAAGGAAGTGTTGATTAACAAAATTCCAGAGGAGGGGGCGGCAGACAGGGAGTCCAGCTGGTGTCGTCGTAGAGCAAGCAGCCGAGTTAGCGGCCGGCCTGCCGGGGGTTTATGCGCTGAGAAGACATGGCAGTCTGGGGGGAGAAGTCTGCCTGGTGACAACGGGACCTGCAGCAAGGAGAACGGCGGTGACGACAGACGCGGCAAGTTGGCGACGTGAAGTGGGCTCTGGGACCGTGTGGATCAACAAGAGGAACACGGTGCAAAGAAGGACGAGGAGGAACCTACCCGGGGTGAACATTGAAGGCAAGTTCATCTACTATGTCTAGTTACTAATATCCTTTTTAAAGCTCTGAGAATAAATCCATAGTACTAAGCTGTGTCCAAAACGAACCCACATTGTTTTCTCAGAAACCTTGCACGCAAACATCGACGGCTGAAAAGAGTCGTAACAATATATATCCTGGAATTTGTGATAGAGCACAAATACATATTGGCTATTGCCTCGTCTTCAAAATCATGTTCTTCATTATAGTTTATATGAAAATTCTAATAGTAAAATCTCATGCTTGAAATATTTTGGAAAAAGCAACCATATATCTATAGCCTAGAAAATTTTAAATTTTAAGTTTTAAAATAACCTGCGTAATATAGGATTTAGTAAAGGAGATCCACCTGAGTAGTGGATATCAGGAAGTCTTTGGGTAGTCTGCAGGGTAGGGCTCAGAGGTGGTGCAACGGAGCCTGGGAGGGAAGCGACGTCGTCGCGGAGAACCGGAGGGGACACGCACGACGATATATATATTTCTAATGTTTAAGAAAAAGGCATTCGTGCAACCGAAGTTGCTGATGGCTTTGCGCCATCTATCGGAATAAATTTATCGATCAGGATTTTTTAAAATGCATCTACCTGATCGAAGTACAATTCAGTTTTGTACTATTTTTCACCTTTCTATGTTTAGTAGTTCACATTTAAAGTTACATTGTTAAAATTCCAGCTATGCACGATTGGCAGTCCAACACGCACTTCTTGTGTATTTGCTCTTAGTGTGAAGTAAAGAGTGATGAACGTTTCACAGAACAATGATGCGGGGCTGGGTATAAAAACTACGAAGTGATGGTACGTTGTTTTCGATGATTTCCTGATACTTAAAATTTCCGTACTACGAATATGCATTCGTTTCTTCACGGAATAATATAAAATGGTTGGTAATGGTTCGAAATGCATTCGGTGAGCCATGCCTAAAAAATCCGTAGGTAATGAATAGTACAACTGTTTCAAAAGTGGACGATCTCATTCCAAGATGATCCAAGAAAGAGTCAGAATCCTATAGAAAAGAAAAAAAACAAAAAATATATATTAGCACATACAAAAATTACAGAGAATTGACTAAAATGAAATAATGATAGCAGGAACTTTAGAAAATAACGAGTCTTTTATGGGTTTAGTTCATTCCAATATTAACGGCAATCTGAAATTGTCAAAGAAGTGCTCCAAATTTGTCCCTCTACATCTCACACTAGAACAGAAACAGAGACGCTGAGAAACATGTTAGGTCAAGCTTGAAATGAGGGTAGATTATAATGAATGGCTCAAGAAAGAAATAACTGCGGTTTATAGTTTTATGACCCGGAAAATTAATTTCAATCAAAATAATGGTGCAATAAAAAAAAAAAAAAAAGCTCGGTTTTAAAGATCCAAACTCAAGGTTCTGTTGTGTACTTTTTTTTTTATCATAAAGGGCTGTTCAACCATTGTTTGCTTCTGAAGGAAAACCAGCATATTTATATCGATGTCTTGCGGCGACTACGGGAACCATAAGGAAGAAACAACCCGAAAAATGGTCTTCTTATGATTGGGCTCTTCATCATGACAACGCCATACCTCACGCGGCTGTGGCAGTTTTGAAATTTGTGTGTGTGGCCAAGTTAAAAATTCATATTTTTCCTCAGGTCCCATACTTACCAGATTTTACCTCGAATTACTTGTTCCCAAACAGTAAATTAAATTATGAAAAAGGCATCTCCTTATCGTGCAACTGGAAGTTGCTGATGACTTGTGCCATCTATCGGAATAAATATCAACTATTCTCGTTGATTTTCAATTATTCGAGAATTAAATTCCAGTAAATTAAATGTCTTTTAAAGGGAAGCGATTACAGATACGAGAAGTAATAATAGAAATCGCTGATTTTCTTCAGTGGTCGGCTTTAGAAAAATCTCGGGAGATATTGGGTAGTGAGATGGCATATATTTTCAGAAGGTGATTATTTAAAATATTATAAATAAAGTGTTCTTGTGATCATGTATTATTTTTAATTATAATATTTCCTGGAATTTTTAATAATATACCTTATATTCAGCATTAATGTCTATAAACTAATGAATAAAGAATCCATAGCACATAAAATTATATAAACTTTAAGCATTGTAACTGCTTAGGTAAATCAATTTTTATCTTTAGATATTGAGAGAGAAATAAAAATGAAAAACGCACACCGTTATTTATTCTTATTTATTTATTAATTATATTTACTAATATATAGTATTAATTCAAATATATTTATAAACTCATTTTTATATGAAAAATAAATAGCGGGTTAAATGTATTTATTTTTAATATAATACATAATAAATGTATAAATGTATAAATGCCTGAATTTTGAGTCTATTCTTTATGTATATTAAGAATTAAAGGATGATCTTTTCTGTTTGTAAATTATGTTGTGGTGATGTCATGTGACAATTTGCAGATTTAACATACTTCTGAGTTTGATAGAGATATAAGCAGGGATTGCGGTATATGACATTGGCATAATGCAAGTCTGCATGTTGCCGGTATCTCGACAGCTTGGTATCAAAATTTACAAAGTTCTTTGTGTTTTATTTATAGAGTCCCAAGATGTTCTGATCATATCCTCATGGCAATATTGAAATCAATTTGGACAACACATTACCAAACTATCAAATATTTCTTATTTATATATATATTTTTTGTATTTCATATGCCTAATTTCTTTTGATGCCTTCATATTTAAATCTTTAAAATGTTTAATGTATGGAAATTTTGGAAAATTTTGTTTTTAAAATGATAATTATTTCCTTTTTAAAAATACTACACAAGGGATGATACATTTCTTCAGATCTGGCTCATTTTTAAATCTATTTTTCTTTTTTGACTCTTGTTTTCTATCCTGGAATTTTTATCATTGATTCGCTATTCCCTTCTATATACCATACAACTATTTGACTTTAGAAAAATATCAGTGATTTTTAATTTTTGGATTTTAAAAGTTTTTTTTTTCTGATTTGTATCTTCATATACACAATTTACTATGTAAATTTAGCACTCCAGTCTTGCAGTCCAGGCGCAAGTAGAAGATGGATTTGCCATCCTCTGCACACCCATTCCTCCATTGTTGTATGATTAAATATCTTGGTAACATCCTTTCCTACAATAGTGTGGCTATTGGTAAATGACTTCCTGCAAATTAGAGTAAATCACTTGCAAGATACCACGCTTCATTAAAGTCTACTCCTATTTCAAAAAACGGCTCATTAAAAACAAGGTCTTATGAAAAATACGCTTTTGAAGGCGAGGCTTCATTTGAGACCGCGCCTTTTTAAGACCCACACTTTATTTAGGATTTCCCCTCCATAAAGATTACACCTTATTATAAAAATCACGCTTTACTAAAGATCAAGCCTCATAAAAGACTACGCCTTATTCAAAAACAAAAGCCTTTGTATATCCAACACCATATTAAAGACTAGGTGTTAATAGAGGCCATGAATCCATATATATACAGCTTTATTAAAGAGTACACATCTGATTAATGAGCATGCCTTATATACCAAATCTTATTTGAATCGACGCCTATTTAAAGCCACCCCTCATTATATACCATGCCTCATTAAAGATTACTCCTCATTGTACATCACTGAAGGCCTCATTGAAGGCCGCGAATTATTAAGGTATATGGCTTACTATATACCACACATCCAACTCATTAAAGACCATATATATAAACCTTTATTATCCATATATATAAATATATAAACGGCCTTTTACCTCTCTACAAAGAAAAACAACCCCAATGATAACCACGCCTTATTAAATTAATGTCTCATCATATGTGCCACGCCTTATTATATATAATACCTATTTATAGACACCACAACTTGTTGAAGACCTAACCTTATTTAAAAATGCCACGTCTTATCAAAGACTACACTCTATTGAAGAACATGCCCAAATAAAGACCATTACTTATCAAAGAGAAGTTTAATTTAAATTAAGAATCAAATCCCATTGAAGACCTTGCTTTATTACTGACCACGCCGCTTGAAATAAAAACCAAACCTTAATAAATACCAGGCCTCATTATAAACATAGGCAGCTATATCTCCATTTAATATACGGCCATATATTATTTTATGAATTTATATGAAAGTACATCATCTAACAATAGCCATGACTTTACAGAGACTCTATGACTAGCGTTAAACAAGACTTTACAGAAGCCTTACGTAGACCTTATAGAAGCCTGATGCTTTTCCTTTAATCTTGTTTCAACACGGATCATCCTGTGGCTAGAGACATGGAAGATGAAATAAGAATAGACACAGAGAGATGCCTAGTGATTTTATTATTGAATATCAATATTTATATTCGGGTAAGAATATAAGAAGAAATACGTTACTTTTTGAATAAATACAATTGATGTTATATATTGAAATGTGCATTTTGATCCAAAAATATAGCTGATACTTGATGTGAGTTTATCAATCTAATAGTAGGACTGCTCTGGAATCCATACTTTCATTTCTATAATGGTCAATACCTTAATCGTACTCTGTCGGTCTATATGTCTCAACGCCTAAACCCTTTTACTTCAAGGATAGCATGTAATTGATGTAACCCACAATTATTCTTTTCTTTTATATTTATTTTATTTCATATGTTCTTCTTGTGTCACACCCTATAAAGAACACCCATATTAAAAAATTCTCAATTGTACATTTGAATATAATTTGCTATTGCATATTTTCAATTCATTTCTTTCTTGTTTATATATCTGTTGGGTCAGTTTTTTCCATTAAACAAAACCCAACAAAGATGTAAACATTCATTTACATCATATAAACATATATATACGCAGTGTCTCGCCGAGTGTTTGTTGCCTAGGTGGAAAACTCCCAACGATGGCCGACGATGCTCTAAAGGCCCCCTTCCCTGACGCAGGGCCTCTCTTGGAAGGATGTGCAAAGGGCAGACACGTGAAGACACGGGTGACATCCAGAGACATCCGTGCTGAGAACTGCTGTACCATGTGTACATATATTACTGTACCATATGTACATATATTCCCCTCATTTCCTTTTGGTAGTAGGTGACCTAAGAAAAACATTGTGTCATGTAAACATGTAAATCAATAATTTTTATATACTCGGGATATATATATATATCTTAATTAATTCCTAAAGGAATTAAATTTTAGGGATTAATTTGTTTTATCCAATATACAATTTTCTTTCTCGCGCGGCAACAGGGGAAATTGGGGGGCGTGGTCATGGGGGACGTGCGTGTTTTCTTCCGACGAATGGAGATGCCCATCGATCACGTGGGTGTTTGCTCTTGACGAATCAAAATGCCAGCCAATAATAACTTTGGCATGATCAACGAATGGAAATGAAGAAAGACTAGTATAAAAGGGCCCGTTTTTGACTAAAAAGAGAGCAGATCAGAGAGAGAGAGCCGCTCAGTGACAGTAGAGAATTTATCCAGTCGACCCCGAGACGTGAAGGAGACCAGTCCGTGCCGCCGCTTTCCCGAGAGAAGGTAAGCACGCCATTATGGCCCAACTCCCTTTCATAGTTTTCAATTAGAAACAGATCTATTTAGATTTTGAATGGGCCCAAAAAGGGCTTTAGATGATATTTTAAAGTAATGTTAGTATTTTTAGTACCTTATCCCGTTAGAATAGATGGGGATCTATGTTTTTTTTTTTTTATGCAACGAAGAATTTATAACCTTAAGTCACCTCTACCAAATTACTATGTAAATAGCATGCCCCGCTAGTATAAGATGTCCCAGAAAATTTTTTATTCTTGCTTAATAAATAGCTACATATACATTTTCTTAGTCAAAGAGTTTCGTTTCCTTCTTTATACAATTTCATTCCCTGGTTTTATGGTAATACCCCCACCTTATTATAAAATCCCATTTTTTGTGTGGACTACCAACTCTGATGTAATAGAGTTGCGTACTGTGTACTTGCTGTGGCATGCTGACACAGCAACAGTTGCATAAATACGACTTTATCATGGCCGTTTTGAGGGTATATATATATATATCTGTTAGGTTTTAATAAATACTTGTATCCTCATGTGAAGAATCTGCCTTTCCCCATTGTCTGATCAAGATATAGTATGATTCTTACCTATTTGAAGAGAATGTTGTTAATAATCAAGTCTCCATAAATTGCCGGTCATATACATCGTTGTGTCTGTGTTTCAGCGTGTTGCATCATATCTACTTTATATTGTTCATTGATTTAAAATTAATAAGATACATGTTGTCTTAAAACTCATTAGGTTGTTCTCTTTACGGCTTTATTGAAGACCCAGGTTTTAGATATATTACGATTATTAATGACAATAGCATAAGTCTATAGTATGTTTGTCTCTTATAACCTATCTGTTAGATTCCGGAATAATCTCTATAAAACGGGGTCCTTCACATATATCCAGATGGTAACTTACTTGTTGCACTTTATTGAACCTTTATTATAAAATTGGGAATCAAATGATATCCGCACGTTTGATCAGATTTTCTACTAGAAGTCTGAACTTGGTACTTATGATATCTACTTTGAAATATTGATTTTAACTTACTGTACTTCAATAGAAATATTAATTTGGTCTTCTATATTCAGGATTTTAGTCTCTAATAGTAACATGTTCATCTTTCTGAAATTTTCCAAAATCGTTGAATGATCTCAAAAGGACGGGACACAAAGAGATGGGTGCGTCACGGTCCGTTGGACTGTAGGGGCGGTAAAATGAATGGCAGTTCCATTCCAGCGTCTATCTTTATGATGGGAGAGCCGTCCACTATTAAGTGTATAGTTTGCTTGTCCTTTATTTATTAGATTTTTGGTGTAATCTTCATAAATAGAGTTCTTCCCATATATCCAGATGGTAACATACTTATCGCATCTTGTTGAGTCTTTATTATAAAAATTAGGATTAATGTATACCTGCATGTGCGGTCAGATTTTCCACCAATGGAGTATGAATCTGGTACTTCATGATATTTGGTCTAAAATATTGATTTCCACTTGTTATACTTCAACAGGAGTGTTAATTAAGTCTTCTATATTCAGGATTTTAGTCTCTAATAGTAACATGTTCATCTTTCTGAGATTTTCCAAAATCGTTGAATGATCTCAAAAGGACGGGACACAAAGAGATGGGTGCGTCACGGTCCGTTGGACTGTAGGGGCGGTAAAATGAATGGCAGTTCCATTCCAGCGTCTATCTTTATGATGGGAGAGCCGTCCACTATTAAGTGTATAGTTTGCTTGTCCTTTATTTATTAGATTTTTGGTGTAATCTTCATAAATAGAGTTCTTCCCATATATCCAGATGGTATCATACTTATCGCATCTTGTTGAGTCTTTATTATAAAAATTAGGATTAATGTATACCTGCATGTGTGGTCAGATTTTCCACCAATGGAGTATGAATCTGGTACTTCATGATATTTGGTCTAAAATATTGATTTCCACTTGTTATACTTCAACAGGAGTGTTAATTAAGTCTTCTATATTCAGGATATCTTAGTTCTTTTCTTTTGTGTGTAATAACATGTTCATCTTTATCTGAGATCTCCCAGGGTCGTTGTGTGATCTCAAGGAGCGTGACACTAAAAATTTGGGCGCGACACGGAACCGTGTCCGACGCGTTCCAGCGTCTGGATTTCTCTTTTGGGAGAAAGGACCACTATTAAGTCTATAATTTATTTGCCTTATAGCTTATTCTGTTGGACTTTAGTATAATCTTTACAAGTGGGGTCACTTCTATATATATATATATATATATTTTTATCTGATGTATTTATATCTTTATAAAAACTTTCTATAAAGGAACTATTAACATCTTGTTATATGCTAAGTATAGACTATTTACATATTTCTAAACTAAGGAAATCTGTTATATAATAATTTAACTTATGAAATTAGAGAGAATTAGCTATGGAACATGGTTAATTGAACAAGAATCACTTTATCAGATAAGGGGAAGTGTACGTTTAATCGCTATCATTTCTATCTTTTGGATCTGGTGCGCCCATCCATTCTATCTATTATTTGATCTGTACAAAATATAGAGATCTGTTGCTATAATTTCCTCTATGAAGTAGCTACCAGCGTCTTCAGTAGGTGGCTAAATCGTTAGAAGGCGATTCTTTTAGAGGAATGGTTGAAACAACGAGGGAGGCAAATGAAGGGTCCGCCATTTTCTCTTTCATGGAGGAAGAAGCAAGGGGGGGGGAGAATGGACATTGGACCCCACACATTCTTGAGACATCGTTATTTTTTTTGCGCGATATCCGATGCTCCCATACATTCCAAGAAGGATCCACCATCGGGACTCCCTGACGCTGGCCCCCCCCCCCCTTTTTGAGGAATTCCGCCCACGCCTGGTGTGGTTGGAAGTCTCACTTGAAGTTGCATCTCTAAAGTCCTTCTGTACTTTGTATATTATCTGATATTCCATTCTTCCAATTATAGTTCTTATGCTCAAGTGCTACATTGCTTATCTCTATATCAAACGCCTTGCCTATTGTGGTAGAGACCCAGTTACCAAAATGTTACACTTGCAGTTTTTTTTGATAAATAAATTTTTACTAAGTCACAACGTGCATTCCGAGGATGGTGTTGACATTGTTGTCGCAAGGTTATGCTCGTAAAATTTAATAAGGAAATTGTATTAAGTCACTCCCTACATGCTCCGTTCTCGTAGGTCTAAAATAGGGAACGCGACAGTGGCGCACCAACGTGGGGCTCGAATTTAGTATATATTTCATCTTAAATACTGTAGAAATATATATACCTAATGAAAAACCATACTATTTAATTATTTAATTAATAAAATTGGTGAAGTAGTTCACACCCTGAGTTAAGAGTCAATATCTGAAGTGACTTACAAAATTTTCCAGTTGTCTTACTTAAGGAATGTCATGTTGTCGCCTTGTGATTATCCGTTAATTTTAAGAGCTATTCGGAGCGTCCTTTCAGTTTTCTAACCGCACCTACTGATACGATTTAAATCGTGAATTTTAACTTATGCTTCCCGTTTCACTGGTATTTTATCAGGCAATGAAAGTTAAGTTGAGGCAATGTCTACCGCATCACTCGTCGCTGTTTTCCTTCTTTACGATTTACTTTGATTGTGACAAAGCCTTTATTATCGTTGATTTCTGATATCAAAGTAAAAACGTTTATGGGGATGAGTATCTTTTATTCAGGTCTCCCCAAGCTTTCAGGCTTATCAGCCCTTCTACAGGAGAAACATATACAATATATCGAGAAAATATAATGCCGCCTGCTGCTAAAACTATTATGATTCTATATACATATATGTATATATATATATATTAGGATGTTTTTTGCATATTATTTGTTTACTTAAGATACATTCTTTTTAATTGGTTAAGGTATTTACATATTCTACTATTGTTTGCTATATTCTATGAATTATCTTATAAGTTAGGAATTCTATTATTTAAGTTAGTTTTATAACGGTTATTGGCTATTACATACAAGTTCATTATATTATTATTGATATTGCTAGCTGTACTAGGATATATTGTGTTATATGCTTCGGGCAAATCTATTTTCTATTAACGTTATTGTGTTTTCTGAATAACTGAAGGATCAATTATAAGTCTTTGATATTTACTGTTTATATTATTGTAATGTATTCTATGCTTCTCATAAAGCGAAAGTGTGACTTGTTTCTTTGCAGTGTTGGAAAATTAGAGATCTATTGTCTTGATTTATAATGTTGCGTCTATGTTCATATATTCTATTACTGACTCTCCTTCCTGTATTCCCCACGTATATTGGCTTGGCGGTTGTTGCATTCTATGGAATATATTGCCTTTTATCCTTCTGTTTTAGTTAGTGGGTTTTTATGATATTAGGATTATTTTAGATAGTTGATTTTAATGGTGGAGACTATATTAGTTGAATTACAGTAATATGTTTGGATGCCAAAGTTCCTTAGGTAGTTGACTATAGTTATAGATATTGTGAGTATGTAGTGTAACATATCGCCCTATAGATACTTGTGGTCTTGTTTATTGGGTTATTGATTGTTACACTTTTGTGGAAAGTTTTTTTTTTAATATAAAGGTGATTGGGCATCCTGCTTGCTGGACATTATTTATAATGTTCTGTGTTTCAATCAATTTTGGATTCTGTTGCGAGCACCATTGATTACAATTTTTTTTTCTAAATTGTTTTATACAGTATGAGAAAAGCGGTTGGGTTGCCATGGTTCAAATCTAGAACAGTAACTCGTGTCTTACAGTAGTCTACTGAAATGACTTAGAATTTTCCTCTCATCGTAGCCCTGATATAATCTCTCTCACAGCAGAAGTGAGTCCTGATAATTTTACTGGCTACAATTTCTTAACTTTATTTTGATAGCGCTTTCTGCCAAGTCATACTAGTCTGTGCATCCAGATTTAGAGCTAATATGCCTGGAGATAGTTATTCGATTTTATTTTTATACAGCGCATAGTGGATTGGGAGAGTGACAAATACACGAGCCTTAGGGTAGAATTAGAATGGGAGATCCAGTTAGCGCACCCGTGAAGAGAGAAGTTTTGACCACCATCTCTTCGTAAACCTTTTCTTTTAATTTGAAATCAGTAATGAATAGAAATCTGGTTCTTAATATTCCAATGGCAGAATTTCAAGGGATAGATATAGCGACCAATTTGCGCGAGTACCTTAATCACTGTGGAAGTATTTATCAACTTATGACAACTACCTGGGATAATCTTTAAATATATTCAAAGAAAAGGGAGATGACTGGAGCTTGTGTCTGCAAGACAGATGAGATATCCCGAGGCATGCGTGGACAGCCTTAAGTAAATGACAAGGCAGCAAAAGCCAACTGTGTTAGAGACAGGATCTATCTAATATTTGGGGGTATAAGGGACAGGAGAGTTTATCGAGGCTCGATTTGATACTAATATATATAATGAGGAGGTTAGCGAAATGAGGATCTCCAGCGCGAAGTAACACCACCTGAAGGCTGTGAAGGAGGGAGAATGAAGTCGGGACACCCGAGCAAGGATATTACGTTGAATGCAATTCGGAGCCTATAGGCGTGAGGCGGCGTCGTGATTGGTTAGAAGGCTAGATGCGCGAGGAAGGGCGGTCCCCTTTGACGTCGTTTTCTGCCAAGTTAAGATCACTGGATGCCGATAGATCGCCAAAAAGGGTGTGTGCACCACATGGAAATTGTCATTGAAGATGTGCCAGCATGACGAGGAAGAAGATCTAGGACGAGATGACGTTTCCCTAAATTTGACACACACAAGGTGCTACGCCTGGACAATAGATGGAGCAGTGAAGCCCATCTAGAAATTAGCGCTAATTCCAGAACAAAATGTGTTTAGATTGAGCTGAGGTTACCTCTCCATATCATATATACTCCTGTAAATCCTTAGATGTCCACATGTATTTCCACAGTGAATTATACCTGCTGCACACCTATATCTCATGAGCCAGGAATGTAATTATCAGGCTGACAGTAATAAATAATAATATGAGTTTCTAACCCAGGAACAAACAAAACCCATGGTATGCAACAAAGTCCTACAAAGTAATTCCCCTACAAGATTCACAGTATATTATCATAATCCAACAGAAAACTCAGTTAAAATGGGTGTCCTAAAGGGCGAAATAACTTTGTCATCTCCCAGCTCAAAATGCAACTGTTATCCCGTAGACAATGATATTATAACCGCATTTTATTCCGTACCAGCAAGTTGTAAGAGGGATGAACCATGGAGATAGAGCCTTTAATTATTGTACCTCATACTGTATAAATACAAAGGAAAGGCTTCTGATAACAGTCTCTAAGTGACAATGGACTCGTACACGTGCTATGAGATCAAGTAAATTGGTAGGATAGGTTCCCAGATATCCTACAATAGTGTATTCATAGTTTGTAAGTTGTAAACAATGTGCCAGAGATCTTCCAGGTCTTAGACGCGCCATTCGAGTATGTCCCAGAGGGGAGAGGCACCACGACGGCCAATTTCCTAAAAAGGCCTCGTGCGGGGGTGATAAAAGATTTGCAGCTGGCCCCCGGTCGGGGGCAATTCTGTCACCTCGAGTTAAGAAAGTCGCGGCCGGGGCAATTAAAATTAGAAACCGTGGGCCCCCTGCCTCCCTTTTGGGAGATAATGACCGGACGTGAGAGGGTCTGCTTTAGTTTGTGAAAATTGAGGATGTTTAAAATACACTAGAGTTTGTGTAAGCTGACTTACCTAAATTTAGGCAACTGTATACACTAATTTATCCGCGTAGGTTTATATTAGTTTTAATATTAGGTTATATATTATATAACAAGTGTTTGTGTAAGCTAATTTAGCTAGATTTCAGTGACTGTATACACTAATTTATATACATAGTTCTTTTGTAACATTGGGCTATATATTACATAACAAATATGTAATCTCCTGTTAAGAAACAATTTTTTTGTTGACTGCAATCTTGGCCTTAATGCTGATATATGATATTTAAGAGTTACTTAGTTTTTTTTTCTCATTTATTAACAACACTTTGTTTTCGTTATAGGCTGTGATTTAAAGAGTTCCAGCTTTCTTTTATTTTCTAGCTGCGAGTTTGTTTTCTCCTTTTAGTATTGTAATGACCCTTAAGATTTCAAGATTTTTTTATTTAAGTTAACAATTTTGTCTTAGTGTCATAGTGAACTTTAAATAGTTTACAGTTCTTCCTTTTATCTTTTTTAAACCATACCGTGTGTTCTAGTGTTAAGTTACCGAGGAAGAGAACTTTAACACCCTGTTTCAGTGTTTGTGTGCTAATTGTCCCAACCTTGTTTTTTGTGCAGTATATCGTCTCACAACCTTGCTGTAGTGTTTGTTGCCACCTTTAATGATCTTCACAATTGTTTTAATGTTAGTGTGTTGTTTGTCACAACCTCGTTTTATCGTTGAAGAGATTTTTCACAACCTGCTTTAATGTTAGTCCATCTTTAGAGAATTCTTACAACATGTTTTTAATATTAGAGTGTTGTTAGTCACAACCTCGTTTTTAGAGTCGCTCATTATCGAAGAGAGTTTTCACAACCCGTCTTAATATTAGTCCACAGTTAATAGGAGATTTTTTTTTTTCACAACCTTGTTTTAAA
The DNA here is from genome assembly GCA_030710605.1 of Cordylochernes scorpioides. Taxonomy (NCBI): domain Eukaryota; kingdom Metazoa; phylum Arthropoda; class Arachnida; order Pseudoscorpiones; family Chernetidae; genus Cordylochernes; species Cordylochernes scorpioides. Next base: position 60,259,513 of record CP092869.1, read on the forward strand.
TGTTAGAGTGTCATTTACAACAACCTTGTTTTTAGTGTAGCTCATTGTCGAGAAGAGAGTTTTCACAACCCGTCTTAATATTAGTCCACAGTTAATAGGAGATTTTTTTTTTCACAACCTTGTTTTAAATGTTAGAGTGTCATTTACAACAACCTTGTTTTTAGAGTAGCTCATTGTCGAGAAGAGTTTTCACAACAGTGTCTTGATGTTAGTCCACAGTTAAAAAGGGAGTTTTTCACAACCTTGTTTTAATGATAGTTTGTCATCTTTATGAGTTGTGTCACAACCTTGTTGTAATATAACACATCGTTTTGAAGAGCTTTCGCAATCCTGTCAGGATATGATTTAAGAGTTGCGTATTCAAGGGAGTCTGCAAGGCTATGGGGGTTGGTGCAGTAAATACCACGGCCTGGAGACCTCAGAGTAATGGCGCCGTAGAAAGGCTCAATAGGACGGTAATAGAATCTCTACGCAGGTGTACAGCGGGGAACAATTGGGATACCACCTTACCAATGGTAGCCTTAGCTATCAGGACCACTGTACACTCTAGTACTGGATTTACTCCAGCGAAACTGGTCTTCGGACATGAGGTGAGGCTCCCACAACCTTTCCAGGAAGAGGAGCTTAATCCTGTATGCGAGGATTCAATTACCGAGATGGCGGCCTTCTATGAGCGGGAATTGGTGGAGGAGGTTGAAAGGGCGAGAGAGGTGGTGAGGCAGACTTACTTGAAGGAGCAACAAGAAGCCAGGGCTGAGTTTGAAGCTAGAGAATTAAGGACCTTTGAGACAGGGAATCTAGCTTTGGTAAAGAGAATGCATGAGACGAAAGGACGTCATAAATTTGAGCCAAGGTATAGAGGACCTTATGAGGTACTACAAAGGACAGGCGACACTGTTTATCTTTTGAAGGATTTGGAGACGGGGCACTTGGACAAGATTCACATAGACAGAATGAAGGCCTATCATGCACCGGTAAAGACTTACCCTACGGGGGACGGAAACACACAAGAACAAATAGATAGTATCACTGATGACGAGGATCACTGGGTACATCCAACGTATCCCATATATTCCCATAGAACTGTAGAACCAGTGGAACCACGAGAGACAGCAACCTTAGGGAACCCGCCTGAGGTAGTAAATAGGGCAATAGGTGGCAATGTTGACGGCCCTGGAATACGTCGTTCAACCAGGGTCAAGAGACCCACTGATTGTAAATCATGCCCAGGTTGCCATTGATTTGAACCTATAGGATGTGTACTAGAGTTAGTTAAATTTTGATCATAGTAAGAAGTGTTAGGATGTGAGTTAAAGGCCCTAGATTGTGGTTGTAAAGAAATTTCAGTTTTTTTTCTTTTGGAGATGCTATTCTGTATTGATAGCGAGTTGTAAATTAAGTTGAGAGTTCAACAGTGTATTTTGTTTCGATTTTTTTTATTGCAGGTTTTGAGCAGTGGTTCAACGTTAAAAACAATTAAGGAGCTTAGGCGCACCAGACAATTGCTGTGCTTGTAACATATTCTCTATGGAATGACTTGGAGCTTGCGTTGGGTAAAACTTGACTCCCTGTAAATCCCTGGGTCCAGTTATACAGTCCAAAGAGAATTTCTAATGAGAGTGTGTAAGGCAATTACAGTCTAAGAATTGATGTAATAGGATAGCAGGTCATCTCTGTTGTTAAACTCCAGAACGAGCTGGGTACTGAATGCCCTATAAGTCCAAAGAAAGGGTTTAGCTGAATAGCAGGGAGAGAAGAATGCTAATGATCCTATATGGGAAGCAGCGTTGGCAAAACACTTGTAGACCTATCATATTTTTGGCAATGAGGTAAATGCTTGAAGTTCAGTTCGCTCCATTTAAGTGCTAGTTTGATGATTCATTTGTTTAGACACCAAGTGTCAAGATAAGAAGATTTTCAAACTGTTAGACGCACATATTTTTTTTTAAGACAGATTAGATCCCAGCATTTGATTGTTAATAATCGAATTTTATTAATTTGTTTAAATATAAATAATAATTATCTATGTATAGATAATTGATATATATAGAGTTTGTATGAGGCGATTTCTTTTATTGAGTAAATCAGGGATTCGGTCCCTGATCTGTTTTTAACTTGTTAATTTTGTTTGATTTCACATTTGTCCTAGAAGATTTATTACTATTAAGGCATATTGATAATGGTTATTTTATAGTATTTTGGTTTTTATGATAGAGTCTAACTTTAGTTTGAATGCGATCGCGAATGTAATGAATGAATGTAATGATCAATGAATGAGACCACAAAGTTAAAGTCTAACATACTGTTAATCCAAAGATACAAGTAGAATAGTGTTAGGGAACCAATAGATTCAATTTTGATTTTGATTTCTTTTTTGTTAGGACCGGATGGCCTCACAGGACAGTACAACTCTATTATTAGGGAAGGTTTTCGCTCCATTTTGTTAGGTCTCCTCCAATGGGAGTATAAGTTTTGATTTCTATTATTAGGGAATCAATCACCCTATTTCATCATATCAACTTGAATTCTAAGAGTCGTAGGCAATGACCATGTCTCGATTCTCAGACTGGGGGATTTATGGAAGGCCACGGTCAGGCCAGAAGTCTGCAAATCCCCTCCTCTTTAGAGGAAGCGGAGAGGTACCAGGTGAACTTTGTGCTAGGTGGGGGGATTCAGTTGCCGACGTCGCAGACTAAGTGTAAAGCGACGAAAACCTCGGGTAACCGATCTGACATCGTAATTTACGACGTTTTAAACGTGACTGAGATGAGGATTTCAGACGGGAGGTTGGGAAGGTTCGGCGCGTTGAAGCTCCTCTATAAATTGCGCAGCTTGGAACCAATCCCCGATAGACAGAAACTTCGAAGCATGTGCTGGGTAAATCAGTCCCTATAACTCCTTGATTTTAAGTAATAGTCTAAAGGGGGTTTCTAATGAGAGTTAACAATGAGAGAGCGTGTAAGAGACAAGTTATGATTAGACGACGCGATTCCGTCTACAGATTTTTAGGTACCAGTTAGCAAAGTGACAGATGGACTGTCCAGATTCTTTGCGTTTTATATCGCCCCAGGCTAGCAAAAGTTAATCACCTAATTAAAGATTATCAGTCTACCATACGTTTAGTTAGAACGAATTTAGGTCTAAATATCAGTTAATAAGTAGAAATTTTCTTTTGTTACGAGAGTAACTCATCATAAGATAAGGTAAACTTTAAATTAGTAGGACTTCTAAATGAACTTCTGAGGCAGATCACCAGAACAAGCCAGTGTAGCTTTCAGATCTAGGTAGGAAGAATTTTTTTTTGAAGAGATCGATTCGGCCGTGAAATGGCCTAGAGCAATGAGCTAGTCTTATTTTTTTTTATTGTAGACATAGAATAGAATATTTTCAGAGAGATGTTAAGAACTCGAGTTGAGGGTAAAAGGTATGAGTACACATTCTATAGATCAGCTAAACAATGTATAGTAGGGGTTAACTACATGTTCAGGTAAAGAACAAAGATAGGTTAGGTTGTCATCACGATAAGGTGACTTAGAAATAACCTGGTTTGGGAACGTATTGGCTACCATGATCCCCTTCATATATATATCTTCCCTGATTTAAGAGAAGCGGGGGAACATACCAGACAAAACACTCCCAATGACGAGTTGATAAGAACAATTTTAAGATATTCTAAGTAGAATTTGAAATACTAGTGAAATGTCCTAGACCCTCAGTGCACATCTATCCGTTTTATTATCATTATATATTCAATATTACTATATAGCATATATCATTCCTTTATTGTATTCATGTATATTTGCGTATGTAGAATTAACGAATAATTACTATGTGTGACATTTTGGTAACGGCATTGTTACCATCTTCAGACAAATGTACCGAATGAGGATTCTAATTACAATTTATAGATTCATCTGTTCACCATGTATATCCTATATATATGTATATCAAACCATTCCATTCATACCTATAGTAAACATCCATCTTAATATTTTTTTTTATTCTTTTCTCCGCGTATATCTGCATTGCCCCACTTTGACATACATAGTATCCGTGCAAATTTAATGTGTATATTCACTTGCCACGTTCTGTTTTACCCTGTTATTAGTGTCATTGATAGGAGTTGCAATTTTAGTATTCTTTTTTATATTACCATTACCATGGTAACCATGTATAGTCATTCCTTTGCTGTCATATATATATCTTATAGAGTCAATAAATTTTTTTTTTTTTGGATATGTTTTAGGAATTGTACATATCTATATTAACACACACAATTCCTTGGCGCCCTTAATAATTATGTTTATCTATTTCTTGAAAAAAGACACCTCGGCCAGTATAAATCTTTTTATTACCTCGACGTTTCGACAAAAAGCTTTTGTCCTCGTCAGGAGCAAATAAAAATTAAAACATATAGAAAGGCGTTAAAAATTAGGAGGTACTAATAGTTTGTTTGTATAGAATTGATGTTTAGACCATCCCACACCTCCACCATGAAGACCATGACTGAGAACATGTGGACTTGACTCACATCTGGGCCAAGATTCCCCGGATTCCAGACAGCGAAAGGGTGAAGAATCAGTCATATATATGATAAGATTATTCTTACTGCAATGTTCAAATAAATCTCAGGCCCTTTAAGGGTATAACATCAATTTATATCGTCTATTTTTAGATAATATTGAAATGATATCAAAGTTATCTTCTCTCTGATATCAAGAACATTTTTCTTCAACAATGAAAAAATAACGTTCATTCTTTGAACAAGTAATAGAATTTGACAAAGGTTTTGTGATATCTTCATAACCTGAGAAATAGGAAAGATCTACATACTAAGAAGAGTGGTATGCTCCATTTTCTCGATTTCCGCTGCGATTCTTTTTCTCTTCTGGCAGTGAAGCCCTCGCTTCTGATTCTTCTTCTCAAGTTGAAGAGCCTCTTCGTGTTATTTTTCTTTCTTGATACTCTCAAGTTTGTTAATGGCCGAATTCACTATCCAGATGTGATAGAAAGTGGAATCTGGGAGCCATTGATCTGGTGATGGGACAGGAGGAGGGCAATCAGGGAATTCTTTGCCAGAGACAGAGAGGCAATCCTTTTGAATGGTAACGCCTTTCTTTTTTTGAAGTGGCTGATGTTTGCGAGCCTCGCGCTTTTCGCTTTTTTGCTAACTTTAGGTTTGCTTATGCATTTGCCCATATTGCTTTATAATTTATAATCAACAATAGATAATACCCTTTTCTATATTATTTTAAAATATATATATATTTGTAATTAACGAAACCCTCTTCTCTCTACTACAAGCCTGTTATTTCCATGCTAATTTATTGCCAGAACTATAGAGATTCAAATGAATTGCAACCAACCTTTGATTTGAAACTGTAGACGAAATATATATACGTATAAGTCTATAGGTTTAGACTAAATATTGTCAAATTTTCACCGGATATGATATCTTGATATATATATATATATATATTTTACCAGTGTATATATATATCTGAAGGTTTCAATAAAGCCAATAGTTATTTCTCTGTTTCTGATGTTTTTTCCTCTTCCTACCCTCTTGCCACGGAAAACCCATGGTGAAACAAGTTTAAATGAGCAACTTCAGTCCATCTAAAGCTATTGAATATATATATAATATATTATATAAACAGATTGAGAGAAAGGTGCAAGTTTTAAAATATTTTCTATTAGGTAATATTGGGTGTATTGCCTTTTTTCATACTGTCTCTACCACGCTTCATTAGATTCCTCGCCTGATTAAGTACTGCGCCTTTTTAAAATCCACTCCTCATTACATTTCAGGGTTTATTAAAACCACGGATTACTACATTCATCACTATTTTAACAAACACTCTTATCAATAAATATACACGCCTCATTAAAGACCACGATTCATTAAGGAGCACATCTTGTTTAAGATTATATATCATTGAATTCAACGCCTCATTAAAGACCACGATTCATCAAATAGCGCATCTAGTTAAAGAACATGCCTCATTCAAAATCACAACTTATTAAAACCTATTCGACATACAAATCACAACCTATTGAAAATATTTTATTATGCTTTATTAAATATAACACTTTTATAATGTCTACGTCTAAATAGATACCACGCCGCATAGAATACACTACTTTTAAAAGGTCATATAACATTAAAAGTCCATTTTTTATTAAATTTATATCACCTTATTAACGGTAACGTGCCATTGGAAGCCACCCCTTATTAAAAAGACCACATATTATAGAAACAGGCATTCATTAAAATCAATTTGTCATCAGAGCCACTATCGCTCTAAATTGTGAAGCGTTGACCATAGCTGCTATTCCATTGTTTGATCCAAAGTAGCCATTAGTTGTACAATTCACATGGATATACCACGCCTCATTAGAGACCACACCCTTTTAAAATCCCCACACATTATTTTCCAGGCTTTATTAAGAACTACATGTTATTATATACCATGCTTCACGTATTTATAAAGACCATGCTTTATTAGCAGTAACGCCTGATTGAGATGAAGACTGCATCTTATTATTATATACTACTTAAAACTCTTTTATTACGCACCATACTTTATTATTAGTGTTTAGCAATACCTTTATATGGCCTGAAGTTGTTCATTTTAACTTGTTTCAGCATGAGTTTGCCGTGGTCAGAGGGTAGAAAGAGGAAATAACAACAGAATAAGAGAGATAACAATTACTTTATTGGATGACCCTTCAGAATATATATACAGAGGGTGTTCACATTTATAGGAAACAAGTTTTATTTATAAAATATTAAAAATTAACACCATATTTGAAATTTTTCAAATGTTCTATTTGAAAGCCTTTTTGTTTATTTACAGAACGGCACCTGATTTTCCACGATAGCAGACACTTTCCAGATCTGATTTTACCTATTTGGACATAATTAAAATATGCAAACAAGATGATATTCAATATTTCTAAAAAAAGGTATTTATAATATTATTCACGACAAAAACATCAAGTTTTTATTCAAAGCACCTACGGAGAAATGGACAAAAGATTATCACCCTATATCTGTGAGAACTCCTGCAACTGTCAAAAAAGTGAAAAAATATATTATAAAAGAAAATCCTATTCACCAAAAAGATATAGCCAAATTAATAGGAACATCAGTGTGTGTGTGTGTGTGTGTGTGTGGTGTGTGTGTCAACAATAAAAATATAATAATAAATAAAGATTTAGGCCTAAAAGCTACAAAACACATGCGGTTCACAAATTGTTCCAGAGCCATTATTCGTTAGCGACACACTATCAGCAGATATTTTTATGAAAATTTCTTGGCTGCTGATAGATGGAAATTTATTGTTACCTATGACGAAGCATGGTATATTTAACCGATTGCGACAGAAAAAGAGCTATATTCTATCAAAAAAGGTTTTTCCCAATTTGGTTGAAGGAATGTGCCGAAAGTTACCCCAAAGGATTTATGGTGGCATGCGGTATATCATATGAAGGATATTTAAAAATAAAAAAAAGTTGAAAGAAATGCCAAAATGAACTCGGAGTACTATCAAAACAACATTTTAGAACCTATATTTTAAAATGATATTACCTCTATCTATGGAAAACAGAGCAACAAAGTCTGGTTTCACCATGATAACGACACAAGTCATTCCTCATCTTCAACCCAAGCTTATTTGGAAGATCTAAGGCAAAGAACAGGAATCAACACTATTCCAAAGAACAGAATCCCTGTAAAATCTCCTGATTTAGCCCCGAGGATTTTGCATTTTTGGATGCCTCAAAAGAGCACTTGTAAATAGACACCCTAGGACAATTGAAGGTCTCTGGAAAGTGGTAAAGGAAGAATGGGATCTTTTGAGTATGATCATGATCATAAAGTGTCTGCTATCGTGGAAAATCAGGTGCCGTTCTGTAAATAAACAAAAAGGCTTTCAAATAGAACATTTGAAAAATTTCAAATATGGTGTTAATTTTTATATTTTATAATAAAACTTGTTTCCTATAAGTGTGAACACTCTCTGTACATTGGTAAAATATAATAGGAATTTTATGTTTGCTGAATCGTACATCTAATACTCTAGCTTGAATATCCCTGTTTGGTACAGATATTTAGTTAATTCTTGCTGAAGTTATCAATCTATGATATATTATATAAGCTTTTTTTTGCTTATCCCTAGTATACGTGGTACAGGCCATGATAATCATGGTGGGTAGAAGTAGGCGACTAATTTTAATGTAAGTGCCCCACATATCTACACGTGTGAAAAGCAGTTCGACTCTGCGCTTACAAACATTTTTTTTAGTAACTTACTTTTTCATATTGTAGTTAACAGAATTGAAATTTGGTGTTTGAGAAGATCACACAAACATTCACATTAAAATAGTTTTATGTATCAATGAAGAATTCGCGATTATATTTTGTAATTAATATATAACTATAATTTGGCTTATATATATTATTTAACATTTTTATTTTACTTGGATTATGTTTGCCTTATTAAACCTTTGGCAGAACAAAGTTTTGAGATAGGTCACCCCAAGACCCCCCCTTCATCCAGAAATATTCAATCATAAAATAACTAAATTTGAACCAAATAAAAAAGAAAATACTTTTTGAAAATATCAAAAAATATTTTCAAAAGTTCGCTAGTCAATCGAAATTCGAAGTGTCCTCTAATCTTTTTGCTGGGATGAATGGTCGAGAAGGTACAAGCAACAACATTTCCGACAAATAAAAAATTAATGTTATTTTTAAACCATCACAAATCAGATATTATTTATATTCTATAAAATCCCAGTTGTTTCACAGTTCCGCACAACATCAAGTTCTTTTTTAACATCTAGGATACATTATTAATCATCAACTTATTCATCATTTGTCAAGGATATACAAGACTAGACGAATGACCCGGGCAATGCCCGGGTTTACCCGATTAAATGTTTTATTCAAACACTATTCGTTACAATTATAAATTGGCGCCGTGGATGTCACTCTTGTGAAACGTCCCGCTCCAAACTTTACAGTCAGATTAGTTACGATATAAATCTTCAAATCGAGCGAGCGTCTATAAATATTTCGATTTAGATCAAGTATTCTAATTAGTAAGCGAACTATTATTAATAAAATTTTGAAAAGATTTCGATTTTAAACGTATTCATAACCTTGATAGAGGGCGCTGTTCGTGAGCTAAGTAGAATAATTTTAATATATAGTTTTAATATTTAATTTATATATAATTTATGAACGGAAAAATATGTCCAGGGTAGCCTAGTGGTCATGGCATCTGCCCGGTAAGCGGAAGGTCGTGGGTTCGATTCCCATCCCTTGACACTTTTTTTATTTTATCCATTCTGACCAAAATCTATCCGTGAACTTCACACAGTGAACTACACACAGACAGAATAAGGCAATTATATAAGTAGATAATAATTATCATTAGAAAATGATAATGATCATAATGATGATGCGCGCGTTGATGACCAAAATCTATCCGTGAACTTCACACAGTGAACTTCACACAGACAGAATAAGGCAATTATATAAGTAGATATTATAATAATAATTATCATTAGATAATGATCATAATGATGATGCGCGCGTTGATGACCAAAATCTATCCGTGAACTTCACACAGACAGAATAAGGCAATTATATAAGTAGATTACCACTTAATTTGAATTCTCATTCATATCAAGATATTTCAGAAAATATTTGTTAAGTGCGATCTATGCGATATTTCCCAAATACGTCTTTAATTATAGTTTTGACATAAGTAGATTCGTCATGTAGATTAATGTAGGAAAACTACTGGGGATGTGAATCACTGATGAGCCAAACTCATATTTTCAGTATAGGCAGTAGTGAATTGTTCGATAAAAAATTTTAAAAAGATCTAAATCATTTGAATTCTCTCTTATTATGGATGATAAAAAGTGTTCACAAATTTGGTTTGACATAATCCAGAAAAAAATTCCAGCCCTCTCCAAATTAATTTCCACACACAAATAGTATAACAATTGTGATTTGAAATTATACAAAGTGATACCATACAAAAAAAAAATGGGAACCTGTTTAGGTAAAAAACGAAAAAGCGCAAATAAGGAGGGTGCAACCCATCTTCAAGAGCGACCCCCAGTACGGAAGGGCGTTTCCTTCCACAAGGAAATATATGTTCAGCCATTCCACCCAGCTGAAGCGCCAGTAGCCCTGAAGAGAAGGCCAGTTGACCATATTAGGGAAGATATACTTTTCCATCCGGGAAAGACCTTTCCTATATCTTTGGCCCCGCAGAATACACCAATTGCCAAGATGCCGAATTCCCCCTTCTTCACCAGGGCAATCCTCGAAAGGGTGGCAAGAGCACTCGAGCAAGTGCATCAGGCTCAAAAGCAAGAAGCAGCCTTGCGGATGAAGAAGAAGGCATTGAAGAAGGCTCTTCACCACAAGAAAATCCTGGAGAGCGCTTCAGAAATTGAGGAGATGGAGTTGGAGGACATTTCTTCAACATGTATGAATCTTACTGCATTTATCTTACTCTTATTTGATTGAGGATCTCCTTATCTTAAATTCAGAATTCAGAGTTGAAATAACCATTCTTTGTTATTTGTTTATTGTTAGATAAATACTCTCTGAATATCAAATTGCGAGATTCACTAAAAACATAGATTTTTGATTACTTATGATAACAAAGTGTCCTCAAATATATAATACGTAGTTATATATATATATATATATATATATATATATATATATATATATAGTGTAGAAACTATATAACAAAATTATAACAGTGATTCTAATTTTAAAACTTAAGGAGCAAACTGATAATAATGATAACTTATATCAGTTAGATTTGATTAGATTAGCAAGCTAAATCTAAATTAATTATAATAATAAATAGTTATTTAATTTTATAGTCCAGTTTTGTATTAAGATTATCTTCACTATTATGATCATTTAAATTCAAATTATAAAATTTGTAAAATGTTATTAATTTGTAGATAGAGAGAGAAAAAAAAATAATCCTTTACTTCTACTACATCCTCAAGTTAATTATATATTTATAATTAATAACAATAAAAAATAACAAAGTAACGTCTATTACATCGGCTTTTACACGTCATTCAGACATACTCTAATCCTATATATAGAATAATCGAAGAGAGAATATATATAATAGTTAGAAAAAAGAGAGAAAGACAGAACCATGCACTTTTAATCAAACTAATAATAATGAAAAAAAAAAAAAGAGTTTTATAAAGAAGGTAGATAAGATTGTTAGTATATATTATATATTTTTTTTTATGATTTTATATTTTATCCTTTATTTTTTTAAAGATTTTTAAAGGTTTTTTATTTTATAATATGATTATAAATAGTTGTATTTAGTAATATATCTATAGTATGAATTAACATTTGTTATAAGTTTGGATATTATGTTTTGAAACCCTAATGGTAGACCAGACATACACAAAAGACTTTATATTGAAATGAATTGGAAAAAGAGATCTGCTGGAACGGGGATCTTCAGATAAAATTCCAACGACATTCCACCCCTTCTTTATTATGTCATAGATCTCTTTTTAAACCGGATTTTATGTGTTAATATTAAGTTGTTTCAGTGAAATATTTAAATGAACATATATAACAGATACAAGTGTTAACAAATTCAAACTGTAAACCTACCTCGGCCGCTGCGTCCTCCATTGTGAATATCTATTTCTGGCTGGCACATGTCGCGGGAGGGGAATGTCCCCCCACATTTCAAATTTAGACCATTTATTCAGAATTTTTTTGAACAACAAGAAAATTAAAGAAGATAGGAAAAATAGTTAAAGGAAGAAAGCTAAAATTTATAATCTTTACAGTTAGTTATATCAAAATAACTGATTTAACACTTATTCATCTTTTAATATTCCTTTAAAAAGGCAAATTATAAGAGTTTAATAAAGCTATTAATTGTGCAAATTCATCTTTATTTAACTTCCATTTTCCTCTCCAGAAATTGGAGATTAAACAAAAATGAACTATATTCTTTAACACTTTAAAAATCTTGTGAAAAAATCTTTTAATCAGTTATTTAATCAAAGTTTAATTAACTGTTAAAGATTATAAATTTGTATTAGTTAATATTAAGAGAAATTATAGAAAGTTGATTTCATAAATGGATATTTCCATTTATTATTTTTTTAAATATTTTATAATTGCTATACTGTTGAAATATTTTACTTGTTTTGATACTAAATTGTTTTTAATAAATTCCATGTTTAAATTTTTAACATCTTCGATGAAATTATCTAATATATTATTTATTCTATAAAATCTTAGAAACTGACCATAATATATACCTTTACAGCAATTTAATGATATATTAGAATTCATATTACAGTATTTTATAATATTGAAATTATATTACTCTTTTTATTATAAACTCTAACAGCACTATTTGGTAAGGTCTATATTCAAGTCTAAAAAGTTAACTTTTTTGTTTCTATAAATTTTTTCATTGTTCTTAAGTTTCAAGTATTTAGGATATATTTCAGGTATTAATTTTTTAAACAGTGGATTATTAAATATTATTATGTCATCTACATATCGGAATATTTGCCAATTAATATTATTTTGTAGAAAGTATTCTCTTTCGTACCAGAACAATATTAGATTTGCTAGTAACGGACTAGAAGAAGTACCCATGGGAACGCCTTCTGATTGAATATATATTATATTTTAAATTCTATATAGTTAAAATTTTAAAAATGTTTCCAGTAGAGTTTTTGCTGTTTTAAGATCTAATTAAATGTTTTATATCTGTTATGAATAATTTTAATGTAGAAAGTTTTGTCATTAATGAATTCATTAAATAAATTGGTTATTTTATTATTTAGATCTCTTAAATTTATTTTAGAATATAGGTCCTCAAAGTCAAATGTGTGTACTGTTTCAATGTTTGTCCAATTGTTCATTAAATAATTAATGATTTTTTTATTTGAGTCGATAAATTTATAATTATATTTATTAGTTAATTTATTTATAATAAATTGGTAGTGTTGAGGCTATTGTATATCAATATTTTTTATGACTGAATTTATACCAGATGTGATTGTTCTGAAAGAAATAGGTTTTTTGTGTAGTTTAGGATTATATAGAACTTTGGTATGTTTGGATTTTTGTGGTTATTATAAATTTTTAGTGAATTTTCAACATTTTTGATGTCTTTTTTGATTTTTGTGCTGTAGTTCTAGCAAAAGTGTATTTATGATTATTATCAATTTCCTTTTTAGTATATCGTGGTATAGATTTTTACAAATTAAAGATAAATTATTGGGACATTTATCTATAGGAGTGATAATATAGTCCTTCTGTAAATTAATTATATTTTCTTTGAAAGAAGGAATTTCTGATTGGGTTTTGTGTATTTAAGTGTATTATTATAATAATTTATAATTTCCTTTTTAATATTATGTTTCCATTCAGAAAAGTAAATTCTGGAATACTGTATTTTATACTAGTTTTATTTATGAAAATATCTATATCTTTTAATATAGATTTAATTGTATTATTATAATTGTGTTTAATTTGAGGTATATATTTATACCCTTTATTTAAAATTTCTTGATATTCTGGATTTAAAAAAGAAAAGTTGCTAGTTAATATATGACCTGAGTACTTATATTTATCAATATAGTTGTTGCAATTACATTTAATTTTTTTAAAATTTGCCAAATTATTAATAAATTGGTTATAATTGCAAACTAAATTACCTATATTTTTATTGTATCTCCAGATTGTTTTAAAATTTAAATTTTACATAGGGAAAAGATTATTGATGATTTGGTTATTAAAAATATCATTAAATTTATATGATTAAATAAATTGTTATTAAATTTAATGATAATATTAATGTTATTAGTAGTTTGTTTAATTTTTCTGTATTTAAAGATGTCGTGTGTGTTAATATTAACACATAAAATCCGGTTTAAAAGAGATCTATGACATAATAAAGAAGGGGTGAAATGTCGTTGGAATTTTATCTGAAGATCCCCGTTCCAGCAGATCTCTTTTTCCAATTCATTTCAATTTAAAGTCTTTTGTGTATGTCTGGTCTACCATTAGGGTTTCAAAACATAATATCCAAACTTATAACAAATGTTAATTCATACTATAGATATATTACTAAATACAACTATTTATAATCATATTATAAAATAAAAAAACCTTTAAAAATCTTTAAAAAAAAAAAGGATAAAATATAAAATCATAAAAAAAATATATATATATATACTAACAATCTTATCTACCTTCTTTATAAAACTCTTTTTTTTTTTTCATTATTATTAGTTTGATTAAAAGTGCATGTTCTGTCTTTCTCTCTCTTTTTCTAACTATTATATATATTCTCTCTTCGATTATTCTATATATAGGATTAGAGTATGTCTGAATGACGTGTAAAAGCCGATGTAATAGACGTTACTTTGTTATTTTTTATTGTTATTAATTATAAATATATAATTAACTTGAGGATGTAGTAGAAGTAAAGGATTTTTTTTTTCTCTCTCTCTATCTACAAATTAATAACATTTTACAAATTTTATAATTTGAATTTAAATGATCATAATAGTGAAGATAATCTTAATACAAAACTGGACTATAAAATTAAATAACTATTTATTATTATAATTAATTTAGATTTAGCTTGCTAATCTAATCAAATCTAACTGATATAAGTTATCATTATTATCAGTTTGCTCCTTAAGTTTTAAAATTAGAATCACTGTTATAATTTGTTATATAGTTTCTACACTATATTAATTCATATGAGCTTGCTCTATGATATATATTTTTTATATATAACATAATATACAAATTAAATTATATTAGATATTCTAATATAAATAAATCTTCATACAAATTTTAATTATCTTTCATTGTTTGATTATTAAAAATTAAATTATAAAAGTAATTCTAGAAAAAATAATTTCAGAACTTTTGTTTTTTTCATTGTTTAGGTAGTTTAAAGATGTTTTTTTTATTAGTTATTCTTAAAAATATAACAGATAACAAACAGTAATATCTATATATTTATAGATTAATTATTCAATTTATTACAAATTTTATCACCACAAAAACAATTAAGTAAAATATATTTAAAAATTCATAAGAATAACAAACTAAAAAAAACTAAAAAAAACTACAAACATATTAGTGTTAGCACCTCTTTTATGTTAATTTAAACTCGCTAAGAATTGCCTAAGAAAAAATTGTCAAACTTGTCCCTCTCTTAAGAACCATGACACTTTTCAAACAACTAGTTGTAAATTAGTGAATACTATTTATAAATTAACATGCCAAATTTGTCAACTATCATATATAGGACAAACTTGTAATCCATTAAATATACGAATAAACCTACATAGAAACCACGCTAAAAAATCAATTGGTAATATATATATGAAAGAACACAATCAATTACATACTTTTAACAACTTTAAGATAGAAATACTAGACATATGTCAAAACAAAAAACAACGACTATTATTAGAAAACAACTACATTTATAAACACAACACATTATTCCCTTATGGACTTAACGACGAATTAAACTACACATACAAACCACAAACAGAAGAAATTTCAACCTATGAAATCAGTTGCAAATACAAAAAAAAAAATGAATTTAAAACTAAACCTAATAAAACTAGAGGTAAAAACTACAAATAAATTAGGTTTACATTGAATTTGAAGAATTACTGGACCCAAAACAAATGTACACTAACAACTTCGTCGATAAATTTATTAAAACATTATTTAAACTAAATAATAATAAATTTATCAAACTCATAGAATATATTAAATTCATAATCTGACTAACAGATTAATAGATATCACACACGACATCTTTAAATACAGAAAAATTAAACAAACTACTAATAACATTAATATTATCATTAAATTTAATAACAATTTATTGTAATCATATTAAATTTAATGATATTTTTAATAACCAAATCATCAATAATCTTTTCCCTATAAAAAATTTAAATTTTAAAACAATCTGGAGATACAATAAAAATATAGGTAATTTAGTTTGCAATTATAACCAATTTATTAATAATTTGGCAAATTTTAAAAAAATTAAATGTAATTGCAACAACTATATTGATAAATATAAGTACTCAGGTCATATATTAACTAGCAACTTTTCTTTTTTAAATCCAGAATATCAAGAAATTTTAAATAAAGGGTATAAATATATACCTCAAATTAAACACAATTATAATAATACAATTAAATCTATATTAAAAGATATAGATATTTTCATAAATAAAACTAGTATAAAATACAGTATTCCAGAATTTACTTTTCTGGAATGGAAACATAATATTAAAAAGGAAATTATAAATTATTATAATAATACACTTAAATACACAAAACCCAATTCAGAAATTCCTTCTTTCAAAGAAAATATAATTAATTTACAGAAGGACTATATTATCACTCCTATAGATAAATGTCCCAATAATTTATCTTTAATTTGTAAAAATCTATACCACGATATACTAAAAAAGGAAATTGATAATAATCATAAATACACTTTTGCTAGAACTACAGGCACAAAAATCAAAAAAGACATCAAAAATGTTGAAAATTCACTAAAAATTTATAATAACCACAAAAATCCAAACATACCAAAGTTCTATATAATTCCTAAACTACACAAAAAACCTATTTCTTTCAGAACAATCACATCTGGTATAAATTCAGTCATAAAAAATATTGATATACAATTAGCCTCAACACTACAATTTATTATAAATAAATTAACTAATAAATATAATTATAAATTTATCGACTCAAATAAAAAAATCATTAATTATTTAATGAACAATTGGACAAACATTGAAACAGTACACACATTTGACTTTGAGGACCTATATTCTAAAATAAATTTAAGAGATCTAAATAATAAAATAACCAATTTATTTAATGAATTCATTAATGACAAAACTTTCTACATTAAAATTATTCATAACAGATATAAAACATTTAAATTAGATCTTAAAACAGCAAAAACTCTACTGGAAACATTTTTAAATTTTAACTATATAGAATTTAAAAATAAAATATATATTCAATCAGAAGGCGTTCCCATGGGTACTTCTTCTAGTCCGTTACTAGCAAATCTAATATTGTTCTGGTACGAAAGAGAATACTTTCTACAAAATAATATTAATTGGC
Source organism: Cordylochernes scorpioides (assembly GCA_030710605.1). Taxonomy (NCBI): domain Eukaryota; kingdom Metazoa; phylum Arthropoda; class Arachnida; order Pseudoscorpiones; family Chernetidae; genus Cordylochernes; species Cordylochernes scorpioides. The sequence continues at coordinate 60,276,755 of CP092869.1, forward strand.
AAATATTCCGATATGTAGATGACATAATAATATTTAATAATCCACTGTTTAAAAAATTAATACCTGAAATATATCCTAAATACTTGAAACTTAAGAACAATGAAAAAATTTATAGAAACAAAAAAGTTAACTTTTTAGACTTGAATATAGACCTTACAAATAGTGCTGTTAGAGTTTATAATAAAAAGAGTAATTATAATTTCAATATTATAAAATACTGTAATATGAATTCTAATATATCATTAAATTGCTGTAAAGGTATATATTATGGTCAGTTTCTAAGATTTTATAGAATAAATAATATATTAGATAATTTCATCGAAGATGTTAAAAATTTAAACATGGAATTTATTAAAAACAAATTTAGTATCAAACAAGTAAAATATTTCAACAGTATAGCAATTATAAAATATTTAAAAAAAAATAAATGGAAATATCCATTTATGAAATCAACTTTCTATAATTTCTCTTAATATTAACTAATACAAATTTATAATCTTTAACAGTTAATTAACTTTGATTAAATAACTGATTAAAAGATTTTTTCACAAGATTTTTAAAGTGTTAAAGTATATAGTTCATTTTTGTTTAATCTCCAATTTCTGGGGAGGAAAATGGAAGTTAAATAAAGATGAATTTGCACAATTAATAGCTTTATTAAACTCTTATAATTTGCCTTTTCAAAGGAATATTAAAAGATGATAAGTGTTAAATCAGTTATTTTGATATAACTAACTGTAAAGATTATAAATTTTAGCTTTCTTCCTTTAACTATTTTTCCTATCTTCTTTAATTTTCTTGTTGTTCAAAAAAATTCTGAATAAATGGTCTAAATTTGAAATGTGGGGGGACATTCCCCTCCCGCGACATGTGCCAGCCAGAAATAGATATTCACAATGGAGGACGCAGCGGCCGAGGTAGGTTTACAGTTTGAATTTGTTAACACTTGTATCTGTTATATATGTTCATTTAAATATTTCACTGAAACAACTTAATATTAACACATAAAATCCGGTTTAAAAGAGATCTATGACATAATAAAGAAGGGGTGAAATGTCGTTGGAATTTTATCTGAAGATCCCCGTTCCAGCAGATCTCTTTTTCCAATTCATTTCAATTTAAAGTCTTTTGTGTATGTCTGGTCTACCATTAGGGTTTCAAAACATAATATCCAAACTTATAACAAATGTTAATTCATACTATAGATATATTACTAAATACAACTATTTATAATCATATTATAAAATAAAAAAACCTTTAAAAATCTTTAAAAAAAAAAGGATAAAATATAAAATCATAAAAAAAAAAATATATATATATACTAACAATCTTATCTACCTTCTTTATAAAACTCTTTTTTTTTTTTTCATTATTATTAGTTTGATTAAAAGTGCATGGTTCTGTCTTTCTCTCTTTTTTTCTAACTATTATATATATTCTCTCTTCGATTATTCTATATATAGGATTAGAGTATGTCTGAATGACGTGTAAAAGCCGATGTAATAGACGTTACTTTGTTATTTTTTATTGTTATTAATTATAAATATATAATTAACTTGAGGATGTAGTAGAAGTAAAGGATTTTTTTTTTCTCTCTCTATCTACAAATTAATAACATTTTACAAATTTTATAATTTGAATTTAAATGATCATAATAGTGAAGATAATCTTAATACAAAACTGGACTATAAAATTAAATAACTATTTATTATTATATATATATATATATATATATATATATATATATATAGTGTAGAAACTATATAACAAAATTATAACAGTGATTATAATTTTAAAACTTAAGGAGCAAACTGATAATAATGATAACTTATATCAATTAGATTTGATTAGATTAGCAAGCTAAATCTAAATTAATTATAATAATAAATAGTTATTTAATTTTATAGTCCATTTTTGTATTAAGATTATCTTCACTATTATGATCATTTAAATTCAAATTATAAAATTTGTAAAATGTTATTAATTTGTAGATAGAGAGAGAAAAAAAAATTCTTTACTTCTAATACATCCTCAAGTTAATTATATATTTATAATTAATAACAATAAAAATTAACAACGTAACGTCTATTACATCGGCTTTTACACGTCATTTAGACATTGGACGCCGCGGTCGAGGTAGGTTTACAGTTTGAATTTGTTAACACTTGTATCTGTTATATATGTTCATTTAAATATATCACTGAAACAACTTAATATTAACACATAAAATCCGGTTTAAAAGAGATCTATGACATAATAAAGAAGGGGTGAAATGTCGTTGGACTTTTATCTGAAGATCCCCGGTCCAGCAGATCTCTTTTTCCAATTTATTTCAATTTAAAGTTTTTTATGTATGTCTGGTCTACCATTAGGGTTTCAAAACATAATATCCAAACTTATAACAAATTTTAATTCATACTATAGATATATTACTAAATACAACTATTTATAATCATATTATAAAATAAAAAAAAACCTTTAAAAATCTTTAAAAAAAAAAAAAGGATAAAATATAAAATTATAAAAATATATATATATATACTAACAATCTTATCTACCTTCTTTACAAAACTTTTTTTTTTCCTTATTATTAGTTTGATTAAAAGTGCATGGTTCTATCTTTCTCTCTTTTTTCTAACTATTATATATATTCTCTCTTCGATTATTCTATATATAGGATTAGAGTATGTCTAAATGACGTGTAAAAGCCGATGTAATAGACGTTACGTTGTTAATTTTTATTGTTATTAATTATAAATATATAATTAACTTGAGGATGTATTAGAAGTAAAGAATTTTTTTTTTCTCTCTCTATCTACAAATTAATAACATTTTACAAATTTTATAATTTGAATTTAAATGATCATAATAGTGAAGATAATCTTAATACAAAAATGGACTATAAAATTAAATAACTATTTATTATTATTATATATATATATATATAGTGTAAAAACTATATAACAAAAATATAACAGTGATTCCACATTTAAAAGTATGTCTAAATGACGTGTAAAAGCCGATGCAAAAGACGTTACGTTGTTAAATTTTATTGTTATTAATTATAAATATATAATTAATTGAATGATGTGTAAGAAGTAAAGGATTTTTTTTTCTCTCTCTCTACTAAATAATAACAATTTACAAATTTTATAATTTTAATTTGAATAATCAAAATAATAAAGATAATTTTAATACAAAACTAAACTATAAAACTAAACAACTATTTATTTATATATATATGTTAACACACAATGGTATTAAGTACTATAAAAATCTTCATGAATATAAAATACAATTCTTATTGTTATATTCTCAATCTGAGGAATTAAATCACTACAGAATTTTAATGCTAATATAATTAAAATAAATATTTATAATCTATTTTAAGAATTTAAACTGTGATACTATCGTTTTCAAATATTGATTTGTTAACATACATGGATTTTATTGTAGAGATTTAACAGTTTTTTTTTGTGATATAAATAAAGGTCAAATTTGTTGGTTTTAAAATTTGTGGGAAAAAAGCCTAATAGTATAATGGTCATTTCAATATGGTTTAACTATTTACCTCTTTAATTTGAAGTTTTTCTTATAATTAAAATTTAACTATAAATATATTTATACTTTTTTTGTGTATTTACAGAAGCGCCCAAATCGCCAACATCGAACCAGGGGAAAAATAGATGCCACCTTATCATCAGTAGAACGATAGGTACAATTATTCTATCTTTTAAGCTGTGCACATGATAACCTGATGAATCAAATAATTTCAATTGATAGATGATATGTTTTCAGCTGATCATATAAATTAAGTAATGTTTAACTAATTTCTAAATAAAGTTTGATTTTAATTTTATTTATCAAATTCAGATATTTTATTTCATTCAAATATTTTGAACCATGTAATATATATATATAAATATTAAGTACAACAAATACAAATTCAAGTGAATGTGTGAATATTGCAACTATATCATTGTCCAAAATATTATTTTTCAAATAATGACCCAGTTTTTTTGCTAGGACTTGTTAGATGAAAATATTCGCCTTAGCCTTTTAGTTAATTATAAATTTAAAAAAACTATTATCAAAAATATGTGTTGAAAAAACTTTTTAGTGATAAAGCGCTTACTTAGTCTATAAAAAATATCTTTTGTTTGAGCGTATCAATCATTAATTTTTTCAGGGATTTTTTTCTTGTAATTTTATGATATATTATATATTTGAAAATTGTAAAATAATTACATATTGAATAAACTTTTGTGTTTCAGGACATCAGGATCCGGTTCCTCCAAATACCTTTTGTATATAGTTCTTATTCTCTATTTTCTAATTCATATTTTTTCATTTTTTTACTTTCTCATTGGCAAATATATATTCTCAAAATTTTTTTATTTATTTATTTATTATCTATATATAACTACATTTTTTAATAACTACATTTATTTACATCCTTGCTCAAGCCTGCGTGTTCATAGTTGGTGCAGGGGAAACTTGGAATTTTAATCCCTCAAGTTTTAATAAACTTTTGTTTACTTATAGATATCGGTGATATTTTGTGGGTGTTACGCGCTTCGGGTTGGGAGCCTTTCTGGGGAGAGGTAGGTGGAACTGGGCCCTCCACCCTCGTAGAACCTCAGCTAAGTTGTTGGAAAGGAATAAAGTTTACAGTTGTTTGAAAGTGTGTGTGTGTGTGTGTCATTGTGATATCAATATTTACCTCAAAATAATAGTTAACATACTTTATGTACATAACTGTAACTCTCTTTCGGCAATGAAGAATCTTTAATTTTTCATATCAAATGTTTTTTGAAATTTTCAAACTGAATTTGTGAGTTATAAATATAAAAAAAATGGAAATTCATGTATCTATATTCAGGCTATAACTAATTTGGAGAAATAGTTCACTAAACATTTTCAAAATGAAGGTTTTGAAAAATTAATATAATTATTAAAATGTGAATCAAGGACTTTTCTAAATTTTACAAATTGAAGCGCTATATCATATTATTTTATGGAAGTTTTAAAATATAAAATTTGACCAAATTAAAATATATATATATATATTTTTTTTTTCAAACCAATGTGAATCAAAATGCACCTTTAGATATATAAAATTGCTTGAAGACCTTGAATTATTTAGAACTGGGATTAATTGCTATTTCCTTTTGAGAAGTGATGGTATATAAAATCGTTACTATATGTGAAAAACATATTGTTTTTCAAAGGGATATCGTAAAGAGAATAAAGGACTACTATCTATCATTGATTTAATAAATTTACATCACACACAGCACACAAACTTACATGTACGACCCAGGATCGAATCCTGCATTGGGCACTTTTTTCTAATTAAAAAATAATATAATACGCTGCGGTCTGTGATTGCAAAACGACACTTGAAGTAAGTTCAGAAATAGTCAATATTTCACCTTGAAATACAATTTTTATTTTTGAAAATAAAATGCTCCAATGGCCCCCGATTCTTGTAAAAGTCCAACCCCACCAGCGAGTGCAAGTAAACAAATGGCTCAGGCACATTGGTAAGTGCAAATGTCGAACTACTTTCCACATGTGTAGGCATGTGTTTCACTTACAGTAAAAGGCAGTCGACAACTTCATCCACCATGATTATCACGACCTATACCACGTGTACTAAGGATAATCTTCTTTCTAGAAATTTCGCAATCGCCATGAATTTCAACATTCAAATAAAAACGGCATATCCTGGATCAAAAAATAAACAGGGTTTATTGAAAGAAGATTTTCAAAATGATGAACGTTTTGATCGACGAAATATCATGTTATAAACGCAGTTTATTTTAAAACCAAATTTTCCATTTTCATTTGAATATCTAGATAATATGTATATAATTATATTATTCTTACCATCTTTCAGACTCGAGAAGAATAGTATTTCCATCTTTAATAAAAGTATATATATACATTTTATGGTAAGGATATCCTATATAATAATTTCTGTGCTAGGCAGGTTATGCAGTCGTGGGGCCATTGGTTTCAGGGTTCAATAGGTAACACAAAAGGACGAGGCAGGTTGGATGTCAGTTCAGAGAGAGGCCAGCCCCGAAGACGCGGACAAGGTCCAGGAGGATGTTATCTACATGAGAGGGAAAGTTGAACTGTTGTTATTCGACTTTTTTTGTAGGAGATAAAACAAACTAACGTCTTCTGTAATCGGAGAGATCCTTTATTCTGGCATGGGAGCGGCGGACTCTCAAACTTTATTATCTTGTTTTGTATTGCATGGTAGCCAAACTGGCGAGTTGAATTGAATATACATTTTGGCGATGTTACACTATATTTATGTTATGTGTGCAAATCTAATATATATTACTACACAGAATATGTTCCGGGTGACAAAGAGGGCAGCTTGTGTGGAAATTCATTTACATGATATGGCTTGAATGTGTGATGAAGGCATTTTTTGATATTCATGGATGATTTGGTACGAGAGTTTCAATTTGAAAGAGCATTTTAAAATATTTTGTGGGTGTTTTGTTGTATAGAAAGTTATATTTTAACGAAGCATTTTCAAGACAATTAGTGTATTGAAAATCGTTAAAAGTATCTGGTTTTAAATGTAAGTGGATATGGGTGAATATTTTTATAGACAGTGAAATGCCGCCATCATGTTGAGAATCACTACCCTGTGCTGGACAACAAGACCAAATCAATGGCGTCGGCACTGATTGAGAGATGGAAGAAAGCCCAAGTTGGGAAGTTGGCTTTGCAAGCAAAGTGTGATCCTCCGATGCGTTTTAGGGCGACTGGGACGCCTCATGTTATCAGAGAAATCAAGTAAATTGAAGGGCCTCCATTGGCATGAGGGATAATAGGACCTGTTAGAGGGCGAACAGAAATTGAAGAGTGGCAGTGAAACAGTGCAGCAAACAACATCATAGAATAAAAGCAGTGAAGCGTTAAATAAGAGAGTCAAGAGATGTGGGCAAGCCAGTAATGAAAGTATTACAGCCCCCTACACAAGAAAGTGTTGATTAACATATTTCAAGGGGTAGGTGGCGGACGGGCAGTCCAGCTGGTGCGGTCGTGGGAGAAGAAGCCGATATAGCGGTTGGCCTGAAGACGAGTTCGTGCGCTTGGAGGACATTCAAGGGTGGGGGACATTGACATTTAGAAACATTCGTCTGCGACAAGTCAACTGAGTTACTCTTTTAATTCGGAATTATTTGGTCAGAAAAGGAACTGAATTTAAACCCATAGAATAATTTACGAGAAAAATCGCAAAAATGATTATTGACAGGATACCTGTTCAATTAACCTAAATAGTTTCGAATGTTTTTGTGATATATGATGAGTTAAGCAGTTTCAAAAACCAATATAAAACATTTTCAGCAAGTTAAAGCGAGTAATATATATATATTTCTATTTTTTAAACCTTTTGACAACACATTTACACAAGACTGATAAACACGAGCGCTTTACATTAGCTCCACACACAAACGTTAATCATTCAAATCCAAACTATCCTATAAATGTATCCTATGCCAACGACATACAAGGTGGGGACTTGACTATAATTTCTTCCAAATCAAGATATTTTGAAACAATTTTGAAAAGAGCGATTAATGTAAAAAATTTCCACCCAAAAATTGCTTCAAATAATGAGTTGGTACATCAGTAGATCACTCTGGTGTATTAATCTGGTTGAACCATTTATATCTGAACCAGTAATGACCCAGATATTTCCAATATATTTAACTTTGCAATTGAGGCAGTAGTAATATATGGTTAATAATAGAGAGAAAGTTAAATGATTTTAATTAATTCTTATCATTAATGTTTGTCCAAATTGTTTACAAATTACGATTTACAGAATCAAGGAAATAAATATTCCAACTTTCTCCTTTTAAATGATAAAAAGGACAATTTTTATATCTACACACCCAAATGGTATAACAATTGTAATATATATTTATATAAAGCGATATTAGATATAAGAAAAATGGGAACCTGCCTAGGGAAAAAAAGAAAAAGCGGAAATAACGAGATAACGACACCTCTTCTACAGCCATCACCTCCAGAAAAGAAAGGAGTCTCCTTCGAAAAGTAAATATTAATTCAGCCAATTAATCCAGCCGAGGCGCCTTCGGTCCTAAAGAGAAGACCTGGAAACAGCATCAGAGAAGATATTCTATTCCATCCAGGTAAAACATTCCCCATCTCTCTTGCTCCGCAGAACACACCAACTGCCAAGATGCCAGATTTGCCTTTCTTCACCAAGGCAACTCTAGAGAGGGTGGCGAAGGCATTGGAACAGGTGCAATATGGCACAAAAGCAAGAAGCAATCTTGCGGTTTAAGAAGAGGCAGATGAAGAAGGCTCTTCATCACAAGAAGATCCTGGAAAGTGCCTCAGAGATTGAGGAGTAGGAGCGGGAAGACTCCTCTTTTACTTGTATGTACCTCACTACATTTACCATTCTCTTCTTTGATTGAAAAAACTGATGTTGATAACAAAATCTTTGTTAAATTCTTCCTTCATTGTTAATTTGTCCATTGTTGAAAATAAGATCTGAAAATATTGATCTGTTATTTGCTCCAAATAATCCTTTCTTTCATTGATATATTGTTTACATACACACAGTTGATTATACATATCTTTTATATCGAAAGTTTCTTTTTGTGAATATAAAATCAAAAGAATATTATCATAAATACAAAATAAATCATGTTCTTATTTACACAGGGAGGAATAAAACAAATTAAAGAATTCAGTACCGAAATAATCGAAATTATTAATTTGACAGATATTTTCGATATTATTTCATATGTATTACCATCGTTATAAAAAATTTGTTCATTTACATATATGTATGAATTCAACAAATGTGTGATATTCACAAAGTAAAAGGCTAAAAAAGAATTCAAATATTTCGGTTAGAACAAAAAAACTACCCATTTTATGGTAATTGAATACTTTAATACACTGCGTGACATTGAAAATGGAACACCAAGAAATAGTGGCCAGATTATTATGCAAATATCAGGGTAGACGCGCCTAACCGAGTTATGCAAATGATGTAAAATGCGCAGCTCTCGTGCGCACATGGAGTAAGATATAAGGGAAGGAACTTGCAGAAAGGACAGTATTCGTGTCGTTATTTCTTCAAGGAATATCATTGTAAAAATTTTGTTCTTGTGTCAAAAGACACGTGTAATAATAGAGAATGCCAGGTCATCATAAACGGAGGCAGTTCAAGCAGACAGACGCTTTTACGAGGGGCATGGTGATCGGACTGAAAAGGGCAGGTTGGTCCATACGTCAAATCGCAGCTGATACACACCTTGGTGCGTCCACGGTGCACCGACTGTGGAGAAGATGGTTGGAACAAGGAAATGTGGCAATTTATAGGAATGTCGGTGCAACCAGAGTGACGTCAGCACGTGTGGATCGGCGTATCCTTCGACAAGCAGTGGCGGCCCCACAAGCCACTTGTACCGCCATCCTGCAACATGTGCAAGACACCCTAGATCATTCCATCTCGACCAGAACCATTTCCCGTCGATTGGTTGCTAATGGCTTGCACTCATGCCGTCCGCTAAGAAGACTGCCATTGACCCCACCGAATAGGCGCCAACGTTTGGAATGGTGCCGGGCTAGATCGACGTGGATGACGGAATGGCACAGGGTCGTGTTCTCAGTTGAGTCGCGTTTATGCTTGTCCAGTGATAGTCGCCGTGTACGCGTGTGGCGCCGACGTGGAGAAAGGTCCAATCCGGCAGCAATTGTGGAACGCCCCACCGTGCGACAACGTGGAATCATGGTTTGGGGCGCAATTGCGTATGATTCCAGGTCACCTTTACTTCGTATTCAGGGCACTATGACGGCCCAACGATACGTTGATGATGTGCTGCGACCGGTGACACTCCCCTACCTTCAGGGGGTACCCAATGCCCTTTATCAGCAGGATAACGCCCGACCGCACACTGCTCGCATTAGCCAACAAGCTCTGCAAGATGTACAGATGCTTCCCTGACCACCGTACTCTCTTGATCTCTCACCAATCGAGCACGTCTGGGACATCATTGGACGCCGTTTGCATGCCTTGCCACAGCCGCGTTCAGAAGACGAACTGTGGCAAATGGTTGAGAGGGAATGGAGAGCCATCCCTCAGGACGCCATCCGTACTCTGATTGACTCTCTACCTAGACGTGTTGCTGCGTGCATCGCCGTCCGCGGTGGTCCTACTTGCTACTAAGCCGACGCCGTTCTCGCTCTGTATTATGACTATCGTTTTGAAATAAAGATCACTTATTGTTCGTCCCTGTCTCTCTCTGTCTGCCGAGTTTAATCACTTTCTGGCCACTATTTCTTGGTGTTCCATTTTCAATGTCACGCAGTGTATATTGAAACTCTTTACTTCTAAATGTTTATACAAATATTTTTTTTTCAGAAGCTCTCAATCAATAAATATCGAAGCAGGAGACAAGATGAAGCCACTTTGTCATTTGGAAAGGTAATAATATTTTACGTCTTGAACTGAATATCAAATTCTACGAGTGGTGTCCCATAATTCCGTGGCCCGACCATGAGAACGAAATATAGGAAACAAAAAATTTTTACCATATATACCTTAAATATAAAGATATGTAAATTTTTAAGTTTCTACAACTAACCGTTTTTTTTTTTTTTTTTTATAGGTTCTGAAAGAGGACAAGAAACAGGAATCATCTAAAATGTAGACAAACGAGATTCGTGCTGTAATAAAATATCTTTGTAAGAAAGGAATGTCGCCGAATGAAATCTATGAAGATATGGTGTATACATTAAGGGAAGATACTCCTTCCTATAGCACAGTCAAAAATTGGGTAGCTGCTTTTAAATTAGGGAGGATCAGCACCGAAGACGAACATCGACCAGGAAGACCTGTTGAGTCAGTTACTCAAGAAAACATCGACAAGATACATGATTTTGTTATGTTGGACAGAAGAATGACAGTTCGTCAGATAGAAGAGTCCTTGGGTATTCCAAAAATAACAGTGGATCGGATCATGAGAGAACACTTGGGCCTCAGGAAGCTTTCTGCCCGTTGGGTTCCCAAACTTTTGACACCCGATCAAAAGGATGTAAGGAGAAAGTTATCTTCGGACAATCTTGCGTTATTTGAAGCCAATCCAGAGGAATTTGTTAATAGATTTGTTACCATGGATGAGACTTGGGCCCATCACTTTACACCAGAGTCCAAGCAACAATCCATGCAATGGAGACACTCCGGTTCCCCTCCCCCCAAGAAAGCCAAGACAGTTCCATCAGCAGGGAAGGTTATGGTGTCTGCTCTTTTGGGATTCCGAGGGTGTACTTATTCTAGACTTTCTGAATAAGGTTCAAACCATCACTGGCAATTATTATTCAAATCTTGTGAAGCAACTACGAGAAGCTATTAAAGAAAAAAAAAAGAGTAAAGTTGCCCAGGAAGATTGTTTACCATCAAGACAATGCTCCGAGTCATCGGTCAGTGCAAGCCATGGCTGCAATTTATGATTCTGGCTTTGAACTTTTACCACATGCACCCTATTCACCAGATCTAGCTCCGTCTGACTTCCACCTATTTCCTCATTTGAAAAAATCACTTTCTGGCATTCACTTTAGGTCAGATGAAGAGGTCATTGATGCTGTAACCTCATTTATTTGAGTCACTTGAAATATCGTTCTTTTTGGAGGGCATAAAAGCATTAGAACATCGCTGGAAAAAGTGTATAGACCTTAAAGGGGATTATGTTGTACAATAAATCATAATCATTTTATTAGTCATTTTCTTTATATGTCGGGCCACCGACTTATGGGACACCACACGTATATCATGACAAATACTCTCACTTATTATACGAGGGTTGTCCGTTAAATAAGTTCCACGGGGCACCACTGTCATGAGGATCGCTTTTAGGCTCGAGCCGACTGCATGGGCTCGTAGCTTGTTCTCCCCACTCCAATTTCCCACCAAGGACACGTCGCTGGCAAGCTTAGTCTTGGCTGAGCAGCCGTTAGTGATGGAGCTTCCCCTCGTGTCTCCCGCCAGCTGCGAATTACGGTCAGTAATTCGATTTTTGGCCGCAAAGAAGAATTCGGCGAAAGACATTCATACTGAACTCTGTCAAGTGTATGGAGAAGGGTGTATGAGTTCCAGAATGGTGCGCAGATGGGTCAGAGAATTTAAAAACTGCCGAACAGACGTCCACCATCAACCGCGTGCTGGACGGCCATCGGTTTCGGACGAAACCATTGCCAAAGTCGAAGCGGCAATGCTTGAAGATCGACGGGTTACTGTGCGGAAGCTCTGCGATTTGGTTCCTGATGTCAGTAAAACCACCATCGACAAGATTTGGCGTGAACATTTAGGGTATTCAAAGGTCTGCGCAATATGGGTTCCGAAAATGCTGACTGAAGACCATAAACGGCAGCGGGTTGATGCGGCCCAGAAATTTCTCGATTGCCACAAAACTGACGGAGAGGAATTCGATCGTTACTGGTGATGTGACCTGGGCACATTACACCACACCGGAGACAAAGGAGCAATCCAAGCAGTTGAAGCACACTTCTTCGCCGAAACCTCTAAAGTTTAAACAAACACTTTCTGCCGGGAAACTTATGACTACCGTCTTTTTGAACCGAAAAGGCCTATTGTTGTGCGAATTTATGCGTCGGGGTACAACAATCAATTCCGACCGGTACTGTGAGACCTTGAAACAACTTCGACGCGCTATTCAGAACAAGAGGAGAAGGATGTTAACCAAAGGGGTGCGTTTTCACCACGACAACGCTCGGCCGCACACCGTTCATCCAACTACTGCCCTCATCGAAGAATTTGGATGGGAATTGGTGTCACACCCACCTTACAGCCTGGACGTAGCTCCTAGTAACTTCCATTTCTTCCCCGAGTTGTAGAAAAACCTGGGTGGAAACCAATTCCAGGACAATGACGATTTCGAAGAAGCGGTTTTAGGCTTTCTACGCGGCCAGGCGGCAGAGTTCTTTGACTCTGGGTTCCATAAGTGGGTGTACCGAATGCAAAAATGCGTCGAACGAAACGGCAATATGTAGAAAATGGAAAAAAGTCTGATATTTTCGAAAATGTATAGTTCAGGGCAAATAAACCTGTTTTTCTGTATGAAAAACCTCTGTGGAACATATTTAACGGACAACCCTCGTAGATTATGTTTATTTAGCCAAGTATATATAAGGAGATTTTTTATAGCTAATTATTTATTTTCATTTAAATTTTAAACATTTATGTTATCATATGTTACCATATATCAACTATGTTATTTCAATGGGAAGATGTTTGGCATTCAACTATATACTTGAAGATATAAATATTACAACTATATAAATACAATTATATATATAATTAGTTCTCTTTTCAACCTTTTTATCGTTAATATCCAGAAGGGCAATTAGTTAAAAATATTTTCTACTTGAATGAAAAAAAAAAGAAACCTATTTTATCACCTGAATGTGTTTCAATATCATTTAATGATTCAGTGTTAATACAAAACGTATATAAAATAAAATATATCATATTAGTCAAATATATTTCTCACGTGTCTTTTTATATTATATACTTATGATTTCAAAGCTACAGTTGAAACTTTCAACCAAAAATTCCAAAATATAAAAATATTGAACTTTTTATATATATTTGCCCAGATGGCGCTCTGCCTTCTGTAAAGCACGTGTGCTCTTGGTCAGGATATGCCATTTTTAATATATATATATATATTTATTCGACAAAACATATATTTTGAAAAAAATGTTTATTAAATGGATTTGTGTGTTTTAAGTTATCGAATTCCGATCCCTAACGACTTTTATATATAGCTTTTTTTATATTTTAAAAACACTTCTACATTAATATTCTTCTAATTGATTAAAATTCTCAAAATCATTTATTAGTTTATTTTTATTTAAATTGTAACATTTAATTTATTCATTGCGTGCGCGTGCCTCGGCGCGTTGGTCGCGAGGAAGAGAACTCTTGTATATTATGTTTTGGTAAATGAATGTTATTAGCCTTTCTTTCAAATTTTGAAATTAAGATTCATAAATAAAATATTCTATCTTATCTTATCGATAAATTTAATTTGTCCCTTTAATTACCTTACAATATATAAACTATTATTACATATTTTTTTCAATCTTGCCTTTCTGTAGATGGTGCTGGAGGAACTTGGAATTTTAATCCCTAAAGTCTCAAAATTTTTCTGTCGTATTGTAAATTTTAGCAATGTTTTTTTGGGGGTATTTACGCTTTTTGGTTAGGTTTCATTTCACATGGCGAGGGTAGGGAGATTTTTTGCGGAAGAGATCGAACTGGGCCCTCCACCCCTCTCGCACCACAGCTACTGGCAATGTTAGTAGAAGCTTCCCTATATCAATGTTATAGCCACTTGGAAATGTACGAAACCTAACATTAATAGCTATTGTACTTTGAAGCCAGATAACTAGAAAATTAAATAAATTAAGATAAATCTCTTTATAAATATATATCATTAGATAATAAAAAGGCATATATTGGATTGAATAAAATATTTATTTGCCAACATTTCGGTTGACTGAACGCCAACCTTTATCAAGGCTTTACATTTTTGTATACACTTTTATTCAATCCAATATATGCCTATTTATTATATATTGATTTAGGTATGGATTGCTCTATATTCAGAATGTTATATATATAAGAATAATTTAGGAATAAGGTATGTAAAATTGAATAAATTATGATTCACACATTTTGAAAATTAAATATAGTTTAAACGTTGAGTCAGAGCAGCAAACTAATTCTGTATTAAATAATACTGTTCCAGCCTTAAATATGCAAAATTGTTAGAATTTACTTTTGTTAATTATTGTTAAATTATGTAAATTTTAGAAATGTATATAATCTTGATTTTAGAAAATAAAGTGAGTTATTAAAGTATACGTGGTTGAGTCATTAGAGTTAGTGAGACGAGACAATAGCAGTTATTCAAGTTTGAATGAGTTATAGTTAGCTCGCTGAGTCAAGAAGCATAGAATTAAAACCAGCGTTAAAATAAGAATTAGGCGGTGATTCCTCCTTAGTGCCAGGAGGCCAAAGCCAGTTCGATTCATGGTCCCTCGATATCTGGATTAGGATTTGAAACAGAAGAAATTTAGGAAAAAACTCAGCGAAAATAAAATTGCGAAATGTCTCGAGACGAAAGGATCCTCCAAATAAAGTTACGTTGCCAGATAAGGAGAATTGATGGATTTATTGAAACTGTGGATTCAATTATTGAGGCAGGTGAAACAGTACGCTTAGAAATAATGGGTGAAGAATTAAAGGAGATCAAAGAAAAAATTGAGAAACTTTACGATGGGCTGTTTTCTTTGGATGAAGTTGATATAGATAAAGAAAGTGAGGCACATGATAGTTCAATGAACAAGATTGGAAGCTTGAGGGTAAAAATAGAAAATGAAAGAAAACTCAAAGACAAACTGGCGGACATAAAGCCAAATGGCTCTCAGGCAAATATAAACTTGCCTCAATTTGACTTGCCGATATATGATGGAGATATGGGCACTTGGATCAACTTCAAAGAGCTATTCCTCACCACCATCGATTCACATCCAGGTTTAACTAATATACAGAAGTTACAATATTTGAATTCTGCAGTAAAAGGCGAAGCGGCCAGATTAATAAGGGGTTTCCCTTTACTAAGTGAAAATTATGGCCAAGCATGGAATACACTGTTATCAAGATATGATAACCCGAAAGAGCTAGCTTATGCCCAGGTGTCAAAATTCTTTTCTCTCCGGGCAATTAAGAATCCATCGGCTAAGTGTCTCCATGAATTCATGGATGTTTGTAATGAAGCCATAAGAAATTTAGAAACGCTGGAATTGAAGAGAAATCAATTAGTGGATGTGATCCTGGTGCACTTCCTCCAGCAGAAGTTGAGTGAAAATCTAAGGTTGGATTGGGAACTGTCAGTGGACAACACTCTTCCATCTTATGACAAGTTCATAGCGTTCATTTCCAGACATGCGAGAAGCATGTCTTGTGCTGTCAAGGAATGTTCAAAAAAGGAAGAAACCACCGGATCGAGATTTCCCAAATGCCAAAGCTACGGGATGCTAATTGAGAGTTCGGACACTTGCATATTATGCAAATCTAAGCATCATCCACTATACATGTGCAACTTATTTTGCAAAATTCCTTTAAAAGAAAAATTAAATGTAGTAAAGAGTTCAATTGCTTGAGGAAAGACCATTTCTCATGGAATTGTAGGCTGAACCAACGATGCAAAGTATGCAAGGGGAAGCACCACACGATGATTCATTATGATAAACCGAGCACGGAAGGCGCTTCGGCCCAAGTTGAGAACACAACACCGAAGGAACATGAAAGTGCTATCAATTTGACTAATACTCAACAGGCAAACTGCATTGATAGCCACGTACTACTCGCAACAGCTGGAATCAAGATAAAAAATGGACTCGGAAAGTTATGCACCTGCAGAGCCCTACTGGACAGCGGTTCCCAAGTCACCATGATAACAAAAGGATGCTGCGAAAGATTGGGACTTGTCCAAAGGAAATCAGATCGGATGATTATAGGGGTTGGAAACACACCAGTGCAGCATTCTTCATCGACAGTAAGTGTGACATTTTGTCCACTGAATAATTCTGAGAATTTCTCGGTAGAGGCAGTAGTCACGGGAGTGCTCACTTCAGAAATTCCGAACTTCAGGTTGAAAGACCCTAATTGGCCAACTTTGAAGAACCTCAAATTGGCAGACCCAGAGTTCTACATACAAGCCCCAATAGATATGATATTGGGAGCAGATATATACACTGAACTTATGTTGAATGGCCCTATATCTCTCGGAGAAGGATTGCCGATGGCTATTAATACAATACTAGGTTGGGTACTTCTAGGAAAACTCATGGGAACATCGGAGAGTAATACAGAAGTCTGTAACCTGAGTTTACAATCTAAACCAGAACTAAAATTCGTATTGAAAAGATTCTGGGAAACTGAATCTGTGCCGTCACCGGATCTTTGTACACAGGACGAAGATTGTGAAAGTTTATTTTCGAATAACCATGGCAGAGATAGCCATGGAAGGTATTGGGTAAAATTGCCATTCAGACAACATCGACCGCTTCTGGGTGAATCAAGAGAAAAAGCTTTAAGAAGGTTCCTTTTGTTGGAAAGAAAATTGTGTAAGAATGTGAAATTATATGACCAATACCGGGGATTCATGAAGGAATATGAACACTTAAACCACATGGAAAGGGTCCCAATTGCAGAAGTGAAGCGAGAATTGTGCAGATGCTATTACATGCCTCATCATCCAGTAATTAGAGAGCAATCCACTACAACCAAAATGAGAGTTGTGTTTGATGCATCAGCTAAATCTGAAAATAATGTTTCTTTAAATCAATTTTTGCACAAGGGACCAAAAATTCAACAGGATGTATTTTTCATTCTCCTCAGATTCAGAACGTATCCTGTCGCCATAACTGCTGATATAGAAAAGATGTACCGCCAGATAAGAATTCATCAGAAGATGCGGACTATCAGAGGATATTGTGGAGACCATCGCCAGAAGAGCCTGTGGTGGACTATCGACTACTGACTGTTACCTATGGTACAACTTCGGCTCCATTTTTGGCAATGAGAACATTACAACAGTTAGCAGAAGATGAAGGCCAAAATTATCCTGAAGCTTCTAGGGTGACCTTGAATGATTTCTATGTCGATGATCTGCTAACAGGAGATCAAACGATTGCTGAAACCAAAGAACTAATAGACCAATTAAAAGACTTAATGAAAAGGGGAGGGTTTCACTTAAGAAAGTGGAATTCAAATTGCCACGAGATAGTGTCTCAGGTCGAGGAAATGAACGAAGAGAAGAAAATTAACTTGGAGAAAGGAGCCATATCCAAGATTTTAGGAATTGTATGGGATCATGTACAAGATACGTTTAGAGTTAATATAACTCTTCCTGAAGAAGTTGTTACCAAAAGAGATCTTCTCTCCAATATTGCGAGGATTTTCGATCCACTTGGTTTCCTCTCACCTACTACAGTGGCTTTGAAAATAATAATGCAGGAGTTATGGAGAAGTGGGACAGGCTGGGATGAGCATATTCCGAACGACATCAAGGAAAAGTGGAATAATTTTAGAGCCGAATTACTAAAATTAGGGGAGTTGAGTATCCCAAGATACGTATGGGCATGTGAAAAGGATCGAGATGTTCAACTCCACGGATTTTGTGACGCGTCAAGTGTAGCTTATTCGGCTGTGTGCTACTTAAGAACAGTCTCTCTGGATGGACAAGTCCATATATCAATGCTTGCAGCAAAAACCAGAGTTGCCCCATGTAAGTCTCTAACTCTACCTAGATTGGAATTGTGCGCGGCTCTCCTCCTGTCTCAGCTCTACAGATCTGTTGTTGATTCATTGAAGATTGATATTGGCAGGGCATATTTGTGGTCAGACTCTCAGATCTCATTGAGTTGGATCAAATCAGATCCTAACAGATGGAAGACCTTTATACACAATAGAGTTGTGAAAATACAGCAACTGTCTGACAGAAACTCATGGCGTCACGTGTCTGGGAAGGATAATCCCGCCGATTGTGCCTCTAGGGGAATAATGCCTGCTGCGTTATCTGGACATACACTGTGGTGGCAAGGACCGACTTGGTTGAAAGATAACAAGTTTGTTCAGAATCAGGATAATTGCTATGGCCGAGAATGCCATGAGGAAGAAAAAGTAGCCTTAGCTTGCCAGTCCCGAGTTTCAGTCTGTCCAGAAGTTGTAACAAAATACTCCACTTTTATCAAGACGAGGCGAATCATAGCCTGGTGTTTGAGATTCATCACTAACTGTCGGGTGTCGCTGAAGAAAAGAGAAATTGGAACATTGTCGAAGAAGGAGTTAGAAAATGCAGTGATTAGGATTATTGGATGGATTCAGAAGGACGAATTCGGAGAAGAAATGCAGGATCTAAGAAATACGGGACATGCTTCAAGAAAAAGTAGAATTTTGCAGCTTAATCCTTTTATAGATGCATCTGGGATGTTAAGAGTAGGTGGTAGGATTAAGTACGCGAATGTAAACCCTGATCAAAAATTCCCACTGTTATTAGCGAAAAATCATCACTTTACCAAATTAATAATACTTCATTTTCACACGAGATATTTGCATGCTGGTCCACAGCTAGTCTTATCTCTAATACGAAATAGTTATTGGATCATGGGGGGTAGAGACATTGTAAGAAGAATCATTAAACAGTGTATAACCTGCTTCAGATTCAGGGCAAAAACTGCAGTACAAATTATGGGGAATTTGCCTGCTGATAGAGTAAATCCATCAAGACCGTTTACCAAGACTGGAGTCGATTTGGCAGGACCTTACGAAATAAAACCAAGTCTGACTAGATCGAAAGGGATGATCAAATGCTATGTGATTCTCTTTGTGTGTTTTTCGGTCAAGGCAATTCATTTGGAGATGGTGACTAGTCTCTCAACCAGTTCATTTATTGCAGCTCTCAGGAGGTTTATATCTCGTAGAGGAAAACCATCAAAAATTTACTCAGACAATGGAACGAACTTCAGAGGAACCGAAAGCTTCATGAAGAAACAATATAAAATTATGAATTCAAAGGAGACTAAAGACTTTTTAGCAGAAGAGTTTATAGAGTGGCATTTCATTCCTCCATCAGCTCCACACTTTGGAGGACTTTGGGAGGCAAACATCAAATGCTTAAAGGGTCATCTGAGCAAGGTAATAAAGTCATCACTTTTAAATAGTGAGGAATTCATCACACTACTCTGTCAAGTTGAGGCTTGCCTTAATTCAAGACCGTTAGTAGAGTTAAGTCCCGACCCTAACGATCTTCGAGCTTTGACTCCGGGACATTTCTTGATTGGCTCCCCTCTGATTGAGGACCCAGGATTGCAAAATTATGAGCGAGTTGATTTACGGTCAAGATGGAATCTGGTACAAGGTCTGAGGAACTCGTTCTGGTCAAGATGGACAAGAGAGTACATCAACTCTTTGCAACAGAGAAATAAATGGAGGTTGTCACAAGACAATCTAAAGCCTAATCAGTTAGTGCTAATAAAAGAAGATAACCTTCCACCTCTACAGTGGCGTCTGGCCAGGATCCTCAAGGTATATCCGGGCTCTGACCAGAAGGTGCGAGTTGCTCAAGTTCGGGCTGCTACCGGAGTCTACCTACGACCTATTACGAAGTTGGCTCCGCTTCCCTTCAAATCTGAACCAGGGTTCAGCGGCCGGGGGGAGTATGTTCCAGCCTTAAATATGCAAAATTGTTAGAATTTACTTTTGTTAATTATTGTTAAATTATGTAAATTTTAGAAATGTATATAATCTTGATTTTAGAAAATAAAGTGAGTTATTAAAGTATACGTGGTTGAGTCATTAGAGTTAGTGAGACGAGACAATAGCAGTTATTCAAGTTTGAATGAGTTATAGTTAGCTCGCTGAGTCAAGAAGCATAGAATTAAAACCAGCGTTAAAATAAGAATTAGGCGGTGATTCCTCCTTAGTGCCAGGAGGCCAAAGCCAGTTCGATTCAAATACATTTGATAAAATTTTCAAAATTTATATATTTGTTAGTTCATTTAAACAAAAGAAGTTTGTTTCTATAACTATAATTAAAAAAATAGATAAAATATAATAGGGGAAAAAAGAAAAACGCCAGCATACCTAAGCCGTTACGCGTCATAGGCTGGGTAGAAAAAGGAATAAGCGAACAAATAGTTTTGTATAAAATAGAAAAAAAAACACACAAAACGATGATAATAATATTCTAATAATTAAAATTTATTTAGTCTAATTGAGCCTTAAACACCTCTTGACTTTTAAAAAATTTTGCGAAATGTTACCTGAGCTACTCCTTTCACACACACACAACACATCCGGTACTCCTTAATGGTAAAAATTTGAGCTTTATAAAGAATATACATAGTAAATACACTTGGTAAATTAAACTTTCAAGTAAGCTCCAATAGCTTTACTGGAATAAATATTGAGTAGTTCCAGACCCTGACGATACCATTTGAGCTCGATAAAATTAAGCAAGTAATATCTTTTTAGATGTAAATCTCAAGTCTTATTTAAACCATTTAACCAAATATGTTTTTCGTATTCTGATAACACCAGGTATTCTATATCAGCTCCAGAAAACAGTCATTTTATAGATTGAGGTACATTATCATATCGCAAGCGATACACAAAACTATCATTCAACTCGCACTTATTTTCAATCAGGATATTTAAAACGGGTTATTAAGTGCTATTAATGTAGAATTACCAATGATCAACTAAATAATCCAATAGTTGCATTGGAACATGGTAGATTAGTCTGCCAAGTATTTTCACATCTGATGAATTAGATATAATCTTTTTTTTTTTTCAAATAACTGTTAAATTGGTTCGATAATTAATATTTATTAAATTATTATATATATTACTCAAAATTGTTTCTCGAAATTCGGTTTGAGATAATTAAGAAAAGAAAATGTCCCCCAGATTTCACCATACACGATATCAAATCATTCCTCAAATTTCTAAAACAAGTGGTATAACAATCGTGATATAAGATTACATAAAGTGATACGTTAAAATCAAAATGGGAACCTGCTTAGGTAAAAAAAGGAAAAGCGCAAAAAGCGAGAGTTTGGCCCCTCTTCAACAGCCACCTCCAACAAGGAAGAACGTTTCCTTTCAGAAAGAAATATTTGTTCAGCAATTCCATCCAGCTGAGGCGCCAGTGGCGCTCAAACGAAGACCCGGAAACCACATCAGGGAAGATATCCTTTTTCATCCGGGCAAGATCTTCCCTATCTCCCTGGCACCACAGAACACGCCTACTTCTGGGGTACCAGAATCTGGCTTCTTCATCAAGGCGACCCTCGATAGAGTGGCGAAGGCACTGGAGCAGGTGCACAAGGCTCAAAAACAAGAAGCCATTTTGAAAATGAAGAAGAAGCAGATGAAGAAGGCATTTCATCATAAGAAGATCCTCGAAAGTGCCTCCGAGATCGAGGAGATGGAGTTTGATGAGGCTTCGTCGCCCTGTATGTATTTTACTCCATTTATTTTCCTCTTCTCTAGTTGTGGATAATTTTATGATGATTATGTTATTTCGTTTATTGTTGAAAAATGAGATATATTAATTTCTTTCTCTATCAAGCTGTGATATTTACTCTGAATATTTTATTTCTTTTTCTTATATTCTGTTATTTTATTCAATATTTATATATATATGTAATAATGCGTTGGGGTTCTGGTCGACTAGCTGTAATATTGTGTTGAGGTTTGGTAAGCCTGTTGTAGAACCTCGTCGACTCTCGCTATAAGTTGTGGCAACCGAGGGTCAAACCTGTAGTAACCGCGAGGGACAGTCAGGGGTGGAGAGTTTTCCAGTGCCTCTCTGCACCTTGTAGGACCTTTAACAGTTCTCACAAAGTACAGATAGTCGACAGGATTACCACAACGAAGGAGACCACAACGAAGAAGGTAAAAAGACTGTCCAGATAGATAGAAAAGAGCCAAGAAGCAAGATGGAGGAACAAGTACGCCATTCCAACGAAACGACCAAGCAATCTTCCCCCCAACGACACAGCCGAACATCCCGCAAAATAAGCCGGTGAGAAGTTACCCACCTTCGACCTTACAACGCAACCATCCAGACGACATGCCACCATCGCCAAACAGAAGTTACAAGCTTCTACAAGCTCTACAAGACGCCTTCCACGTCATCAGGACAACAACCAAAGACCAATTCTCCTGACTGAACAATCATGAAAACTGTGAGTTTTTAAAAAATCTACTTAACTCTCTCTTCATGCTAACAACTTGATTTTCCATAAATATAATGTTTATTTTCACTGTAATCCTTTTAAATCAAATTTTACCATTTTTATAGCATTTCAATTTAAATTTTAAATATTGTACACCCTCATTTATCATTTTTTACTTTATTTTAAGCAACTTTTAAATTTTAATTCATTACTTGCAATCTTACAGTTTTAAAAAAAAAATCATTTTATATTTTAATTACTCGAATCATAATTCTAAACTTATTTGTGTGTTTCTCTTAATACCTTATTTTTATACCAAAAAACACCAATGTCTTAATTAAATACACAAAACTTTGCAAAAAATCATTATTATGCTCACTATTTTATGTACACGCCCCATTCAAATTATAAGTCACTATCATGCCATTGCCCTTTTACAAGTATAATTTTCGCACTAACATAAGCAACGATTTAAAAAATATATTCAAATTTTAATAAACATAGATTAAACGCATTTAAAAAAAAAAAAAAAAAAAAATACAAAAATCGAAAGATACAATATCTTCAAAAGCACAACTAGAAAAGTAACTGTCCTTCCCCAAAACAAGTTAAAAATTCCAGCATAGCTACACTCCCTCGTCCTTTTCTTTTTACATGCATAATTATTAATAATTCACACATCTCTCGGAACGAACTTCAACACACTCCCACATCACTTTCTCCAATTGGCCACATCTATTAACGCGCGATTTAACACGTCCAATTTCGGGCCACACGAGCTCCATATCGTCGCGAACACAAAGATTTCACGATAAACATACCACCTCTATAACAATCTGAAAATTCTCGATGTGTCTCGTACAACAACCACCCATGACTAATAAATTTGTTATTAATCGGAAACAAGTTAGATGCTGTACCAAGAACAGACTTCACGTGACACCTTTCTATTCAATCCACTTACTAAGTGTCACACAGCGCACCACAACAATTTTCTCACTTAACAGGCCCAAGACGCCTTCATGCCTGTGACACCTCACCAAAGCGTGTCTACGTTGAAGTCGCACTTTTATTCACATCTAACCTGACATCATTGAATAACATTTTTTAATAAGTCCGCAACATCGTCGAAACACAACACTTACGAACACCAAGAAGACTATATTTTCAACCAGGCCAGAAAACAAATTACCACAGTGGAGGCAAGAGAAGATAACTCAACTCGGGACGTAGGCCAGACATGGGATCATGTGACAGTCGGTAACAAAGGGTCGGCAACAAAGGACCGCCTACGTGAATAAACAACCCAGCTATGTCGGTAGGCATCAAAGGACATGACACATGTTGATATGGACACCAATTGCAGCCGCGATGTTAACATGACACCTCCAGTTCGCTAGGGTATGCTAGACTTTCGTGTCCACCAAATAACCTGTCAATTATCAACTGATTGGCTTACCAATCATTACCCAATTTACTTATTAATTTGAATTTTAATATTGAAATATCATAAAACTTTATATCTTCAATTATCATCGTGTGTTTTACAACTTTTACATTATTTTCACGCCCAGTATGGAATATTTTTTCTAAACTAGAACGCCATCTTTTATAATGTTAACCCTTTATTGTTATATATTACAATCATCTTCGTCAATACCATCCAATTTTAAGAATCAAGATCGCTCCCCGTCTGGTCTCACATAATATAATCGGGAAGATCTGGCAAAGACCAACTTCTCAGACCGGACCAAAGCGACATAGGGCCACATTGCCTCCCCATAGGTCAAACTAAAGACACCAATAATCTTGGACCTACACCTAGACATTGTGTGAATATGTTCCTTTCTTTTTTTTCAGGAACGAATATTTTTGTTTTCTTTTAACTTTTCTTCAAAAGAGACATTTTTTGCTCCATTTGTTTATCTAATCATTAATAACCTTTAATTATATTATATTTTTTTTTGTATAAAATCTTGAATAATTATTTTTTTTTATTTTTTTTTTACTTTTCAATTATAATCAAATTTTTATTCCAACATTATTTTAACAACTTTATTTTAACAATGGCAAAACAGTTAATTCTTTCAATAATCATTTTTAATTCATTATTATATCTTTTATATATTACTAATTCTCATTATTATATCTTTTATATTTTACTAATTCATTATTATATCTTTCATATAGTACATGTTTGATCTTATCCACTTATACTTTTTTTTATCCACAATCACATTTTTATCTTTTTATTCACTATATTTTTGTTTAATTACTTTATTATATGACAATGTTTGTTTATCATCAACTATCGGGCATATACAACAATCGTTTACAACAATCTATTTCTCTAACCACTTCAGTGTACTTTACACTACTATCTTTCTCTCCGCCATTGCTTTACATCAACGTAGAGAAACGACAGTACTGCTTGACAATTTTTCTTTTGATTTCGTAATTCAACAAACTCTTTGAAAACACCGTTCCCCAGAAGTACAAGTCTCGACTTTTTGGTCTGAACACGTTTCAAAAGTTTATTTCAATCATCCGCAGAGCACATCACCAACGCATGCACAAAGCGTTCACTTTTTTCAATTTTCAATTTTTTTCAGCACTAGCGGACCACAATCAACCTTTGATTTCAAGTCAAGTCAGACCACCTACTGTCGCTACAACAATTCTACGTATCGCATGGCTTTACCATCCCTTTCAATCATATTAAGTCTTTTCTTCAACAACTTTTCAACCCAATAACCCTACAATTGTGTCAAAGCACTGTAACCTTATACAGGATCACAGGTGAAACATTGCCAAGGAAGACGCACAAGTCTATATCCTCGCTTTGCACCTGGATCTCAGTATTTGATTGTCTGTGCAACACTTACAATTGCATATTCTCCAACCCCTAACCCTTTCCAACGCCCGCCAACAATCTTTTAGAACATCATTTTTTATCATCATTATTTTTAGCAAACAAAGGTTTTATCTACAGTTCTCTTTTATAATGAATATCATGACTTTTAAATTAAACATAAGTTTTATTTTTATAATTTTCAGATATAGCCAAATAAACATCTTGTTATAGCCCTTTACCCTAACAGTTTTAATTAATTAAAATAAATTTTAATTACTTACCTGTGTTAGAGAGGCTTTACCCGCTTAAACCCGGATAAACCCTTTCACTCACGGGGCCCATCTATGATAATTTAGACCAATAACCCTATATTATGTAATACGTATAACAAGCTTGTCATGTTGTATATAGAACTAATTATAAACTATAACTAATTATACGCATAATTGACGTGTGTCCTTGTATCTCCAGATGTAATGTACTGAGGATGAATAAATAAAAATATATAATAGATTAAAAACTGAGTTAAGAGCAAGATTGAGCGAATCACAAAGTAACTTCTAAAGATAGATGGAAGCCAACAGACTGGTGCCAGAGTCGAGTTGCGGACACGTGCAGAAAGGCAATACTTCCTGGTCCACTTCCTAGTCCCCTTCCTGGTCCAAAAAAGTTGCATAAATAGGACCCCACGTAGCAACAGCCATTTTAGTTCTAGTCAGTCCCGGTCAGCGTCATCCCTTATCGCCGGTTGTCACCAACTCATCGACCATGTAAAACAGTAAGAAACCTTCTCGATCTCCATCTTTGCTCTTGGCTCGCTTTTTATCTATTCAAGGAACTTCCCTTCTACAACGTGTCGCTTCGTTTTTTGTGTGTGTGGACATTCCCAGCTTCTCCACTCTGCCTCGACCACGACTGCCTGTACTTTGTGAGAACTGTTAAAGGTCCTACAAGGTGCAGAGAGGCACTGGAAAACTCTCCACCCCTGACTGTCCCTCGCGGTTACTACAGGTTTGACCCTCGGTTGCCACAACTTATAGCGAGAGTCGACGAGGTTCTACAACAGGCTTACCAAACCTCAACACAATATTACAGCTAGTCGACCAGAACCCCAACGCATTATTACAGAGAGTCGACAGGATCTCAACACATTATTACAGAGAGTCGTCAGGATCTCAACGCATTATTACATATATATATATATATGTCGTATGCGTCGTGGTCGAATAGAAGGGCGCAAGCGTTGTGCATATATGCTTCAAAAAAGAACTTGTTCCACACTCGTGAGCTGCGCGCTGGCTCCTAGATTTATTTTGTACAGATTTATAAATGGATGAATTTGTATTTACAATTTAACATAATAATTATGGAGTAAATAAATTATACATTTTGGGTATTATACAAATTATGACATATATATGTGATAACTGTATATAGGATTATGTAACCCTATCACCATCTATGTATAATGTATCGTCAAAAGGTTTAATAAAAGTTAGGCCTCGCGAGATTGGAAAAGAACGAAGTACAGGATTGCATCATCAAGGAAGTAAAAATCACTACCCCGGACCCATAACACTTAAGTTCAAAGGCCTTCTTCTTCCTGGAGGATTGCAATCACGGCGACAATGGAGGTACTGAGCCAATCACATTTAAACATGATAAATTGATATCGAATCATCAGAGAACACGTGGAAGGATCTCCACCAATGAGAAGTCGAGAGAGTTGATGACGATGATCTCGCACAAGAAGTAAAAAGAAGGCAGGTGACCGTGCTACAAGCTAGGTGTGCTCAACATAGGCTCCAACCAAGGTAGTGTACGCTCCATCATGTGAAAGGCTAAATACCTCCAATCTCATTTTCCCTCTCGCTAAGGTCTATTTTCTACCCCATCCAGGTGTGCTCGTTCTTCCCCTGTATAAAACCTTTTTTACCATTCGACAAAGGCTGCACCACCAATCCAATCATATCCACCCAACCACACAATTCGACAGGATTCTACATAGAGTCCACAGCAACCCCACAGTGAGTCGACACCACCACCGCATTCGACAGTAATTCAACACCCCGATTCGACAGTGAGTCGACAAGATTCGACAGAGAGTCGACAGGATTCGACAGTGAATAGACTGGAAATCTATTGGGATTTCCCGCACAAGTTCGAATCCTGTCGACTCACTGTCAAATCGGGGTGTTGACTTACTGTCGAATGTGGTGGTGGTGTCAACTCACTGTGGGATTGCTGTGGACTCTATGTCGAATTCTGTCGAATGGTGTGGTTGAATGGATATGATTGGATTGGTGGCTCAGTCTTGGTCGAATGGTTAGCTCGAAACACAGTCACCTACCTTTCTTTTTACTACTTGTCCGAGATCATCGTCATCAACTCTCTCGACTTCTCATTGGTGGAGATCCTTCCACGTACTCTCTGATGATTTGATATCAATTTGTCATGCTTAAATGTGATTGGCTCAGTAACTCCATTGTCGCCATGATTGCAATCCTCCAGGAAGAAGAAGGGCTTTGAACCTAAGTTTTATGGGTCCAGGGCAGTGACCTTTACTTCCTGGATGATGCAATCCTGTACTTTGTTCTTTTCCCATCTCGCGAGGCCTAACCTTTATTAAACATTTTGATGATACATTATACATAGATGGTGGTGGGGTTACACAATCCTATATACAGTTTATCACATATATATATAAATTATATATATTATATTATATATGCTTAAACGTAATATTATTTCTAAAAATAATATTAGCACGTAGAATAATGTGATTTGTTTTTATTGAAGCAAATTATAAATAATTGAACTCCAGAGAAAGGAAATGAAAAATTTGATGTGTATGAATTTTATATATTTAAATTGATAATATATACGTAAAAATAATAAAGATATAACTTCAATATTATAAAAATCTTCATAAATATTCAAAATATTTCATTATTATTTATACATAGGGTTGGAATTGAGATAATTTAGCACCACGATAGTCCAAATAGCTATTTGAACAGAATTTTGATACTGAATTAATACTGGTTTTAATATTAATATAGTGGTTGTTTGTTATTTGAATTTGAAGTTCGAAATATATTTGAAGAAGTGAGGCAAAAAACCATCATTTATAGGTATTTAGATAAGATGAGTAAACTATATTTCATTTCAATGGTTATAATATAAAGGGTGATCCAAAAGTCTTGCATAAAATTTAAAAAATTAAAAACTTCGTGAATAATTTAGCTAGGGCAATAGGTAGTTTCCCATCCCTGGACGCTTTCATTTTTTTCATTTATCATTACTCTTTAAAATTCATCCTTTCATACTTTTTCCCTGTGAATAAATATTTTTAGAAATTATTTATCCTTAAAATAAGTTACGATTTTTCGTTCAAAAGAAATATTTGCGGTGAAATTGTCAAACAACGTTCTACAAACACCATTAGTGTGAAGAAAAGGATTAAAAAACGCTTCACAATGATGCGTAGCTAGGTATAAAAACTCGACAGTGATGGTACGTTGTGAGATTTTGCAAGGATTTTGAATAGATAACTCACTGACAGAAAAGAGAAAGTATAAATCTCCTTTCAACTAATTAATTTTTAAAGATTTAGAGGACAAAAAAAAAAAGAAAAACTGTTGAAGATATTAATCTGCGATTTTAAATGTTTCTTTTTGACCAGAACCTTTGCTTTGTTTTTGCTTTTCCTAAAATGTTTTATTCTTCTTCTCCATTATTATTTGTTCTATATGCAAAGCTTTGTTTTTTGAGACTTGAATAAACAAATTCAAGTTTATTATATTTTTGTGTGCTTTTAAAGTTAAAATACAACAGGTTATGGACCCAACCACGCATTCACTGCGAAATATATCAAAATCGAAGCAACGGTAAGCCTAAAAAGGTCAAAGATTAGACATGCTCTATAATCAATTCTTTAATTTTAAGAAGGATCCTACAGATGATATTTCAAAGCACATTTCGAAACTAGAAGGTTTATGGAATGATATGCAAAATGAACATAATAAACAAGAAAATTTGAAATTATCTGAATCCATGCTGATGTGCAGAATCATAAACACCTTGCCTGATGAATATTTTGATTTTTAAAGTGTTTGGGAATCAGTGTCTAAAGAAGAACGTTCTGTAGCCAATCTCACACAAAGGCTTCGGTTACTCGAAATAAGAATTAAACAGCGAGATGAATGCAGCGTATCAAGTTCGACAGCACTAATGGCAAATGCATATGAAAAAAAAAGCAAAATATGAAAGGAAAAGTTACCAAAAGTGATGAAAATTTTCAGAAAACAAGGGAAACAAGAGAATGTTACTTTTGTCATAGAAAAGGACACTTGGCCAAAGATTGTAAGTATGCAAAACAGAAGAAACTAAAGGATAAAGAAAAGGATGAAACTAAATTAGAACTTAATTCAAAATTAAGTGATAGTTTAATCAGTGAAAGATTCAATGAACAAGATGAAGACATTTGAATTGGCGACTCAGGAGCTACTAACCACATTACAAGAAATGCAAGTTTTTATACTTCTTATAAGGATTTTCCTACCCAACAGACTGTTAAAGTTGGAAGTAATGAAAAATTGATAGCTTATGGAAGTGGAACTATAACAATTGAAACTTGTGTAAAAGGTAAATGGCAAACTCACTACCTAACTGATGTATGGTATGTTCCCAATTTCAGTCGTAATGTGATGTCATTACAGTCCACATTGGATAAAGGGTTTGAAATGAAAATGGATAAAAAAGATTGTAAACTTTTTAAGACAACAACTGGAGAAGTTATTGTAGAAGGAAAAGACTACCAGGAGGCTTGTATGGTATGTTAATAACAAGTATCAAACCTGAAAATGATGCAGAAGTCAATTTAGCCAAAACCCAAAATGTCAATATGTTACAACTATGGCATGAAAGGTTTGGACATCAAAATAAAAGACATGTTCAAAATGGCTTAAAGCACAAGGAATAGATGCAGTAATGGACAAAGAACCTTGCGAGGCATGCATTTATGGCAAACACATAGACTGAGTTTTGGATCAAGAGAACAATATGCTTCTACCCAACCTGGAAACTTAATTCATGTAGATGTATGTGGCCCTATGCAGGAGGTTTCAAAAGGAGGGATGAGATACTTTGTGTGTTTCAAAGATGATTTTTCAAAATACCGATCAGTGTATTTCCTAAAAGAAAAGTCACAAGTCATTGAAAAGCTAGAACAATTTCTCTTGGAAACAAAGACTACTGGACATATAGTGAAAGATATTCTCACAGATGGAGGAAAGGAGTTTGTAAATAAAGAAACCTCAAAAATTACAAACAAGTATGGTATTATTTCATAGGATCACAATGCCATATACTCCAAAACAGAATGGTTCAGCGGAAAGAGAAAACAGGACTTTAATAGAAGCAGCTCGTTCAATGATATATGCCAAAAATATGAGCCTAAAGCTTTGGGCAGAGGCAGTTAACGCTGCTACATATGTTTTGAATAGAACAGGACCAACACAAATTGAGGGAAAGACACCTTATGAACTATGGTGTTAAAAAACCAGCAGTTGATCATCTTCGAATATTCGGAACTGAATGTTTTGTTCATGTGTGCCTGATGAAAAAAGAAGAAAGTTAGATGCCAAAAGCGAAAAAGGTATTTTAGTTGGTTATTGCAGTAACAAGGATGGGTATCGAATCTGGATACCGAACTCAAACAAAGTTGTCGTCACAAGTAGGGATGTAATATTCAAAGAAACTATACCAACATTTAGCCTTGATATTGAAAAGATAAATAAGGAACTTTCAAGTAATCAGATTGATGAACAAAATGATACTCAAGATATTGGGAAAATTGAAAGCAATGTTCAAACATCAGACGTATACAATCTACGAGATCGATCAAATATATCAAACCCCCAAAGGTATATTGATGCTGAAATAAATATTGCCAAAGGTCTTGAACCCAAGACACACAAAGAAGCAAAGGATTCTCCAAATGCACAGTTTTGGAAAGAATCAATGAATGAAGAAATGAATTCTTTAACGGAAAATGATGTATACGAATGCACAACATTACCACCTGGCCAAAACCCAATTGATTGTAAATGGGTATTAAAGACCAAATTGAATTCTAAAGGAGAGATTACAAGATATAAGGCAAGACTGGTGGCAAAAGGGTTTGTACAAAAGAAGGGTATAGATTATGAAGAAACATTTAGTCCTGTGGCAAGACATGACACCATAAGAGCTCTTTTAGCAATTGCTGCTAATGAAGACTTAAAATTGGTACAGTTTGACATAAAGACAGCCTTTCTACGAGGGTGAGTAGAAAAGTAAGGTCTCCTATTTTTTTTTCATAGAAAAACACATTTAATCACAACTTTTCATACATCATTGGAAAGGTTGGGCACTTTGCTATTTTTCTACATAGTCGCCTTGATGCTCAATCACTTTTTTCATCCTGTCAACCAACTTTGTAATTCCGGTGTTGTACCACTCTCCCGCCGCCTCTTTGAGCCACTTGTCGACCCACCTGGCGGACACCTTTCTGTAGCCGAGGGTCTCAGACACAATCTTGTGCAAGGAGAAGTGGCTGCAATCTTCATTCAGGCCATCCTCGATCTCTTCAAGGGTTATCCGCCGGTTTGCGCGCACCATTTCGTCGATTCGAGCCACGGTTGATTCCGGCAAACTCGGCCGTCCAGACCGCTGTTCATCGTGGACGTTCATCCGCCCCTCGTTAAACTTCCGGCACCATTTCTGCACATTTTTGATGTCCATGCACTTCTCACCATACACTTCCACTAACTGACGGTGAATTTCGACCGGATAATTATTTTTCGCATTTAAAAAGCGTATAAGTAAGCGCAACTCGCACTTGGCGGGAGAGCTAAGGGGAAGCTCCATCGCGAACGGCTGCCAGACAGCGACTGAGCGTCCCAAGATCACCGGGAAGGTTCTAGACGGTAGAGGGGGAACCAAGGAAGGTAGCGGTGTTGTCGGATTTCACCTAGCAACGCGAGTTCGGAAATTATCTTGTAGAAGACCTTACTTTCTACTCACCCTCGTATATGGAGACTTATAAGATCAAATTTATATCAAACAACCTGAAGGATTCGACAATGGAACAGAACTTGTATGGAAATTGAAGAAAAGTCTCTATGGACTTAAACAGTCACCAAGATGCTGGAATCAGAAAATAGTCAACTTCATGAAAGAAAGATGTCTGAAGGAAAGTAAAGCTGACCCCTGTTTTTCAGAAAAACAAATGATCAACTACTCATTATTGCCATATATGTTGATGATGGAATCATTGCTGGTACAAATGAACAGGAAATCAAATAATTTCTTGATGAACTAATGTTTTCATTTAAGATCACAAGTGAACTGTTAAATTACTTTTTGGGTATTGAGATAGAGCGGCAACCGGATGGGTCAATCTTTATAAGTCAAAAGGCATACACTGCGTGACATTGAAAATGGAACACCAAGAAATAGTGGCCAGAAAGTGATGAAACTCGGCATACAGAGAGAGACAGGGACGAACAATAAGTGATCTTTATTTCAAAATGATAGTCATAATACAGAGCGAGAACGGCGTCGGCTTAGTAGCAAGTAGGTCCACCGCGGACGGCGATGCACGCAGCAACACGTCTAGGTCCTGAGGGATGGCTCTCCATTCCCTCTCAACCATTTGCCACAGTTCGTCTTCTGAACGCGGCTGTGGCAAGGCATGCAAACGGCGTCCAATGATGTCCCAGACGTGCTCGATTGGTGAGAGATCAGGAGAGTGCGGTGGCCAGGGAAGCATCTGTACATCTTGCAGAGCTTGTTGGCTAATGCGAGCAGTGTGCGGTCGGGCGTTATCCTGATGATAAAGGGCATTGGGTACCCCCTGAAGGTAGGGGAGTGTCACCGGTCGCAGCACATCATCAACGTATCGTTGGGCCGTCATAGTGCCCTGAATACGAAGTAAAGGTGACCTGGAATCATACGCGATTGCGCCCCAAACCATGATTCCACGTTGTCGCACGGTGGGGCGTTCCACAATTGCTGCCGGATTGGACCTTTCTCCACGTCGACGCTACACGCGTACACGGCGACTATCACTGGACTAGCAGAAACGCGACTCATCTGAGAACACGACCCTGTGCCATTCCGTCATCCACGTCGATCTAGCCCGGCACCATTCCAAACGTTGGCGCCTATTCGGTAGGGTCAATGGCAGTCTTCTTAGCGGACGGCATGAGTGCAAGCCATTAGCAACCAATCGACGGGAAATGGTTCTGGTCGAGATGGAATGATCTAGGGTGTCTTGCACATGTTGCAGGATGGCGGTACAAGTGGCTTGTGGGGCAGCCACTGCTTGTCGAAGGATACGCCGATCCACACGTGCAGACGTCACTCTGGTTGCACCGACATTCCTATAAATTGCCACATTTCCTTGTTCCAACCATTTTCTCCACAGTCGGTGCACCGTGGACGCACCAAGGTGTGTATCAGCTGCGATTTGACGTATGGACCAACCTGCCCTTTTCAGTCCGATCACCATGCCCCTCGTAAAAGCGTCTGTCTGCTTGAACTGCCTCCGCTTACGATGACCTGGCATTTTCTGTTATTACACGTGTCTTTTGACACAAGAACAAAATTTCTACAATGATTTTCCTTGAACAAATAACGACACGAATACTGTCCTTTCTGCAAGTTCCTTCCCTTATATCTTACTCCATGTGCGCACGAGAGCTGCGCATTTTACATCATTTGCATAACTCGGTTATGCGCGTCTACCCTGAAATTTGCATAATTTTCTCGCAACTATTTCTTGGTTTTCCATTTTCAATGTCACGCAGTGTATATAAAAATAATTCTTGAGAAATTCAATATTTCTCAAGCGAATAAAGTGGGAACACCAACTGATAATTCTACTGTTCCTGGGGAAGCAGAGATTCTATAAAATGTTCCCTTTCGTGAAGTGATTGGTAGTCTGATACACCTGAGCTGCTTAACAAGACCCGATATCACTTTTGCATTGAATAAAGTTTCTCAAACACTTGCAGCATCAACAAAATATGACTGGGAAGCAGTTAAACGAATCTTCAAATATATTGTAGGAACAACTGAATATGGAATTATGTACCAAAAGGGTCATAAAGTAGGAGTTTTTGAATCTTTCAGTGATACAAATTTTGATGGAGGCCCAGAAACTAGAAGATCTACCAGTGGAGTTGTGTGTAAACTGGCTGGTGGTGCTATTCCTTGGCTTAACCAAACACAAAGATCTGTATCTATGTCAACAACTGACGCCGAACTCGTGGCAGCAAGCAATACAGCAAAGGAAGTCATTTGGTTAAATAGACTTTTCAGTGAAATTTCTCCACTAATAGAACAACCAATTATAAAAGTTGATAATGCAAGTACAATTAAATTGATTAAAAATCCTGAATTTCATAATAGAACCAAACATATAGAAGTAAGACACTATTTTGTGAGAGAAAAGTATCAAGAAGGTATTTTCAATGTAGAACATATTTCTGGAAAAGATCAAGTTGCTGACATTATGACCAAAGTGCTCCCTATGCCGCGTTTCCAAATGCTGAGATATCTGCTGGGTATGAGGGACATTTGAAATCTGATTAAGGGGAAGTATTGAAGATATTAATCTCCGATTTTAAATGTTTCTTTTTGACCAGTACTTTTGTTTTGTTTTTGCTTTCCCTAAAATGTTTTTTTTTCCTTCTCATTATTATTTGTTCTATATGCAAAGCTTTGTTTTTTGAGACTTGAATAAACAAATTCAAATTTTTTATATTTTGTGTTCTTTTAAAGTTAAAATACAACAAAAACAAATGGTCAGCAGACGACGCTGCGCTAATGGTCTCTAGGAAGAGCCTAGGGAGGGAGAGGTGTCAGCAGGCGGTCTTTGATTGGTTGCTGCCAATTTGCCATTAAATTTATTACAGCATTAAGTTCTATCAGTAGTTTCATCATATTATTTGGTACTATATTAGCATTTTAAAAATATGGAATTGATATCAGAATATTAGTTTTTGAAGAACTCAATATATTTCACAAGACTGTACATAAAATATTATTTTTGCAACATTTCAAAAATTTGCCTTTACCTATTTTGAATATCCTGGATTGTATTTGAAGGTTCTCACCGAAATCCCAAATATTTGGTTAAATGGTGTTTTATTAACATATCCTCAAATATTATTGGGCTTCTTTTCTTGTATTCCAAAATGAAAAATAAATACCGATCTATTAATTTTATAAAATATTTTGGCTAATATGATTGTCTGATGCTGGTAGAGCACCATCTAGCGATTAAAATGGTAATTTAAATAATTTTAAATGAATAATCTATTTGCTGTTAGCTTCTATTCTTTCCTCCTTGAAATCATTTCATAATTTATTTTTCATCCTTAAAAGTCCCAATTGCAACCTGAATATAATGGTGTTAAACGCATTGCTCTTCGCGGATTTCGCGAAGTTACTATATATATATATATTTTTTTTTTTTGAAAGACTTTTGGATCCTCCAGTATATTGAAAACTTTACTGCCAATAAATTATTCACAAGGTTTTGTGCTTTTTTAGGAGTTCCCAAACCAGGCATTCAACTATGAGACCAGGGGATGCCACATGAACATCAATACAGGTGACGATATTTTAAAAGCTTTCATTTATTTGCTCCATGTTCCACAAATCTTGTGATCAATTTTTGAATTATATTTTTACAGAGCACCTAAAGTGTTAAATTCGTAGACTTGTTTAAATCTAATGACAATGTATCTTGATAAAGATCTAAATCTCTAAGTGTTTTTGGATTGGACTAATTTCTATACTTCAAATTTTTGTCATCGATTTTTAAATATATTCCCAGACCATATAGAAGTCTTAAA
Source organism: Cordylochernes scorpioides (assembly GCA_030710605.1). Lineage (NCBI taxonomy): Eukaryota > Metazoa > Arthropoda > Arachnida > Pseudoscorpiones > Chernetidae > Cordylochernes > Cordylochernes scorpioides. The sequence continues at coordinate 60,313,367 of CP092869.1, forward strand.
TTTTGTAAATTTGCTCATAACAGCTATTACAATACAAGTCTACTATATATAATATTTCTAGGTGATCGTGACGATATTAAATTGTAAAAAGAATAAATTTTGTAAATTTTCTTTCAAATGAGAAAATAGGCGCAGCCGCTTCTATGGCTTAATGAGTGGTTGCGACAATCTACAAAAATAAATCTGTAGAATGTCTGTAATATTATATAAATATTAATTTAAAATCATCAGAATGAAATATCAAGAAATAGAAATATTTTGTTACGTAGGAAATAATAAAAGACTAACCAGGGTAATTTATTTGACGCTAAAACATATCAAACCCTAGAGAACAAATACCAGAGAAGCAACGAGGAAAGTTTTCAGAGTAAAACAATATAAATATAAATAATTTGTTTATAAAATAACAAAAAATTCAAAACATAACTATTTGATAAGAGAATATTATATTGATACAGCGAGGCCCAAGACTCTGTATGGTAGCAAGCTGGCAGGAAAAGCAAGAGGACAGGTGAACGCAAGTAGAAGCCGACCAATCAGGGAGAAATTTTCGTCAAAGACTCATCCCCCCTCCCCCTTGTTGACCGTGTGGTAAGACAATCCTCTCTGTAGAATAGTGTGATATATATAAGTGATGTGAATATAAGAAAATGGAATTAAGAACAATAGACTGACTGTGTTTTGTAAATATATGTGTGTGATAAATAAATAATTATAATTAAATAATAAATATATAAGTTGTAATTTATAAAAGATAAACAACACAACATATTTGGCGACGAGGATTAAAAAAATAATAATTAAATAAGCGTAACAGAAGATGGCAAATAATTTGACGTCTCCATTACCGTTGAACCTTAATGCTACAGATTTGTATTCCGAGTACAAACATTGGATGAATTCATATTTAATTTATGAATTAGCAAGCGGTGTTTCAACAAAGAAAGGTGACGTTAAAAGGGCAACACTTTTGCATTGCCTTGGACCACAAGTCCAAAGAATTTTCTTTAATTTGCCAGAGGAAAAAGATACGTATGAAAAAGCAAAAGAAGCTTTAACTAAATATTTCACACCACAAAAAATATTGTATCAGAACGATTTAAATTTAGGCAAAGAAAACAAAATACAGATGAAAATATTGATTCATATGTCATTGCCCTAAGAGAATTAGTCAAATCCTGTGAATTTGGAAATTTAGAAGAAGACATGATCAGAGATCAGATAATAGAAAAATGCTATAATAGGCAATTAAAAGAAAAGTTGTTGCAACAAGATAATTTGAATCTTCAAAGAACAATTGAGATATCAAGAATGTTTGAAACAGCCAAAGAAGAATTTAGAGTATTGACAAATGAAGATATGACCTCAATAAATAGAGTAAACTATAAAAATAATTTCCAAGCAGCTAAAGAATCAACTGTTAAAGGACCAAAAGCTCATAATGTGTACCATCAAAAAGGAAGCACCTCCAAGGTAAGTGCACCTAATTTGGAAGAATGCTATAGATGTGGCTTAACTACACATCCTCCATATAAATGTGGAGCTAGAAATATGAAATGCACATTTTGTAACAAGATGGGTCATCTTAATAGAGTTTGTAGAAATAAAAATAAATATAAAAATATTGAAGGAAAGAAAAGAAATATTCAAAATATTTCAGAAAATAATGAAGACTCAGATGAATACACTTTCTTTTTAGGCTCTAATAACAAAGAAAATATCTATATAGATGGAAAGGAAATAACAATGACTATTGATACAGGTAGTGATACAACATTCATAGGACTTGAAAATTTGAAAAATATTTTTCCTAAGTCTCAAATGCCAACTTTAAATGGTACAGAAAGGAAATTTTATGCCTATGGACAAACTTCACCTCTTCCATGTTGTGGATATTTCTTTGCAGATGTTTCATGGGGTGAAAGGTCTATAAAGGAACAGATTTTTGTGATTGAAGGTAAAGCAGAACCTCCTTTAGGGAAGAAAGCAAGTTTCGAATTAGAAATTATAAAGCGTGGAACAAAAATAAGGAATATTCAACAGGAAGTTATTCCGAAGGATATATATAATTTGATACAAGAAAACATGAACCTTTTTCAAGGTCAAGGAAATGTGAAGGGTTATAGTAAAAAAATAACTCTAAAAGAAAATGTTACTCCTGTAGCTCAGAGATGCAGACATTTTCCATATAAAATGGTAGAAGCCATCAATCAAGAGCTAGACAAAATGATAGAAGATGGCATTATTGAGGAAGTCCATGAAGCTTCTGAATGGATCTCAAACATTGTGGCAGTTCCAAAAAAGGGTACTGAAAAAATCAGACTATGTGTTGATCTGAGAGAAGTGAATAAAGCCATAGTTAGAGAGAGATATCCTATACCAACAGTTGACAATATATTGCAAGCATTGCAGGGAGCAAAAGTTTTTGCTAAACTTGATGCGAAGAAAGGCTTTTGGCAAATTGAACTTGATGAAAAGTCCAGGCCATTGACCACCTTTATTACACCCAGAGGATGCTACAGATTTTGCAAAATTCCTTTTGGACTTTGCAGCGCACCTGAAGCTTTTCAAAAAGCTATGAACTCAATATTGTCTCATTTAGAAGGAGTGTTATGCTACATAGATGATGTGATTGTATGTGCGCAATCTATAGAACAATTGGATCAAAGACTGAAAAAATTATTTGAAAGATTTCAACAAGTTGGACTCAAACTAAACAAAAGTAAATGTAAATTTGCTCTAAATGAATTGGAAATATTAGGCCATATTGTTAGTAAAGATGGAATTAGACCTGATCCAAAGAAAATAGAAAGTGTTCTAAGTTTTTCAAAACCTGAAAATGTAGATTCTCTAAAATCATTTTTAGGTACATGCGGATTTTTAAGAAAATTCATTCCAGACTTTTCAAAGTTAGCCGAACCACTTAATAATTTGACAAGAAAGGACATAAAATGGAAGTGGAGCAAGAAAGAAGAGGACTCATTCAGAAAATTGAAAAAAGCTCTTACAAAAAATCCATGTTTATACCCAAATGAATCACCTAATGAGAATAAAAACAAGACTGTCATCACTAGAAATGGAAGACAAATACATGTTCCTTCTAGATTTAAGGACATGATTAGATACTAACTAAACAAGGGAGGAATATGTAGAATAGTGTGAAATATATAAGTGATGTGAATATAAGAAAATGGAATTAAGAACAATAGACTGACTGTGTTTTGTAAATATATAATTAATCTTTACTAAATTTAAATGTGTGTGATAAATAATTATAATTAAATAATAAATATATAAGTTGTAGTTTATAAAAGATAAACAACACAACACTCTCCAAGTAATTTGTTTGCAAAATAACAAATTTCAAAATGTAAATACTTAATAGGAGATGATTTTATTTTGTTACAGCGATGCCTAAAAGAAAGATTGGGCATATTGGCAAACTAGCAGAGCCATGAAGAGGACACGTGTGCGCAGGGAAAAGCCGACCAATCAGAGCTTAGCTACCCGTCAGTCATCCTTCCCCTTGTTGACTGTGGGGTATGACAATTCTCCATGCAGTTGTAAACTGTGTGTGCTCTGTAATGCGCGATGGTAAATATAACAAGTCAAACATGTAACCTACTAGCGGATGTGTACCCGACTTCGCCCGGGTTTTACCCGAGTAAAATTTGCCTAACGAACATTTGTTAAAACGATTCTAGAAAACATTCAATCTACCTATATATAGATTTATGAACGTATATAAATATTTTTATATGCGTTTAAATATATCTTTGAAAAACAAACTTTTTTGAAAATATTTTTTAAATTTTAAATAAGATATTTTAAAAAATATATATATTAATATTGAAATGCCAAGTTTTTTTACAACGTCATTGGAATATTATATTACTTATTTATTCAACTGTAAATACAAAGCGCGATGTCCCGCCAAGGACACTGGCGCCCAAAGGAAAGCAATACAAGAGAGAGAGAGAGAGAGGGAGAATCTATTTACATATATAAAAAAAAAAAAAAAACATATGCTCAAGGCATTTACATATTTTTGAAATTGATTTCAAACAAGCATTCTATATACATAGGTAATTTAATTTAAACATAACTCAAGATAAAGGAAAAAGGAAAAAAAAAGAATCATATATACAGCACATAGTTAATTATACCTAACACTTGAGATTAATTAAAAACTTTGATATAAATTTACAAAATCTATTGAAAACAATGTATGAATCCCTGCTGGATATCAGTTCTCTTGGATCGGTACAGAGGATACAGTTATTGAGTCTGTAGTCTTGAAATGCTGGGCACTTAAGTAAAAGGTGAGTGGAATCTTGAATGCGGCATCCACAAAAACAGCCCGGATCCTCCGATGCGCGTATTCTTTCCAGAAAACTTCCGAAATTACCATGGTTGGTTACAAATTGTGTGTTGTGGAAATTAGGGCGAAAATAATTAGGAATACCCCGGTTGAAAAAACTTGTAAATGTCTCGTTTGTATTATTCAGTAAGAGCAACATTCTTTCGTCTATATAGGATTTAATTATAAAGGGAATATCGATGTTGTATTTTTGCTTGTCCTCGAACGATAAGTTATTTAAGTCATATTTCATATTTTTTGCTTCAATGTAATCTGCAATCAATGGAGTCTTAGCCAAACTGTGAACACAGTTGTACGAAGTTGTCTTGTAAGCTTGAATGCTCCATAATAATATCTGATATTGCATTGAGTTTAATTTTTGTATCGATTTTTTATTTAAAAATTTGAACCATATTTCTGATCCATATGTTAAAGTTGATCTGAATAAAGATTTGTACAATGTAATTCTTTTATGGGAGCTCAAACCCCATGATTTGCTGCACAGAGAGAATAGAAAATTTTTTATTCTTAGAGTTCTGCTCACTATTTCCTCTATATGAAAAGCAAAATTTAATTTGTTTTTTCTTCTATGATTTGCAATTGTTATTCCTAAAATTTTTATTTTTTGTACTGGTGAAATTAATCCACTCTTAAATTTAACTGGGATCTTCTCTTTATTATGCAAATATAAAATGTTTGTTTTTTCGGAACTGATTTCTAACTTGTTCTTAATACACCACAATTCGATAGTATTTAATGCTTCCTCTATAACTATTTTTAGTGATGCTAGATCTTTATTCCAGCATATGATAGAAATATCATCCGCATAACAAATCAACTCACAGTTGGGCACCTGCAAATTCATCAGCAAATCATTCAACAAAATTGTCCATAGAAGTGGAGAAAGCGGACCGCCCTGAGGACACCCCTTGGTAATTGGCTTTGAAGTTGTTAGATTGTCGTAACTGAAAGAAATGAACCTGGAGTTTAAATATGATTGTAGAATTTTGATCAGTTTTTCCGGTAAATTATCTGAGTCTATTCTTTTGATGAGCGTTGGCCACCAGGCATTATCAAAAGCCCCCGAGATATCTATTGTAATTAGTGCAGACAGTTCTTTTTGCTTATGCTCCATTAATACATCGATTATAGTATTCAAAGCAGTGATGGTTGACTTAGACTTGATAAATCCGTGCTGCCTCGGGCTTAACAGATTGTTTTGAATATAAAATTCATAGATTTTATTTTTGAGAATTTTTTCTAGAATCTTTGAAAAATTTGATAATAAAGATATCGGACGGTAGCTTTTAGCTGATTCATAATTGGTTTTGCCGGGTTTGGCTATTATTTTGAGTGCTGCTGTTTTCCATTTTTTAGGGAAGTATCCTATTTGAATACATTTATTAAATATTGAGTGTAAAATCGGAAGTATTAGTTGAAAAGCATTCTTTATCATATTATTACTAATATTGTCTGGACCAGGAGCTTTATTTACATTAATTTTGTCGATTATCTCTTCTATTTCTTTCTTATGAATTTTGCATGAGTTGGAGTTTGTAAAATTCGGTGTATAGTTCCTTATTGATGTATGGTGAGCAGTATCCGATATAGTTGTATCATCAGGAATTAGTTCATTAATCAGATCTTTTATTAGAGTTTCTTTAGAATCTACTGGTGCCTGTTCAATTATTGGTAATCCCTTTTGTTGATTAGAGGAGCACAGTTTTTTTAAGGTTCTATAGGCGTTTCCAAACGGATTATTAGATCCATTTTCTTCTATAAAATCTCGCCAACTATTCCTCTTAGCTTTTCTAATACTATTTTTATATTTATTTCTGACAGACTTATATTCATTAACACTAATTGCTTTATGATGAAAGTATCGATTTCTCACATAATGAAAATACTTTTTATTTTGTTCTAATTCTTTGTTCCACCACTTGATCCCGGTATCGAAAGTGAAGTTGGAAGATTTCACCTCCAGTGATTGATATGCAGCTTCCAGAATTATATCCGATAGCCTGTCAACTACCATGTCAATATCAGTTTCCCTTTCGACCTTTTTTACATCGTTTTCCAATCTTCTTACTTCCTGTTTAGAAATTGTATTTGAAAACAGTGACCAGTCTGCTTTCTTTTCGCTAAATTTCCATGTAGAATTTTGTTGATTGTTTGTAATATCTAAGTTAACATTGATATCAAATGAAACTGTCACATGGTCGGAAATATTGGTCAATTCAGAAGTTTGCCAATTGTTTACCAGTTTCAATGAATGTCTATTTGAAATAGTGAGATCTATTATGCTTTTATTACGCCAGGTAGGAGTTTTGTTATTGTGAATAAAAAGATTATATTCATTGATAATAGGTTGCATTTTATATCCGTTAGAGTTTGTAATTCTATCGAACCAAACCGGGTGACGGGAATTAAAATCTCCACAGAGGATTAGGGGAGAGCTCTCAAAGGTAGCTATCAAATTCTTTAAAAAGTTCAAATGTTCGTCATCGCATTTGTTTGGAGGAATATAAAAGTTTGCTATTATCGTCCTGGATTTAGGTTTATTTATAGAGATTGATGTACAAAACTGATTTGTGAAACCCTCCAACTTCCTATATTTTATATTTTTATTATATATAACTGTTGCAGTATAAGTGTTTTCTGTTGAGGAACAATGTACTATGTGAGAGTCCATATCGAACACGACCTTTCTATTTAAAACATAAGGCTCTTGAAGAAGGAGAATATCTGGAGGATTGTCTCTAATTGAGCTTCTGAGTTCGGTAGTTGCAATTATACTTTTCCTAATGTTCTGTTGTATACATTTAATTTTTCCTCTGGTTAAAATTTTTGCTTCTTTCATAATGGAGATTTATGCGAAGCGCTTATGAGCCTGTTGTGTAATCTGTTCGCTGAATCATCAGGCTGATTTGTTTATTGTAAATTGGACAATCCTTAGAATTTGGTTTGTGATCAAGATTGTCATTTTTAAAATATGGGTGTTTGACGCAGTTGCAACACTTTATTATATTAGAACATTGATGTTGACCCTCTGTACCGCAGTTCACGCTTTTTTTACAACGTCATTGGAATATTATATTACTTAATCCTCACATTAAATAATAAATTTATTATACCTGAAACACATTTTAGCATTTTTACAATTTATAAATGTAATTTCACCAGATGCTGCCCGAGACGCTGCTTGCGAGTGAAAGTAGAATATTTGCAAATAAAATTGCTACGAATATTTATTTAAAATCAAATTCAAACTAGAAACCTTCCCAGTAGTATAGTAAATAAATTCCTAGAGTTTCACGGCGATTGGATAAGATTATCCTTATATACCTTTTAAAAACATTCATCGTGTAAACAAACTAACAAACTACGTGTAAAATTATTAACCAATCAAATTCATTTATCGTCGCGACCAGTGCTGTGCCAAGGGGTAAAAGGCTGGAACTAACTCTTTTTGGTTTTACATTTTTTTTAAAAGCGCATTAACCTTTTTAGTTTTTTAAATAGCCTCTATGTTAAAAGAAATCATTAGCTACCTACATGCGAAATTTCATAATGATTGATTCTGTAGATTTTGCGCAACGCAATAACAAACATCGATTTTGGATTTCATTTTTATAGATATAAAGGATATGGTCATTCTGCATCCACGGAAGACCTACGGCTGGACTTCATTGTGAAAAAAATAAAATAGTGCATTCCACCTTCACATATGTGACGGAACATCTTTTGACGTAAATGGCGCTTCATTATTTTTCATTTTTGTACTTCTGTTAAAGAACAGTGTAATGCTCGATAGTTTGAGATTGCAATAAAAATGAAAAGAAACTAATCACCAGAAGCCTGTTGCACTAGTCAATTCATATACAGGAGATTCTCATCTATTGCATATATACAGAATCACAATAAGAATATTTAAATTACCCTTTCAAAATGTTTTGGTTGAAAAGTAGATATTTCTTATTAGAAATGTAAATGATTCTTGAAGTATTCAAAATAGAATAAATAAATATGCTAAATAATCATTATTCATTTATATCACAGATAAATTGTGATATTTGTTGTTTTCTAATAGACTGATGGTTTAGTTAATAGTTCAATGTTTTTTTTATATTCAATTTGTTAATTTTTCTTTATATCCTGGATAATATAGAAATAAACTAACAAGAATGCATTCGATGGAAGTTACTACTTTATAACTATTATAATTTCATAAAATTATTTTTAAGGATATTAATTACATGTATAAACTATGAGCAATAGGTAATCCCTAAATATATACCAGGTCTATTAGTATGAAACGCGAAAATGGGCGCCAGAGGCCGCTGTGCAACTTTATTTGAGCCGACGGTGGCGCTGTTGTAGGCGTTTTGTTCTTTGACTCACGTGGCATCAGCATGCGTGCAGTTTTAGAAAAATTCAATTCGAGAAAAATTTCTGGAGCCCGTGGAAAATGGCGATTTCCGAGCCAAAAAGTGCCCATTTGCGGGAAGTTTTGTTGTTCGCCTTCAACTGGAAGAAAAGTGCCACTGAAGCCCACCGAATGCTCGAGGAAGTTTACAGCGACCACGCTCTGAGCAAATCGCAGTGTTACAGGTGGTTTAAAAAATTCCAAAGTGGCGATTTTGAACTTGATAATGAACCACATGGAAAACCGCCCCAAAGGTTCGAGGACGCTGAACTGCAAGCTTTGTTGGATGCGGACAGTACCCAAATGCAGGAGAAACTCGCAAAACAGCTCCAGGTGTCTCAAGATGCTGTTTCTCTACGTTTAAACAGCCTCGGAATGACCCAAAAGCTTTCCAGATGGGTCCCCCACGAGTTGAGCGAAAGGCAGCAATAACGGCGTCTGGTAACCTGCGAAGGGCTGCTCGCCAGGCATGAAAAGAAGTCATTTTTGCACCGAATCGTAACTTCTGATGAGAAATGGATCCACTTCAGCAATCCTACGCGCCAAAAGTCGTGGGACCTGCCCGGCCAATTTCCAAAACAGATGCCTAGGCCCAATCGCTTCGGAAAAAAGGCAATGCTTTGCATATGGTGGGACCAGACCGGCGTAGTATATTTCGAGCTCCTGAAACCTGGCAAAATGGTCAATACTAGTCGCTACGAACAACAAATGCACAGTTTGAGAGAGGCGTTGAATGAAAAAAGACCGGAATGGCGTGAAAAGCACAACAACCTGATACTGCAGCATGACAACGCTCCAGCCCACAACGCTACGGTGGTCAAAAACACTATAAAAGACTTGGGCTGGGAACTCTTACCCCACCCGCCGTACTCACCAGACTTAACGCCGTCGAACTACCACCTTTTCACATCTTTAGGACACGCCCTAAAAAAACAGGAATTTTCGAACTCAGACATACTCCGAAAATGACTTGTTGACTGGTTCGACTCAAAAGGAATGGAAATTTTCAGACAAGGAATTCGATAATTGCCTGAAAAGTGGTCCGAGTGTATAGCTAATCAGGGCAGATACTTTGAATAAAAAATCTTTTGTTGTATGGAATTGGTGACCTTTTGAATTCACTGAAAATTTTCGCGTTTCATACTAATAGGCCTGGTAGAAATCAGTGTATGTATGTATGTATGTATGTTTGTCGGCTAGAGACGTCCACAATACGTAACTAATCTGACTAATATTTTAACAGTATATATAGTAGAAAATCTGGAAAAATTATAAATGTCAGGTCTCTATCCCGAATATTCTTCGAATTATTTGCAAATTTGCCCTTTCGCTCGCAAGCAGCGCCTCTAGCGGAGAAAATGGGAGGTAATATCAGCTGACCTAATGTACATGTAAAGGTGTTTTAACAGGACATATAGAAAAATCTGGAAGAGATATTTGTCGCATTTTCAGCCAAGAAAAATTTAAACTGACAGGTTATGGGCAAAAATAGTTGTTTTTAGTCACAAAATGATGACGACAATATTGCTGTATCGTGTTTGATTATAAGATACAAAATTATATCGGGAAAAATTCCAAAAAGCCGAGACCACTGGTGAAGCCCGTTCATTTTTAGTATGCAGGAATAAAATCCTAACAAAAAAACATTCATTCGAGCAGAAGACACAAAGCCAGATCATCTCTCTACAAAAATATCGCTTCTCAGACACAAAGTTTGGAACGGGACGTTTCACAAGAGCGACATCCACGGCGTCAATTTATAATTGTAACGAATAGTATTTGAAAATCAAAATAATATAATTTTCCAAAATCGTTGTGAAATATTACATTTTTATATTTAAAAAACACACACAAAGTTTAGAGCGGGACATTTCACAAGAGTTACATTCACGGCACAATTTATAATTGTGACGAATAGTATTTTAATAAAAATCTGATAAAACCCGGGCGTTGCCCGTTACATTCGGCTAGTATATATAATATAATAAATTGTCGTAATTTTTAATTTCAATAGTAAAGATAATCTTGCAAATAAAAGATGATACTTTACATATTTTATAGATAGAGCTTTTAGAGCATTGTTTGTTTAAGGTATATTTGTTGTTATCAAAAATACAAATGAAAAATGGTATACAATTGAGTATAAAATATTATTTTGTGTTTCAGGTCATCAAGATATTGGTCCCTTCAAAATAACCTTTGTATATAGTTTTATATTCTCTTTTAAATAATTTAAAATTTTTATCTATTTTCTTCTCTCATTGGCAAATATAATCAAAATTTTTATATCTTACTTTATTTTTGTTATATATATATTATAAAAAAAGAGATTTCTGTGTAATAAAAATATCTTCTGTTGATTTTTGACGTCGTTGCAAAATAGCGACCTTAGGTCGGAGACAAATGCCACGATACTAGCTTTGACAAATTAAGAAGCGCCAAACTGGTGACCATGGATATTGCTTTCGTCAGTCCAGTGGGAGAGGGGGCTTTATTTTATGAGATTCACACGGGATGTAATCTTCACGATCTGCCAAAGAGATGTTCAGCTGTATGGCTAGGCGATATTTATGACCAAAATATGGAAGGAAATTTTTCAGGAAGTATATTGATCTAAAAGAATGAAGATCGCCTCTACCGTCATAACTAGACGCCACCTATCAGCTACAGAATAAGAAGGGTCAAGAAAATCGAAATAAACAAAGTTGAAAAAAGGCAATATAAATATGAGAGAGAGTATGTGATATATAAAAATAACAACTTTCAAAATATCAAAAAGTGAAAAAAAAATTGATTTGTTTCTTCCTATACATGTACGAGGGGTGTCCCATAAGTCCGTGGCCCGACCATGAGACCGAAATATTAGAAACTAATAAATTTTACCATATATACCTTAAAGCCTTGTATAAATATATGTAAATTTTTAAGTTTCTACAACGAACCGTTTTTTTTTTTGTTATAGGTTCTGAAAGAGAACAAGAAACAGGAATCATCTAAAATGTAGACAAACGAGATTCGTGGTGTAATAAAATATCTTTGTAAGAAAGGAATATCGCCGAAGGAAATCTATGAAGATATGGTGGATACATTAAGGGAAGATACTCCTTCCTATAGCACAGTAAAAAATTGGGTAGCTGCGTTTAAATTAGGGAGGATCAGCACCGAAGACGAACATCGACCAGGAAGACCTGTTGAGTCAGTTACTCAAGAAAACATCGACAAGATACATGATTTGGTTATGTTGGACAGAAGAATGACAGTTCGTCAGATAGAAGAGACCTTGGGTATTCCGAAAACAACAGTGGATCGGATCATGAGAGGACACTTGGGCCTCAGGAAGCTTTCTGCCCGTTAGGTTCCCAAACCTTTGACACCCGATCAAAAGGATGTAAGGAGAAATTTATCTTCGGACAATCTTGCGTTATTTGAAGCCAATCCAGAGGAATTTGTTAATAGATTTGTTACCATGGATGAGACTTGGGCCCATCACTTTACATCAGAGTCCAAGCAAGAATCTATGCAATGGAGACACTCCGGTTCCCCTCCCCTCAAGAAGCCAAGACAGTTCCATCAGTAGGGAAGGTTATGGTTGTCTGTCTTTTGGGATTCCGAGGGTGTACTTCTTCTAGACTTTCTAAATAAGGGTCAAACCATCACTGGCGATTATTATGCAAATCTTGTGAAGCAACTACGAGAAGCTATTAAAGAAAAAAGAAGCGGAAAGCTGTCCAGGAAGATGGTTTACCATCAAGACAATGCTCCGAGTCATCGGTCGCTGCCAGCCATGGCTACTATTTATGATTCTGGCTTTGAACTTTTACCACATGCACCCTATTCACCAGATCTAGCTCCGTCTGACATAAACCTATTTCCTCATTTGAAAAAATCACTTTCTGGCATTCATTTTAGGTCAGATGAAGAGGTCATTGATGCTGTAACTTCATATTTTGAGTCACTTGAAACATCTATCTTTTTGGAGGGCATAAAAGCATTAGAACAACGCTGAAAAAAGTGTATAGACCGTAAAGGGGATTATGTTGAAGGATAAATCATAATCATTTTATTAGTAATTTTCTTTATATGTTGGGCCACGGACTTATGGGACACCCCTCGTAAAAGAGGTTGATCTAGTGGGAAGGTATCATGTGTTGTGATGATTGTTATGTGATTATAAGTTTTTACCTATGTATTATATTATTTAGTATGTAATATATTATTTGGTCCTATGTGAAATAATAGTGAAAATGAAAATTATGCTTAAATAAGTTAATTAGAATTTTAAATACGCAAATATTTTAGCAATAAACTAGACGAATGACCCGGCTTCGCCCGAGAATTCCCCCGAGTGCATTTTCCTTCATACTGAAAGTACATCAATAATAAATAGTAGAAGTGCCATAGAATAACAATGCAGAAGTAAAACATAAATCACAGGCAAAAAGTGTTTGTGATTGCAAAAATTGTATTAAATTAGTGTATAGGTATTTGATTTAATTATTTTTTGCAATCCATTTAGTTGTTTCAAAATCAATATAGTTTGAATAGACGGCAGCTTTTCCACCCAACCGCCGAGGTTACCGCCCCAGCGCATTAACCCTTGAAATTGCCTGAGTTGAGCGAGTGACTGCGATGGATCTTGACTGCGATGCCCATCTTCTCAGTAAGAATAAGAAAAAATAGGTCTAAAAAAATTAATCCAAAATACTGGCATGTGAATATTTTTCTGTAAAAAATAAAAGAGCACATGGATATTAGGCAGACATATGTGTTTGCTAATGACTGCCACTGCAATTTAAACGATTCTTTTAAAAAAGGAGAAAAAAAACAAAGTACAGAACAAAAATTAATAAAAAATACGAAACAAAAAATACAAAAGACATTAATTACATACAGTAACGCTAATTTTGTAATTTTTTTTTTTTAAATTGCATTGTGTGCACTTACCTTAACTTAGTAATAAAATTTCTCTCTCAATACTCAATACTTTTGTAAAATGAAAGTAACACTGGTATAAAAAGATTTATCAAAAAAAGTACGCAACCAACTTGAAAAAAAAAAATGCAGAACGCTCATTGGTCGCTTAATTGGCCTGTTGTTGTTACTTCGCCTCGTATTTATTCTGCATTAAAAAAAAGTTCTTCAAATGAAAAAATAAATAGCCAAAAATACTAATCAAAATGTAGCCGAAATATTCCTCAATTTTATAAGAAGCTATATGCAAAATTTGGTACCAATTGGTTCAGTAGTTTTTGAGAAGTATCGCCTAACAGACATTGACTTTTATAAATAAGAAGATATATTTAAATCTAAAACATACATCATAAGTAACAAATATTAAATAAAATGAAATGAACCTTTAAAATCTAGGATATAACTTATGATGTTCAAAATAAACTCATCGAATAATGGGGGTTTCTCGGTTCAATTATTCCTCTAGTGGGAGGACTTCTCTTGGGCAGATCATTGGTCAATAAGATGGAGGTAGATATCCTAGTGTTTTAGAGAATTGAATATTTCTTGTTAAAGAGGAAAACCATTTCAGAATCCAAGTTGAAGTTGATTGAAGCCATTCTTTAGGTAAGAATGAAAGCAGATCATTTATTCCAGTCATTATATTGCCATCTTTCAGGTCTTCCTTAAACACTTCAGTATCCCCAAATAGAACTCTTGATTAATTGTACTACATTATTATAATGGTGGGTTTAAGGGAAACAGAACGTCAATACAACGACTGGATACTTCATAAAAGAACACAGCCCATATTGTTTTGTATTTCTTGGTCAAGCATTCAATCACACAGATCCCTCATCCACCCTATTCCCCCGACTTACCCCCAATCACTTTTTACTCTATTCTAAATTAAAAATAAGGTTTTATAAAGGAAATTTGACAATGTTGATATGATACAAGCTTAATCGGAGGCAACCTTAAGGATCCTTTCAAAAGAAAATTGTATCCTTGTTTTGACAATTGGGAGAATATGTGGAATAGGTGTATTAAAGTAGGCAGAGCACAATTTGAAAAGTATCTGATTAACTTTTTTTTTAATACGGAACAGTCATGGAAATTAATCCCCGCACCTATTATAAATTTTTACAAATTTGTAGATAAGTTTGAAAATAAATATATATGATCCCAAACAATTATCCTAGAAGTTTGATATTTATGTACTTTATTTATTTTCAACAGAAATTAACGCGTACATAAAATTTCAGACCTATATATGGTCTGGAAGTATATAAAAAATGATCACAAGATTTGTGGACAGATAAAGAGAACGATTGACAGATATAAAAGCAAGAAATCAGACCTTTCCACGACCAGAGATATATCAGAAGCAATCGTCTAAGGTTCTGTTCAAGGCCTTTATGATTTAACCACTTTTATATATAGATTACATAACTCTTTATTTTTAAATGTGGTCCCAGCTATACACAGACCGTACAGCCGTATTCATTGAACCTTTGCCTAGAACGTATTGAGCGTTTGTCTAAAGGTAACTGAAGAGAGAGAGAGAGAAATGGAGATTGAACCTTCTTTATTACAACGTTCATATAATATTATAACGGTTAAATACAGAATAAATATAAATAGGAATAAATAAGAATACATAATGATAAATATATTAATAATAGATATAAATATATAAAATAATTGATAAATATACATACAGTCTAATCTCGATAATTTTAAATTGTTTCCCGGTCCCTTGAAAAACTCTCGATAAGTTGAAAAAATCAATTTTAATTGGTCACCTCGGTAATTTGAAGTTAAAGGAGTATTACCTATCCAAAATTAACATTTGTGAATAACTGTGCAAATATTTAAAATAATAAATCAACAATTTTGATCAAACTCTTGTTTACTTGATTTTTTTCAATATGCAAGATTCTATCTGGAAATTAAAATATTAGGGAAAATATTTCCGGCGACTTTCTCAAGCCAGACCATTCCACGAACTAACTAAACAAGTAAAATTTACCAAGCCTTTACATAAGTGAAAAAAAGCGTGTGATTCAAACAGTGGTCAATTTAAAAGAGATGTCGCTAAACAGTTTGGCATTTTACCATCGATATTGTCGAATATTTTGAAAATAAAATATCGCATTACCTCACAATGCGATTAGAAAAAGGTCACGCCAGGGTGAATTTCCCTAACTCTTGTTTGAGAAAGGGAAAGACCCGAAAGCTCCCAAAATATTTATTGCTTTAAAAACTTGCGGTAAGTATTTTATTTAATATTTTATCAACATAATACGTATAACCCTAAAATTCCTAAACTTAAAACTCTTGTTGAATAATTTTTTTTCCCATCCCTTTCTCAGGGTTGTTTAAACTCCTGTTATTTTGAACTCTTGTTAAATTGAAAAATTTCACTGGTCCCTTGAGTTTGATATCATCGAGAGTCGACTGTATGTTTCTATTTGAGATATATAGGTTGGGCGGGGAATATTTGATAAAATAAGCTTTAAATTGTTCGAATTCTTAATATATGATTTTTGATGATCAAAATTCCATCAAATCAGATTGACAGATTCGATAAGGCTAATATCACAGATTTATCTTCATTTACCATAAAGACATTTCTTAAATTCCTAACACAAATGAGATTAACAATTTTAATATAAAATTATAAAAGTAATATTTATAAGAAAAATGGTAACCTGTTTAGGTAAAAGATGAAAAAACGAAAATATCGAGTGTGTTACCCAATTTCAACAGATATCTCAAGATAAGAAGATTGTTTCCTTTCAGAAGGAAATATATGTTCAGCCATTCCATCCAGCTGAAGCGCCGGTGGCCCTGAAGAGAAGCCCTGGAAACAGCATTAGGGAAGATATTCTATTCCATTCATGCAAGACATATCCCGTCTCTCTTGCCCCACAGAACACACCAACTGACACAGTTCCAAGTTCGGCTTTCTTCATCAAGGTAACCCTCGACAGAGTTTCAAAGGCACTAGAGCAAGTACATCAGGCTCAAAAACAAGAGGCGACCATGCGGATAAGGAAAAGGGCGTTGAAGAAAGCTCTTCACCGCAAGAAGAACCTAGAGAGTGCTTCAGAGATTGAGGAGATCGATCTGGAGGAGTTTTCTTCCATTTGTATGTAATCCTACTCCATTCTTCTCTAATTTAGACCTTAATGTTGGTAACAGAATTATAAATTATATATATATCGTAATTTAAACAATGTTACATAAGTTAATAGTCCATATTTAATCTTGTGCCATATTAATAACCATTAACTCTGTCCCTATCTGCCTTCACCACATATTTCCTGTAATTGATTATAACTTAATTAATATAACTTAAATCTTTTTTACTTTTGTGCCATATAACAGGCCATAGTTGAATTAGTATAAAACACATATAAATTGTAACATTATTGATTATTTTTAACCACTCTATTGCTTTAAAATATCACAATCTGCCTTATGTAAGTAATAAAGTATGACGTCTTTCCAGTCTTTTCAAAGTGACACCAGTTTGCCACCGGACCGCAGGAAAGGGGACGATGACCCACATAAGTCACTGACCAATGAGAATCAATCCCCTAGAATCAGGGCAGGAAGAAGAGGGAAGGCAGGCCGGCTGTCGACAGTTAGAGAGACAGTTGATACTCTGACAGGCCTGCTCAGTACTAGGTCCGTTGTCATCTCACGGCGGCCACTCGTGGCCACCGTTTTGGCTCCTCCCTGCCCCCGCGGCTTCAGGCTGGACGACGAGCTTTCCTCTGGTAGTCCTCAATTTCCCCTCGGTCCTGGTGCTACTTGAGACGTCCTGGGAGAGCGCCTTTCGATCCCAAACTTTGTCCTTATTGTCCCGTGCGGGCTTCCCCACTCTGCACGACTTGCCGTTCAACCCCGACTGCTTACAACTCACTTGTTGGCTTTCCCAGGTTTATGACATATATATATATATATATTTTTAAATTTTAATATCAGCACCTGACCTTTTTTATTAATTTATTTTTTTATTTTCGGAAAATTAGATATATCAATTTCGAGCTTCAAAACACTACTATGAATTTTTATTTTATTTTCTGATATTTTATCTACTCATACATTATGTTAACACAAGGCAAAAAAAAAAGATTAATATTTTCATGTAACAAATTTTAAAGAAAAACCTTATAATGGTAAGCTATTTTATACCAGAGAGGTAATGAGGGAACTTTTCTGCGTAGCAAAATATTGAGATATATCATAATGAATAAATAGTTAATAAAATAATAGATGATTTACTGCACTTTCATACTGGTAGCATAGACACAAAATATATTTTCATTATTATTTACATATATGATAGGAAATAACACAGAAATTAGCGCAACAATATAATCTAAATAGTTATTTAAACAGAAAAGTTGATGATATTGGGTATTATCATTGATTGATGTACTAGTTAAATTCCGAATATTTCTTGGCAATGTTTTAGTTTACTTTAATGTTCGACTTTTATTATTCTGTGCTTAAAGAGAGAGAGAGAGAGAGAGAGAGATTTTACATCCTAAGTAGCCTCGATTATTAAATCTAACATTCTGGCTAAATAAATAACTGATAGCGAGACATAATCGTGTCTCAAAACGGACTAATCTGTTTGAGTAAGAAGGGGGCACACCTGGGAACCCGATTTATTTTTCGGACCTTTTCCCTCTACAGGCGCCGGCTGTCACTCACTCATAATTTTATTTCTGTCACCTTGGCAATTACATTATAAACATAAAACACATGGGGATATAGGTATATATTGGAATATATTACAACATGTATATATACAAATAAGCTCTCAAATTATAAAATAATCCAGATGTGGGAAGTGAGAGTTCTGAATCCTGGTTCTAAGTAAGCAGCACTGGGTCTCTGCAATCACTCTGGCCGATAATAAATTTTACCTGATCTTTCTTCTCAACGGTGGATATATAAAGTTCAAGGTTACGCAGAGTTCGAGGTGAAATCTCCACCTGGCAATCTGTAGGGATTTCCTAAGAAATAAGCACAAATATTTCCTGTCGGCGCAATATATACGTATATTGTAAATAGTTATAAAACGAAGAGAAATTTTTTTTATTAATATGCATATATTATAAGAGAAATTTTCATGATTCATGTTAATATACGTATATTAATCATATAATCTCATGAAACAGCTTATATATAAATTTATGCCTAGCGACATTGAGCAATTCTTTCATCCATAAGTGTGTTCCAAATTGAGAATTTAAATATTGTAACAGAGTATTTATTATTTTATTAGCAGAGTATCATTTTTATGTTTATATTTTGCTACTCTGTACGCTTCCCTCTTTGCTTATCTTTTGTTTATCACTCATAGTTTGTTCTTGCCTGAAATAAATTTTTATTTCATCCCGAAGTTGGTCTTCCTTAATTTTCCGCGTGGCAATATCATTATGGTAGAATCCAAAATAAATATTAGCTATATTCACTTATGATTTTCAAAATCGTTTTCCTATTATAAATTAAAAGAAATATTAAAATAATTCTTGAAATATTTTATAAGTGCAAATCCTGAAGCATATTCATTAACCTAGAATAGTTTTAATTATAAGTTACAGAATATCTGGCGTAATGCAGATTTTATATAGAATAAAACGAAGTTTACTACAAGCACATTTTCACCAGTGAATTATTTGTGCTAAACATTTTCTTCTTTTTGAGTATTAAAATACCTACATATCACTCATATATTCTTCATCATCCTGGCGCCCTCTATCACTGAAAATTGAAACAATTATTTTAAAATAACGTTATTTTAAAATTTTTCGAGCCAGCTTATAGATTGCGTTTCAGAGTACGTTTTTTGTGCCACTCTGATGTACTCTTTAGTTGACACAATATTAAATTAGTGACTTACCGCAAAGTTATTTTTTAAACTTGAGATAGGTAATTTCTTTAATTTAGTGTCAACATAATATAAACCGAAACGCGTACGTGGTTATCATTTCTTGGTTATCAAGAAACGGTATTTTTCAAATTCCGGAATAATTAAAAATCAATGATTAGTTGATATTTATTCCGATAGATTGCGCAAGCTTTCAGCAACCTTCAGTTGCACGATCAAGAATAGCCCATTTTTCGTAATAATATTGTTGCACCAAGTTGAAGCTTTGCAGGGTCGTCGACCTTGGTTTCTTCCTTCTTGGTGTTATACACGTTTCCCGAGCGGGTTTCCATATTAAAAGTAAATAAATAAAATTAAATAAAAATAAATTACCTTTTAAAGTTATTGTGTTTATTTATTCTTGTCTTCCTCGTAGGTTGCGATCCGCAGTCTTCGTCTAGGTCCTCTCCCGCTCCAATCAGCAATAAATATATATGTACAATAAATATTTAAAAAGGAGTGAAACTATAAAACGGAATGATGCTAATCTCTAAATATTCTGTTTTAAATAAATATTAAATATCATAGAATATTTTGAATAAATGTAAGGCGCATTAAAATTGATGTAACACTTCCCCCTCTCCAGAGGTTGTCACGTCCTCGTGAATGACCTCGTCCATTCTCTCATAATAAGGCTTGATTCTTGAAATATGAACTATCAGAGGGTCTTGGCCCGGATTATCTTTCGGTTCTATTAGATAATTGACGCTAGACATCTTTTTTAGTATTCTATATGGACCAAAATATTTTCTCAGAAGTTTCTCACACTTTCCTATTTTCCTAATTGGTGTCCAAACTGCTACTAATTCTCCTGGTTCTTAGCTTATTTCCATGTGTTTCTTGTCATAGTTCTTTTTTATTCTTTCTTGAGTCTTTATTGTGTTGTTAATAACTAATTTTCTTGTTCTGTCTATTTTGTCTAAGTGATGTTTTACGTATTCATCATAATCATCCTTGTCAATGTGCACCGAGATATTCCTGTCGTCCAAAAGAGACGTGGGTTCTCTTCCAAACATCAGGAAAAAGGGAGAATATCCTGTGGTTTCCTGAATTGTAGTATTGTAAGCGTGAGTGATGAACGGGAGTATTTCGTCCCAATTCTTCTGATCAGTGTTCACATACATACTGAGCATATTGATCAATGTTCTATTTAACCGTTCTGTCAATCCATTAGTCTGGGGATGATAGCTCGTTGTGAAGCAATGTTTAATCTTGCACATTTTCATCACCTCTTCCATTAAATTACTGGTAAATTGAGAGCCCCTGTCACTAATAAGATATTGTGGGGCTCCGTGCCGGAGAAAAATATCCTCTACTAGAAATTTTGAAACTTCTTTCACTGTTGCTTCCGAGACTGCTTTTGTTTCTGCATATCTAGTGTAGTAGTCCGTCAGCACGATTATCCATTTTTTCCTGTTTTTCGTAGATGGCAATGGACCAACAAAGTCAATTCCAATTCTTTCGAAAGGAAAGTTGGCTGGGGGAATGGGCTCTAGTAGTCCAGAAGGTAATTGGTTTGAGCCTTTTCTACTTTGGCAAAGGTGACACGTCTTAACGAATTCTGAGACATCCTTTAGCATGGATGGCCAAAAGTATTTACTCTTTATTCGGTACATGGTTCTGGCGACACCCAGATGGCCATTCGACATATGATTGTGATATTCTTTCATAATTTCTCTCTTTTTCTTCTCTGTAACCACAAGCAACCACGCCCTGCCTTCAGGGTTCGGGTTTTTCTTAAAGAGGCATCCATCTTCTACTTTAAAGTTTTGCGCAATTGATCGCCTGCTTCCATTAAGGTTTTTCTTAACACTTTCGATAAACTTATCCTCTTCGTCTGTTATTTGATTTAAAAATAGCCTTTCAAAATCCTCCAACCCAATCAGTTTCTGGTAAGGGTCCCCTAGATAAGCCATCGGCGTCCAGATGCTTCTTTCCTGATTTATGTATTATATCGAAGTCATATTCTTGAATTTTTAATGCCCATCTTGCCAATCGACCTGTTGGATCCTTCAAGTTTTTGAGCCAGCATAAGGCGTGATGGTCTGTTACTATTTTAAAGTGTCTTCCATAAAGGTAGGGCCGTAATTTTGACATTGACCAGACAACGGCCAGACATTCTTTTTCAGTTGTTGAATAATTTTGCTCCGCTTTACTTAGGGTACGACTCAAATATGAGATCACCTTCTCTTCACCACCGATGTCTTGGACAAGTGTTGCACCTATGCCGATGTTGGACGCATCAGTATGATATAAGTAGGCGCATTTGGATTGAATTGACCTAAAATTGGTGGACTTAATAGTGCGGTTTTTAGGGTTTAAAACGCTTCCTCTTGTCTTTCTGTCCAGATAAATGATACACTTTTTTTATAAGGTTGGTCAAAGGGTCAGCAATTTTTGAGAAATCTTTGATAAATTTTCTATAATATGAACACATTCCCAAAAATGATTGTACTTCTTTGACCTTTTTGGGCCGAGGAAAATTTCTGATAGCTTTGATGTTATGTTCCGCGGGTTTTATACCATGTTTGCTCGTTATATAGCCGAGAATCTCCAATTATTCAAAGGCAAATCGGCATTTTTTGTCGTTTAACCTTAAATTAGATTCACGAAAACATCTAAAAACAGCTTCAAGTCTTTTGAGGTGCGTTGGAAAATCCGGGCTATATATGATAACATCATCCAGATAACACAAACAAATTTGCCATCTTAGATTTCCAAGCATATTCTCCATATTTCTCTCAAAGGTAGCAGGCGCGTTACAAAGTCCAAAAGGCATCACGTTGAATTCATATAATCCATGCGCTGTAGTGAAAGCTGTTTTCTCTTTGTCTCTTTCTTCGACTTCAACTTGCCAATATCCAGATCTGAGGTCTATTGCTGAGAAGTATGTAGATCCTTGGAGAGTATCCATAACTTCGTCTATTCTAGGGATCGGATAGACATCTTTTACTGTCACATTATTCAGTTTTCTGTAGTCCACACAAAATCTGTATTTACCATCTCGCTTCTTGACCAATATTACTGGAAAAGACCAGATGCTAGAAGATGGCCTAATTATGCCTTCTGTAAGCATCTCGTCAATTTGCTCTTTTATAATATCTCGTTCTTTAGCACTTACCCGGTAAGGCTTGTGTTTAATTGGCTTCGCGTCTTCTGTGTCTATCCGATGTTTTGCCAAATTGGTTCTCCCTAATCTCGACGAAAACAGATCTCCATACCTTTATAAAACTTGTTTTAACTCCTTCTGCTCCTTTGGTGAAAGATTTTCGTTTACTTGGAATCTAGGTTCTTCGTTCTCTTCTCTTTCTCGACTCATATTTATTTTCGCTGGACTACTTCCAAAAGCCAATGTTTGGTTTTTCATTATTTTTAATGGTCGAGGATAAGGATTAGTTATCCAGATATGTGTTTCCCTATTTATAACATTGATCAAGCTTCTTGCTAGACGAAGTCCATTTGTTTGAAACATTTTGCTGCTCTCCTCGATAATATATTCCCCATCCTCTGTTTCTACCAATGTCTTGATCAGTTTAATAGAACATTCCGGTACAATGGAATCCTTGGCACTCTTTATTTTCAACATTTCAAAATTGCTTTCGTCATGATTATTCGTCAAATCGTATTTTATAGTTTCTTGCTTACAATCTATTTTCGCGTTCATTTTCTTAAGGGAATCTCTTCCAAGAATTAATGTCCGTAAATGCGTTTTCAATATCACAAATTTGTGTGATAATGCTTCGTCATCAATTTTCATATTTAAAAATATACTTCCTACCATGTCTAATTTTTTTCCATCGGGTCCTGCACAAGTTTTTGCGAGATTACTTATACCATGGCCTGTATCGAGGGCCGTTCTGAGGTCGACCACTGAGAGGTCAGCGCCTGTATCAACCAAAGCTTCAAAAGTCCCTATCTTGTCCACATGAATTTTTAATTTGTACTTAGGGTCCAACTTCTTGATTCCATTTATGGTCGACTTGCTTTGATTGACAGATTCAGGCGCGACGCTTAGTTTAAATCTTCCAACACGGAATATCTATTCCGGGTAGGAATATTTGTCTGTGGGCTATGACATACATCAGCATAAAGCCGAGGTCCCGATTTATCTGATATTCTATTCATTTGGCATTTCTCTTGACCTTCTCTTGGGTAGCTGTTGGATCTTCTTCTAGGATTCTTATAAACTTAACCCTACAATAACGGGCCACGTGCCCTGGCTTGTTACACTTAAAGCAGATTGGTCTTCCATCTTCCGTCCTATTTTTGTTCACTTCTTGGCTTTTATTGTAGGTGTTACTCTGAAGGTTTGGTTTCGGCACAAAGTTTGGATTATAAGGACATCTAGGGGTAGAGAGCCGGGGAAAGTTGTTTCGATACTGCCTGGGAGTAGGAGGGGAGTCATTCTTGTAATTATTGTAAACAGGGGCTTGGGGCCTGGAAGTGGTCTGATAGTTTCGCGTGGCAGTCGGCGGCACGTTCCTCGATTGTTGTTGGGGTCTAGAATAGCGTGGACCGTTATATAGGTTTCTGGATTTCTCCACACGTTCCCGATACTTCTTTTCAAAAGAATCCATTTTCTTGCACACGACGAGAAGTTCATCGGTAGTTTTAGGAGGGTTCAGGTAGAGCGCGAATGAGTACTCTTTTTTCAGTCCTCCAATAACATGTTCTATTTTTGTTTCTTCTTCCATTGCGGAGTCAACCTTGTTGCACAACACTAGGATGTCTTCCGCGAACCTGATTGTTGGTTCATTCCAGTGTTGCATTCTATTGAGTTTCCTTCTAAGTTCTTCTTTATTCGCGTCCAGAGAAAAATCCTGAATGAGGCGGATTTTAATATTTTCCCAACTCGTGAAACTAGCTTTGTGTAAATTCAGCCAGGTTTTAGCACTTCCCGTCATGTTCATGGCGGCATAACGGGCAATTATGTAGTCTACCCAATGGTAGAGGAAACCAATCTCTTCGAGGGATTCTCTCCATGGGCGAGGGTCTTCTGTCCCGTCATATTTCGGAATTTCTATATTGGGGTTTAAAGCAACTGGTTCGAAACCAGCATCTCTACTAATTGTTGCACCAAGTTGAAGCTTTGCAGGGTCGTCGACCTTGGTTTCTTCCTTCTTGGTGTTATACACGTTTCCCGAGCGGGTTTCCATATTAAAAGTAAATAAATAAAATTAAATAAAAATAAATTACCTTTTAAAGTTATTGCGTTTATTTATTCTTGTCTTCCTCGTAGGTTGCGATCCGCAGTCTTCGTCTAGGTCCTCTCCCGCTCCAATCAGCAATAAATATATATGTACAATAAATATTTAAAAAGGAGTGAAACTATAAAAAGGAATGATGCTAATCTCTCTAAATATTCTGTTTTAAATAAATATTAAATATCATAGAATATTTTGAATAAATGTAAGGCGCATTAAAATTGATGTAACAATATAAACCGTAATTGTCAAAACTTTGAGCACTCTTTAGACTGGGAGCTAGTTCGCTGGAGAACTACAGTTGCTATATTGTGTGAAACCAGTTTAGGCCCAAATGATCAACACAGATATAGCAAGGCTTTATTTTGGTGAATAATCTTTTTTTTTTGCCCATCCCTAGTACACGTGGTACAGTCCATGATAATAATGGTGGGTAAAAGAAGGCAACTGCTTTTACTGTAAGTGCACCACATGTCTACACATGTGAAAAACAGTTCGACTTTGAACTTACAAATGTGCCTGAGCCTCCTTTAGTTACTTGCACTCCCTGCTGGGAGTTGGACTTTAGCAAGAATCGGGGGCCATCAGAGCATTTTATTTTTATCAGAAAAAAAGTGCCTAATGCGGAAATCGAACCCGGGTCGTAGCGTTCGAAAAACCAAAGGTTTTTTTTTCGATTTCATTTTTGGATCTTAGGGATCATAAGCAAATAATTATCATTATCTTGATGAAATTTAAACACACTGGCAGTATTATTCTCATCAATAAAAATAAATATAATGGATTAAACATTTTTAGAAAAGATATGTGTCAAAATTGGTTTGGACGTGTGAAATCCAGATATCTCATAATCCCGATTGAACATAATCAACATAGACCAGGGGTTGTCAAACTGCGGCTCGCGAGCCACATGCGGCTCTTTGGATGTGAAGCTGCGGCTCTTTATATAGTTCCATACGCAAATATTATTTATGCGAGTACTATTTATTGTTGGAAAGAAAAAATGTTGTGGCTCTTTAAAAAGTATGAAATTTTGTAAATTGTAATTTTTGACTCTTCTGACTCAAAAATTAATTATTATTATTATTAATATTATTATAAACTCAATAATTAATTCAGTAAATGGAAGCACGAAATATCTAGCATTATTTGCGTTAAATTATTCGAATTATTTTATCGATGATCATTTTCTAGTTCAATTTTGGTTTGATATAATTCCAGATTTCTTCATTAGAAATATGAAACATATCTTGAATCTCACACACAAGTGGTATAACAATTACGATATATACCTCTATATATAAAGTGATTAAAAAGGAAAAATGGGAGCCTGCTACAGTCGAAAAAAGAAAATCGAAAAACATTGCCAAGATAACGAGGGTGTGACCCATCTTCAAAAGCCACCAAAAATAAAGAAGGTTGTTTCCTTCAAAAGGGAAATGTTTGTTCAGCCCTTCCGCCCAGCAGAAGCGCCCTCAGCACTTAGAAGAAGAGCTGGAGTTGCAATCAGGGAGGACATCTTGTTTCATCCAGTAAAATCATTTCCTATCACTCTCACCCCTCAGAGCACGCCGGCAACCAGATTGCCAGTTTCTGACTTCTACACCAGAGCAACCCTCGACAGAGTTGCAATGGCACTCGAACAAGTGCTTAGGGATCAGAAGAAAGAGGCGACGTTGCGCTTGAAAAAGAAACAGCTCAAAATGGCCCTCCACCATAAAAAGTTCATTGAAAGTGCTTCAGAGATTGAAGAGTTGGAGAAGTCATCTTGCAAGTATCTTATTCCATTTATCTATTTTGGTTCAGAACGATTTTTATATCCAGAATTTAGGTAATTTCATCTATTTATTATTAATTTGTTTATTGTTATAAAGAGATTTGCTTTATTTTAATTAATCAATCATCATTAGCTAAAATTTATTTCTCATATTCAAATTATTATTTTATATGCTAACAGAATAGAGTAGTTTTATAAATAATTCACATTAATACAGAAAATACATTTACCTATTATTTCACACATGTTGAAAATAGACTATAGTCTAATTTAATTATATAAACTCAATAAACTCGTATTACACTCCAAGATAATCAAATTCTCTTCATGATTTTTCCCCTCTTTTTATTTTGAATATTGATTTTTTATATTTTTAGATATTTTAAAATTAAGGTAAATCCTAATATATGTTTTTTTTTTTAAATACATTATATATATAAGGTCGAGAATATTTCATAAAAATCGAAAGTTGAAATAATACCCATTTTTTGCCGTATATATCAGTGTAAAGTGTTATGTTTTAAATTATATTACTCATCCTATATTGCTTTTTTTACACATGGAGTTTTATAAACAAGATGTTATGTCTCTATAGGAGATCCTAAACCAGCATCCATTAGCATTCCATATTGCATCTGAATAAGAATGCCACCTAATGGCCAATATCATAAAAGGTAATACAATTCCTGAAACATTGATATGCACATTTAAATAAATGTAGAGAGGAGGTTGGTAGAAGGATAGTCTAAACCGTTGGTTTTCGACCGCTACGACCCGGGTTCGAATCCCGCATTAGGCACTTTTTTTTTAAATTTATATATAATAAAAGCTTCAATGGCCTCCGTTTCTTTCAAAAGTCCAACCCCACCAGCGAGTGCAAGTAACCAAACGGGCTATGGAACATTTTAAAGTGCAAAGTCGAACTGCTTTTCATATGTGTAGACATGTGGTGCACTTACAGTAAAGGCAGTCGCCTACTTCTATCCATCATGATTATCATGGCCTGTACCATGTGTACTAGGGATAATAATATATATATATATATTAATAAGTGTAGAAAATATATTATTATTGTAACTATAATGTATTATTTGCCTTTTATAAATTTTATTTCCCTGAAAGGGATATATCTCTCTTTTTAAAACACACTTCAGGGAATACATTATCAATTTATGAAATATCATGAAGCGCTGTTGAGCAATTTAATATATTTAAAAATGTGAAAAAATAATTTTTAAATATAGAAATAAAAAAGGTCAGGGGCATTGGTATTACAAATTGATTAGGGGAATATCCTGACCGCAAACATATGCGTTTTTTTTAGATGGCAGATCGCCATCTAGTGGAACAGAAATCAAGTAAAGCAAAAGCAGTAAGGTAGTAACTCCTTTGAATAACATAGAATGCATGGAATCTGGTCCTAGTAAATCTCATCAACTGTCTACTTTAGCAGCAGTACAGAAATGCGCATACAAACCATGAATAAATGCTTGATAAATAGACGTTAGCTATCTCGAAATATTGTCTTTATTGTGTTGTGAACAAATTATGGATTGCATTATATTCCTCAACATTCATCATTAAAATTCGAAACTATTATAGACGCGTATGATTCTTTTGAAAAATAAACAAATTATACTGCCTTTACTGCAATGGAAAAATTAATAGGAGGGCCTGATTCATTAGTGGTGAACTCTCCCAGCGGCATCGCCAGTTTAATCTACCAATATGAAACCGCTGAGACGGTTCACAACTGATGAACCAGGCTCTCCCATTAATTTTTCCTTCGCAGTAAGGGCAGTAGAAATTGTTTAATTTTTAAAATAATCATAGGCGTCTATAATAGTTTCGAATTTTCATTACAGTTGGCGCGGTAATGCATCATAATATAATTTATAATTAAACAATTATTTATTTTGGTTAATATATTTCCATTTATTTATAAAAAGGTGAAAAATTATTCTAAAATTTCCAACTTGTTTTAAAAGGAATATCGAGGACGTTGATCTTGTTGTTAAGCTAGCATATTGAAGCGGTGCAGCAGAGAAGTAGAAAAGAATAAGTGGGCAAGCCAAGAGAAGAAGGTATGTAGTGCCCCTCTAAGGAAGTGTTGATTGACAAATTCCAGAGGAGGGAGGCGGCAGACAGGGAGTCCAGCTGGTGTCGTCGTGAAGCAAGCAGCCGAGATAGCGGCCGGTCTGCCGGGGGTTTGTGCGCCGAGAAGACATGGCAGTCTGGGGGGGAGAAGTCTGTCTGGTGACAACAGGACCTGCAGCAAGGAGAACGGCGGTGACGACAGACGCGGCAATTTGGCGACGGGAAGTGGGCTCCGGGACAGTGTGGATCAACAAGAGGAGGACGGCGCAAAGAAGGACTAGGAGGAACCTACCCGGGGCGGACATCGAAGGCAAGTTCATCTACTATGTCTAGTTACTAATATCCTTTTTAAAGCTCTGATAATAAACCCATAGTACTAAGCTGTATCCAAAACGAACCCACATTGTTTTCTCTGAAACCTTGCACACAAACATCGACGGCTGAGAAGAGTCGTAACAATATATTGCAATTTAAAATACGATATAATTTCATATTCAGTTCTTTTTGTGTTTCAGGTCCTCAAGACCCATCGCGATAACCTTGTACATAGCCTCTATTCTCTTTTTATATAAATATATATTTATTTATTTTATACTCATCGATAAAAATCTTAAAATTCTTTCATATGATTTGCTTTTTATTTATTATTTATATATCAACTGTTCTGCTACCGAGTGGTACTTCCATATCTTCAGACCAACAGCAGGTGCACCCCTCTTTCCTTCTCCATGATGTCTACATATTGTTACGTCGTACCCAGACGCTATTCGTGTACTTTGTCTACTCAGTATGCCACATAGATACACATGTGAGTTCGAAGGGATTGCAGCAAAAGTTAGCGCCTTATTGTATCTTACTTAACAGAAGGAATACAACAGTGTGACTTGCCTTCAACCTCCCCGTCAGAAGAATCCTTGGCGACGTGGATGTCCTCTTGTGAATCGTTCCGCTCCACACTATACCCGTGCGGCTTGGACTACACCGCCTTGTAGGTCGCTCCGATGTCAGTCTCTCCTGGCATCGCCTTGCAGGATCATCCACACTCCCCGGAGGTAAATCGCCGCCGTCTTCTCCTTGCCGCAGATCTCAATGTCACCAGACTGACTTCTTCTCTCGACTGCCATGTCTTCTCGGCGCACAAACCCCCTTCAGGCCGACAGCTATCTCGGCTCTTTCTTTGACGACGGCACCCGCTGGACTGTCTCTCTGTCGCCCCCTTCTCTGGAATCTGTCATCAACACTTCCTTGTGGAGGGGGGGCCTGCAAACCTTCTTTGCTGCACCGCTTCAATATAATATAAAAACTGAGACAATGGAAACTAATAGTTCCATTTCATTTTTTATGCTTATTTTTTGCTACTTTGTAATTTCCTCCTTTGATTATCTTTTTTTTTATCATTCATAGTTTGTTCTTGCCTTAAATAAATTGCTGTGTCATACCGAAGTTTGTCTTTCCTAATTTTCCACGTGGCAATATTGTTACTTTTACGTGGCGCATCAGGCGGTCATTTTGAGCCTTATGAATGTTGCTCTTGATATTTAATTATTGCTCGGAGTTTTTCTTGAATCAGATACTGCTAACCTTTATTGACATACGTAATTGCAATGTAATATAGTCCGAAATACACAGAGAAATCTTTGTATATATATAATGAATGTAAATGAGCCGTTACAACCTCGGCAGTCTGTGGTTGAGACCGACTTTATCCGTCATTTACTTTCGAATATTTCTACCAAGCAGTTATTTTCTATTCTTACAACTTTGAATTAACACCATTACACACATCCAAACTATACCAGATCCAGTTTGAGATGGTTCCTTAGTTGATAATTTCGTTTTTGTTTCGTAAAATATACCATATTTTTTTCATAAAGTGGACATGTTTAACTTTAACTTTATTAACATCATGAAACGCGATATCCCAAACTCAGGGATATTTGCGTCAATACATTTCACTGTATTACAGCAATTCGGCTATATACAATCCTGTTCAATTCATTATTTTACATAAATTAACTAAAGAAAATTGTCCAAAGAGAAAAACAAACAACAAAGCAAAACACACAGAGCAAGTATCGCAGTTCTTTTTTTTTTTCTAAGATTCCTTCTCTTTTTTCCAATTCAAGAGAAAGTTGTATATTTATTTACAAAATTGATCAAAATTTTTATACTTTTCTTTTTTGTCTACAAATTCATCAAGCTGTCCAATACGACCAAATCTATTTTCCCTAAAATCCCGGAAAATTGAGCACTCCAGAAGTAGATGTCTCGCGTCTTGAATTTCACCTCCGCAGAAGCATCCTGGTTCCTTCACGGCGCCGATAGTTGCCAAAAATTTCCCAAAATTGCCATGATCTGTAATGAATTGGATATTATAAAAATTTGGACGGAAAAATCTTGGAATTCCTAATACGAAAAAGCTTCTGAAAATTTCATTAGTGTTCTCAAAAATTTCATTCATTTTTGCGTGTAAGAATGATTTGACTATACTTGGAGCATGGGGTTCGTAAGTAATTAGATCTTCAATGGACATTTGAGCTAGATCAAATTTGATTATTCTGGATTCTATATAGTCTGTTAGGAGTGGAATTTTTGCCAAGCTATGCACACAGTTTGATGAAGTGGTTTTGTATGCTCTAACTGCCCATAAAATGATCTGGTACTGCATGGAGTTCAGTTTTTGTTTACAACGATTGTTTAAATATTTGAACCAAATTTCAGAACCGTATGTAAGTACAGGCCTAATGATTGTTTTGAATAAAGTTAACCTCTTTTCAGTGTCTAAACCCCACATATTGCCACTTAGTGAACATAATAAATTTTTCATACGTCCTGCCTTACACAGAATATCATTAACATGCGGTGTAAAGTTAACTTTGTTTTTCCATTTGTGATTAGAAAATTTCATTCCCAGAATTTTTACTTGCTTGACCGGCATTATTATATTGTTATTAACCTTAATAGGTATTTTTGTCTGTTATGTAGGTATAGCATATTAGTCTTCTCTGTACTGATCGTTAATTTATTTCTATTACACCATTGGATCACATAATTTAAGGTGTATTCACTTGCGATTTTTAGTCCTTCAATAGTCTTATTCCAGCAAATTATTGTAACGTCGTCTGCATAACATATAATATCTGCATTCATTGAATCAAAATTTATCAACAAATCATTTAGCAAAATATTCCATAGAAGTGGAGATAAAGGTCCACCCTGTGGACATCCTTTAGTTAGTTTCTTATAAAAAGTTTCTGATTCGTATGTAAATTTCACCTCCCTTTCATTATTCAAATAAGATTTTATGATCCGTATTAAATCTGAAGGAACATCATCATTATCCATTCTTTTTATAATAGCAGGCCACCATGCATTGTCGAATGCACCCGCAATATCTATAGCTATCAAGGAAGTCAATTCTTTTTGTTTATGTTTCAATATAGTTTCTATAATTTTATCCATTCCTGTAATTGTTGATCTAGATTTCATAAAACCATGCTGCCTTGAGCTCATTAAATTATTCTCTAAATAATAGTTACTTAATTTATTTTTTATTATATTCTCAAATGTTTTAGATAGATTAGATGTCAATGATATAGGTCTATAACTTTTATTTATTTCATAATTCGTTTTGCCTGGTTTTGGAATTATTTTTAAGAATGATTTTTTCCATTCATCCGGATAATATCCCATTTTTATACATTTATTGAATAATTTATGCAGAATTGGGATTATTTTTATTTTAGCCTGTCTAATCATATTGTTACTAATGTAATCAGGGCCCGGTGCTTTTTTAATATTTGTTTTTAAAATTGTTTCCTCTATTTCCTTAGATTCGATATAAACACTACTTTTATTTTTATATTTAGGCGTATAATTTCTAATCAAAATATGATCATCTTTATCCAAACCTCCAATATCATCCTGAAATAGATCGTTCATTAAACTTTTTATTTTGTCGGTCTTTAAATGATCTGGTAAATTATCTATTAGTGGTAATCCTAAATTTCTATTTTTCGATGTCAATGACTTGAATATCCTGTAAGCATTACCAAATGAGTTATTTGAATGACTTTCTTCTATAAAAATTCTCCAACTCGCTCTTTTTGCCTTTTTACTTTTATTTAAATATTTATTTCTCATTGATTTATAGGTCTTTTCAAGGACCTTTCCATGTCGGTAATACAAATTTCTAATATAGTGGAAATCGTTTTTCATTTTCTCCAGCTTCCCATCCCACCAGTATGTATTTGTTTTATGATTTCCGCTTCTTGTCTTGACATTTAGTGACAGAAAAGCTGCCTCTTTAATTATTTGTGTGAGAGTCTTTACAATGTTGTCAATATCTTTGATGTTTGACGCGTGGTTTATCATGGTGATAATATTATCTACGTCTTGTATTGCTATTTTTTCGGTAAATGTTTTCCAATCTGCATCTTTTTCTATAAATTTCCATGTTGAGTTTTGAACTGTCCTTTGCCTGTTAAAATTGTGATAAATGTCAAAGGTTATTGCTACGTGATCTGAAATGTGCGTCAATATAGTCGTCTTCCAGTTTTGTACCAAACTTATTGATTTTTTGTTTGAAATCGTAAGATCTATAAAGCTAGAATTTCGGCAGGTGGGTATCTTAAGATTATGAATAAATAGGTTATGTTCATCTATGATGGAGTGGAATTTGAAACCATTGGAGTTTGTTGTCGGATCAAACCAGACTGGGTGTCTAGAATTAAAGTCACCACATAGTATAATAGGTTCTTGATTGTAGGTCTCCAGAAGCTCTTGGATAAATTTTCGATGAGTGCCACCATTAAATCTATGTGGATGTATATAAAAGTTTGCGATAATAATATTTGATTTTGCTGAATTTAAAGAAGTGGTTGTACAAAAGGAGTTTGTGAATTTATTGATTTTATTAAATTTTAAACTCTTATTCATAAAGATCGTTGCAGTGTAAATTTGTTCATCTGTCGTTGAATGCACTATTTGAGATTCCAAATCGAAAATTACATCTCTATCAATCAGATAAGGTTCCTGTATTAGGATGATATCTGGTGGGTTGTCTTTTATAGAAGCTTGAAGCTCATTCAGTGCCAAGATACTTTTTCTTACATTTTGTTGTAAACATTTAATTCCTTTTCCCTGCATGATATTCAAACTAAATAAACAAAAATCTTAGCTGCGAAATTTGCCTAATTGTCGGTTGGATGATATCTCGTTCGTTGGATAATTCTGTCTATCTGTATTTTGTATAGAAGACAGTCCGAGGAATTAGCTCTATGATTCGGCGAGTTTTAGTATCTTTCAAGTTGTTCTTCTCTAAATAAAAAGTTCAGGAATAAATCTTAAGATTTAAATGACACCTCAGACCCTTAAAAGGAAGCTTATTACCACACATAAAGCATAAAGGCATCGTTCCTAAAGGTGCATTACTTATGTCGCCTCTATCCATTCCCCGCATGGCGGATAACTCAAAATTTGCCTAATGGCAAAACGCGGTTCAATCCCTATCGATTTCTTTATAAAACGAATCTTTCATAAAAATATATTCAGGTGCAAGGATATTGCACAACACATAAAATAAAAGTTATTTTTAAAGGAAATTTAATATAACATTGTTTTTGAAAAGGTCTGATATAAAATATTATTGAAAACATTGTAAAACACAGGTTCATACAAGAAGTTCCATCCAGCTTATAGAAGTGTACTCTGAGAAGTTCAGGGTCAAGTGAAAACATAATTTCCTTCTTTAATATATATATTGAAGAAGTCCGCGTAGAATCGGCCTTGAACAAACTATATCTATGTTTCATTTTTACATATCAAATTTCTATATATATCAAGATGGTGTATGATCCACCTTTACGCAAATAGCATGCCATATATATATGCAATAATTTAACACTGACAGCGCCATCAAAATATTAACAAACCTTAGGAGACAAGTAAAAGAAATAAAGGAATGGTGTGTGTCACTTATGGAGCATCAGAATTAACCTCGAAAATACACAGACAATTTAAAAAAAAAACTCAAAAATGATAAATTATTCAATTCACATAATGACCTTCTTCTATGGAATTTAATGGAGCAGTCATATATAATATCTAGGTGTCATTTAGGAACATATCAAGGCACAAATTAATGAATCAACACTTTATAAAACTCTGAGCTAACAGTTTATATTATAAATAACAGGTGTGTGTTAATTGGATCGCAGGAGTAAATTGAAGACATTTCAGTGTGAATTATTATTTTTCCGACAAATTACTTTCTACCACCCTTACTACAAGGTTAAATAAATCTCAAAAATTAAACCTTTCAAGAATCAAATAATTACTAGTTATTCAAAATACAAGTACATCAAAAATGTGTGTATATATCGCAATATCGTTGCGAAGTTTTTTGTTATTGGTTGAGAATGGGTTTGATTGATGATGGCGCAGTCGTTTAAAAGGGAAGTGGAGCATACAGAGGAAATAAACCAGGATACACTTGATGGGGGTTGAAATAAGGCAACTGATCGGAGGAGAGAAGGCTTGAGAAAGGTGAAAACGGTTTGGCTATTGGCTACTCAATTACATATCGGAATATTTGACTTATCTGATGGGTTGAGGCGGTGAGAACGATTCCAAGTTCCTACTCTAGGTGCTGTCCAGGTGCTAACTGTAGGTCCGAACTCGGTGGGATCCAGCTCTCTACTGACAATTCTCTGTTCTCGATTTAAGAAGAAAACACTTCTTCCTTCTCATTGGTTGACCTGTGTGACGTGGAAGTTCCCTATAGGCTCGAAGCTAAAAAGGCTGCTCTATGATTGGCTCTTTCTAACTCTTTGTTTTTGGACGTGTCTTAACTTGACCAGGAAGTGCTATGTCGTTGAACTCTAACTTTTACGAGTTCCGGGATAATAAAACTTCACCAATGATTGTGCTCTCTCTAGGCCTTCTTTCTCTCCAATATTAAGCCTTGTTCTTTATTGAAATTCAAAGCATACATTTTCATACATATTGGATTGGGTTGGCATCTAGCTATGTACAAATTATGACATATATTTATTTCTAACAAAATATATATTTTTCAACTTTCTGTAATAAAAAATAATTTTATAGTTATATTAATGGTTGGTTAAACTGTAAAAAGGACAAGGAAGGTTTATTTCTGATCAGCCAAGCTCTTCCAATATTTTTCATATTTCCAAAATGTTGAATGAATTGCTTTGTTTGATAAAAAAAAAACATTTTCACTATAAATTAGTTTTAGTTATATACAAATAGCGGGATTATACCTTATAATTAATATCTCGCTATGATTAGGCTAGGGAAACTTGAAGGAAGAGAGGAAGACCTGAAATGAGTTGGCTTGAAGTATCAAAAGAGCTTACGGAGAAGGTCCCCTATTGAGCTGCGAGTGATGGTCACCAACGAATAAAATTGCAGAATATTTGTTTATATCGTCACCAAAGGTCGATTTATAATTGAGGGACACTAATAACAACATGATACAAGTGAGGAATTTATTAAACATATGTTCATACCAGCTTGATTATATACAGGATCCCAGTAAAACCTAAAACATATTTTCTTTAAAAAAACCGTCTTGTGACATATTATCCGAACTTTTTCTTTCGTCTGGGACTATTTGATCATGAAAGACACTAATATTAATTCATAAAAATCTTTTGAGATAATAAGAGCATTTTTTATAGATCATCGGTCAATCAAAATTTGGAGTAGCCTCCAACTACTTCGCTGGGATGAATGCTTTTAAATTCAAGATGCATTATTAATCATAATATTATTTTCCTTCTGCCAAAACACGCTTGTTCAGCGATACATATACTAAAATTGGAACGATGCAGAGAAGATTAGCATGGCCCCTGCGCAAGGATGACACGCAAAATCGTGAGGGTTCTACAAATCAAGATATTTCGAAAAAGATTAGAAATTGCAACTTGGGAAGTGCGATCATTGCATAAATACCAAAATGATTGACATAATGCTGAGGAACATCAGTAGGTAGTCTGATAAATTAAAAGAATAAACTTCTAGGAATGTAAACCACGAATGAGTCAGACCTTAGAAAAATATTTCTTCTTTCAGTAGAGACAGTAGTAGATTTTTATAAACCTTTTTTATGATGCATTTTTCAAATTCTTCCAATATATTGATGATCCAATTTTCCTAAATTTAGATTGACAGAATCGAGATTGAAAATATTCTAGATTTCTCCATAGATGATTAAAAGGAAATTCCTTAATTGTACACATAAAGGATATAACAATTGTGATATAAAATAGAATAAAGTTATTCAATATAGGCAAAATGGGAACCTGCCTAGGTAAAAAAAGAAAAGCGTAAAAAATGAGATTGAGGCCCATCCTCAACAACCACCTCAAGAAAAGAAGGGTGTTTCCTTCCAAAAGGAAATTTTCGTTCAACCGTTTAACCCAGCAGAAGCACCCATGGCTCTGAAGAGAACAGCGGGGAACCGCATCAGGGAGGACTTCCTATTCCATCCAGGCAAAACCTACCCCATCCCCCTGGTGCCACAGAACACGCCGACTGCCAATGTGCCAGAATCAGCCTTCTTCATAAAGGCAACTCTTGACAGGGTGGCGAGGGCCCTGGAACAGGCCCATCAGGCTCGGAAGCAAGAGGCGGCCTTACAGCGAAGAAAGAAGCAGCTGAAGAAGGCACTCCACCACAAGAAGATCCTGGAGAGTGCTTCAGAGATCGAGGAGCTGGAGGAAGCATCTTCACCCTGTTAGTATTAATATCCTTAATTCAATATATATCGCTCATATTTGATTGATGCTCACTTTTTCAATAACAAACCTGTGTTTTAAAATATACCTTCTTTATGTTACTTATGTTATCATTGTTGTGGAAAATAATATCTTCAAATTTCGAGATGGGACACAACTACAAGCAATGTTTTTATTTCTTTTGCTGATATTTTGTCCTATTATACAATCGTTTTTATATATGTTAACATTATGTGTTATTTATGAATGATATTCTCATGTGAAAAATTAGGAACGATAACCTCAGAATTGTACTGCAATATTTTTAATACGAAGCAATTTGAAAGATACAGACACCAGAGGAAAGCAATAAAATAATTTTTCTGTGTGTAGGAAAATAAAATATTAAAATTAATAAACTCTTTTTAATATTAAATATTTTCATATCATTGAATGTTCATTAAATATATTCGAATTGTTATTTGGTCATATTTATTTTTTGTGTGTGCAATAGCCAGACGCCTTTCGCATTTTTGTCTGATCAGAGTGGCATAAAAAGATATGTGAGTTCTTAAGGAGATGCAGGGCAATTTAGAACTATATTAGAGTGGTACGAACTGGAAGGAATACAATAATTAGGACTTGCCTTCGACCTCCGCCGACCCTTGGCACTGTAACTCTTTGCGAAAAGTCCAACTTCACTCAGAATACACCTCCAGCCCAGCAAGGCCGACTTGTAAGCTGACCCGCTGCCGCTCCCAACCAACCAGATCGTTCC
Source organism: Cordylochernes scorpioides (assembly GCA_030710605.1). Taxonomy (NCBI): domain Eukaryota; kingdom Metazoa; phylum Arthropoda; class Arachnida; order Pseudoscorpiones; family Chernetidae; genus Cordylochernes; species Cordylochernes scorpioides. The sequence continues at coordinate 60,351,653 of CP092869.1, forward strand.
GGTGTCCACTTACACCGAGGAATTTCCTTACTACAGTACAGATTTACTGTCCGACTTCAAGACACATCCGCGGTCAGGCCAAAGGCTGCTATCAACCATGCTATGTCTGGCATCTTCAGAGGATTCTTTGCCGCCTTTACCTCTATTACTAAACTGTTTTTTCACCTTCCACGCTCTCCCCTGAACTATTCCACGCGCGCACATGTTAACTATAATCTATTAAACTAACAATTTTTTAGCGTCGCCATAATAATATATTGAACATTTTACTAATAAATATTTAAACTGACAAAGATTTTGTGCATTTTCAGAAGCTTCCAATTCAACAACATCAAAGCATTGAAAGAAGGAGATGCAACTTGGTCATCATTACTGGTACGTATTGCTTTACCTTTCAAACTATAGATAAAATCCTCATTTAAAACAAATACTCCTAAATGATATACAATGTTTATTCAGCTAAATATATAAGACGATATTTTCCATATAATTTCTTATCTTCATTTTGATTTCAATTTTTATTCATTTCATTTTTTTATTTGGACGTATTTCAGATGTGATTATCTCAAATTCAAGTATTTCATTTTGATGTTTCAAATATATATATGTGACAATATCGTTGCGGGGCTTCTTGTTGTTCGATTTGAATGGTGAGGATTGGTTGAAACGCAGTCGTTTGAGTGGAAGTGAAAGCATACAGTTAGGAATAATCAGGACACGTGATGGGGTTTAAAAATGAAAGGCAACTGGATTGGAGGAAAGAAAGCTTGAGAAGAGCTGAGCGATTTGACTTATTAATTATCTGATCACATGGCGGTGACTGAACTTAGCTGTGGGATGAGCAGAGGGAGAGAGGCCTCGAGAGTAGATGTTACCTTGTTGGAAGCGAAGGAGCAACCGTAGGTGTTGTTCCTATGAGAGCCAAATCACTACTAGGTCCGAACTCGGCGAGAACGAGTGAACAACTGACCATTCTTGCTTTTCGATTTAACACCACGAGTTGGCTTCCTTCCCATTGGTCGAAAATGGAACGTCCCCGTTTTCCTATTGGTTGACCTACTTAAGGGGAGACTTTCTAATTGGACCGCGGTTCTCTTTGGTGAAAGATATGGTCTGCCTGATAGGAAGTGTCGGGTGCTATTTCGACTTTATTTACTTCCGCGTTATCAAATACGTCCGGTCTTGTTCCGGAAATTGGGCGTCTCTCAAACATAACTTCTGGTCACCAGATACGTCCTGCTTTGCCAGGAAGTATTGGTTTAAACTTAGCTCGCAGGGTTCCCGGTGTCAGAAGGTTAACTGTGACGTTATTAATAAATATGTTCTCTTCTAGATCTACTTCCTATGTCTTTTTGTTACTTTCTTTCCTCCAGTTACCTCGTTCTTTATTAAATCTTTGAAAATCATACATTGTACATGCATAGTGGGTCGGGGGGCATACAATTATATACAAATTATGACAGATGCGCCCCCTACATGTGAAGAATTCAAGAAGGGGTTAGCCTGAGAGAATTCTGTAAAGTGAAAAATAATTTTGTGGGAAAATTAGTTGTGGGTATTGAGAGGTTATATACAAGCATTGGTGATGGTATAACAGAAAAATAGAATGGTGTTGATGATATAGGTTGAGTATAATTAATAGAAATCAAAAATATTTTTTAATTGTAAGAAATCAAAATGAATGCTATGGTACATAGTGGATTAAAAAAAAGGTGCGCCTAACTAATTTCTACTCGAAATTGGAAAAAAAAAAAAAATTCGAGGGAGTTCTATTAGGGCTTTTGAGAAATCAAAAATAATATAAAAATAAAAAGTTGGACGAAATCAAAGTGAATGCTTGGTTGCATGGTGAGAAAAAAAAATGCTTCGTTGCATAGTGGAAAAAAAAAGAAAAATGCCTAACTAATTTTTGCTCGAATTTTGAGAAAAGAAATCGAGGAAATTTCATAAGGTCTTTTGAGAAATCAAAAATAAAAATAAAAATAAAAAGTTGGAAGAAATCAAAGTGAATGCTTGATGCATGGTGAGAAAAAAAAGGAAAATTGCCTAACTAATTTTTGCTCGAATTTTGGGAAAAGAAATTGAGGAAATTTCATAAGGTCTTTTGAGAAATCAAAAATAAAAATAAAATAAAAGTTGGAAGAAATCAAAGTGAATGCTTGATTGTATGGTGGGAAAAAGGAAAAGAGAGAATGTTTTGTAAATCAAAATAAAATATAATATCCAATTTTAAAAGAAAACCAATGAGTTCTCGTTGATTGAAATTATGATAATATAAACTAATTGGAAAAAAAATGATAATTAATGATTAAAAGTGATAATAAGTTGAAGAAATTGATAAATTGATTAAATATTTACATTTTTAATTGAGAGAAAATAATGAAAATGATTAATATGAACAATAAGGTGTATTGGTTTGAACCCTTTGGTATCTACATGCCCTATAAATTTTTTAATTGCTCAATTATGCCCTATAAATGTTTTATCTCATCTGTAGCGACACTTAGGTGAAAACGTGATTCTACCCCTCAAGTGCGTTTATGCTATGTGTACAGGAGACATGGAAATCTATATAACCTTTATGTGTAATTTTTTGTCTTTGTGTGTGTTGTGAAAAAATGTTAGAAGTTTGTTGTGTAAGAAATGTGTGAGCGAGTTCTATGTGTTGTCTTGTGGATGTGGAATTGGGTGGTAAAAATCGATATGTATACTCGAACTGGAATCCAAAAAATCGGTGGCATAGGGAGGTTCCCAGTTGACCTCAATAGGGGACCTTCTCATTGTAATTAGAGATACGGAAGTGGTGTGTGTCGGGCAAAAGAGAGGGAATGAAATTGGAGATCGGACGAGGCGCTCCGCTTTGTTTGCATAGGCCGAATTTATCGCCGCGGACTACACTTCCTGTCGCGGTGTCACAAAATTCTCACTTCCTGCCGCTTATTTATTTTGGGGTGCGGCTCGGGTCTTGTTTTTGGAGTATGACTTCTCCGACATTGGTTGGTCATCCTTCAATTACTTCTATCTCTTCGGAGTCTATTTAGATTTTCTGCAAAGATGTTTCCTAATGTTTGTCCAAAATTAAAAACTGCCTCTTGTAGTTCGAAGATTTTATGAGCGGGCATGGTATAGATAAACAAGTAATTAATGAATAAAATTGGGATACATTTGTATGGTAGAACTAACATACAAAGGATGAAAATCAGATGAAAAATAGGGTATTGCCCCATGTTCGTCCATATTTTTGTAACTGGGGACTCTGAAATATTTGCTTGAACCTTATTAATTGTAGAATTTGAATGATTGGTAGGTTCGCAGTTCTCCTGTTTGATATCTTTAGGGAGTGGTGTGATATGATTGAGCTGGTTGTCAGGTTTGCAGTTTTTAACATCGGGGAAGAGTGATGCAAATCGTCTTGTTGCAAAAATGGCAGGGTCTAAATGCCTGAAAGGTTCGCTGCTGGTGGGTTTGAACCTTAATGACTCTGTTGGGAATAATTCGGGTGTTAAATGTTTGAAAGGGAACGTGTAATTGGGGTTGTGCTTTATAAGATATGTGCTAACGGCGGGTGGTGATATATAACGGATTTTTTCTGTATACAGCTTAAGTTTGTTGACGTGGATTGTGTCAGTGTCTCTTTGAAGTGGTTGATTTGGTCGATCTATGCGGACCACATTTGGTGAAATAATTTCTAATATTGTGTGAGGTCCTGTGAAATATGGCGCAAGTTTCCCTGTATTTGGGTGGTGATATAATTTTACTAACACTAGATCACCTACTTCAAAATGTGGTTGTTTGTGTCGTTGATCATAAATGTTTTTGTCTTGTAAATGCTTGTTTTGTGTGCGTGTGTGTGCAATTTTTCTAGCTTTGTCGATATCTGGGTAAGGTGTACTATGGTCAGAGAGTTCGGGGGGTAGGATACCAAACATTAAGTAGATGGGTGGAAAACCTGTGGTAGAGTGTGGGGTTTTGTTATATATAATTGTAACTCTTTTGACCAACTTGGTCCATGCGATCTTAGGATTTTCTAGATGCAATAGCCTAAGTTTTCCCGTGAGGGTGGCGTTCAGGCGTTCACATAGACCGTTGGCCTGTGGATTGTTGCTGGTTGTGAGTAATGGGTGAATATTTCTATTAAGTAGGAAACTACGAAATTTTGGCGAAGTGAAAGCAGGAGCTCTATCCGTAAGAAGGCGTTTTGGAGAGCCATCCTGTAATACTCGCTTAAGTACCTGTTGGTAGGTGATGATGCTGGTGGATTTAGATGAAAAGGTCCACGCGTAGCGCGAAAAATGATCGACTACTACATGGAGGTATATTTTGGTGTTGCCATATTTGGCAAATCCTGCTATGGTGTCAAGGGATAATAGGTCAAAGGGTTTTTTGGCTTCCGGAGGCTGACTTAATTCCCCGTAAGTGGGTCCCAATGGCCGTTTTGTTAACTGGCAGGTGGGGCAGGTCTTAACCTTTTGTTTAATATCTTTGGACATACCTTGCCAGTAATATTGCGTGGAGATGAGTCGTGACATTTGTGAAATACCGGGGTGATTGTATTGTGTGTGTACTGTTTGTAAGAGTTGTTGTATGAGTGGTTTTGGAAGTATAATCTTGGTTACACCTTTTCGGGAAACTGTATGTAATCCATTACGATCAATGGTCAAAGTAGACTCTTTCGATGGAGGAGGTTGGTGTGTCTTGATAAGGGTGGCGTCCAAGAATCCACAAAACGGGTTACGGGACAAGAGATCTGCTTCATATTGTAGTTTTCCTTTTATGTAGCGGACCTCATATTCGTAACTCGATAGTCGTAAACTCCATCGAAACAGTCTGCCGGACGGGTTCTTGATGGTTTTCAACCACTGCAATGCGTGATGGTCAGAAAATATAGTAAATTTTCTGCCCATAAGATAGATGCGAAACTTCTCCACACTCTCAACGATTGCTAAGCACTCAAGTTCAGAGATGGAGTAGTTTTTCTCGTGTGGGCGCAATGTTCGGCTGAAATACTGAGCTGGATATACGTTCCCGTCAGGGTGAACTTGTTTGAGAATGCCTGCTATACCGAGGGTGGATGCATCGCAATACACTTGGCATGGCAGACCTTCTTTGTAAAGGTGTAAAATGGGGTGTTGTGTGAGGTTTCCTTTCAGGTCAATGAACGCCTCTTGACAAGCTTCATTCCAGTTCCACACGACGTCCTTTTTGAGGAGATTGTTGAGTGGTGCTCGCAAGCGAGCGTATTCCGGAATGAATTTGTTATAGACGTTCACAGCGCCTAAGAAGGATTGTAGTGTTTTTCGGTTGTGTGGTTGTTTGATGGCGTGGATGATGTCGGTATTGCGTGTAAGTGGTGTAATTGTACCAGCTGTGATGGTGTAACCTAGAAAATTTATGGATTGCTTAAAAAATTCGCATTTTGCGAAGTTAAGTTGTAACTTCTCCGCTTCGCAAAAGGCGAAAAATTGTCGCAGGTGGTTTTGATGTTCCTCCAATGTGTTGGAGTAAATGATGAAATCATCAAAGTAATGTGCCACACAGTCAAGTCCGTGTCTCTGTAGGACCTGACTTATGGCTCGTTCGTAAATCTGAGGACTGGGTTTTAACCCGAAAGGTAATCGAGTGGGTTGGTATAATCCTTCAAAGGTGGCAAATGCTAACAGTGGTCGAGAATCGGGGTGTATTGGGACTTGCCAATACGCAGAGGATATGTCGGCCGTGGAGAAATATTTGGCCTGTGCGAGGCGGTCTAGGATATCCTCGATTCTCGGGAGGGGATGGACATCAGAGCTGATTAGCTCGTTCACCTTTCTGTAATCGATACAAAACCGTTTGGTCTTGTCGCGCTTAGTGACGAGGGTGACAGGGCTCGAGAAAGGTGAAAAAGATTGCTCTATGATGCCGTTCTCCAGCATTTGTTGGATTTGATGACGGATTTCTTGTTGGTCACATATCGGAACACGATATGGACGTATGGTAATTATTTTCTCGGAATTCGTGGGTATTTTTACTGGTGGAATCCGTAAGCATGGTACATTGAATTTGTTCTGTGTGAAAATGTGAGTGTATCTTTGTAGAAGTGTTGTGAACTGCGGTGTATAGCGAGTGTTAGGTGTTGTGTTGTAGTATGCATGTGGCAAAGGGTTTTGTTGTGTATTAGTGTGAGTGTCGATTTCGTTGTGTGGGTTGGTCATGTGGTAGTCGTGTGACGGTGTGTGATCACCTATGTGCTTGGTGTGCGAGTTGTCCCGCTGTGTGGGTGCGTTTTGGGCATGTTTACAAGTTGAAGTCGTTGTGACTTGGTTATTTGAGGGCATGTAAAAAAGGCAATTGGCCTTAGTGAAAAAAGGGCATGTAGGTAAGGGGGTGTTTTTCAATGAATGCACGCAATGGTTGTCTTAGGCGGAAGATTTGGTTGTATGGTGAGATCTTTGTGACATCGCCTGACACTGCCAGTACGTGCATACATTTGGTACATTGTTAAAATGGTAGGATGGGGTAGACAATGGGGCGCCCAGCTGGAATATAGTGCATTTATTGAAATCTATGGTTAGTCTGAATTTATGGAGGCTATTGATACTAAGAATTCCAAATGGTAACGGGGCATTCACTACATGGAAATTCTCTCTTCGGGATATTTGTCCTATTGTCAATGGGATAGACAGTTTACCCATGGTTTTTGCAAAACCGTTTAGGGTTTGGAGGTTCAGTGAATGTCCCTCAAGGGTTAAATTAGGCAGATGGGTTTTTAACATATGATAAAAATTATATGGCACTACATTCAGGCTGGCGCCTGCATCAATTAAAAAAGGGCATGATATATTAGGGGTTAGAAAAAGTTTGACAGTCAGTTGGTTTAGGGATCCTACCTCAGTCTCGAAAGGGCTGCTCGGCTGGGGTGTCCCTGGCTTGACTTGGTTGTTGTGGAATCGGGGCTGGTTGTTTTGGGACTGTTTGCACCGTCCGCACTTTTTCGTGGGTCGTCGGGACTGGTCGATGTCGGCATTCGCTGTGCCAGTGCCTCGCGCCGCAGAACTTGCAGTTGGACGGCGGAAGAGGTGCATTCCATGCACCTGGGCGTCGGGGTGTGCTGTGATACGGACCCGACATTGTGGGTGGTTGATCTTCTCTGGATCGCGTTTCCGGTACACTGGGCCCGTGGATCCGCTGTACCAGTCGGAACCATTCTCCTAGGTTCTCGGGAGGTACTACGCGGACTAGGCGCTGGTCGTTGAATGGCAGTCCTTCTGTCAGCGTCTCGAGGATCACCTCCTGTGGAAGTCCTAGTTGCAATCCCATGGCGGTTTTCTCCCGGTAGTAGGTCTCTAGGTTGGCTTGCCCAGTAAGCTTCATGGCGAAATATTTCGCAAAGGACGCTTCGCTTGACTCAGGATAGAGATCTAGGAGGATTTGCCTCACCTGGAAGTAGCTCCGGTCGGCCATCCGAAGTTTCCTGAAGAGCTCCAGGGGTTGTCGCGCCAGATAGTTTGGCAGGCGGAGTAACTTTTCTTGTTCTCCCATGGATGCGTCTTCCATTTTTCGGTCGAATGCTTGGAAAAACTGTGTCGCGTTGTATGTGCCATCGAAAGGCGGGATTGTCGACTCCGCTCCATCAGAAATTTTTACTCGGGTCAGGAGCGCTGATAGCTGGTTGACGGCGTCCGCTAGGGGCGCAGTTGTCTCTCGGCCGGTCACCTCCTGTCTTTCTCCTGCCGGTTCGCTCTCTCTTACTTCTTGCCTTCTTTCCGTTGTTTCCGTCGGGCCGTCTGACTTTACGCCTATGGGATCCTGATTAAATTCCATCTCTTTATCCTGTCGACTTAACCGTTCTGTGACAATATCGTTGCGGGGTTTCTTGTTGTTCGATTTGAATGGTGAGGATTGGTTGAAACGCAGTCGTTTGAGTGGAAGTGAAAGCATACAGTTAGGAATAATCAGGACACGTGATGGGGTTTAAAAATGAAAGGCAACTGGATTGGAGGAAAGAAAGCTTGAGAAGAGCTGAGCGATTTGACTTATTAATTATCTGATCACATGGCGGTGACTGAACTTAGCTGTGGGATGAGCAGAGGGAGAGAGGCCTCGAGAGTAGATGTTACCTTGTTGGAAGCGAAGGAGCAACCGTAGGTGTTGTTCCTATGAGAGCCAAATCACTACTAGGTCCGAACTCGGCGAGAACGAGTGAACAACTGACCATTCTTGCTTTTCGATTTAACACCACGAGTTGGCTTCCTTCCCATTGGTCGAAAATGGAACGTCCCCGTTTTCCTATTGGTTGACCTACTTAAGGGGAGACTTTCTAATTGGACAGCGGTTCTCTTTGGTGAAAGATATGGTCTGCCTGATAGGAAGTGTCGGGTGCTATTTCGACTTTATTTACTTCCGCGTTATCAAATACGTCCGGTCTTGTTCCGGAAATTGGGCGTCTCTCAAACATAACTTCTGGTCACCAGATACGTCCTGCTTTGCCAGGAAGTATTGGTTTAAACTTAGCTCGCAGGGTTCCCGGGGTCAGAAGGTTAACTGTGACGTTATTAATAAATATGTTCTCTTCTAGATCTACTTCCTATGTCTTTTTGTTACTTTCTTTCCTCCAGTTACCTCGTTCTTTATTAAATCTTTGAAAATCATACATTGTACATGCATAGTGGGTCGGGGGGCATACAATTATATACAAATTATGACATGTATATCAAACTAATTAATAGAAAATATTAATCATGGAACTACAAAGCGTTTTTCCCTTTAAAGATTGTGCCTATAGTACCTTTAAAAAAATATTGCAAATATTCATAATTCTAAATTTTATTCGATATTTTATAAAAGTTTCAAATTTATGAATAACTTTATTTAGAAAGATATCTATATGATTTTTTAAAATTTATTAATTTATTCAAAACTATATTTCCTTGCGAGAGATATATTTGAGCTATATATCTTCTTATATATCAAAGTCAATGTCTGTTGTCTGTTTGGAGATAAACTCAAAAACTACTGAACCAATTGATACCAAATTTTGCATGTCGATTTTTATAAACCTTAAGAAAATTATTGGCTACATTTTGATTAGTATTTTTGGCTATTTATTAATATTTTTTATTTAATGAAATTTTTTTACGCGGAGTAAATACGAGGCGATGTAACAACACCAGGCCAATTGAGAGACCAATTGAGCCTTCTGAATTTTTTTTCAAGTTGCTTTTGTAATTTTTTGAAATAAATTTTTATACGAGTATTACTATTTTTTACAAAAAGTAATGAGAATGAAAGAGAAGTTTATATTACTAAGTTACGGTGAGTGCACACAATGCAATTAAAAAAAAGACTTTACAAAATTTGCGTTACTGTATGTATATAATGGCTTTCGTATTTTGTATTTATTTTTGTTTTGAATCTCTTTAAAAAAATCGTTTAAAATGCAGTCGCAGTCATTAGCAAGCACATATGTTTTCCTAATTTCAATGTGTTCTTTTATTTTTGACAAAAAATATTAACATGCCAGTATTTGATTTATTTTTCTTTATAAACCTATTTTTTCTTATTCTTACTGAGAAGATGGGCATCGCAGTAACTTACTCAACTCAGGAAATTTCAAGGGTTAATGCGCTAGGGCGGGTATCTATTTAAACTATATTGATTTTGAAACAACTAAATGGATTGCAAAAATAATTAAATCATATACCTAAACACTAATATAATGCAATTTTTGCCATCACACACACAGGTGTCGGGCTGTTGGCCCATAAGGAGATGCCTTTTTCTTAATTTATGCACCTCATCCCAGTACAATATCACATTTGTACTATTTTTCACATTGTTGCGCGGTCTCACGCAATTCTGGCCTTAACTACAGTTTCATGATTTTTCAGGATGCCTGAATCACCTGTTTTTTTGGTCGTAGAGGTACAACTTGCACCATGCTGATGAGGGCCAACAGCCCGAAACGCGTCCGTGGTTAGCTTTTATTGATTAACCAAGAATGAAAATTTGGTCAATCCTGGAATAATTAAAAATCACCGAGAATAGTTGATATTTATTCCGATAGATGGCGCAAGCCATCAGCAACTTTCAGTTGCACGATAAGGAGATGCCTTTTTCTTAATAATAATATGTTAATATATATATTATTTTTCCACCTTACAGTTAATATTGTCAGGAGGACAGAGTTTCCTTAATTCCCTCTTATCTTGGCTGGACTTGGTTCGAGGAAAATAGTGGCACCACGTGGAAGGAGGAAAAACTCGGTTCTCCCTCTCTTGCTCTAGCTGCTGGGTCGATTTGGCTCATGTACATAGTAACTCTTATTTTATATTTAAAATATTTCCTATAACTAATTAAATAAATATTTAGAGTAATTCAGAAGCCTATTCAATTATTTTTCTTCGCGACAATAAAATTTCTAGCTAAAAGATTACATTTCGAGCTAATTTGAGTTTATTTATAAAATATTTTAAATCATATATTTTTGTGATTATCATATAAAATAATTTAAAATGTTTTATGATTGACTATAAAATAATATTTGTGTTTTAGGACATCAGGATCTGATCCCTCCCGCTAACTTTTGTAAATAGTATTTATTCTCTTTTTGTTAATTTTATTTTTAAATATTATTCTCATTGGTAAAAACATCAAAATTCTTTTACTTTATTATTATTTTTTTAATTCATCATATTCACACCCTTACTCAAGCTTACGGTGTCCACTTATACCGAAAAATCCTCACCCTTCATTCCAGATTTACTGTCCGACTTCAAGGCACATCCGCGGACAGGCCAAAGGCTGCTATCAACCAGGGTGTGTCTGGTGTCTTCAGAGGACTCCTTGTTGCCAAACCTCTCTTACAAGACTGTCTTTTTTCAGTGAATTAATATATATAAGGCATTATATTCTGATTAACCAAAAAAAAAACGAAAATATTAATTATACTTAAGAACCTCCATAAATATTTGGAATACAATATTAGAAAATAACAGCTAACAAGATAGAGTTGTTACTCCAGAAGGAAGTAAAAAGCTTCAGAAAGAAGTCGAAAGATTATCTAAAAGAAACCTCGAACTCCATTCCCTGAATGTATAAAACGTCGTAAAAATAAGATATCTAGAAAAGGAGATTAAGCACCTTTACCAAATAGAAGAAATATTGAAAATTAAAGAGGAAATCATAAAGAAAAAAGATGAAGAGGTACATTTTTTGAAAAAAATGTTAAACAAAAAGAAGAAGGAGTTAAAGATTCGTGTAATGATACTGCTCTTGATTTTAAGAAAAATGAAAATGCTGATTCAGATCATGGTAAATTTTCCGAAATAGTGCGAAATAAAATAATTATTGATGATAAAGTCATTTTCGAGCAAGGAAATGTTCAACGTTCCAAAAAGAAGGATAAACCAAGACCATCGCAAGATCTTAAAATTGATATGAATGAACCAATTCCCCTACCTAATTCCATCAATGCGATTGATTCTCAAGTTTCTATCTCGGAAGAAGGGCAGAAAATAGCGTTCGAATCCAAAGAACAGGAGGAAAAGAAATTAATGTCGAAGGATGAAGAAGATAAAGACGGCAATGTTTCTTCCCTATATATACCAGAAGAAGATATATTTTACGACGCTGATGACGGTAAATGCGCTTCTGATATATCAGAAGATGAATATCACGATTGCATTTCCTCAAATGTGGAAAAAGAACCTCTCAAAAATATTAGAGAGATTAAAAGTATTGAAACAAAGGATGATAGACATTGTGTAATCAACATGAGACAAATATTTGAAAGCCAATATATAAAAAATGTCAAAGATGGAAAGATCATCAGCCGTTACCCTGTCACAAAAGATGGGACGATTGGCAAAGATGAAAACTAATGGAATAGATCTGCTTGCTTTCTCGCTCTAAGAATGGTCTTGATCAACTTAATCCGGTTTCTGAAATGGTGATCCTCTTCAACTGGAAATATTTGAATCTCAAAAACTCTAGATACTATTACTACATCTAGGAAGAACCTGAACTCCTCCCACTATATTTGAAGAATAATTGAACTAAGAAAAAAGCCCATATCCTATGAGTGTACCACTACCATAAGTTGCTTCCTGAATTTTGAGGATTTAATTTCTTTAGTTTTAGTTTATTATAATATTATTTTTTTTACATTTGAATATATATATTAATAAAATAAATAAAATATTTGTGTCTTCTTTAATAGTTTAATTAACACATGTGAGCAATCAGGATATGCTTTTATTGTTTTTATTATATATATATTAAACATTTTACATGTTAATTGATATCACCAATTAAAACAATTTGGTTAAGTCTTATATAGACTTATGACGCAAAAGAGAAATCATTCTCTACCTATCACCATTTTGGACAAATGAAAATGTCATTTCACGTATTCCCAGTTTCAGAGAGTCATAAAAACACCGATGTTTACCAATGGGATATGATCTAGCTACACACCACAGTTGTAACTTTTCTTCAAAATAGACAATTTTTGTTCAATTTTCCACTACCCATCATCTATCCCCCCAATCATTAATAACTTTTAATTACATTCAATTTTTTGTTTTAAATCTTTAAATTTTAATTATGAATCTTTTTACCTTTCAATTATATAATCAAATTTTTAATCCAACATGATTTTCAAAAAAAAAAACTTTAATCAAATTTACTTTTATTTTTCATGATATTATTTTAGTATTGCAAAGCATTTAATTATTTCAAAAATCATTTTTATTTTCTTAATTATTATATATTTTATATATTACATGTTTGATTTTGTCCACTTATACTTTTTTATCCGCAATCATATTTCTATCTTTTTATTCACTATATTTTACATTCGTTTAAATAGCTTTATTATATGACATTGTTTATCATCAACTATCGGGCATATACAACAATCATATTCTCTAACCACTTCCCTATACTTTTCATCACTATATTTTTCAGCCATTGCTTCACTTTTTTGTAGAAAAACGACAGTACTGCTTGACATTTTTTTATTTCGTAATTTCAACAAACTCTTGAACACAGTTACCCAGATTTAAAAATCCCAACATCTGGTCTGAACACGCTTCAAGAGTTCATTTCAATCATCCGCAGAGCCTAATCACCAACGCATGCACAGAGCGTTCACTTTTTTTAACTTTTCTTTTTTTTTCAGCTCTAGCGGACCACAAACAACATTTGATTTCGAGTCAAGTCAGACCACCTACTGTCGCTACATTTCTACTTTTCACATGGCTCTACCACCCCTTTCAATCATATTAATAAGCAACTTTTCTTCAACAACTTTTAATCCAATACAATAACCCTAAAATTGTGAGAAAACACTGTAACCCTTCTATAGGATCGCAAGTGAAACATTGCCTAGGAAGACGCTCAAGTCTATATCCTCGCTTTGCACCTGGATCTGATTATTTGGTTGCATGTGTAATACTTACAATTGCATATACTTCAACTACTAACCCTTTCCAACGCCCGCCAATATTCTCTTAGAATGTGAATTTTTATGTCATAATTTTATTTTTTATCATCATTTTTTTTAAATCAAACGAAAATGTCATTATTATTTCACTTTTATATATCCAAACAAATCATCTTGTTATAGCCCTTTTTACCCTCACAGTTTAAATAAATTAAAATAAATTTTAATTACTTAACTGTGTTAGAGAGGTTTTTCCCGCTTAAACCCAGATGAACCCCTTCATTCCCGGGGCCCATCTATGGTAATTTAAGCCAACAACCCCATATTGTATATAACTTATAACTAGATTTTAATGTTGTATAATATAAACACATCTGTTAATGATTATACGCATTATTGACATGTGCCATTACATCATCATATGTAGTGTACTTTGTACAAACTGAGGATAAATAAATAAAACTCTGTAATAGATTAAGAATTGAGCTAAAGCAGAGATCGAGCATACAGCAGTCCCAAAACAAGGTCTAAAGATGGAAACTGCCACGGCGCCAGTGTACAATTTCACCAGACGATCCACGCCCCTGTCGCATCTGCTGTAATGCAATACTTCTTTTCTCAGAAAATATATAAAAGGCCCCCGTCTTAACCGATAAATACAGTCACTTGAAAGTCACTTCACCATCTGCGTGAGCCCTCGTCGGTTGTACCCCAGGTCCACCTCATCCACCATGTAGACCAGTAAGAACTCTTCTATCTCCATCTTTCGCTCCTAGCTCAACTTCAGGAGGACAAAAACCTCAGGAGGAGACAACAATTTATTTCAGGCAAGGACAAACTATGAATAGCAAACAAAAGATAAGCCACGAGGTAAATTTACAGAGTAGCAAAATATTAAAATAAAAATGAACACTCTGTTAATAAAAATAATAAAATTAATAAATAATTTATTGCTATATATATATATATATGGTAATTTAAACCTACAACCCTATATGGTATATAATATAACAAGATTCTCATACTGTATAATAGAAACACTTCTTTTAATAAATATTCGCATGATTGACATGTGTCATTACATCATCATATGTAATGTACTTTGTATAAACTGAGGATAAATAAATAAAACTCTGTAATAGATTAAGAGTTGGGCTAAAGCAAGAGATTGAGAAAGAAGTCCAATGAGGCCTAAAGATAGCAAGATCTCATGGCGTTTCCAGGAGTATACAATGGCATCTTCCGAACCACGCCCTTGTTGCATCCGCTGAAATCCGATACTTCCTCTATGAAAAGATATATAAAGCTGTCAATTCGCGAAAATATAAGTCACTTCACCATCAACGGGATCCCTCGTCGGTTGTGTCCAAAGTCCACCTCATCGACCATCTAGAACAGTAAGAACTCTTCTATCTCCATCTTTCGCTGCTTAGATCGACTTCTATCTTTTCACGGAACTTTCCTAGTACAACTGTGTCTCTTCGTTTTTGTGTGGACATTCCCAAGCTTTCCATTCTGCCTAGACCACGACTGCCTGTACTCTGTGAGAACTGTTAAAAGTCTTCCAAGGTGCAGAGAGGTACTGGAAAACTCTCCACGCCCTGACTGTCCCTCACGGTTACTACAGGTTTGCCCTTCTCGGTTACCACACCACAGCGATTGATCCTCGGTTCTAGATGGCAAAGCGTCATTTAGTGGAACAAAAATAAACTAAACGTATCACGGAACAAATTAAATAAACGTTTAGTTTATTTTTGTTCCACTAGATGGCGCTCTTTCATCTAGAAATGCTCATGTGAGCCTGGTCAGAATATTACATTTTTATTTTTATATTTTTATATATAAATTTTTAAATAGAAAGGCATATATTGGATAAAAAATTGGATAAAAAATGCCTTTTTATTCAATTATGGATTGCTCTATTTTCAAAACAATATTTATTTTTAACATCCACTATATATTCAATATTATATTATATGGGGCAAAAAAGCAATAATATATAAAAATAACAGATATGCTAACAACTTACCATTATAACCAACATCAATACGTGTAAAATCTACACAGTCTATTCACCTTTTATGCACGTTGTGCATTAAACGGATCATTCTTTATTTGAAGGACACTTCATTTATTAATTTACTCCTTCATCCATTTCTGACAATATATATATTGTAGATTCCTTCTAGCATATCCACCGACCCACATCTGTCTAGATCTGATGTGTTTGACACAGATTGGCTAACTTCTAGATATTTTATCAATTTATTTTTCTTCGTGCCTGACTTATCATAAAACCAAAAATCGGTGGACGAGTGGGTAACACTCTCGATTCCCGACAGTCATTAACCGGGATCGAATCCCGTGTTAAAATTTTGTTTAATATGTGAATAACCTTCATATATTATTCATTGTTGCAATTATCATAAACTAGGTTTCTCTTTTTAAGCGGTATAGAGTGATTTTGGAACAAAGTGGTTTTGGAACAACCTGACTTATCTGCATTGAGCTAACTAGTTTTTTCTTTCTTCTTGCGCTTCACGTTCGTCACACGGTCACTGTCTACAAATATATATTTGTTCCTTGTCCATACCAGTAAAATATGACCTACGTCTGATATCTCCCACGGATGTACGTTAAACATCGTCGTTGGATTTGTCTGGTCTATCTTCTTTTCGCGCAGACACCGATTTCTTCAATGTTCTTGATTTTCAACGTTCAACTCTCAGACCTTCACGAAATTTTTCCATCACACAAGCTCCAATCAAGCCATGCTTGAAAATCTTGTCAGTTGTTAAGACCACCGTGTCCACCTTTAAATTCTGAACTATATGCGCGCAGGATTTCCTTCAATCATTCCTAAACCCTTACGGTATCTTTCTTCAATTTCATTTTTATTCCCTACATTCACAAATTCACAAGGTCGAAAATGCCCAAGGCAAGTTCTTTCCTCGACTAGATCGAAGAAGGATCGACACCTCAAAA